>JBBEEQ010000002.1:147000-1347000 GCA_037950945.1 Hypolimnas misippus
GAAATTTCGGTTTTGGTTCCGGTCGAATTTCGGGCTTCGTGCCTAATTTCTTGGTATATAGTGCAAAACTATATTCTAAAATAAATCCCGGGGGATACAAAAAATGCATATCCCTTAATAATACAAATAGAAAAGATATTCATCATCAAACACCAAATTATTATTTACTACAAAATTACAAAAATAATTGCACCATATTTTTTGCAAGACGTGAACAAAGAGTATACAAACACTACGTAAGATAATCTACATTATTAATCGACGTAACTGTCATCGAAGTATCAAAATACATTCAAGTTCGAATTTCTATTTATTGTTATTATTTACAAAATGGTTTTTGCTCCCGAATTACGCACACACGCATAAAAAGTGTGTACTCTGTATAAAAAAGCCATGAGACAGGTGGAATCGTATTACGGGGCCCGGTAAGAGTGATCACATTTATATACATGTCGGAGGAAGACGTCGAGTTGATAGTAGTTTTTAATTATATCACGAGTTATTAATTATTTACTAAAACGCAGATTGTTACAAATAATGTTAGATTTATTTAATTTTGTCTGCCTGATAGTTGTGTTGTGAGATTAGTGTCACGAACCCGCTGCTCGTATAAAATAGTTACAATTCGTATTTTAAATTATTAATCGTGAAATAATTATTTTTTCTTTCTATTCAAAAGTGACCCTCAACATTGTAAAATTACAATAAAATTGGGTGTAATAGTAATACGTTGTTTTGTGCTCGCATTTAACCCTCATGACTACTAGAACTTTGCTTACTGATGATATCGATGAGAATCGTTTCTCCGACATACATACATTTTTCATTTTATTTTATTAAAATTTCGTGTCAATATTGAGGAAAATAGCACCAGAGGCACTGTAAATGCGTTGCCAGCTTAAAGAGAAATATCTATGTGACATCTTCATAAATCTTATTATTAATTTTTTGTATATGTATTTAATATAACAAGTAGCTGACGAGTACTAAAAAAGGAATGATTGACGCAGGTGAGCAGCGCGGTACAGCACGTGTAACAATGATTTTGAATGTTGGTCACATTAATATTTTTTTTTAATTTAAAAACAATATGGCGGGTAGCGATATAATTTTGAAGCGGTTACTTAACACGTTAAAGTAATTAAAATTGTAAATTTTAAACGTGTAAATAAGGAAGTAATTAAATAAACTTTATTTTGTGATTCTTCACACTCGTATGGAAAAATCCGCTACAGCGTCCTAGTGGCTAGGCGATACTACAAGTGCTATATACTAATCCCGAGTATGAAACTGAAGTATAACATCTACATTCAGCAATGTACTGTATTAGTGTGGGACAAGAACAGACGGGCTGTTTACAAATTGAGGTCACTGGGCGGCTACTAGGTTCTATTTAATTTATTTCTTAATTGTTATCCCTCTCTCGCTCTCATCGGCGCAACAAAATAAGATAGGTATCAGTTTTAAGGTCCATAAGCTTTCGTAAATAAATCAAAAATAATCACTTATATAATACAACTCTGTAAGCTAGCAACAGATACGTAGACGAAAGCTGTTATTGTCAAAAATAATGCATTGACAGTTAACTCCTCCAGTTGTAAAGTAACAACAAACAACATATGTTAATCTTTATTAAAATCTGAGAGCGAAACTTGAAGTGTAATAGGGTATTTTACTCTATATGAGAAAAAATCTAAAATATATATTATTGAGTTAGCTATTAAAAAAGCAGTCTGTAAGTGTTCGTTTTAATTTATAAAATAACACAATAAATTTTAAAATTCAATTCAAAGTTTTTAGTTTTTTTTATCTGTGCATTATCACCGTGGAATAGTAACCGCCATGTTATGACGTCATTATGCTCTGTAAACTAAAGCGACAATGAAGTGACAACCTATATGTCTTTTAAAACAAATTTGAGTTTAATTGTATTTAAGTTATTTTCGGTTCGATTGTGGCAAAAAGATTATTTTCGAAGACAACCTACTTATTCGTTTAATTATGGAAGGCGGTTTTGTAAAGGGAGACAGTGCAAATTTACCAAGAATAGGCACTTTGATGGTCGGTAAATTTTTCTCATATTTAATTCAGTTGGCACTAGAATCCACAATTTGTCCGGTGTTTTTACACTAGTATTTTTGCATTCCGGAACAGCGCACCAACGATAACTTGAATTATAGCTCATTTTTCGATAAAAACAATTCAATCGTTTAGTTTCTTCCCATATAATACTGTCAAATTGTCCTATGACAGATATAGTACATTTGTTTACCCATCATTATGACGTCACAACCACAGATCTGTGCAATTTCGAGAATTACGCGCCAAATTTGAAAATAATAAATTTTAAGAGTATTTTAGGGTACTTAGCGATTGAATAAAAATTTCGAATTTTTTCGTAATGATTTATTAGCACTATTGCGTCTAATAGAGACAGTTTCAAAAATTTGTGTAATACCCTATTCTCGCCTTACCTATATGCCCAAAGAAATTCTTAGACATGTTTGTACCTCTAACAACAGAGGAGTATAGCGGATGAAGCTCCATTATCCTCATAGCCCAGCGGTGGTACATTCCAGGCTGTTTACTTGCAGGAACGTAGTGCGCTACCACCAGGTCCTGCTGCGCAGCAGGTTCGACGCGAACAAATGTGTGACCGACGCCAAGGACAAGCGCCTCCTCTACCGCATCGGGAAGTATGAGCTGTTTATGACACAGCATCCGATGCCGATCGCTAAATGTACTATACTGTTTTTGTATAATAATATAAATTTTTAAAAAACCTCCTACAATATTCACATTGAGACCATTTCAACGAGCCCCAACACGATACATCTTCTGTATGTTGGTGAGGAGTTGTGTATCCTGCTGATTCCTGATGATGCTGCTGCATCAGATTGAGCGTATGTAACTATGTTATTTTTATATAATTGAAGTTAAGGTATACATTTCGAGTCGATCAGGAGAAGTTGCTCAGAGCCTGTCTTCAACTAGAAGAGGTGATAGCCTTGAACCGTTCGACAGATCTTCATAAATTATAGCTAAGAACCATCTTAATCGAGTCAAGTTTCAAACAAAAACACCGCAATAAAAGGGTTTACTTTAGACAGTCCCATAGAATTTTCATCCAAATTGGTTAAGTTGTTTAGTGTTAAAATCAAGAGAACTGGAATAAGTAATTAATATCAACATCGTTTTCTTAGTAAGTACCTATACACATGGATACTGATAAGCCATACTATGTCAAGCCACACGGACTTCATTTTGAGAAAATGGCGTCTAAAGATGTCAAACCTATTCTTAATAAATGGGTTTGATACACGTATATATCAATCCTTTCTTTTCTATTTTGATAAAAGGATCAATGAATTAAAAGCAAATTGATAAAACAGACTGTCATACTACAAAAGACGCATTAAAACCATGTTGAACACGTGTCTACCTAAACAGTGTTTAAAATTTAAACATTGCTTAAAATATTATCTAAATTGCTTAACAGCGAATAAACTCATAGAAAAAACTTATTGATAAAATGTTATACGTTACATTTGACAGCAAAAATAGGTTTTAAACATTTATTAAACTCACTTAAACGTATATTAGTCTATGTCTAAAGCATGTTTAACTCAAAACTGTCTTAGACGCGCGTTTAACGTCTGTTTAAATCTTTTGTAGTAAGGCAGAGAAAATTTTATCTAATAATTAGTTTTTCAAATATATGTTTATTTCGTATTACTAAATATGGAACACACTTTAGTATTCGAAACATTAAATTAAGAAACTTTTTTCGTACCTCTTTAGTTAAGATTACTCTGATTTTTTTAATAATGTTAATCACGTGACGCATTATCAGAATAATAACTCCGATTCATTGTGTGGGTTGACACAGTGCTTATCAGCATCAACATATAAAGGAGAATTTCTTATCGGCCGCAGTTCCCCGCTCAGCGGGCCTGGCGGGCGGCGCGGCGCACGGGCGGGCGGTGGCGGCGCCGGACTGGCTGCTGGACTACTGGCACCCGCTGGAGAAGGCGCGCTTCCCGCACTACTTCCGGCGCCGGGAGGCGAGGAAGAGGGAGTACATTGAGAAGTGGGAGAGCGGGGAGCTAATGTGATTGGAATTCATTTGTTTATTGTCTAGGTGTTAGGATCAGAAAAAACTTTTATTCATTCCGGCCATAAACGGAATTCTTATATTAATTTTCTTCCGATTATCCCCCCAAACTAAGTACAGACAATAATATGATTGATTTAATTTTTCTATTTGTGTAATATGATTTTGGTTTCGTATGTTTAACGAAATTATAAAAAAATGTATTTAATACCTCAGTGTACCTTGGGGTGGGTGGGCAATCAAAATAAAATTCCGTTAAAATAAAACTATTTTAAACGGATTTAAATCGCGTATATTAACTATTTTTATTATTCCGACGTTTCGAGCACTTTGCAGCGTTCGTGGTCACCGGTAGACCTACTACTACTACGTCTACTTTAATATACGCGATTTAAATCCGTTTAAAATAGTTTTATTTCAATGAGTAAGAATCGTGAAAATCTAAGACAATGTTATGAAATTCCGTTTATATCTTAGAGTGGTTACTTTGAGTGTGGCTTAACGAAATCATCCTTTTTTCAATTAAATATTAAATAACCATAACAAGACAGACTCTTTTTAAAATTAATTCAAAAATGAGCGAGAAGTAGCGATTGAAAATGTATCTATATATGTATTAGTTTAGGTTAGAATATTACTTGTTAAAGGTCAATAAAACAACGAAGTATGATTATATCTTTTATTTTTAAATTCGCCTAACAGGTAGTAGTCATTTATTGTGTCACATTGCGGCGGAGACGCGACGCGAGCGACGTCACAGTAGTTACAAGAAATATAAAATGAAAAATTGATTTTGATGTCATCAGTAGTCAATGAAACGACTACACGTTTCCAATGTTCTACATAGGCTATTTGATTTATAGAAAAATAAATCATGATATAACATCCGCATATATAATAAAAATTGTTCTACTTGTATACTCTCAATTAACTATAAATAGTAAATTATTTATTATATAAAAGCATATTGTGTAAGCAGCAGACAATGGTCCCGATTGGTTGAAATCTCTGATGACGTCACAAGGCGGCGCCATATTGCTCTAAATAGTTTGCAAAGTAGTTTTTAGTAAGCGCATTTTTATTTGCTTTTTTTAAGGAGAAATAATTTAATCTATCTTTTTGTAATGTCAATAAATAACATCACTAAATAATTATGATTTTTCAAAAACCGTCAAATAGCCTATTAAGTGTACATTGCAATTGAAAATGACTTAAATAATATTAATTTAATCCAATAATTTATCTATAATATGTTTTTATTTAACAAAATAATTTTAATTTTTTTTAATTTGAGTGGAAATATATATTTAAATATATTTTAAATAAAAAAAAATGATAGTAACATCTGAGTGTCATATAAAAATATATATTACGACGATGCCACGGCGAGGCGCGGCTCGGTCGCGTCTCTGCGACGAAGCAAAGTAACATTTGCGATTCCTTATCGATACACGTAGTCTAAAAATAATGAGTTTTGATTACACATTAGCTAACAATTACAAGAAATTCCTTAAACGAGTGTTTCAAATGAGAATTATTCGCCGGAATTATATTGAAGAACTACAAACTTTTAAATGATTTGACAAATTCTACCTCACGTTGTGTGCTCTTTAACGCTCACTCAAAGTGTAAGGCGTTCAACTCGACAAATAGCTGTCTCTTTCACACCCATTAGTTTGGTATATATCTATCCTGTTCATAAATGTAACAAATTATTTAACAGACGTGTAAAATTTGTCAAATAATTTTATGTGAATATTTATATAATTTTCAGAACCCTGCTATATTTATTTCTAAACAATTAAACAATAAAATTCTCAATAGTTTTTAATATTTGTTATAAAATCTAGGACAGCAATAACTCTCATTTAGAAACACGTGATTCACAAAACTACCCATCGCCCTCGGGTTTGTCTTCACAGTTAGTCAAATAAACATTTATTGGGCGAGAATTACACTTATAAGTTTTGCTCTGGACTTTCATAAAGATCCACAAAAGCTGTCAGTCGTTTCTTTACTTCCGACAGGAACAGCCTCCGACAGGTTACCTAGGTAACAGTTACCAGGTTACAGACTTGTATGTCAATGACGACAGCAAAACTTACAAATGTAATTCTCGCATACAAATATAAAACAATAACTCATTCCCATCGAATAGCTTGAGCGTCTACTTTCTTATAACATAAAATCGTTTCTTTGCACGCAGTTCTTTGTTTTGAAAACAAAATAAAATATTATAAAATAATATGTCGTTTTCGGCAAATTACGATAATCATAAATTTTTAATATTAACCTTAGCGTAACATATTTAAAATATATATCATTATTATTTAGGAATATATAAATAGGATTTTCGATATAAATAAACTGTAGTTTTGATTATAAGGAGAAATAAGAAATGTTTATCAAGACTTATTCCAGTTTAATTTACCTCTAACACAAAACAATTTGAAACATTCTAAATCTTTTTCTGCACTCAGATATTATCAGTAATGTATTTTTTCTCTTTAAACATCCGTAAATTATTTGTCACATATACATATATAGGAACCAATAATAAATCAGCTTCATAATCAACAGTCAAATCGTTACAATCTTCGATCAAACAGACAAACCCTCCGGCGATGTCGATTAATAAATAAACAATTTAAAAAACTATGAGTCAATAACAAAAAATAAAATAACTTAGAAAATAAATTATTTTACAATGACAATTTGGTACGAACATCCAATCGAATTTGGATAAGACATAGAACATATGATAACCTTAAACGTTAATATATATACATTAGAGGGTGGGCTCTTAACAAATATCATTTCGAGTAACAGAGGAAAACTATCGCAGAATACAATCAGAAACATCTTCTCGTCTCAGAAGGAATCCTGAGAGACTTATAACCCAAAATATCGAGCTATAAAGCTGCGAATTCTCCATAAAGCTTTATCTAGACTGCGACACAAGTGTCTGACACTAACAGCTTCATATTATATTACTGAGAGTCGTGTCACATAATCTTTAAACATAGGACCGAATCCGACTGATTGTGTCTTAGCAATTTAACGTGTCGGACGTGTTCAGACTCGTCGGACGTCGGTCCAAATTAGCAACTTATTCTATTTAGCATAAGTTAAATATGTTCTCAACAAGAAAAATATTCGGCGCAACTCAAACGCTACTTAATTTTAAGTAGCCATTATTTTTCATACTGTCACTTGTACGAACTAGAATGGCCCGACTTTTAATGGCTTCTTATAATTATATGGAGTTTGAGAACTTGGCCGCGTGTAAATCGAAAGCTTATCTGTGGCAATTAAACATTTACTGTCATACTACAAAAGACGCATTAAAACCATGTTGAACACGTGTCTAGCTAAACAGTGTTTAAGATTTAAACATTGCTTAAAATATTATCTTAAATTGCTTAACAGCGAATAAACTCATAAAAAAAACATATTGATAAAATGTTAAACGTTACATTTGACAGCTAAAATAGGTTTTAAACATTTATTAAACCCACTTACACATATGTTAATTTATATCTAAAGCATGTTTAACTCAAAACTGTGCTTAGACGCGGATTCGTAGTACGGATTTTTATAAACACGCGTCTGTTTAAATCTTTTGTAGTAAGGCAGTTAGTGTCTCCACTATGTACAGGGTGATTCAGGAAGACAGGTCAGTGGGGAGAAATCTGAAACTGTGAGAGCTAGAGGAATTATGTCACCGATTTCAAAGTTAAGAAAAACTGCATTTAAAGTTTTGCAGAATAACTGGACACGGCTCGGGAATCGAACCTTTTAGTTTTTCTTAACTTCAAAATCGGTGACATGGTTCCTTTCAACGGATTCCCCTGAGACTGACCGTCTCGCGGATCGCATCGCGTCGCAGTCCAAACATACTCCAGGACGCTTCAATGGGATTCAACATGTTATAATTTGAAATACAAAACAAACAGACCTTAAATATATCGCCTCATAGTAACTTAATAATTATACAATCTCTTTTATTAGAAAAAATACCTATCGACATCTTCCGTCGCACCCGAATCACTCACGAGCGACGAGGACAGAGAATAAGTTTATATTTATTAAAAATTTCCAACAGAAAAATGTTAAAACTTGATCTACAACGAAACGAAGGCCAGCGTTCAGCTCGACAGCTTAAAATCGAAATTATAAACCCATTAATACTATTGCATTAGAACTAAATAATCCCTTACGTTAAATATTCTATAAAAAAATCGTAACTAACTTATTTAAAAATATTCAGCCAGACAGTAACGTAGACTATCGTAGTTTATATATTTAATAGTTAAAAAAATTATCGAGTTGGACATTTACAGGAACGAGATGAACAATTCATTAATAATATCTAGTCGATAACCTTAGACGAACTAACCGACGGAAATAACCGACTTCTCATATGTTACATACGACTACGCTATAAAAAATTAAAAGTTAAATTTTTTTCATATATTTTTTTTTATATTTTTTCATATCTATACTAAAAATATCCCTCTTCATTGTGGAAATAAATGGAATTTCATTTAACTTCATTTTACATTTACAGTGATTTCATTTTTATTTTTACATTTAAATGTAATAATCAGTCACACGCCACACGACTTACTCACGAGTAGTAACAATAAGTAAAAATATATAGTTCTGTGTGTTACATTCGATAGCGGCGGACACCGCCCGAGGCGCCGGGAGCAGCGCCTCGCCCGAGTGTCGCAGCGCGCCGGAGGGCGCCGCGTGCCAACCCGCCGCCGCGCTTTGAGCGAGCGGCGCCGAACATGTCGCAACTAGTAACGCATTTGTTCGAAGATGTGTGTATCCTCACTTTTCTATTTTGATTAAATGATTTATGAATTAAAAGCGCATTGTTACAATAAAAAGTTTTATCCAACACTAAGTTTTTCAAATATTATTTTATATTGCGAAATATTAAGAACACTTCAATAGTCGAAACATTAAATTAAGAAATTTATTTCAGTACTTATTTAGTTTGTCTTAATTTTGTTTCAATAATGTTAAATAACGCATTATCAGAATACATCAATATCTCCGAGTTTGACTGTTTGCGGGTTGACACATTATTGCTTATCGGCGTCCATATATACTTACACTATTAATAATTTTGGTCGGCTATAATATATTTACAGGGAATACGAACATTTCGTATAAATAAAGATATTCGCGACGTGCGGCGCTCCGTCCGGGCGCCGCCGAGGCGCCGGGCGCGTGTCGGCGGGTATTGTACGAATTCGTCGACGAGTTTTATCATAATATTGTAACAAAAAATATATTTAACAAAAAATTTCGATAGTATTCGTATAAATAATAAAAATTTAAAAAATTAAACGTCAAAAAGTAACAAATAAACATTTATATAAAACATATTATGAACTGTAAAAATATATTTTTTTCTACAACAAAACGTAAAATAGCAACATTTAAAATATATAATACTCTGAAAGATTTTTCCGGTAATCATTTTATTATTTATACAAATTGTATCGAAATGGGTAAGTGTCATAAATATCATGTTAATGTCATCGCGATATGGGCCTCAAACACAACTTGAACTATATACAAGTTTTAAGTAAAGTTTTGATTAACATATTACTTTAGTAACAAAATTTCCAAAAAAAAAAAGAAATATGCAAAATAAATAATATGTTAAACTTATGCTCGTGTTAAAATTATCATTGAGAATAACGTCTCAAGTAATAAAAAGGATTATAAAAGTCACGTGCCTTCATATTACGAGACAATAATATGACAATATTTCTCTGAAACAAGCGAATGTCGCATTTATATATGATATTACATTTATACATACTATGCTATCAACCGCAAGTGCGTCCATTTTAAGCTCCCAATATAAAATTTTGCTAAAAAAATTGTAATATGAAAAAAACATGACATTTTTACATGACGTTCACAACGACGCTACACTAACTCGTCAAATTACAATTAAAACGAACGCACTGTAACGTAACACCCTCCACGCGACGCCGCACAGCGCCTAACCGCCGTGCCCCGCCGCATCCCCGTCGCGCCGCGCCGCATCGTGCCGCACCGCGTCGCGCCGCGCCGCCGCGCTCGCTTATCGGTCGTGTCACGAGTCGGCCTTGCCGCGCGCCGCCACGATGGTGAGGTCGGGGCGCGTGCGCATGAGCTGCGAGGGGGAGGGCGCGGGGGAGGGCGACGGCGAGGGGGGCGGCGCGCCCGCGGGCGAGGGCGGCGCCTCCGAGCCGCGCAGCGACTCCAGGCTCGCCACGCGGATGGAGGGCCACTTGCCGCCTGGACAGAATGAAAAAATCATTTAGGGTTCCGTGGGATGTTAACGGAACCTTATTACTAACCCTTCTCCGTACATGTCGAGGGTGCATCTCGTGAATGTTAATTTTTAAATGAAATTTTTCCAATTCGTATATAGAATATTACAACTCGAGCCGATATGAATTTTTCGATACATCGAATTAAAATCAAATCAAAATGAATTCAAGTGGGCCTTTCAAAGCAGTCCCAACTCAAAGAATACAACAGAGAAGTCGTCGCTAGCACCGCGCAGCGCCGCGACACTCACTGGCGGGCGGCCGGTCGGGCGCGGCGGGCGGCTCGTCGTCCGCGGGCGCCGGCGGCTTCCGGCCCGGCGACACCTGGCGGCACAGCTCGAGCTTAGCACTACTAGTGATGCGGCGGACTTAGCCGAGGGAGGGTAAGGATCCGTATCCGTCAGTTATTTGGCGGATCTATTAAAGATTATTAAAACAGATTTCTCCCTACTGACTCAACTAAATTAATCACCCTGTATCTTCCTAAAAACATATTTTTCAATGTTAATAAAAAATAGAAGGATATATAAGGAGTTCGACTCTATACTGAGGTCCTTCAAATGGGAGGTTTGGTAAGTGTAACTCATCACATTCCGGATAAAAAAAAATCCCAAAAATAGTTTTTAAATTCACAACACACCTTTGGTTTACACTTATCTCGTAATGAGTAAAAGTGGTCGAGTCCATAGCACCTACCAATACGCAATCCGTAAGTTGCATATAAGGTTTGATACTCATGTTTCGAATCATCCATTTAGTGTATCTACACACAACAACCGCACTTAACTCACTGTATCACTTAACAAAACCTTTAAAAAACATAAACACTTTCTGGTGGACACACGAGTGTAAACGCGGGCGAAAGATAATTTAACAATATTATCAAAAATAATCACGTAACATTAAAATCAAAATGTGTCAAAACAATTTGGCGTGTTTAAAAATTAGAATCATCTCTGTTTACCAAAGTCATTTAATATTTCAGTAACAAACTGACGAGCGTATAAATAATAATTATTAAAAACTGTTTTGCGACATTTCGCTAACATAACATTTTTTTAATACCTTAAACAAGCCTACTTAAAAACAAAAAAAGAAAATTAATCCTTCTTCTAATAATTATTAAACAAGTACATAAATATCACACGCGATCACAATCACTAGACACTCAAAACTAAATAAAAACAGATCATCTGTCTATGGCATCACGAAGTATTCGAGTCTCAACGTACCATTTAAGATAGAAAACAAACACTTTCGAGTGTACACACAAACCACGAGTCAAATTGTGTGCGAAAGATAAGCGAACAAAATCACTAGGTAAGTCACAGACCTCAGTCAGCTGTATGGACCTACCAAACTACGTACAACTACGACATTACTTAACTTTACCTAAGTATGATTCGAATTTTCCGTCAAACTTCACCAGGCTTGAGATTGGCAAATTAATTGTGACATCACGTTAATTAACTTAATGAAATTCATAAAAACATATAACAAAACTGAATAACGTCAAGGCAGGTATTAGAAATTGATCATAGCATTTAAATAAATAATCTATCACACAAATTAGGTGTGTTTAAAATTTGGACTCTTCTCTATTTATAATAATTATTATACTAGCCTCCGCCTGCTACACTCGCGTGGTATGTTGATAGAAGTAGATAGAATAGGTAGTTTATGTGTTATTTTGATGTAGAAGCTTTATTATTGTAAAGATTCATTAAAATCCATTTAGTACTTTTTGCGTGAAAGAATAACAAACATCGATACATACACATCTCACGTTTATAATATTGGTAAGAAAATATTTCAAGTAACAACATAATCCTTTACCTAATGAAGTATTAAAATACTATTTTTTAATAATTATTAGATTTAAAAAATGTTCTACTATTGTATTTATAGTCTATCACAACTAATCTTTCATAAGCTATCTTAAATAACAATCATAATTTTTATACCTTAAACAAGCCTGTTCAAATAACAAAAAAAGTAATGAAATACTTTTCTAATAAAATTAAATGGTGTCACACGTGATCGGTTGATCACTATACATCTGAAACGTACACAAAATATTAAAAAAAAATAGCTCACGAAGTATCCTTACTTAGGTGAATAAATATTTTTATAACACTGAACTATTTTTCACAGTATCTATTAAACATATTTATTACGATATCTTTCACAGTAATCATTGTTTAAACAATTTTGTACTTCTAATAACACAATTATTGTCATTAATTCACTGTTTTTACACATTCGAAACTAAAAATTTAACACACGTAATTTCTAACGTCTGGAGATACCGGAAGTTTTTTGCAACTAAAGTTAAAAAAACAAGGAGAAATGCAAGTGGGAGTGAGACGAAGATACTCAACGAAGACTCGAAGGACAAGGCCGCGCTAGCGGCGAAACTGATAACTTAAAACGAATTATCATTATTTAAAAATATTTAATAGACAATTATAAAGTACAGAATTACGTATTACGGAAAAATAAATAAAAAAATATTACTCAACAGTAGTACGGCTGAGTGTTAAACACGTAATTCGTTTTTCCAAAACTATTATTTAAAAATACCTTAGTACATTAATATTATTGAACTTCGCTAGTTTACACAATATTATGAAGTCTCATTTTTCGCATGACCTCTGCAACTTACGTATTATTTTAGTTATTGAATTCTAAATTGTTTGTTTTTGTTACTAAACCCTTATCATCAACCACATATTAGCTTTCTTTATAAAAAATGATGAAACCGTACTTCAGCGAAAACTGAATGAACTATGGGTTAGGTTTGTTAAAAAAAAATATTACCTACTTCATTTACTAGTTACTGAACGTGGCAAGAGGTAGGTACTATAAAGTCTCGAATTGAATTAATTTACAATTTCAAAATAAATCGATTTAAAGTAAGTTCAAATCTGCCAAGGAGAAATTTTGTTCTCTGTATCTTACATTCTCTTATTCTCTTTAAAGGTCATGTCACGGAAAGTGTCCTTTAATGTCGCTTAATGTGAGGTCGAAGCATCAAGTTTCAAGGTCACTACTATTAGCCGTGATTTTCGCAATTAAAAAAAATACAATTAAAATAATAAGTCGATATTTGACTTATTATTATCTATTGATAATATAATAACATATTATTAACAATACAACTTCAAAGAAAGATAATAGAATTGAATACACTTAATTTGCGTAACAATTTTTTATGAACTAAAATTATTTTGTTTTTAATTATTATTATTTACAACTTTTTAATAATAACAAGAGTCTATTATAAGACAAATAATTTTTGTACTTAAGCACTTACGTATTTTATCCTTTTTATAAAATTTTAAGAGTTAATTCATCAGAACGTTTTATTGTGTTTTAAGAAATAAAAGTTATTCCATAAGTAAAATTGAAATTTTATTTGATTAATACACGACAATAATAAATATTAGTGTGATGTTGTTGTATGTGCCTAATATGAGTATTATGAAAACAATGTTATAAACGTCCGATGGCGCTATTTCACGGTTCAATAATACGGTTAAATAATAAAACGATAAAACATCGTCATTTTATTATTTATAAATACATGTATTACTGTTGAAATATAATAAAAGTACGAAAATAAAACAGCTTAGTAAGAAAATTAATCATATTTTATACGGAAGTGTGGAATGCAGATTAAAAATAATCTGTTTTAGGTAGCTAGGAATATTATATTAAAGTCAGTTCATCGTTTCTGGGGTTTGGTATTCGCATCTACAGCGTGTTCTAAAAACTGTGTCCTTCCTTAAAGGCATGTATACATATAAGTATAAGCTTATTATTAAAAATAGTATAACTTAAAAAATATCAAGCAGAGGTCAGTTACAGTGCAAAGGCTAAATAAGTTTTAAATCGACATTATTTGAAAAAACGTTTCAAACATCTGACCCATAAATAACCAGCTTACTTAACCCTTTAAATACCGACTTAAAATTTACTTTAAACACTACTTTTAAAAAATCTGCTAAAAGTGTTCCCGAATAATATGATACATACTATTTACTTTTATTTGTGTTTATGTTTAATTCTTGTTATTCCTCAATACTATGATGCATATTGTTTTAGAGCATTTTTATTTTTTATTTTGTAAATAACTTCTGTTAAAAATGGTGTTTTACAATCAAAAATAATATTAAATTTGATATATCAAAATAAGTATCGAAATAATATGAATATTAAATATTTATTTATTGTTATGATTATTTAAATATCGATAATTTCATTTATCGATATTTTTTATTCGAGCCTATGCCGCCCTTTTAATAAAAAAAATTATTAGTTAGTTCCTCGTGAAAATTTCTTCCGAGTGGATTACTTTTTGGTTACGGTTTTATACAATTGTGTTGTTTTATAAAATGTACTCCAACCAGTAATATTTCAATATGTTAATGTGTCTAGGGAAATGTGATTGTCATTATGCGGAATCGCGTAGACTTTATGACGAACTGTATGCTTCTCCAAGAAACATACCATTACCGTCACTTAAGGCATTTCAGCGTCTTCATATACGCATGTACAATTTCGGAAATGTCGATGGCCGTGAACAACAACGTGCTAATGCGGGAAGGCCGAGGGTTAATAATGACGATCTAGAGGAACACATATTAGATGTTTTTCGACAGGACCCTACGCAAAGCACGCGCTCGGTGGGACATCAATTCGGTGTCAACCATACGCGTGTATGGAAAGTTTTAAAGGAAAATGGCCAGCACCCGTACCATTATCGTCGAGTACAGATATTAATTCCTACCGACTTCGAGCCTAGAATGGCATTCTGCAGATTGCTAACTTTATTCCCGATGCCGTAAATGCATAGAAGTACAAGGCGGGCATATTGAGCAACACATTCATGGCCGTCAAGTAGATGTTATTATTAACTAAGTATTATTATTTTAAATTGATTTGTAACATAGTGAAACGTATCGATATTTGAAAAAAAGCGGTATCAGTGAATCGTTAAAGTGATTAAACAATCAAAATATTGTGAATGTACGTTCGAGTTCGTCACTAGTAGCGCAGCAGGTGTGATGGCGCCATGGAGTCTCATCGTGTTATACCAGTGCGTACAAACATTTTGTTACTCTACATATAATAATCATTTAATATTTAATTTTATTATTTTGATTGAAGAGTTTGTAAATGTAAGTTGTTTGATTGTGTTACATTTTCGATTCGATAACGCAGTTAAGGGGGTTGACACAATTTTTCATACACACTGTATAATAAAATCCCGAAAAGAGATTTACATTTGCCACTTAATAAGTTTAAAGCCTACATAAAAAAATCTTTAATAAATAAAGCATATTATACCATACAAGTATATTTTGACGACAAAGAGGCGTGGATCTAATGTGCGTTGATGTTCTTACAGGTTTTACAGAGAGGTCCCGGGATCGCGCGTCGCGCGTCGGCGTGGTTATTAGAATTATTAGTATTTCGTTAGCCCTTAGAAATGGCGATACAATGAATTGCTCGCGCAACTACAAGTTGATATTGCTTTGTTTTTTTTTTCATTTGTTAAGTGTGTAGGTTAGGTTATACACTCGTTTAATATTATACGCGTTGTCATCATACTGTCTAATTTCTATTAATTCAATTTTATAAACTCAAACAATCATAATAGTTTAATAAAGAGAGATGTTACTGTAAATAGGGATTATTTAAATTTTTAAACATGCCGAATTGTTGTGACAATGTCGTTAATTTCTAATGTTTTAATTGACTTTAAATTCGTGAAAACAGTGACAATGTTATTATAAATTACGATTTTTATAAACACGTATAGGCTATGACAAATATCGTGCAAAATATTAATACAGTGGGTATAACATGTTACATCAAAATTATGCTTTGGTGTTACCTAATTAGATTTATTTTGTTTCGAAGGATACTTCGTGATTCCATAGACAGATGATCTGTTTTTATTTAGTTTTGAGTGTCTAGTGATTGTGATCGCGTGTGATATTTATGTACTTGTTTAATAATTATTAGAAGAAGGATTAATTTTCTTTTTTTGTGTTTAAGTAGGCTTGTTTATGGTATAAAAAAATGTTATGTTAGCGAAATGTCGCAACACAGTTTTTAATAATTCTTATTTATACGCTCGTCAGTTTGTTACTGAAATAATAAATGACTTTGGTAAACAGAGATGGTTCTAATTTTTAAACACGCCAAATTGTTTTGACACATTTTGATTTTAACGTTACGTGATTAATTTTTGAAATCCTTCGCTTACGTAACTGTTGGGATAAATTCAATTAAGTTTATTTACGAGATGTTGTTACAATTACTTTGCCAGTCCGAAGCCTGATCAAGTGTGACGGTAAATTCGAATCATACCTGCGGTAATTAGACGTATTTCCGTAGGTCAATGACCTAACCGCAGCTGACTGAGATCAGTGACCCGCCTAGCTATTTTGTTAAATTATCTTTCGCGCGCGTTTACACTCGTGTGTCCACCAGAAAGTGTTTATGTTTTTAAAGGTTTTGTTAAGTGATACAGTGAGTTAAGTGCGGTTGTTGTGTGTAGATACACTAAATGGATGATTCGAAACATGAGTATCAAACCTTATATGCAACTTACGGATTGCGTATTGGTAGGTGCTATGGACTCGAGCACTTTTACTCATTACGAGCTAAGTGTAAACCGAAGTTGTGCGGCGCGCCCCTTAGATAGTGTAATGCGTGCGCACGAACAGTGGAGCTCGAACATTTAAATATTTAAAAACTATTTTTGGGATTTTTTCTTTATGCGGAATGTGATGAGTTACACTTACCGAACCTCCCATTTGAAGGACCTCAGTTTAGAGTCGAACTCCTTCTACAATACAATTTTTATAAATGTTTCAGAGCCTCCGAGACGAGCGCTGCGCTGCCGGCGGGTGCGCAAGCGATCCCGCGGTCTCGCTCGTCGTTTTAGTGGTTACAAACTTTCACCCGAATTTTAACCCCCCAAGAATCGGTTTTTCGAAAATTATAGTCAGGATTAGGACTCAAAAAAAGGCAAGTAGAGTGTGTGAGTATGTAAACGAACGCACCTTGTCCGGCTTGCGCGGCGCGCGCACGGCCGTGGTGTAGGTGCGCGCGCGCAGCTTCAGAGACGCGTCCAGCTCCAGCGGCACCGCCTCCAGCTCTGCGGGCACACACTCTCGTCACTCACTTTGCCATATGGTTATTCGCCCCACGGCAGGACATTTTACAAGTTTAATACAGAATTGATTTTGACTTGAGCTTTTGTTTTAAAATAAAAATTCGCGTTTAAAACATTTAACAGATGTTGGAGCTGTGGGACATATGAGGCGACATCTTACTCATTAACAACAGAAAATATAAGGAAAATCATTTGGTGGAACGACTATAATAATTTTCGATCATTTACAATGTTTCTATAACTTAATACAGAAATGATTCACTCATATTATATAATGATCAAATTTCTATCAACATCTTGCGACTTCGAAGTCTTAATAAACGACCCGAGGTCTCGAGTGCAAAACGTTACTGCGATTTTCCAAAAAATACAATTTATTGAATTTACACTTATAAATTTTGCTGTCAGACTTTCGTAAGGGTTTACATAAGGTATATGTCATCGCTTTACACGCGAAAGAATTTATTGTTAGCGCCCTTTTTCTAAACACTAACTACTATACCACAAAAGACGCAATCAAACCACGTTCGACACGTGTCTCGCTAAACAGAGTTTAAAAATTAGACATTCCTTAAAATATCGTCTAAATTGCCTCACTGGTAGTAAAGTTGTGTAAATCTTATTAATATAAAAAGTGTCACACGATAACATTTGCCGGCTCAAATATGTTCGAGACATCTGTCAAGCGCTCGCTAAGCTCGTGTAAGCCGCCGCCGGCCGCGCCGCGCGTAGCCGAAGTGCGGCTCACCCTTGTCGGCCGCGTCGGCCACGTAGGCGGCCAGGTTGGCGGGGTTGACGCCCAGCGCCAGCGCCGCCGCCTCGATGCCCAGCTCGCCGCGCTGCAGGCGCTCCAGGATCTCCGACGGGCCCTTCGCCTGCCAGAAGTCGCGCGCCGTGCTGCGCCGGGACAAAGCAAAGGCGAGTGCTCGTGAGGTGAGAGTGAACTGACCTTCGCTGCGTCGCAGGCCGTGAATGTGAACTGGACCCAAGGAAAGGAATGGGGAGGGGATAAGGCTTCCAATTCTTTCACTCGACTTACGAAACGCAGCCATATTAAATACTTTACGCCAATATTTTGTAAGAGTGAGGTACTGCCGGTCGTGCCAGCTTGTATATGAGCCGAAGTCAATGGGCTACAGTTAAGATCTACCGCAGTGAAAAAAAGTGAATTATTTTATGTGAGTTTAATTTTTTTGGTACAGACGTTGATCACTTTACATATCACATTTTTTACGCGTTCTCACCGATAAGGCCTATTAATGCAGCCATACACGTCCCGGTATCTTCCATACAGTGTTCCGTAGCTCACGCCGAGGATCTCCGCCGCCTGCTTCATCTCCAACTCCTTGAGGCGGACGGCTTCCATCACCTGAGAGCAATTGTCCAAATATACTAATCTATTTGATACATCTCTAACTCGACGGCATAGACACTTATAAATTTTGCTCTCAGACTTTCATAAGGCTACCTAGGTAACTTTACTAGGTTATAGAGTTGTTTAATATATATTAAGACTAACGAGATTAAAACATACAAGTATAATTCTCGCCTAATTGTCAAGGTACTGCCTAAATTGGTAGGGCTAGAAACTTTTGAACACTAGTTACTTATATAGTAAGGAGTTTTTAAAATTGTGACTTTAAGCTAATTGACAAGATTAAATAAAAAAATCAGATGTACAGATTTTTGGGGAGTCAAATTGTTAAATCGGTAAGATAAGAATTTAAAAAAATCCTATTAAGCCGATAGTTTCAAAAATAAGTTAAGTATTATTGCATGAAAATTAACTCTATAGCAAGCTTGTAAATGCCCCACGGCTGGGTGAAGTCCCTCTCCTATTACGGAGAAGCTTAGAAGCTTGATCCATCGCATGGTCCTCTGCGAGGCGGATTCACCTGTCAAAATTTCT
Organism: Hypolimnas misippus; assembly: GCA_037950945.1. NCBI lineage: Eukaryota > Metazoa > Arthropoda > Insecta > Lepidoptera > Nymphalidae > Hypolimnas > Hypolimnas misippus. The sequence goes on from JBBEEQ010000002.1 coordinate 166,560, forward strand.
TTCGACATTTCGTCGGGGACACTGCAAAACCACGTATTTTTCCTATAGAGTGTCAAGTCGCTGCGGGCTAGCTGGTCACTGGTCGACCCACTCACTCACCCTCTTGACGTAGTTCTCCTCCCAGAACTGCGGGCGGCGACCGTGCTGCAGGTAGTCGTTGAGCTTCACCACGTCCGTGAAGCGCGGGTCCTGCGCGCCCAGCTTGCTCGCTGCGGGCAAGAGATGTAGATGGGTCTATTACCGAAAGGTTCGGCTCTTTAAATGTCAAATAGACGGACAGACAGATGGACGTCCGTTCGTCCGTACAGACATGCAGACAGACTACAGACACACAGATTAGCCGATTACGTAGGCTTTATTAGACGCTGATAACCAATACTGTGTCAAGCCACACGGACTATATTTTGAGAAAATGGCGTCTAAACATATTCAAATATATTGCTAAGAAATTTTGGTTAAAGACGTATATATCAATTTTTTCTTTTCTAGATATGATGAATTACAAGTAGATGGTATATAAAAAGTTTTACCTAATAATAATATTTTCAAATATAAGAGACTATTGCTTATTGTAAAATATAGAACACACTTCAATATTCGAAACGTTAAAATAAGAAACTTTTTTACTTACTTATGTAATTTTGATACCTTAAATTTTTTTTTAATAATCTAAAATAGTTGAAGAATTATTGGAATACATCAGTATCTCCGAACTTGCGAATTTGTGGTTTGACACATTATTGTATGTATGTATACGGAACCTCCAAACACAAGCACACTCACGCTTGACGTAGTCGATGTGCGCCGTGCTGGCCGTGGATGACGACGACGACGCGTGCGCGCGCGCGCCGCTGCCGTCCGACTCCTCGTCTGCAACAGCACACTCACTCATCGCTCCACTCGCCACTCGCCGCGCCCACCGCACTCAACCCACTCATCTCGCGGCAATTTATTGCATTGTATTTACACGTCTAAAGTAAAGTGCTAGCTACCTACTCGCGTTTATGATTACCGCTTCGCTTCCATGAGGTGTAGCGTGATGTAATATAGCCTGTACCCTGCTCAATAAACAGGCTATCAAACGCAACTAAGATTTTTTTAAATCAGATCAGTAGTTTCAGAGATTACTCCCTAGATATAGACTTTTTATAGATAATCAATATTGTAATTTAAATTTAGTTAAAATAACATTTTTTACTCATTTGCTGCCAGATATCTGGATTGAGAGTCGTCGAGTATCGGTGAGCAGGTGGAAGAGCGTTACAAAAGTGTTAAAATAATAAACTTAAGACGACCTAATGCTTAAACGAATACGTCTATTCAGTGCCAGTAACATTGGTACTGCCATTGGCATTGGTAAACACTTCCAGCAACAGAGACAGTCGCAATACCAGCAGCGGTGTTAACATCCTTGGCACTGTCGGTGTCAATATTAATGGCATTTATACCAGTTCGCAGTTTATCAATGAGATAAAGGCGGTGCCAGCAACAAAGATAGTGGCGCAATCCCAGTGGCAGTTTCACTGCTAGCGCTAGTGTCAATGTTATTGGCATGGCCAGTGTCACTGCCAGCGCCAGTGTCAATGTTATTGGCACTGCCAGTGTCACTGCCAGCGGCCGCTCACCGGCGCTGTTGTCGCCGTCCACGCGCAGCTTGGTGCGCAGGAAGGAGCCGATGTCGGCGGGCTGGTCGGCCCACTCGTCGTCCGACTGCTCGCGCGACCAGTCGCCCGCCTCGCCCGCGCGCGCCGCGCACCAGCCCACCACGCGCTCCGCCGAGATGTCCTGCGGGAGGAGGAGAACGCGAATGCCGGGGCAGCCCGCACACATCCGCCGGGCCGCGGTGAGCGGTGGCGGATGAAGCTCTAAGCACCTTCTTTTTACTAGGAGACGGGACTTTTGCCTAATAAACGGAACTTTACTAATCTAAACCAATATCTAGACAAAACAAAAAAACATACACCACACATTACGAATCTCACTCTTTTTTGAAATCAGATAAAAAATACTAAAAGAATTTTCCTTCCTTATACTGTGAGTACGAGCGACAATTTTGATACGCCGAATTGTTAACGTTAGTAAATTTTATTCAAAATACCCCTTTTCTATCTTTCTAATCCTGTTTCTCCTTGTGAACACGAGATGGCGCAGATATATGTTCTATACAGTGTGTATGAAAAATTGTGTCATCCCCCTTAACTGCGTTATCAGTATCGAAAGTTAGCAATCTGCAGAATGTCATTCTAGGCTCGAAGTCGCTAGGAATTAATAGTACAGTTATTAATTCCTACCGACTTCGACGATAATGGTACGGGTGCTGGCCATTTTCCTTTAAAACTTTTCATACACGCGTATGGTTGACACCGAGTTGATGTCCTACCGAGCGCGTGCTTTGCGTAGGGCCCTGTCGAAAAACATCTAATATGTGTTCCTCTAGATCGTCATTATTAACCCTCGGCTTTCCCGCATTAGCACGTTGTTGTTCACGGCCATCGACATTTCCGAAATTGTACATGCGTATATGAAGACGCTGAAATGCCTTAAGTGACGGTAATGATATGTTTCTTGGAGAAGCATACAGTTCGTCATAAAGTCTACGCGATTCCGCATAATGACAATCACATTTCCCTAGACACATTAACATATTGAAATATTCCTGGTTGGAGTACATTTTATAAAACAATACAATTTTATAAAACCGTAACCAAAAAGTAATCCACTCGGAAAAAATTTTCACGAGGAACTAACTAATAATTTTTTTTATTAAAAGAGCGGCATAGGCTCGAATAAAAAATATCGATAAATGAAATATCGATATTTAAATAATCATAACAATAAATAAATATTAAATATTCATATTATTTCGATACTTATTTTGATATATCAAATATTAATATTATTTTTGATTGTAAAACACCATTTCTAACAGAAGTAGATTAACGATTTATCCTAATAATACAACATAGTTAATTTACCTGAAGAAGTTCCAAATTATAATATTGATTAATAATATTTATTATTAATAAAAGTTATTTTAAATGAAATTATTTTAATGTGAAAAGCATAACTATTTATAGCAATATTGAAAATATCGATAGAATATTTATCGATATACCTAATTTTTAAACTTGCGAATCTCTATTCGAAAAACTAACAAAATACGCGTCGCGCCACGCCGGCGCCGCGGCGCCTGCGATGAATGGCCGCGCGTGCGCCGGCGCAACTATACGGCGCCTTAACCGTTTAATAACGCGTACTTTTTTGCATATAAAAATTTATAGGTAATATTTAATATGACAAAACTAAGCAAATAATAAACTAAGTAAATAAATAAAACTAACATAGCATATTGAATTTTATGAACTATTACTGAAATTACTCACAACCATTTAAAAGAATATCCTTAAGTTATTTACAAAATAAAAAATAAAAATGCTCTAAAACAATATGCATCATAGTGTTGAGGAATAACAAGAATAAAACATAACAACAAATAAAAGTAAATAGTATGTATCATATTATTCGGGGACACTTTTAGCAGATTTTTTAAAAGTAGTGTTTAAAGTAAATTTTAAGTCGGTATTTAAAGGGTTAAGGTAAGCTGGTTATTTATGGGTCAGATGTTTGAAACGTTTTTTCAAATAATGTCGATTTAAAACTTATTTAGCCTATGCACTGTAACTGACCTCTGCTTGATATTTTTTAAGTTATACTATTTTTAATAATAAGCTTATACTTATATGTATACATGCCTTTAAGGGAGGACACAGTTTTTAGAACACGCTGTATATCGCCTACTTTACCATATTCAAGTAGTTAAAAAAACTGACACTATGCACTCTGGTGTATAATCTAGGCTAATTGATAATAAGTTTGATGAGTATCTATGTGCAAATGTTATTAACTAATGATGTTCCGGATATCTGTATCAATCCGTGGATATCCGAGAGAGAGAAAATATTTGTATCCTTTACTTTTCGGCGGATCTTATACCACATTAACTTTCAATAAATAGATTAAATTTCATATGAATAGTCTATTTTTCTTTACCTGTCCTATTTAACACACAAATATGGCGTCTTTTCCAACGGCACATAAAAGTTAAAAGTGAGAATTATCAATCGAATAATTAAACTAAATCATTTTTTATAATGGCAATGTATAATGAAAAATAATATTCGAAAGTTTCGGATAATGTTACCAAATGGGACAAGTATAAAAATATTATATATGGTAAAAATATTATAATGGTATAGTCTACCTCCACCCAGTGTCATACTAAATGACCAACAAAACAAAAGAAAGATCCGCGCAATGCAAGTCGTAACATGTCTTAGCCATCACGCAGCGTCAAATGGCGCCAACGATCGTTTCAATTAACAAAGCTATGTCAGTAGTAAGTCTTCAAGGAAGAGCGTTAAGATCCATCCATATCCGTATTCACGGATATACATATTTAACGATCCGGCACAGCACTATTACTAATCGTGTAAATACTCACTAAGTTCCCATGTCGCCACTCCTGATCCCTCTCTCTGAAAAATAATATCATAATTAAAATTATTATTAACAAAGCTTAAGCGTCAGACAGAGGCGAAAATCACACTTATAAGTTCTGCTCTCAGACTTTCAGAAACGTTTACATAAGTTGCTTGTCATATGTTTTGCACATTGAAAGAATTAGTGGCTTTATTTTCTCGCTGAAAGCTCAAGAAACTCCCAACGCAGATAAAGTTGGGGAAAAATAGGGGTTTCCAGCTTCAAATATATGGATATTTTTTTCCAGGTGTTACAGATGTGCAGGCGACAGTAACGAAGTCACATGAGCTGCGTTACTATATATTCCGCCCCTAAAATAGTATTAAACACCTGAAGACTGAGTTTCGCTAGGGACTTTTTTTAGAAAATCGTGTTTTTAGGTATAGTAGTAAATAAAAAAATAGCGCCAGATTTTCATTTACTAAAAATGAAACCTATCTAGATTAATAGTCCCCGAAACATGCTAAATTTCATGAAAATAATCGGAGCAGATAATATACACATATATTGAGCTTGAAGAGTTCGCCGAATTCGCCGCCCCTGGCCTGGCTGAACTGTTTGCTCCTTTGCTCCCTTTTTGTTATAAAAAAAAATCGCAGTAATGAATATGGATAGCACTAACATTTTGACCAGTCCGCTGTTCTCGTCGTCCGTGTGTTCTGTCGCGCTCGTCAGCCGCTGGCGCTTCGGACTAGGGCTTTCCCTGGAAGCCGAGAAAACAATCTTTAGCGCCAGGTGTCCTGCCTGTGAGGCGGCCCGCTACGTTCTGTATAAAGTGAACTCACGTGTCAGACATCTCTCGCTTCGGGACGATGTTTTTGTCCTTCGTCGGTAGCTTGATCAACGGCGGCGGGCCCCCTGGCGGCGGGACATGGAAACAAATAAGTACGCGTGAAATACCACATACATAGATATCTGGGACTTTAACTGATTTGTATTGAGTTGGCTCGTGTAAGCTTTAATTATGGATGTAAAGGAACTTTGGATTAATTTGTAATTCTCCACACAATTATTTCATAAACAGATTTTTAAAAATGACGATAAAAACTGTTGTATATGGTTTACCACTAATTAATCTTTTTATGTAAAGCGATCGAGATAGCGGGTAGATTTAAATAACGCATAAAAATGGATGTCATGCTTTACTCCATAGCTCTAGTGTCATTAAATAATTCGTGTTCGTTGTTTATATAACAAAAACTAAAACATAAAAGTCTGTCTAATAACTCGGTCATTTTTTAATCAATTTTGTTTTTTTTTTTTTGTTTCAAAGGACATTCTTCCAGATTGGTCTCATAGAACATTAATCGAAATAAGTTCAGTTTAGTTTTAAAATCGAAATCTATATATAGATCAAAATACTGAGTGGCTGAAGCCGCTGGGTCTAGAAACATGAAATTTTGCACACACGTTCCTTACATATTGGTAAGTGTGCACTAAGAAAGGATTTTTGATAATACATTCCTTAAGGGCTTGAAAGTTTGTTAGTTATAAAATTCCTAAGATATCGCGGGCGAAGCGTAAATGGTATAAGTATTGCTGAAGTAAACAAAATTTCGTATTGTACTTTTGATTTAGTTTTTTTTTTATTTCTAGTCATATTGTTATGACTCCAACTCACCGTTGACGTTGAACTTCTCCCGGGCGTCGTCCGCGTCGTCGTCACGTGGCTCGCTGTGCGGCGAGCGCTCCGCCCGCTCCGCGCCGCGATTGGTCGGCGCGCTCCTGCCCTCGGCACTCCTGCCCTCCGCGCTCCTGCCCTCCGCAGTCCTGCCCTCCGCGCTCTTGTCCCGCTTGCCGTCCTGCTTGTCCGCGTGTCTGTGCTCGTGCTTGTCGCTCGGTTTAGCCTCTGTCGGTCTCTTCTCGTGGGTTGTGGTCGTTACTGCTCCTGAAATTTATGATAATACATTTTAACCCTCATCCCAAAAAGAAGGATGTCGTAAGTTTAACGTGTATATCTGTGTCTGTCTGTGTCGTCGCAGTTCATTAACAAATAGACCAATCTTAAAGCGGTTTTAATGGAGTTTAGCTATAATTTATGAAGATCTCTTCAGACATTTGCTGAAAGGATCTTAGTAACTTCTATTGGACTTATCGATTCGAAATTTGCTATACTGATATTAAAATAACATAGTCGCTTAAAAATGGTGGGAATGTAAAATACCCAACAAATTTTAAAAATTTTCAATTTCATAATATTTTTTTTTAATGACATTTAAGCGTTCGTCGTGTTTAATGATGCAATCATTTTTTTTTATAAATAAAAAATCAAGGCCCATTTACAACACCGGCTAAAGTGACAAATGTCAATCACTCAGTCAGTGGTAAATACTTCATCTGTGGAGTCGCTGTTGGGACCCCCAACACCACCCCGCGACTCCGCTGTACTGGAAGCCTCACCGGTGGCGCAGTCGGGCGGCTCGTCCTTGTTGTTCCACCGGATGTCCGTGAGCCCCTTGATGCGCAGCTCCTCCGCCGTCTTCAGCAGCCCGGCCAGCTGGCTCTGCGGGATTACGAGCTGTCTTACTGGGCTGTTAGCTTGAGAGCGTCCGTCATAGGGAAAGGTCCGAGGAGGGAAGGGGGTGGGTAAATCCAAAATGTACAATAGTAATCTAGTTTTTATCCGGGCATCACGCAGTAAGATCGTATGTTTCTAAATGTCTTTTTCAGTTATTTAGATATTATGTGAACCAATCATCAATTAGAAGTTAAATACAAAGTATAAGGTAAGTCGTATACTAAGACCCCCCCCCCTCCCCTCCTTACTACACGACTTATTAAATCTCCGGACATTCTAAATCCCCTCCCCTCATGATAGTACTGGGTCATTTAACCCGACTTTCCTAAAAGGGTGAATGGGGACATACTACTCTGCTCCTGTAAATCGGGTTATGTTATATAGCCTATAACCTCCTACAATAAACAGGCCTTTTAACACAATAGGAAAATTTCAAATCGCATCACTTTTACCTCCGTATAACATTAGTATAGATACCTATACAAAAGACCCTGCTACGATCTCTAGGAGCAGAGCAGTGCACACACATCGACCTACTAGTTACGAGTCTTTAATCAAGTAAATATCGCCGGGGTAGTGCAAAGCCGCATAAAAAGTTTCTGTCATAAAGTCCACATTTGAACCAAGTGTTAAATTACGTTATTGACGGAAATAAACCTTATGGACATTTTCCATTGCGCAGTGTATTGTAAGTCGAGCGTCACCGACGATATCTCGAAATTTATTTAAAGTATTTATTCTTTTATCAATAACCATTATAACGGTTCCGTAACTAAAAAAGAAAAACGGAAAAACTCTTATATATTCACTGTGTTATCTTTGTGTTGCTCGTTTTTAATTAATATTGAATTTTTCTATTTCATTCAAAGTTGTACATTATAGCAAAAGATGGTTTCGCGGTTTTGTATTATACCCGGTGATATATGGACGCCGATAAGCAATATTATGTCAAGCCACATGGATTTCCTTTTGAGAAAATGTCGTCTAAACATGTTAAATCTATTCTTAATAAATTTGTTTGAAGAAGTATATATCTATCCTTTATTTTGAATTTGGATAAAAGTAATGAATTAAAAGCAGATTGGTATAATAAAATCTTTTATCTAACAATAAATTCTTCAAATATATGAGATTATTGTATAAATTACAAAATATGGAACAAACTTGAAATCCGAAACATTGAATTAAGACTTTATCCGCACTTATTGCGTTTAGAAGACTTGAATAATTTTGAAATAATGTCAAACGTGATGCATTCACAGAATACATCAAGTATCTCCGAATTTGACCCTTTGTGGGTTGACACATTATTGCCTATCAGCACCCGTGTGTAATCTCTCACATGGTGCACGTTCATCTCGCCCGTGTACATGTAGTCGAGGAGGGCCTTCAGGTGCCTCGGCTCGGCGCCGTCTATGACGAGCACCGGCTCGCCCTGCGCCTCGTGCGCGCCGAGCAGCGCGCCGAGCAGCTCGGAACAGGCTGCCAGCACCACTCTGCGGACAATCGAATTATTAAACAATACTTTTTTTTAAAGTAAGACTTCATAAGCAAAGATTGAATTAACATACCTATTTCAGTTATTACTACTAGACTAAACTGATTTTGATAACACAATGGGAGAGTATACGCTTTTAACCGAAAAGCTAATTAACTAAATCGGTCAAGCCGTTTTCGAATAATCGATAAACACTATTAAAAATGTCCCCGACAGATTGAGCACTATTTCTGGAAATTGGTTAAAAAGTACTCCATATTTTTTCTTACATATTATATGTATGAAATTATAAAGCAAGAACCTCGCAAACAAAGCCGCGGGTAGCAGCTACTAAGTTTCACACAGTCCCAATAACAACGCAATAAAGGAATACGAGTTCAATAATTAATTAAATGCTGAATTTAATAGAGAATTGCACCGACTTCCTGTCGTAAAGCCTAGATTTCTACTGTTCTTTTGCATTTCAAAATGAAGTCTAAATTAAATTAAAACTGACCAAGCGCGAGTCGGCCCCGCGAGCTGCCGGTTCTGTATCAAGTGCACCGCACTGAATAATTTCAAATCCTAAAAACATCATTTCTGACGGCGATACTGTAATGCTTTACTACGGCCCCGTATTTTTATGCTCGTTTCGCTAAACCCATCTGACGTTTGAATTTTTCACGTAGCACCTCGTTACAACCTAAGAGGTAACGTCATATTCTGATCAGTGATATTAAAACACTTAATTTTTAATATAAAGTATTTATAAAAATTCGCTTTGTATAGCCGGAAACCATATGTATCATCATAAATGGATGCTGATAAGCGATAATGTGTCAACTCACAAAAAGACAAATTTGGAGATATGGATGTATTTTGATACTACGTCATCTATTTAACATTATTAAAAAAAATTCAAGTTATCTAAAATGAATAAGTAAGGAAAAAAGTTTCTTAACTCAATGCTTCGAATTTCAGGTGCGTTCTATATTTTGCAATTTATAAAATAATCTCAAATATTTAAAAACTTATTATTATATAACATATTAAACAAATCTATCTATAATATTAAATATGCTTTTGATTCAAAATACATTTTATCAAAATAGAAAAGAAAAGATGACTATATACGTCTTCAAACAAATTTATTAAGAATAGCTTTGACATCTTCAAACGCCATTGTCTCAAAATGAAGTCTGTGTGGGTTAACACAGTATTGCTTATCAGCGTCCAAATATCATCGAAACTGATATAGCTATTTTAAACAAGTAGAAAAATGATGAGGGGACTAAATAATCATTAAATGATTTATTTTCTCATTGTACAAATGAATATTTCTATTGAAACGAAAATTAAGCGCTTTGATTTCAGTAACCAGAATACAATCCTATCTTCTAGATTATAATTATTTAAGTCAGCTGGGCAGCGCGACTAGGACACTAAAGCACAAGGAGTACACTCGAACGCTACAGTAGAAACAAACCAAATGGATAAGACTTTAAAAAAAGTTTATGAAAAAAATAATTCCGTTGACTTATTTCACTTATATTAGTTTTACACCAAATTGCTAAACCGACTTTAATGCAAATTCTATAAAAAAATACCAAATCCGTTGTGATATTTTTGTGTGATATGTACATAATTTTAAGTCATTTATAAATTAATGATTTCTATGTCAATGGTAAATAGTATTTCATGATTTTGTTTTCGAGTATTTAATTATGTGACACGAGTGGTCGCGTTAACTCAGAAGCTTAAATTTAGCATACTTTGAATTAAAGAAACTTTATATTGACCTTTTAATATTTGACTGAACCAATTCTTTACGAACGATTCCTGAAAGGCTTTAATTTTATTTACTTTTCAAATCACGGAACCCTAAAAACACGTTTTCTATTTACAATTGCATTTTATTTAATAAAGGAAGCAAAGATCGCTATCAGATGACATTAATATATTCAGAGATCTACGAAAATAACTCCTGAGATTTTAATCGCGTCTTTTTGGTGGAAATGTTAGAACTAAAGAATGTAAAAATAAATGAATTGACTATAAAATCAAAATCGGCAGTTCAGATTGCTTGGATGACGTGATTCCTTTATTTGCCAACTGTGATATCAAATATCAATAGTAGTTTAATACATTGGACAAAATTAATGAATAATTTAATATAAGCTTATAAATATTAAGATGCGCGCTTTGATTCTATGTGATTAAAAAGGTTAATCCGAGATATAATCTATTTCTTCTCGGAGCGTCACCAAATCCGTCGAACCACCGCATCGTAAACATTAACGAGCCTTCGAAAAAAAATAACATTATAAAGCTTTCGAAACGTGACCAACCAATAACTTATTAAAAACACTAAACCCTAATTACGCTTTATACCTACTTATTGCAATAAAAATAAACGCACTTAGCTTTCAAATTATTTATTAATTAAATCAATATACATAAATAAATTAAATTGAAACGTCCGTTTTAAAATGTCAAAATAACAGTATTTAACTAAATACATATGTATGTTTAAACAGTAGTTTTAATTTTTCTCTGTCTGTCTGTGGTGTGGCTGTTCCGACTAGTCTCCATAACGTTTAGATTTTGACGAGATTTTCGCTAGCATATAACTTCTACTATAAGATAAACTAGCCTTAAAGAGTTACTTTTATTGTACAAAATAAATTGGGTCACGATAAAAAAAAAAATTCTCAGTGGCTGACAAAGTCATGCGCAGCAGATGGTGCAGACATATGCATTAACAAAAACTGTATTGGATCCACTTTACGCGTTAAAACAAGAAATTTTACAAGAGAATCGAATCTGGACCTATCTCAAGCGTTATCGGGCGGCGCTTATCTGCAATTAATAAATTAAAATACGTCTAATTGAAGGAGAGTACTCTTATCTGGAAGTTCGTAATTTTCGTTACGATCTCGAAATTGTATTCGCAATTAAATATTTTTTTATATTCAAGTGTTTTGAGACTTTTAACTTGAAATTGATTATTACCTGATTGGAAACCTAATTGTTTTTGTTGTAATTATAAATTTTAAATTCGGGGAAAAATAAGTCTTAAAATTATAGTGCATTTTTCTAATTTTAAATATCACAAGTAATTACTTATTAAACTGAATCTCATATTAGAAAATACACTATAAAAATGGAATTCTTTCAAATCACAACCCACAATTACTTTCCGATAAAAACATAGCTCTAGAAAAATCTATATTCTTTCGCGCTTCAATTCAAATTCAAACCCAGTATATACTTAATTCAAATCACCCATTTAGATAAACGAGTTAAAATAAAAGAGTTACTCTTTTCAAATTAGTTCAGTACATAACATATTTTTCATTACAATTTCCACCTATTGTCATCCTTCAAGCAGTTATATTTTATAGTCTAATTAACTTTATCTAATAAAGATTTGAAATCTAAAATATAATCAGTTTAATTCATATATTATCTACACATAAAACGCTATATGAGTCACTAATCTAAGATACAAATACGTCGCCATCGCCAACGCTAAACATAAAGTACCAGAGCGGACCCACCTGTGCGCCCTGAGCGACACCCCGCGAATGTTCTGAGGGTCGACGGTGTCCTTGTTCGGGACCTGAGTCGCGAAATTCGGCGAGCAGTATAGCGTGACATCGCAGAAGCGCTCTGGAAAGGAAAAATGAAACATTTAATCATCGGTAATGTTACAATTGTATGTTATAGGTTTTATTTAGAGCATTACATTACAAAACTGCTTCTATGACTATCGAGTATTCGCCTGTGATGTAACAATTAAAATTCGTTTTCGCATGCAGTCAAATCAGTTCTTTCGTCAACGTTGAACGAAGCGGACACACTGTTTAGCATTGACGTTACATTGTATCGCGGGTGTTACAAATGGCATCATTACATGGACACTGTAACGCTCAGTTCTCCTCACTCAATGATGCTCGTGTGTGAACTGTTACATTACAAGCTATTCTTGATGAGGGCAGTATTTCTTAAGAAATCTTATGTACGATTAAAAAGTGAATGTTTTGTGTAAGATACCCTGTTTATTAAGGGAAGTTGTATCACCAACCATCACCAACCAATAGGAGAAACTGCGCAGCGAAACTAATAATATAATAAAGAGTTTGGAAGTCTATACTCGTTTATCTCAGAAATAACCTGATAAAGATATCGCGCCCAAAAACATACAATTTTTAAAATTAATTTTACTATACGAATTTGAATAAAATCTGTAATCTATCTTTATATGGATGCTGATATGCAATACTGTGTCAAGCCACTCGGACTTAATTTTGAGAAAATGGCGTCTAAAGATGTCGAATCTATTCTTAACACATCTGTTTGAAGAAGCATATATCCATCATTTCTTTTCTATTTTAATAAAAAGTATAATTAATTAATAGCAGATAGGCTAGTAAAGATTTTTATCTAATGATAAGATTTTCAAATATATAAAATGATTTCATAATCAAAATATATGAAACTCACTTCAATATTCTAAACATTTGATTAAGAAACTTTTTTCCGTACTCATCCAGTTCAAATGACTTGAAAAATTTTTGTATAATGTTAAATACGAAATGCATTATCAGAATACATCGATATCTCTAAATTTGACTTTTTTGTGGGTTGACACATTATTGCTTATCAGCATCCATATATAAAAGCGAAAAGTCACTCACTCAGCACGACATCTAAGAAACTACAAATACTAGAAGTTTTAAATTTAGCATGGGGGTTCTTTTTAAGACGTAGGTGCTCACTAAGACGGGATTTTGCAAGCGACCCCTAAGGAGGTATACCGGGGATTGGAAGCTTGTATGTAAGTCCTGTGTTCCGCGCGAGTGAAGCCGCGAGGGGCCGCTAGTCCATTTCGATCACCGCACGCGACCGGCTCGCGGTTCTTCACGGGCCCTGGTCAGAGCGCCGCGGGCTTTTGTAAATATAATTACATCCAATCAAACGAAAATTGTACATAATTACTATAAAACCCACAAATTGTCCCGGTGAATAGTTACCTAAGAGCTTAAAACCTTGTCGTGTCACTCAAGTCACTGATAGTGGACTTAAAACGAATAAAACTCAAATCGCATAGATATTATCATAATATTAACCGACTTTTATAGAAAGAGGGGGTACTCAACTCGGATTTTTTTATGTATATTTATCGACTAGTCGAAAATAGCTTGACCGATTTGGTTTTTTTTTTTGTTTAAAAGGATATATTCTCCCATTTATTACACATAATTTCACCAAAATCATTTTAGTAGTTTATGTTTCAAATCAAATTAACTAAGATGAGTACGTCATTGAAGTGATTACGTAGGCTTAAAAGTGTTTATGGCAGGATAACGAGGGAGTCACTTGACGTTAACTGATCACCGCACATGAACCTCAGCAGCGCCAAAAAGTTACCACGACCTCGCTTGAAAACACAATAAGAGTAAACAGCATCTTATCGTCATTTAATTCAATAACTGTAGTTTCTAAAACACTAACAATTCAATTTTAGTTTGCATCAAAATCGGCCCCAGGGTCCTTTAAGTGTTTTTCGGTTCCTTAGTTCGGATTTGGCCTACCACGCCCAGTTATAAAACTCATATACAGGATATGAATGTATGAGGGTTTGTACCTTTGTGGCCAAACGCGTTTAGACCAAACGCGTGCGCCGATTTTGATATAACGACACGTCGTTTGGTTCGTCATAACGACGCGAATGTCATAGAAAGTATAATGATTTGGAAAAATTATAATGGCCGATTCTGGACGCCATAATATAAAAAAGAAAGAAATGAAAATGGACGAACTGTGTAAAGTGTGTGTGTTGAATAGGAATTAAAAAATAATTTTCAGGTTTCTTACATCATTTTCAATCAGAATTATCGTTTAGAATCAATAACGATTTAAAGTTGTTTAGTAACGATTCTCTATGTTCATGTTATTCAGTCGGGTTTTGATTTTTTTTTTTCAATTAATTACTTGGTATATGTAGCATCTATAATTTTTGATTATTTAATCGTGTTTTTTTTGTTTTCTTTCCGAAAAAACTTTGCATAATATTTTAACTTAATTATACAAATCTATGTATTAATACTGATGTTAATCTGCGTGATATATCTGTGAGTATAATGTTGTTTTCTTATTTGACTGTCCTGCTAGCTCTGCGCCGCGGCTTTCGCACCTCAGCAAATTGATGGGACCGACAGAACGTTCTAGCTGTCCCTTGCGGCTCGCGTTTATGATTACAGCTTCGCTACTCTGAGTCGTAGCGTGATGTATTATAGCCTATAGCCTTTCTTAGTAAATATACTATCTAACAAACTCTTCAGTTTTATAATATTATGGTATAAATAAGATATAACCATCATTTAAAACTGCTAAAGCAAAGATTGATTGATGAGATTAGCGCATCCAAAGAAATTTTGTTTTAACATAATACATATATATATATATATATATACAATATAGCCTGTGACCATCTAGAATAATGTACCAAACTCAAACTCAAATTATACTTTATTCAGACGGGCTTTTTAAAGCACTTTCGAATCGTCAAGTACTTTTGATTTTTTTATAGATTTTTATAAAGCTACCACCGGTTCGGAATGTAGTCTCACCGAAAAGAACCGGCGAGAAACTCGATAGTACATTTTAAAACATAACATAATTTTTTCAATAAATCCAATGGTTCCGGAGTTTACTTCGCACGAACAAAATTCGTTCCGTTTTTTGTATTATATATAATAGATTTCAGTCCATTAAGGTGTGGTTTTTTATATTTTTTTAAATTTAAATATATTATATATGTTTTAAGTTAATATATTAAAATAAATACTAGATTAATGTCATTTCTGGTTTAGCACTTCTGCTAAGCACGAATAAGCTTTTTAAAAATGGGATTAAAAAAAATAATTTACAATCAACCAGTCCCGACTTTGCATGGATTATTGAGGGTATGCGCGAGTTTTTTTTCATTACACTTTCCGAAAATATTCATTAGTTACAAAAATATCTAGTCTTTCTGTGGTAGAACTTAGCTATAGCCTATTGACTACAGCACAGATAAAAAGCATCAAAATCGGTCTAGTAGTTAGGGAGCAACGATAACAATGACAGACACAGATACACGCGTCAAACTTATAAAATTACACACCTCTGAAACCAACCAAATGAATTGATTTTAAAGAAATTTCTGTGAGATCAATCTGGAAGCATATCTTTTCAAATATAAAAAATAATTTATAAAATCGGTTCAGAAGTGGCCGAGTGCCGCGGTAAAAGAACAACGTTCACTATAAATTTTGAACCTACTCCTTTGATTTTAAAAACTAAAAAACCCAACGGGATGTCAGTCGGGTTGGTGTTTTGTTGACGTCAAAATCAAAATATTTTTATTTACAAATTTACATTCTCCTCCTGAACGTCAAGAAAATGAATCTACCCGGTTTTGGAAAAGCATAACCTCAGACCTGATAAGAAACTAAATTTTAAATTTTTAACATTGTCAAGATTGGTCACAATAAGTGAAATATATTGAGACAGCCTGGAATCCTTATCCCCGAGGTGTGTCATCATCTATGAAATCATTAATATCATTATAACCTAACACAAACGTTTCTTTATAATCTTTTCGAACTTCGCTAAAGAAGCATTATGAACGTTTTCTGAGATCTTGTAAAATGTTACACATCTCCCAACAAAAGAATGGAATCCAATATAACCTCACACCACGAGATCAATTCAGCCGTTTAGGCTACAGGTCACGTGGAATGAACAAAAGTACATACACAGATACATACATGTGCGCGAAAAGCATTATTCTCCTTCTGGGTTATTCGGGTAAAGACAATTGTAGTGCGAGTGGGCTTATACAAGTTTTTACATTTTGTTACAGTGCTTCTCGATTCTTTTACAAAAATATCATAATGTCACGATTGTACAGATACCTTCGTAAGCGAGTTCGACTCGCACTTGACGGAGTTTTTTTTATAGAAAGTAGCTGGCAAACGAGCAGGCGGGACACCTGATATTAAGCGATCACTGTCGCCCGTGACATTTGCAACCCAGAAGAAATACAAATACATTGCCGGCTAGGAAAGGAATAAGGGGGTAAATGAAATAAGAAGTAAGGAAAGGAATAGGGGGAGGGGGTTAGTGTTCCGGCTCTCTCACTCGCCGTGAGTTCACGCCGATCTTCTGTGAGAATGAGGTGCTGCCCCGGGCGACCCCGTAAACGAGCTGTAGTCAATACCGCTAGGCTCTATATCACTTTACTTACATTATAAAGTCGGTGTTTAAAAGGTTTGACTTGGCACCGACTTCAAAATATTGTAGAAAATTTTTTTTTGGTTTTCATTTTGTAGTTACTTGTTTCATTTTCCAAGTCGGTCTATTTTTTTTTTTGCAGTCACAAGACGAACAAACAAATCTTATCTCTATATAGTTTTGTTAGATATCTGTGACTGATTTAAAAGAATATTATATTTTTTATCATCTCAGGACCGGATTAATAAGCTCATATACATAAAGCCGTTCTCACGTTCATTTTCCATTCTCTAATCGAATGTAATTTATGTACAAGTATTATCCTTTCTATTTATTTTACTTTAGACTGTTGTTTAATTTAAATCAATTCCAACTCAGACAATTTTGACATGAATAATGTAATATGTGTAGAAGAAATATATAAAGCCATCAAAAAAATTTCTTGTAAAAAAAAACACCAAGTCCAACAACTAAGTTCTTTTACCGTAAAAAGTTGTGAGATCCATGAAGTGCCAAGTAGGTTAATTTATTCAACATACGGGACCTTCAGTCTTAAGTTATTACATAATTAGAAAACAACATCTTACAGTGACTATATCAATATTAAAAATCTTTTATGTTTTAAATAATATATTGACTCGGCAATCGCAATCGGTTTCCATGCGTTATGTACTTATATCATCTGAATCTTTAAATCATATTTTAGCCCCCGAAGAAAAGACGCTTGCGCATTCGCATCTGCTGCCCCTTTCGTGCGACGCAGATTACGTTATGATGCTCTCAACTTATGTTGCGGCCGACTGAGATCAACTAAGTTCTTTTTAACTACGCTATGTATTTACACATTACACCCGAGCGAAGCCGTGGCGTGTCGCTAGTTGTTTTATAAATATCAAACTTTCAAATACATAATATAAATGGAATATAATAAATAAAGTAACTCATATTTTTGACTTAATTTGCTGCACTCGTGACCTTTAAAAGACGATAGATATTTTTGCAAATTGGAAAATGCAGCAAGTTGGAGACAATGAACATTATAGTGTGGTTCCGTCCTCAGAATCCGCGGAGAACCGAAATAAAGCAGCAGGATATATGGATGGTAAGCAATAATGTGTCAACCTACAAAAAGTTAAATTCGGAGTGTTTGATGTATTCTGATAGTGCGTCCTATATTTAACATTATTCAAAAACTTTTGAAGTCATCGAAACTAAATTAATATTGAAGTATGTTCCATATTTTGGAATATGGAATAATGTAATCCTTTTTTTAAAATAATTAATTATACCTTTTATTGAAAAGAAATGAAAAGATGGACATAGACTTCTTCAAACAAATTTATTAAGAATAGGTTTGACATGTTTAGACGCAATTTTCTCAAAATAAAGTCCGTGTGGCTTGACGTAGTATTGCTTATCAGCGTCCATATAACGTTTTGAATATTGAAGTGTATTCCATATTTTGCCACATGCAATTTCTACCTCTACCTAGCATTTCCCCGGTTACACCAGGGTCTGCTTATTACTCTAGTCCAGTTACTGGTTTTTACACAGAGCGACTGCCATCTGACCAACGCAACCTGAGGGCAAGCCAGTAACCATTTAGACAAAAATAATCTCCCTACTACGAGTAACGATCATTACTAGGCGATTGTGATAACAACCCGGAACGTGCTCTTCGAGGCACGATTGTGAGACCTACGTATACAAATATTTATACAAATCTGCCTGAGTGGGAATCGAACCCGCAACCGTCGGCATTAGAAGTACATTTGGTCAACTTGTAAGCATGAAATTCGTCACGGAACCCCAAACCGATTATTTATTGCAAAACAAATATATTTTGGAGCGGCGAGACATTTTGACCGTTTCGAAGGTCGAAAAATTTCCGGGTGCCGACAAATTAATTATACTTTTGACCTACAAAAGACTTTTTCAAAGTTTAAAAATAATATAAATTTGAAAATGATTTAATAATTTTAATTCTACGCTAATATTATTAATCTGTACTATTTTATAGATAATTTTAAAGAGTTCAGAAGTTATCTAAACATCTATACAAAAAAAAAATGAAATTTAAGTTTCTGTTTGTAATTTCAAATTAACAGCTGTTAACTAAACGCACATTAAACTTTACTATGTACTTAAGGGTTTAAAAATATAGTTGCTAAAAATTTTGTCTGTCTGTCCGTCTGTTTGTTCCGGTTAAAATCTGGAACTTCTTGTTGACAGTACTTTCCCTCACAGATAGATAATGTTGTAAGGAGTAACCTAGGCTATTTTTAATTTAAAAATTTTATTTTACTTGCCAGGAATCGAACCCGCTGATTTTGATGTGTCACATATAGGAATGAACTATCTACGAACTAATCGTATACGGCAAACTAAAGGAAATTTTTTAACAAAATGCTAATTAATACGAGGAAAATACTCCTTTCTTGAGAGGCGCCACAGAGTGTAACCTTGCTTTGTTAGACTTGGCATCCTATAGCTCTCGCGAACGAAGTCGCGGGCACAGCTAGTAAATAAAAACTTTTTGAAAAGAATAAACCTACTTCGAAAACGAAACATCTCAACTAAAATGTAAAAAATAAATATTTCCTACAACATTTTAAAGTCGGTGCCAAGTCAAACAATCCCCGCCGATGGCAAGCAAAAGCTTTTAACTTTTATTTACTGGTTCCGTTTTCGATGTCGGTTTATTTATTTATTTTTTTGAAAAGTTTTTACTTTACACTTTTAAGTTACGAATGTAGTATGACAGTAAGGGACAGCTTGTAATTCACTTAAGCTACAACAGGCTAATGTTAACTGCTGATCGCCATTGACGAATTGTTTTTCCCGAGGCAGAGCTGATTGTGAGGAGTTCTTCTGGTGTTGCACCATCAGCTCCACCTTATCATTTGCTTCGCAGTCATATTGAAATAATCGAATCGCAATCCGTAAAATACTTGTTATTCAGTAGTCATCTATGGTTTCCGTCAGCAGTTCCACTTCTCCAAAAGTGGCTTTAAAAAAGTTGTAAAAAACTCCCCGACGAATTGAGAACCTTCTATTTATACCCGACAGTAGCAAAGAAAGCGGAGGGTTATGATTTTGACAGGATATGTATGTATGTTCTGTTCCTTCATAACTCCTAAACTACATATCAGAACTGAACAAATAAGGTATCGTTAGAAGCGTCTCGATCGCCTTCATGAATTTCGTTAAGCACAATAAAGCAAATTCTTTTCGTTGTGTGTAGTCGAGGGAGATGAACGTACGAATTCCGGATTACCTCCTTCGGGGTGGATAAACTGAATCATCCGTATTGCCGTAGTTAGGTTTTAGTTTTCCACTTTTTAACCGACTTCCAAAAAAGGGCAAGGTTCTCAATTCGTCGGAGTGTTTTCCTCGTACGAAGTTTAAGGCTCACCTTTCTCGAGCAGCTGCGCGAACATGCTCTGCACGTTGGAGTGGTGGTGCTTCCACCGCAGGCAGTACTGCTGCGGCACCATGGCGCCCACGCTTTGGTTCAATAGTTTGGTAGCTAAATTTTGGTCGTTTATAATTTTCTTTTCTAATACTTTAAAAGTCTATATAAAAATGTTTTTTGGAATGTACCCCTTCGGTGGTTATTTTTACCTGAAACAAGAGAGATTGAAATTAGTTTTGATTTAATTTAACATATTTAATTGTAAAGTTAAAAATAAAAATTTGACGTCAAAATATAATAAACTAGCTGCCCCTCGCGTTCATGGTTACTGTTTGGATTCTATGAATCTTAACGTGATGTATTTTAGCCTATAAACTTCCTCAATAAACGGGTTATCCAACGCAAAAAGAATTGTTCATATCGGATGAATTACAGAGATTACCCTCCACATACAAACTTACAAACAAGTTTTACCTTTTTATAATATTCGTCTACATAAGACCGCACCGTTCCGAAACACACTCATTCCGAAAAGAAACAAACACACTCACAAACACGCGTTAACAATGTTTTAATTATTTTTACTACACTATATTTTAATACGCCCACGAAACAAAATAAAAACAAATACTGTATATCTCTCGTTATAACGTTAAAAATAAATAGCACGTTTCGACAATTAATACGAAAAAAAATCGATTTCAAAACGACGATTTATTTAAGAACGAAATATTAAGGAAAAAAAAACAATCTGTCAAATTTACATGAAAGTGACAACGCCACCAGGCGTCATGTTTCGATCGAAATCTCGTTAAAAAGTATATATTTATGTACCATTCACGGCATTAAGTGTTATTAGGGTCCCGTAGCCCGGGTGCTAAGACTCGTCTGTACGTCTGTCATGATCCGCTATAGGTAGAAAGTTGAAATTGAAATAAAACTATTTGAAACGGATTTAATTCGCGTATATTAACTATTTTTATCATCCCGACGTTTCGAGCACTTTGCAGCGTTCGTGGTCACGGTAGACTAAGTGACATTTGGATGCTGATAAGCAATAATGTGTCAACCCACAAAAAGTCAAATTTAGAGATATTGATGTTTTCTGATAATGCATTTCGTTTTTAACATTATACAAAAAATTTTCAAGTCATTTGAACTCATCCAGTACGGAAAAAGTTTCTTAATCAAGTGTTTAGAATATTGAAGAGAGTTTCCTATATTTTGATTATGAAATCACTTTATATATTTGAAAATCTTATTATTAGATAAAGCTCTTTACTAGCCTATCTGCTATTAATTAATTATACTTTTTATCAAAATAGAAAAGAAAAGATGGATATATGCTTCTTCAAACAGATGTGTTAAGAATAGATTCGACATCTTTAGACGCTATTTTCTCAAAATTATGTTCATGTGGCTTGACACAGTATTTCATATCAGCATCCATTTGTCTATTTGAGGTTTTAGAAAATATTATTTACAGCTACCGCCAAAGAAACCGTAGTTTTATTTCAATGAGTAATAATCGCGAAAATCTAAGACAAAAAAGTTGAAATTTTCATAGAATGTATATTTCTAATATATTTAAAAGCCAAGATGGGCTAGTGTTTAGAACGTGTCGATCTCAACCAATAATCGCCGGTTCATACCCCGGCTAACACCTCTGACTTTTCAATTGCTGAATTTGTGTATAAAGTCATCTCGAGCGCGGCGGTGAAGAAAAACGTCGGGAGAAATTCTGACCCATGTCTGCCACTCCGCAGTGGAGTAGCGTGCTGGATTCAGTTCTAAACCCTCTCCTTAATAGGAGAGGAGGCCTTTTACTTTTTCTTTACTTTACTTTTATATATATTTCTGTTGCCGCTACAACAATAAATAATAAAAACCCGTCAAGTGCGAGTCGTAATCGAAAAGTTATTTATTAATTTGGTAGCTGGAAAAATTTATAACATAACGAACGTATTTTTGTGTTATTTTTTTGATTTTTTTTATTCCTACAAGATTGTACGGAACACTCGCACTTGACTAGTTTTGTATATTTAATACATTATAATGCGATTATTACACTTGTAAGTTTCACTCTCGAGAGCGATAAAATACAACTGAGTAACCTAGCAACAGATACGTAGTAAGTAGTTACGAAAGCTGTAAATATCAAAAATAAGGCACTGACAGAAAACTCTTTCAGGTGTAAAGCAATGAGAAACAACTTATGTAAGCTGTTAACCAAATAATTGCAAGCAATGAGGTCTAACTTTTTAGGGTTCCGCACTTGAGGTCGAAAACGAGTCGTCATTACTATCTTAATCAAGACTTTTTAAAAAAGGGGGAACCAATTTCAAAAGCAAAATATAAAATTTCGTTTACTTGTATGACATATTCATTCCAGTTATTTTGGTTTTAAAACAAACCTACTGAATCGATTTTGATGGAAATTCTGTAGAACCAATCGGATAGTCAAAAAGGTTACATATTTGGAAAATTGACATCTGGTGTCGTTAAAGCTTTTTTTTAAACATTTATTAATTTTGATCAACTTAAAATTAGGTGGAGATTTTCAATTCGCCGGAAACTTTTTTTATATATTTTCACCGATTATTAGAATCGGCTACACCGATTTGGTTAATCCTTTTTTTTTTTGATAGCAACGAACTTTGAACGCTTAACGAGCTCATTACTGCCATCGAAATAAAAGAAAACACATTAAATAGTGTGAATCATTTATTAGTAAAAGTCATCATCTACCTAGCATTTTTCCCGGTTACACCAGGGTCTCCTTTCTATTCTAGTCCAGATATTGACGAGCTTTTTATATAGAGCGACTGCCATCTGACCTCCGCAACCCCTGAGGGCAAGCCAGTAACCATTTAGACTAGAATAATTTCCCTACTACGAGTAACGATCATTATCAGGAGATTGTGATAACAAACGGGACCGACAGCTTTACGTACTCTCCGAGGCACGGTGGGGAGACCCACAAGGACAAATTAAATCAAGAAGCATAAAAATAAATAAGTATCCAGAAATATGACGTTTTAATAAACAGCGGTATAGTCTATTTTTCTTTACTTCCTTATTTGGTAACAATATCCCGAACGAGAACCACGAAATTTCGAATAATATTGTTTTCTTATAATTTTACATTATAAATAATTATTCACTTCAATCATTTAATCTATAATTTCTTATCTAACTCTTACGTGTGGCTTGAAATACGCCATATTTATCTGCTAAATGAGACAAAGAAAAATAGACTATAAAAACATAACACAAATATATCATATTACGGAATCCGTTTCGGTCGAATGCGGCTCGCACTTGACCCGTTTAAAAGTATTGAGGCTTTCTGTTTTTTCGCCTTCCGCTCCTGAGCGCCTCGCGTCCGCGTCGCAGCGACACGCCGCCTCGCCGCCCGTTATGAAGGAAAATCAATATATTAATTCGCGAACCAGTCGATTCCATATTCATTTTTGACCGACTTAATAAAAATAAGGTTGTGTATTCGACCCGTATGTACGTATGAATGTTAGATTCGAATCTCAAAGCGAGTTTTCTATATTAATAACGATACTCTAAAATTGAAAAAAAATTACTAACCGTCTACTACAACTGATGCCGAGATGGCCTAGTGGTAAGAACACGTCGATATTTACCGATGATCGCGGGTTCAAACCCACCGCTGATTTTTTAAGTGCTAAATTTGTGTTTAAATTCATCTCGAGCTCGGCGGTGAAGGAAAACATCGTGAGGAAACCTGCATGTGCCGGGAGAAATTCTGACACATGTATATCCGCCCCGCAGTGGAGCAGCGCGGTGGATTAAGCTCTGAACCTTCTCCTCAATAGGAGAGGAGGCCTTTGCCCGGCAGTGGGACGTACACTGTTACTTTACTTTTACTTTTGCTACTACTACATTGAGACCATTTCAACGAGCCTCAACGCGATACTTTTGCTGAGAGTTGGTGAGGAGTTGTGTCTCCAGCTGATTCCAGATGATGCATCAGGTTAAGGTTACGTAATTATATTATTTTAGTATCATTGGTGTCATTGTATACTAAATTTTGATACAATAAGACCAATAAAAGCTGTTCAGATCCTTTAAAAAAGCATAAAAGAGCCGATAACATTCACACGTCTGAATTAATTTTCCAATTGCTAAGAACCATCCCGATTAAAATCGGTCCATTCGTCAAACATTTAAAAACACACCTCAAACTTATAACACCCCAACTTTTGGTCAGGTTTAAAAAAATGTTTTACGAAACCAAAAATTAATAATTATAATGAACGCGTAAATAAATGTAGAATTTCCATCAGTTGCTATTATTTTTTCGCTATTTATTATTCGTAAAAAATGAAGATAGAGCAAGAGAAAACGCACCGAGCTTATTATGCGTTTTAATTTTTTTTTATTTTATTTATTTACAGAGTAGAACGACATTGTACCACTTACACTACTCAATAAAAATATTATTATAAAAAAAACTTACACTATAAAGGAAATCAGCAGTCGTTATTCATCTCGCAAAACTTCAGACATTCCAACATGAAAAATCGTCTGTCACGTGATTCACTAGCAAATACATCACACTCTGGCTTTGAATCCAGGATTCGGTTTAGTGTTTTAAGTGTGCGTGGCAATGGAGACTTAGCCCTGCTTACTGTTCTACTGGCAGGTATTGCAAATAATTCATGTTTCCTATTTCTGCTATAATTGAAATATTGTAATTTTTGTAACTATATTTTTTCAACTTTTTTCTTATTTTGTCTTAAATCGATCGAACTACTTTCTAGTCGGTCAAATAATTATATATCCAGTATCAATATACTCAAAGTAGTTACCCGGCTTCGGAGCGGCCACTTCTGACAGGCGTTCAGAACGTAACTTCGGATATTTTAACATGAGCTTTAAAAACAAAAAATCACGTGCCGTTTAAAATTAAGCGAAAAGCCGTCATTCTGACAATTATTACGTACGGGCGAAGCGATCGAAGCCCATTTAAATAAAAAAATAAACATTCCATTGAGGCTTGTCACTTGAATATTAAAAAAATCGGTCAATCGCGAGTCGCTACCAAGCACTGACGGTTCGGCACGACTCTATGTATGAGTGTTATATAATAAGAAAAAAAAATAACAACAAACTTAAAAAAAAATAGGATCTTAATTTGTGACGTATTTGTTTTTAATGTAATTAATGAATTTCATAATTCCGTCACTACTTAATCGATTTTATAAATTATTACGAGAACCCGACTCACGCTTTGCGAGTTTCTACACAAACAATACCTTAATCGTTATACAATATTATAACTAGTAGTCGATATTCGACCATTATTAATTAAAATTAGAAGTTTTAACGTAAACAAAAGTGTGTATACACGTGTGTGTGTCAAATACATGGTAGTGTGCGTAATGTTTTTTTATTGATTTAATGTATTTATTATGCATATTTTAAAAATAATATGAACATTCTGCACTCCATCTCTATCTATACTAATAATAAAATTCTAGCGGGTCGCTGTCTGTACATGGAAGATATATGAAAAAAAATCTTACTGGGGGCCTTTACCAACGCAATAGAACCCAAAACAAAGATTTTTAGAATTCTTATCTGTTTGTCTGTTTGTCTGTTTGTCTGTTTATCTGTGCGTTTGTGCACGCTAATCTCAGAAATGGCTTATCCGATTTAGATGCGGTTTTCACTAATATATTGTGGTAAACTTCACTTAACATTTAGGGTTTGTTTCATGTCAATCGGTTCATAAATAAAAAAGTTATGTCATTTTAAGGGTTCACGTCAAACATTATTTTGTACTTTTCACTAAATGCATGAAAGTATATACAGTACTTATATCAAAAAATATATTTTTAAATTTTTGTCTGTCAGTCTGTCTGTCTATCTGTTTGTTCCGACTAATCTTTAAAACGGCTGAACCAATTTTGATGGTACTTTTACTTGCAGTTAGCAAATGTTATAAGGAGTGACTTAGGCTGACTTCTATTTTAGATATTTTTAATCGATACGTACAAAAAAATCTAACGGGTCGCTGTCTGCACATGACAGATATATAAAAAAATATATATTATTGGGGGTCTTTACCTACGCAATAGAAGCCAAAACAATAATTTGTTAGATATTTGTCTGTTTATATGTGAGTTTGTGTTCGCTAATCTCAGAAACGGCTTATCCGATTTAGATGTGGTTTTTATTAATATATTGCAGTTAGCTTCACTTAACATTTAGTGATTGTTTTATTTCAATCGGTTCATAAATAAAAAAGTTATGTAAATTTAAGAGTTCACATCGAACATTATTTTGTATTTTTCACTAAATGCATGAAAGTATATACAGTACTTACATAAAAAAATCCAATTTTTTAATTTTTTGTCTGTCAGTCTGTTTCCTACAACTTATCTCTGAAACAGCTGAATCAAATTTGATGGGACTTTCACTTGCAGTTAGGGGATGTCCATAAATCACGTGAGGCCCAGTGGAGGTAAAGGGGATGAAAGAAAAAAAAATACGAAATATCACAAAGTCTAAAAAGTTCTTAAAAACATTACTTGATTAATGAACAGCCCCTATACCTAGCTAATATTATAAGGATTAACTTAGGCTATTTTTATTAAGAAAATATATTTATTTTAATGAATAAGTAACAAAGAGATAATTCTCTTAATATTTTGTTATTGCGTAATAACAAAATATTGTAGAACCCAATAAAATAGTGAACAATTTCTGATTTAAAAAGGGAAGGTTATACATATAATTAATATAATTGATGTGTCCGTTTGTAATTTTAAATAAATGCATATGAAAGTATACACGGTACTGACAACAAAATTAATAACTTTAAAGTTTTTGTCCGTCTATTTGACACTCAGTTTGTTACGGGTAATATTTAAAATAGCTGGACCTATTTTGACGAAACTTTCGCTGAACAGAAAGCTAATGTAATAAGGAACAAAATTGAAACCAATGAAATAGTGAACAACATCTAATTCAAATAGGGAAGATATATGTATATTATATAAATATAATAATTTGGAAAATAATATATTTACTGGGTAATTTTTTACTGGATATGATAGACCAAATCCGAAACTATAAGCGATGGCGAAAAATAATAAAAAAGTCACAGAGCCGATTTTAATAATAACTAAAACTATATAATTAGTTTTTTGAAAAATAAGTTCTCCTAGCCAGAAACGAACACGTTGATTTTGGAAAAAATTAACATTCTGTATGATTGCATCATCTGATACTGTCACATATTATAAGAATCAACTTCAGAGAGGTATTAGTATATAGTTAACTGCAACAAAAAGAAAAGGCAAATTTTTTACAAAATTCTATCAAATTCATACATTAATTAAATCTTTTGTAATTCTTCAAAGAAACGATCATACCTAAAAGTGAAATTTTAAAATTATAACGGGATGTTGTAACGCTAATAGCGGGTGAGTACAATAGCCGAGTCCAGTGAAATGTAGATTTTCAATAAATTGATTCATTTTTTTAGGAATTATCTAAACCTACGTCACGGGGAAAAAACAAACGTCACATTCTATCAACTTTGTATAGCTCACATAGAAAAAATAGACAAACATAAAATAAGTTACTGTGAGTTATTCATTTTATTTATTTTTTAATTTTATTCTTTACACTCTTAATTACTTTAGTAGGTGACTACCATTTTGATGCAAATAAACAAATCGTTCGAAGTAATGCACACTTTTTTCTAAACTTACTGGGAGCCATGATTTAACCCACATATTTGATTATGTATATTTGATATATATAGAATCGATTACTTAACTTCTAATTCATGTATAGATTTAATGTTATTTTGTTAAAAAATAAATCTTTTCCTTTGTCTCTTACTATTACTTTTACAAAAGTTGATTCTTACAAGTGACACTATTAGGTAGGTGGTGCAATAATACAGAATGTATTTTTTTTTAATTAGTGGATTCAATTCCTGGTCAGGAGAATCATGAAATCAAAAAAAACTTATGATGCCGTTTTAGATTTCTCAAAATCGGACACGAGACTCCTTTAAGTATTTTCGCGATTCCTTAAAGTTCCGGATATGGCCTATCAAGCCCAGTTAAAAAAGTCACCCGATATAAAATACAAGGAGAACCTCGGCGGGAAGATACTGTTATACAGTCGAAATTTTAAAGACTAGCACAAAACACTTTTCTGCAATATTTATAGTGAAAACCGTGGAGAAATACCGTATCTGAATTAGAGTCTGCTTATAAATACAACCAGAAAGTTCCCAAATCCAAAGTAAGAAGCTCCTTTCTTGAGCAGCACCGCAGACTATTATAACCTTGCTTTGCAGGAGACATGCCAAGCATTTTGTAATCCACGCGAACGAAGTCGCGGGCACAGCTAGTATAAACTATAAGTGTTCGAAACTGCAACGAAAATTGCGTGAACGGAGGACGTTCACGCACTTTCGGTTCACGATTTAATATATAAATAACTTATCTATACATATAAAATCACTCGTCCTGACTGATTCATCGACGCAGAGCCTAAACCGCTGGGGCTACGAACTTGAAATTTTGGGAGTAGGTGGTTTTTAGGTTGTAGGCATCCACTAAGAAAGGGTTTTTTGATTATTCACCCCTAAGAGGGTGGAAAGGGGTAAAAACGTTTGTATGCAAAATCTTATTCCGTGGTCGTATTAACTTGAAACTTAGTACACATACTTCTGGATGATAGTAATGAAATGTAAAATAGAAAACGGGGTACTATTATTCCACTCAAGGGGGTAGTAGTAAAGTTTGTATGGAGAAAAAAAAAATACCCGATTATCCTTAAATTCAGCACAAACATTACTTAAGGAAAATTATTAAATATATGTATCCCATAATTTCAAAATAATCCCTTAAAATGACGCTAGGGGGTAATAAATCCTGGAACGGTCACAATTTCGCTGGTAGATTTATTTAGCTGAAATTCCAAAATATACGCGGGCCAATATATTCCAAAAAATAAGCAGTTAAAAATTAAAAGCCTGTCTCTATTGTTAATAAAATAAAATTATATTGAAAAGTAACACGCTTCACGATTGGAAATCGAAAACCCTTCCCGCTTAGTTGCGAGTTAGCGTATTTCTACTGTTAGGCGAGAATTACACTTATAAGTTGCTCTGAGACTTTATAAAAGTTTTACATTTATATAACAACTAAGGGTCCCCGCGTCGTGAACATGACATAGGACTTTCATACAAACTTTCAACCCCCGTTTTATTCCTTTAGGGGTCGAATTTTGCAAAATCCCGTCTTAGTGAGCACCGACATCCTAAAAAGAACCCCCATGCAAAATTTGAAACTCCAAGCAATTGTAGTTTCTGAGATTTCGTGATGTGAAAGTGAGTGTCCTTTCGTTTTTAAATACATAGATTAAGTTTCCACTAATAAATAATACAGAATTAGATCCAACAAAACAATTAAAATTTAAAATAATGAGAAATAATAAGAAAAAAAATCGGTAATATGTAAATAAGTTTGAGAAAAAAAAATTAAGTTTTTAATAATAAGTTTTGTTCTCAGAAACTCATAAAGATTTACATAAGCTATTTCTCATTGCTTTACACCTGAAAGAAATTACTGTCTGTGCCTTATTTTTGACGTTCACAACTATCGGAACTATAGTCTATTTTCTTTACTTGAAGTATTTAGCAGAGAAATATGGCGTATTTCTAGCCACACAAGAGTTAGATAAGAAATTATCGATTGAATGATTGAACTGAATCACGTTTATAGTGACAAATTATAATGAAAAAAAAAATGTTCGAGAATTCGTGATTTTCGTTCGCGGTACCGTTACTAAATAAAGACAAGTGAAGAAAATAGACTCTACTTACGAGTCACGACGTATCTGTTGCCAGGTTACAGAGTGTATAGCAGTTACGGGTGAAACTTACAAGTGTAATTCTCGCCTTATACCCAGTGCATTACTTCGTGTAATATTACAGTGTCGTGTTTTGTGTTCGTAAACAGCGCATAAATTATAATTTAAAATGGCAAAAAGCATAGCTATACCTATACTAATCTATGGATGCTAACGTTTTTTTTATTTCAAATTACCTAAATAATACAAAAATTCTTCTGAACAAAATCCTGGATCCGCAGTGATCACTTAGCATCAGGTGTCCCGCCTGATCATAATTACTCGCTATATTTATTAAATTCACTGCGTCATCTCGCCCTTCGATCGCGGAACCCCAAAGACCCCAGGTACCGGTCGATCTCAAGTAACTCGACATCGATCGACATCAATAGCTCGCGCTGACAATTTTTTTTCCACATTACTCGAAATATACGACGGATTGGAGAACATTCCGGCCAATTAAACGCCGGAACGCCTCCCGGCGCGAGCGTGTGGCCAGACGCGCGGAGCGACGCGTCCCGATTGTCAGAATGTGGTCCATCTCGTGTCCGCATGAACAATTAGGGGTGGGCTTATTGAAGTTACTTTTGACCGACGTCAAAAAAGATGAACTTTCTCACCGGAGACTTTTTTTGTATTTACCCTGGTTATAGATGTTACTTTTTCGTTAACTGAAATTTTTTTAAATTGTTTTGACGAATCGTAAGTGGTTTCAACGGCCTTAAATTTCGTTTACTCAAATGACATACTAATTTGAGTTACTTTGATTTTAAAACCTAACCACTGAACCGATTTTGATGAAAATTCTATTAGAATATACAGACTCTTTTAAACAAAAAAAAAACCAACCAAATCGATCTAACCGTTTTCCAGTAATCGGTGATCATACATATTCCCCAACGAATTGAGAACCTCCTTTTTTGCAAATCGGTTAAAGCCCTGTTATTTACAAAAGCATTTATAATGAACTCGGTGCACCACGGTAGGCCCTCGGCCGGTTACTTTAAGCCCAGTTAAGAATGTTTACGCGGAGCCCGTCAAGCTAATTGTCACCCGACCACCCGCCCCGCGTCGCTGGAGCGCGCGCCCGTCGGGAGATGACGCGCGGAACAAGCGGACATCAGTGACAGTTCGACTTTAATTACATTTTTTAAGCTTTTTAATACATTATTTTCGGGGTGTCCGATCCTATAACAACATCCCGCAGATATGTTTGACAGTTAATTTATATTACGAACCAGTAGGGCACAGTGGTCGAAATTTTACCATAATTATTTTCATAAATGAATTTATTAAGGTTTAGTTTGACATTGAGTAAAGACAAATAATATTAATCAATTATCTATTCCTAATTTGACCACAGACTATAACAAAAGTGTCAAATACATGCTAGTGTATAATTTTTATTGATTTAATGTATTGTTTATACATAATTAACAATATATTAGCATTCTGCACTCCTTGTCAATATAAAAATACAAAGTTTTCGCTTCACGTATTAATATACCTATAGATGAACAATTTTTTATTAAAAAAAATTGTCTTCAATTAGAGGTCGACAACTTCATTTTGAGTACGACCAACCTTGAAAAATATTGTATTTAATAATGTAATAACACACATAAACTTACAAAAATAATTTAAAATTGTAAATTAAGAAAAATCCCCGACAATCAATTCATTGAGATCATCTCGACGAGCCCCAACACGATACTTCTGCTGTAGTTGGAGGGGGTGTGTCCTGCTGATTCCAGGTGATGCTGCAGCATCAGGTTTATAACTATGTTATTTTAATATCATAGAAGTCACAATACAGTAAATTTGGATTCGATCAGATATGAAGAAGTTACTCAAATCCCGATTACATCTGCTTTCAAACAAAAAATACCACACCAAAATCAGTCTAGACGTTATGGAGCTTCGAAGCCACAGACAGACACACAGGCACACGTCAAACTTATAAGAAAAATTATAACAAGGAAAAAAAGTCATTAACTAATATTCGTACCTAATTGTAATAAAAAAAAATTACAAAAGAAATAAATAATTTTATGCGCTGCCAACATTAAAAGGGCAGCTCTTTTATTATCTGTGCAAATATTTCCAAGATGGCGTTAATTTGGCGGTATCGCGACATCTCGCCGTCACGTCTGCTCGCTTGACGGGAATTATTTTATAATTGCAATTAAAAAATACGCGCGTATCGTAAAATCTTATTTTTTTAATATTATTTTTATTTATATTACAATGGCACCATTTTAACTGACTTCAAAGAATTAAAAAAAAAAACATGCTCTCTTGGTTTTATATTTAAAATCAACGACATTCTACGAGCCTTTAAAAAAAGGGGGACGACTTCAAAACCAAAATATGTAATTTTGTTTAGTTTTGATTATAACACCAAACTACAGAACCGATTGTTATGAAAATTCTTTGGAACCAATCAGGCAGTATAGAAAAAATAATAACCAAATCGGTCCAGCCGTTTCAAGTACTCGCTGAACATACATAAAAAGTCCCGGAAGAATGGAAAACCTCCTACTTTTCCGAAAGTCAGTTAAAAATATCCCACATCGACCATACCTTATAACCTTGTTTTTGAATGTTACTTCTTTAAACTTAAGCGGGGTCGGGTAAGTAAAGTACGATCTAAAAATAATTATGATACATTTTTTATTTCTTAATAACGTGATCTACTATAACTGTAACGTGTGATGGTAGTCTTATTTAGGTAGTGCATAAAAAGCAAGACAAAAATATAAGTCATTACAACCAAAAAATGTGTAGATATAATGAGGATAATAATATTCTAAGGAGGTAAAATTTATCTGTAAATTTGTATGTAGAGGTTAAACCCTGAAACCACAGATCCGATTTAAAAGATGATTGTTTCGTTAAATAGCCCGTTTATTGAGGAAGGTGACAGGCTATATTACATCACGCTACGACTCATGCGAGTGACGAAGTTTTCGATCCTAAACGCGAGTAAAAGTTACCCTTATAATTAGTAGTTACCAGTAAAAAGCCTGGCTCCTAGTGTAAGACTAAAGCGACCACCAAAAAAAGTGAATAAGAAATATATATCCAAGCAGACGATGAAAAAAAACCGTCACCAGACGCATGATAAGCGCTATCGACTATTTTTAGTCGGACAAACAAACAAGAATCGGTAAATATGAAAAAATTCCACCATTCGACAAACATTGCGGCGCTCGGCCGCCAGCCTGCTTCGAAATATGAGGGCCACGGGCTGTAGCTTTCTCGGCGGAGGGGTCCGTCCATGCGAATCGTCTGAAGGGGGGGGGGGGGAGTGTAAGACCAATATATTGAAAGATAAATTAGAGATTACCCGGGCATCATGTATGATTCTAAATGCTAATCTCATTAACTTAAAAATTATATAAACCATGACATTCGTCGAATATACTAAGTGAGTCGTGTACTAAGGAGGGACTGGAACCCCTAAAACCCCTTCATATACGTCCATGATGATGATAGATTTTTGAGACTTTTTCTACCTCTTCGGATACTCTTTTCTGGATAAAAGATCATATATCGTTCTCAGTACCACAGACGAAATGTGTAAAAAAATTCACTTTACATTTACTTGGAACTTTGTCAGTATTCATTCAACAATTGTGATATTTCTCTTTTTTCGTAGTTGGGTTTTAGTTTTCTACTTTTTCTTGTTTTCTGAAGTAAATCAAAACGATATACACAAACCAACCAAGCGTGAATCGTGTTTCAGTTTACATTCACCGTATTTAACCGTTCCGTTCATTATAAAATTTCGCAGAAGCCGAGTAACGATTTTATTCATATAAGTAAATATACTTATGTAACGAAAAAGAGGCGTGTCTTATTTCAACTCATTGGAAGGGATTTATGAAACGGGTAATTCTTGCTTATTTACCAGTATTATTTACTTTTTACGCCTTAAAATTTGCATATATATAATTGGACGTTAACTTAAAAAAAATCTTGCTTAATAACTCTGACTGAAAGGTAATTAAAACCGGTGACTCACATGATTTCCGTAATTACGTGGGTGCGTAATGAGAAAGGATTTTGAAATAAAAATCAAAATATTATGCGAGTAGGCTTTTACAAACACCTATGAATCGTCAATACAGAACCGAAAAAAGCACTAGATTCGGAATGTAGATTCGAGAAGAACCAGCAAGAAATTCGATCGTTACTCTTTTAAAATGTTTTACAATACATTTAAGAGTTACAAATATATTAAACACCCTGTGTGAATCCAGCTTATACTAAATCCAAGCATCTTTATCATCTACATATGTATATAATCTCGTACAGACTAATATGCTTTCATAGTTAAGGACTTCAACAAATACTCGGAAAGTTGTGCCCTATAGTAGTTTATTAGGGGACAAAAGGTTATCAACTCTAAAGTTGTACAATATGATAACTTAAAAAAACTAACTTCAAAAACAAAAACATTTTTTTTACTTAT
The DNA here is from genome assembly GCA_037950945.1 of Hypolimnas misippus. Taxonomy (NCBI): domain Eukaryota; kingdom Metazoa; phylum Arthropoda; class Insecta; order Lepidoptera; family Nymphalidae; genus Hypolimnas; species Hypolimnas misippus. Next base: position 201,184 of record JBBEEQ010000002.1, read on the forward strand.
TTAACATTATGATTTAAAAACCAAACTACCACTTTATAAATAAATAAAATAGAAGTGTCTGTTTGTAATTTCAAATGAAAATGTTAATAATAACAACAATAATTGTCATAAAAAAACACATTTTTTTTTAATTTTTAAATGTCTCTCTGTTTCTGTCTGTCTCGGCGAAGATCTGAAACGGTTTAGCTTATTATGAAAATTGTATTTATTTTAATTAATAAATAAAAATAAGGATTACGCGTAAACAAAACTGAAACCAATAAAATAGTGAACAATATCCGATTCAAATCGAAAAGTTAAGCATTATATAAATATATGAGGAGCACAACTAAACATAATAATAAAATTCCAGACGAATTGAATATTATAAAATATATATACGTAAACTTATGCGTTATATATATTATAAAGAGGTAAAATATGTCTGTAAGTTTGTGTGTAATCTCTGAAACCACTGATCCGATTCGAAAAATATTTTTGCGTTGGATATTCCGTTTATTGAGGAAGACACGTAGGCGCGAAGCAGTGACAACAACAGCGTAAAGCCGCGGGTGCGGCTAGTATTAAATAAAACCTCTTAATATAAAAATATATATTTTTGATTAATTCACGCTTCCATGCAAACTACTGACCTTTCCATTCATATTCAAATTCAAAATATATTTTATTCAAATGAGTTTTGAAGCACTTTCGAAACGTTAATTTACAAATTAGTCTCTTAAACAATTTCCTACACTAGCTGTACCTCGCGGCTTCACTCGCGTTTATGTTTACTGCTTCGCTGCTATGAGTCGTAGCGTGATGTAATATAGCCTATCACCTTCCTCGACAAACGGATTACCCACCTCAAAACAAATTATAGTATAGTAATCTATAATTAAGGTATTTAACTAACAATTTTTCATTTATTTGAAATATTTTTCAACCAACTTCAAAATGAAAAGGTTCTCAATTCGTAGCAAATACTATTTACCTCGTAACTCCATTTCTTAACCGTTTTTGAAATTTCTATAGAAATTTTATCGAAATCGGTTCAGTCATTTGATTTTAAAATAGAAAAATCTTTTACCAGTTATTGTCGCGTAACAAACGTTTGTTGATTAAAGAAATAAATGAATTAACACAGAACCTCCCGTTGTAACATCGGTCTACTATACTTTCTTCTGGGCACGACGCGCATCGTCAAGAGCGATAGAGTTATCTCGTAGTTTCGAGTTTAAAAGTGATAAAAACCATTTTTTTGTATTTTCAAAACTGATACCGCGGGTCGCGGGGTCGAGTCTTATCGCTCGCGTGTTGTTTTGTATTTTGTATATATTTACTAGCGGCAAGCGGTTTCATTCGCGTTTATGATAACTGCTTCGCTGCTTTATATCATAGTGTGATGTAATATAGCCTATAACCTTCGTCAATAAACAGGCAAACCAAAGCGGAAACAATTTTTCACATCGGTCTAGTTCTTTTGGAGTTTATTCAATGCAAACAAACAAACAATCAAATCTTTCCTCTTTATAATATATGCGTAGATTACTAGATGACCTGGTGAATTGCGCAATACCTAAACTTCGTAGATGCGCCGCCAACGCCATCTATTGAAAATAATTCGAAGTACCAATTCATATACAAAAATTACCAGTTTCGATTTTCTTACTATTTTTTATCCAATTGTTTGGTCTATTACTCTAGTTTGGTCTAGTATATCCAATTGCTTAGTAGTATAATTTGGGTTTTACCTTATTTTATTATTTCCTAATCAACACCGCCTTCGCATAGTACACTAAATTTCAAGTTAAACCAGTAGAAGACATTTTATTAATTTCATCAGAAATAGAAAAGAGCCGATAACCTTGAAACATCTGGACAAATTTTTCAAATATTATAGCTAAGTTTCATCCCGATTACATCATCCTTCAAACAAAACCGCGTCAAAATTATTTTTATTGCGTCTATTCGTTTGGGAGCTATAATGCCACAGACACACACACAGATACACGCGTCAAACATAAATATACCGCCTCTTTTCAGCTCTGAGGTTAAAAAACCTAATTTTTAAAATCGGTTAAAAATAAACATTTCCATTGAATTTCAAATAAAAATAATTCGCACTACAAGGTGGTAACAACTTGGACCTCAAAATAACAAGAAACGAAACTTAATTATATGAAAACATAAATTTCAATAACGTTCGCGACCCCAAAAGGTGCGTAAAAATTTCGAAATTATTTAAAGAAATAGATGATCGAAATTTTTGACTCCTTAAGGGTGTAAAAAAGGTGTCGTACGGGATCCAACATCTGGTCGATATAATTAATTGTGTCGCACTGACGCGGAATGCTATCGGCCTATGTTACTCGCACCATTATTATATATGTGAACGGAATTCGTTCGAAAATTCCAATTAATGATATTAAAATATCAATAAAATGTTAATTATTCAGTTCTTGCTGATAAATGTCGAACTTATTGATAAACGAGAGGCGTCGCAGAGTAAAAAGGTGATGAATTTGATGGAAGATATTCTGAGGTATTAATTCCTTACATAATACAAATCAAAGTCGCGCTCTACCGTCTGTCCGCGAGAAGGTACAATTTGTTTATAAGTTTATATGTAGGGGGTAACCTGTGACACTACTAATCCGCTTTAAATTATATTTCCGTTGATAGCCTGTTTGTTGAGGCGGGCCATAGGTTATATTACATCACGCTACGACTCACAGGAGCGAAGCAGTAACCATAAACGCGAGTGACACCGCGAGGGGTAGCTAGTATATATTATGGAGGTAAAATTTCTTTGAAACTACAAATCCGATTTGATAAATTATTTTCTTATTAAACAGCCCGCATATTAAGGAGTGTTTTAGGCTATATTACGTCACGCTACGACTCATAAGAGAAGTAATAACCACAAGCGTGAGTGACACCGCAAGGGGCAGCTAGCACGCGATATAATAAAAAAAATTAATTAGTTTATTTCTTAAAATCGAACCAGACGAAGCGGCCGGCAGAAACTAGTTTACAAATTATAATATTAATAAGGACTTTGTGCTCTTCGAGATCGTATCGATTTTAAACTCGAGATGAAAAAGATAATTCGGTTATTTCACTCGAGGAGGTGGGCCCGCTAATTAAACGTCCTTAATCAAGGCGGTATTTACAATTTATTCGTCATTAACTGATTGAATAGAATCGATTCAAAAGCACCGATTGTTAACTCATTGAATAATTTATGGGTTTCGAGAGATTTTTGTTAATTTTTTACCAAATTTAACTCGATTCGCGGCGATCGGTCAAAGCGCATCGAATGGAAGGGAAAAAATGCCGCGTTTGAGTAACTACGAGTACATAATTATTATGCAACCCGAATACGTGCAACAAGAATTTGTGTATGTATAGATAAATATATATGTACAAGCTGCGCCTCGCGAATTCCCTCGTGTGTACGGTGACTGCATCGCTTCTATCGTAGCGTGATGAAAATGGGGTTGGGTTTCTTGATCATGCACAATGAAAGAGTAACTATCGAGTTTCTTGCTGGTTCTTCTCGGTAGAATCTGCGTTCCGAACCGGTGGTAGCTTCATTATTTATGTACTTTTTTTTGTTATTTTCATGTATGACGATTCAAAAGTGCTCGTAAGAGCCTACTTGAATAAAGTATTTTTTGATTTTGATTTTGAAAGTTCCTTTCGTCTGAGACGTAATATTTTAGATGTAACTAGTTTTAATCGGTGCACGATTATATGAACAAGATCCAGCCCGCTTCTTGGCCCGACCCTTGAGAAGGAGCCGATCCGTGTTCCCCCTATTCACCCAGGGCCGTCTTCTACCTATTGGAAGCCCTCAGAACATAAGTCTATTTGGCGAAAATGATTTATCAAAACGAATCTGTAGTTTGAATCAAACTTTACCTCTTTATAATATAGTAGCTACCCCTTGTAGCTTAACTTGCGTTTATGGTTACTGCTCCATTCATTTGAGTCGTAGCGTGATGTAATATAGCCTTTAACCCTCCTTAACAAACGAGCTATCCAACGCAAAGATAATTTTTTAAATGGAACATTAGTATAATGGGGCCCCTGTGACATGATAATGGAGCACTTTCGACAGATAACTATTTTGTTAAAATAGATTAAAGAGTAGACAAGACTAGATTTATTCAACTGCGTTTCATTTTTAGCGTTGACAGAAAAAGTTATTTTGATTTTAGAGTTACTCTTCTGATCTTGGTAATCATCAATGACTTCTCCATAATCTGGTAACAACTATGGAGTCTCCATCGATTGCGGGACCCTGGGCAGTTGTCCAGGGTGCTCAATGGGAAAGAGAACCTGTGGTCACCCTCAGCAATGCTGGGCGTTCGACTTCGCTATGTTTAACTACTGTCTTTTGTCTTTAATACCCTGCTCATTATGGAAGATAAAAAACTAAAACAGCGACTGCTCTGTGGTGCTGAATGTACCTTTAACGCTGACGGTTGCGGGTTCGATCGCTGCTCGGGACGGATATTTGGGTGCTGATAAGCAATAATCTGTCAACCCACAAAAAGTCAAATTCTAAGATGTTGATGTATTTTGACGCAACATCACCTATTTAACATTATTAAAAAAATGTAGTCAAATAAATTAAATAAATTCGGAGAAAGGTTCCTTAATTAATTGATTCGAATTTCAAGTGCGTTCCATTTTTTGCAATTAATATAATAATCTCAAAATTAAAATAACTTTTTATTAGATAATATCTTAAATGTATCAGTCTAATTTAAATTCATAATACCTTTTATCAAAAAATAAAATAAAAGACGGATATATACTTCTTCAAACATATTTGTTAAAAATAGGTTTGACATCTTTAGAAAATCTTTTCTCGAAATGAAGTCTGTGTGGCTTGACACAGTATTGCTTATCTGCCATCCATTACATTTGTATAAATATTTGTTCCTAGGTCTGGGTGTTTATCCTTGTGGGTGTCCCCAGCGTACCTCGGAGAGCACGTCAAGCTGTTGTCATCATAATTACCTGATAATGATCGTTACTCTTACCAGGGAAAACATTCTAGTCTAAATCGTTACTGGCTTGCCTTCAGGAGGAGGAGGACAGGTTGCAGAGGTCAGATGGCAACCGCTCTGTTTAAAAATCAGTAACTCGTCAATATCTGGACTAGAATAGAAAGCAGACTCTGGTATAACCGGGAAAATTGCTAGGTAGTTGATGATGATGAAAAAAAAACTAGAAATGAATTTTAATTCAACATGACAGTAACATGGATGATGTATTATATACATCAAAATAACACATATGCTTCTTTTTATTGAATCGAATTCCAACAAAGAGAGATGTGTTGTCAAGCCGTCGGGAACATTTTTTTTTATTACTTAAAACGATTTATACGATTTGGTTAGTTATTGTTTTGTTCCAAAGGGTACCTATAATTCCAGATTAGTACCATAGAATTATTATCAAACTCCTTTCAGTCGTATAGTTTTAAAATCAAAATAACTGGATATAATTAAGCATTTTATTTTTGAAGTCGCATCCCTCTTTTTTAAAAAACTGTTATCTAGTAAAACAATCGCTTCGCTGACACTCGTCAGTTGGAAAGCGTTAAAACGCGCCGTTTTCAGTTTCGCATGAATAATCAAGAATTTTCCGCTGATTGACGTTTCATTGTATTTTGAATACACTTATGCGACTTTACATACATTATATATTTTAAACTTTCGCAATTTATACTATTCATATTTAATGTAACGGGTCTTATCGCGATAACTAATGGTAGTGATACCTTTTTATTGTCCGACGTATCGACGAATTGCATCCGTCGTGGTCACGAGCTGATACATTATACGGACGCTGATAAGCAATACTGTATCAAGCCACACGGACTTCATTTTGAGAAAAATAAATAAAAAAATAACGCATCACACCACACCTCAACGGCACGACAAACATCTGTATGGCCAATACACACGTTTACCGTGAGCGGGGATCGAACCCGCGACCGTTAGCGCTTTAGTCAGATGCAGTGACCATTGCGCCAACGCGTCTGTCACAAAAAAAGTGTCGAAACATGTTAAGCCTATTCTTAAAAAAAATGTTTGAAGGCGTATACTCATTTTCTCTTTTGTATTTAAATTAGAACTTTAATTAATTAAAAGCAGATTGGTATAGTAAAGAAATCTAATAAGAAATTTTACAAATATATTAGATTATTGTATAGCGCAAAATATTGAACACACATCAATTCGAAACGTAAAATGAAGAAACTATTTTCCGTACTCATTTAGTTTAGATGACTTGACTTTTTTTTTGAATAATGTTAAACATAATGATAATCACGTGACGCATTACCAGAATACGTCAATATCTCCAAATTAGACCTTTCGTTTTAACAGACTTCAAAAAAGCAGTTCGTTTAGTTTGACTTGAGCGATGTTATAAATTATTTTTTGTACCAATTTATATTTGATCAACCTCGATAAAGTAAAAAGAATAATTCTTACAATTCGACAAGCGTGTGCTAGTAGCCGATCACTTCACCTGTTACTTTAGCGCAGGAGATAGCCGCTCCAAAACATATTATTTATTGAGTTTATCTCCTGTATCTTTTGAGCCAATAATAATTACGTTATCTCCTCGCCTCTTACATGTGTTTTAATTATTTTAATCGACATCAAAAAAGTGTTTTTTTCTGTAAATCTTTTTACTTAGCGTTTTTACGCTAAAAAAATTTCAGTGGAAAAACACCTTCGCCTCATTTGCCTTTGGGGAAGTAGCTAGTTACTTATAATACTTATATATTATATCCTTGTCTATCCTTACGTTATTAGTGATAAGCGTAGTCCAAGTCAATATTGATTCTTTCAGCGCATGTCGCCGGGAGAATTTGATAAAGTGCACTCCTTTCTTGTGAATAGTCGCCTGTAACGTAACAGTTCTAACTCGAGCCATACACCAGAGAGGCGAAGAGCATTAGGCGTGAATCACACTTATAAGCTTTGCTCTCTGGCTTTCATAAATATTTAAGTACATAAATCGTGCTTTATTTTCAATCGATTTCAAAAAAGCAAGACATTTTCAATTGGTAACGTATTTTTTGTTTTAATGTTTGTTACTTCATAATTCTGTCATTTGTTAACCTATTTTATAAAATATTTTACGTTGGATAGTCCGTTTGAGGTGGGTTATGAGTTAGGAGGGGGTCAAAGGGGGCTCTAAATGGTTCGTGTAACAACACACGGGGCTGCTTGCCATTTTTGCTTGAACTTGGCTTTGAGACGCTCCCGCGTGTCTTAATGTATTGTGAAGAGGTTAAATTGTTTGGAACTACTGATCAGATTTAATTTTTTTTTGCATTAGACAGTCCGTTTATTAAGAATAGTTATTGGCTATATTACATCACACGATGATGCTTAGAAACGAAGCAGTAATCATATAATCTAGGAGCACCTTTTATGGCCGCCTCGCACATTAATGTAGATTAAAAATACAATATTGCTCATATATACATAAAATATATAGTCTTAAAAATACAATATTGCGCATACATAAAATATAGTCTATGACCATCTGGAATGATGTATCTTTCAAGTGGTACCATAACTTTTAAAATAGGTTTAGTTGTTCCGAAGTTTATATTGCACCTACAAAATTCCCGCTTTTTTTATTTTATTACTACAGATTAAACAGCTAAAGACATTTAATTATATATCCGTTTTGGATAATAAGAGATAAACACTTTTTGAAACACATTTATTAAATTAATTTAATGTTTTACAATCTGCTACAGCGGCCATTAGTGTGTCACATCTGTCCCTTACATGTGTTTTAAATATATTCCTTAATTACGCTATCTCTTATCGATAACATTTAAAAGTGTTAAAATTTCTTTTACATCTGATCGAGACACAAAAACCGAGATGGCGTAGTGATTAGAACATGTCGATCTCAACCTCAAGTTCATACTCCGGTTGAATTTTTAAGTGCTAAATTTGTGGTTGAATTCATCTGGTGCTCGATCAAGGAATACATCTTGCGGATTGCAGGTTGCATGGGGCGAGAGAGATTCTGCCATACATATATCCGGTCCGCAGTGCAGCAGCTTGGTAGATTCAGCTCTAAACCTTCTCCCTAATACGAGAAGCGGCTTTGAGCAATGGGACGTTTAGAGACGGTTACTGACTTACTTACTTTTAGACACAAAAATGTGTTTAAGACAATTGCCCGAAAAAACGTTATCTATATTAAAGCGAGCAAAGCCGTAAGAAAATTAATGTATAACACAAACTAAAATTGATAATTTTAAAATATCCCCGACAATCTATTTATTGAGATAATGTCAACGAGCCCCAACACGATGAGTCTGCTGTAAGTTTGTGAGGAGTTGTGTACTCTGCTGGTTCCAGATAATAATTGGGTGCTGATAAGCAATAATGTGTCCACCCACAAAAAGTCAAATTCGGAGGTATTGAAGCATTCTAAATAACGCGTCTCGTATTTAACAATATAAAAAAATATTAAGTCATCTGAACTAAATAAGTATGAAAAAAAGTTTCTTAATTTAATGTTCAGAACATTGAAGTGAGTTCTATATTTTGCTATAAGCAATATTCTCGTATATTTGAAAAAGTTATTATTAGTTAAAACTTTTTATTATACCGATCTCTTTTTAATTCACTCGACCTTTTATTAAAATAGAAAAGAATATATGTACATATACTTCTTCAAGCTAATGAAAATTTTCTCAAAATGAAGTCTGTGTGGCTTGACATAGTAATGCTTATCAGGGTCCAATTATTAGTCCTAGAATAGCGTCCTGGTATAACTACTAGTATATAACCCTGTATATCCTTACGGTATCAGAGTGAGAAGTATCACAGCCAATATTGAATCCTTCAGCGCCTGTCGCCGGGAGTATTTCAATTATTTTAACGAGCTGACGACTTTTTATGCGTTAATGCATTTCATTAAAACCCTCATTAAAATCCGTTAATTAATTGCATTAATTAGCCGCTTGTTAGTAATAATAGCAATTCATTAATATGAGTTAAAAATGTCGAACGTTTTAATATGAATCCTATATTTATTATTTAATATCAAATTGTGTGGCGTTAAATCTATAAATTTGAATGATATACATCGCAGCGAACCAGGTTAGTAAGCTGTTTTATTAACAGCCTAGTCTCAACTAGCGGCCTGGACAACATGCAGGCAAACCGTGTATTACAATCTATACTAATATTATAAAGCTGAAGAGTTTGTTTGTGTGATTGTTTGCTTGAACGCGCTAATCTCAGGAACTACTGGTCCGATTTGAAAAATTCTTTCAGTGTTAGATAGCCCGTTTATCGAGGAAGGCTATAGGCTATATATTATCACGCTAAGACCAAAATGAGCGGAGCACCAATGAAGAATGTTTCAAAATCGCGGGATTTTTTCCTATTGAGAGAGCTTACGCTGCGTGCGCTGCGTAAACGGTTAAAGTTTCGCAAAAATCATGTATGACAGAATTGTTTCCCTTTAAAAATTCTAAAAAACAGTCCGCGACAGCATATGTCTATCTTTTAAGGTTAGCTCACTAAAACCTTTTTTTTGCTAAACAAATTTGTTCTAAAATAATGCATTATTAGCCCAAAGTAACTATTCCACGCGGAAGAAGTCGCGGGCGGAAGCTAGTATTTAATGAACTGGCTGGTTGATGCTTGGGCCTTTGGAATGGTACTGGTTTATTCTACCCCTAAAGTGTTTTGTAATTTCGGAGGCCTGGAGAGGGAGCAGACTCCGCCTGCTGTAACGGAGCGCAGGCACTACATTACGTTTCGTTACGTCAAGCAGCAGAGGCAGCTCATTCCGCAGCATCGGAGACGTTAACAACCCTTATTGGTATTAGAAACACTTTCATAAATTTTAGCCAACCAAAACTCAAAAAACTAAATTTAAATAACTAGACTAGGCGAGCACTTAAACGATGACGACAAGGAAAGTAGTTATTGGATTATAAAACTAAAGTACCCATTATAATGAAAAATTGGACCAATAGGAGGGTAAACCCTTTCAAACAAAAAAAAATTAACCAAAAACTCAGTCTAGGCGTTTTCGAGTATTTAAATATACGTAAAAAAAAGTTCCCGACGTTTGAAAACGTCCTGTTCAGAAGTCGGTTAAAAATGAAATACAGAAGTTACAAACAATAAAGAATACAGATTAAAGACAACAATTTAACAAGCGATACCCATGAGGGAGCTGCGACAGCCGTAATGGACGGCATCGTGACTGGCCGACACCTTTGTGCGTCGATCACGGGCTCAACGCCGACACCGTTAAAGTCGGCGATTTTCGGCGAACCGCGTCGGTCATATCGTTTTATCTCGATTGAGATATCTCGCTTGACGTTTTCGATTTTTAAAAAAGAACGCGGCTTCTTTTTGAATTAATATTTTGAGTTTTTTTTGTTGATTAGTATTAAGTTTTTTATAAGTTGTGTTGATTTATTAAATTAGTTAAGGTGTTTTTGATTAGCTGGTAGCCGCATTTGGAACCGGTGGTAGCTTTGCATTATGCAGTTACTGTAAATTGTCGATTCGAAAGTGCTTTAAAGGCCTACTCGAATAAAGAACCTATATTTTTAATTTCATACATTTTTATGTGTTACGACTTCGCTTCGAAACAGCTCCGCTTACGTGTGTTAATAAAAAGTAGCCAGTGTCTTATGTTTAAGCTATATTACTGTAGCTTCATCAAAATCTGACCAGCAGAAATCTATGCGACCAATATGAAAGTAGGTGTATCCTTGCAAATAAAACAATGAGGTAACAATCATTAGAAAAAAAACATACTATTTAATAATTGAGAACTTCCCCATTGTATAAAAGGTTCTCATTAACTTTAATGATATCAATAATTAACTAAGCCATTCTCATATTATTTTAATTATTGTATAGATAACTTAGATCAATGTAGATAGTAGTGTCTTTCTTAAGGCTTATAAAGAATAGTCACACAAAAAATATCACCTCCGATAAATTTAGTTCTACTTAAAAATGGTGGAAAACATTTTGTTCAAGGGCTTCACTAGGCATCAACGCCATCTACGATTTGTTATAAAAACTACGTTGCGAGATTCTCAAAGAACCCGAGCCCTTACATTATGACCGATAGATGGCGCATCAATTTACTTATAACTATTTATATGTTAAACTAAACCCACCACGATCTCGCTCAGGGACAATACTGCGTACAAAAATACATCATCTAAATTTCTGACGTTTTTGAATTATATAAAATCTTACCTACTTTTATACAAACCTACTCCTGATAATTGGACGCTATTAAGCAATACTGTGTCAACCCACATGGTCTTCATTATGAGAAAATGGCGAATAAAATTAGTTTAAAGAAGTATATATCCATCTTCTCTTCTCTGTTTTGTTATATGGTAGAGTAAATTAAAAACAGATTGGTACAATAGAAATTTTTATGAAATATATTGCAAAATATGGAACGCACTTGAAATTTGAAACATTTAATTGAGAAACTTTTTTCCATACTTATTCAGTTAAGATGCTTTATTTTTCTTATAATGTTAAATAAATAACAAATTATTAAAACCCATCAATGTCTCTGAATTTGACTTTTTTCGGGTTGACACATTATTGCTTATATCCAATTATGAACACAACAAAAAAAATCATCCAGTTTATATATTAGCTTTAGACGATAATTCATATCGTACACGCGGCGATGGATTTGCGTTTATAAAGATGAACGCTGTCGTTGGAAATAAATCGACATTGTTGGCAAATAAATCGAGTTTAATAATAAACGAGAAAGTTAACAGTAATTAAGCAACAGTTTTACTTAATTTGAACGGATTTTTAGTAGTTACACTGTAGGGTTGGCAATTACCTTTTTTTAGGATCTCTGAAATATTTATAAAATCGATTTTTTTTTAAAAAACCCTTTTAAAACTTAGAAATACTTATGTATGAATTAAAATCTTTTATTGGCTTCTCAAATTCTTAATATTTCTGTATCTGATGGTCTGTAGCGCACACTCAAGAACATCTGAGCTTTTCTACAGCCAACATCTGGATCAGATGACGAAGAAAATATGTTTAACTGTCTTTGTCCCACGATTCCACTCGCATTTATTCCAGGAAAATTATAGTTATATACTGTTTAACTTCCCTAAAATTTTATAATCTACTAGTGAAAGTCCCATCAAAATCGGTCCAGCCGTTTCAAATTACCCGGAACAAACAGACAGACACAAAAATTTTAAAATATGTTTTTTTTTTATGTGAATACCGTATATACATTCGCATGCATTTAGTGAAAAGCTATTAATTTGAAATTACAAACAGACACTGAATTTTATTTATCAATGTGGACATATAAAAAAATCCTCTGCGATCAAAATATCCTGAGAAATCAGAACGCACGCAAACCCTACACTTCTGTGAAAAGAAACGCGTAAAAATGCAATACCATTTAAAAAAAAATTAACTTATTTAAAGAAATGCGCACTTTTCCCACAAATCCGGATGTATTTTAACGTGCAGTCGTTTTCGAGTTATTTTTAACCGTTCGTTATGTAACTGAGGTCAGTGCAAAAATGCAACCTTGCGGGTCGGTGCTGCATTTTGAGTTTTATTTCGAAAACACGAAGCATTATTATTGTTTGGGGGACGTCGACCTTCCTGCCTGATCGGTTTCTCTTATATGGACTTTATATTTTTGACCGAGTTTAAATAAAGATTTGACTAGCTGTCTCGCGCGGTGTTGCCCGCGGTCGGGTCTAGCCGGATCACTGTACTGTGCTATAACAGCCTGTGAATGACCCACTGCTAGGCAAGGCCTCCTGTCCAATTAAGGAGATTAGAGCTTAGTCCACCACGCTGCTCTCCTGGGGGGCGGGCATGCAGGTTTCCGCACATTATGCCCTTAAAGCAGTCGTGGGTAGCAGTTAGTAAATAATTAATTAACAAAATCAAAATTATTCGGAAGTGTGCGGGGAGGGGGGAACAGTAAATTGCGAAATTCCACTGCTTTCATACACACCTCGTAAATATAAACAGGTCGAGGTCATTAAAACATGGTATTAAAAATAACTGATCTTGTATTTTACTTTATATTTTAATAAAAATAAAAAAATAACAATCAAATTTTCTCAACTTTTTTTAGAAATGTATATAAGACATGTGTGTGTTTATTTGTGTCCTATACGCGGCAACTTATTATTTACAATGCGCGAACGTTGTAGGCATAGTGCTAATCATTTACAATAGATGGCGCGTGTGTCGCACCGACCAAGCAGATAAATAAAACCAGTATAATTATATAAATAATAATATTATCATATATAATTACAATTATTTGTATTAGTAATATATTTTTAGTAAGTTGTGTATATTTTGGATGCTGATTTGGAAATGAAGTCCGTGTGGCTTGACACAGTATTGCTTATGCTGTGTCAAGCCACACGGGCTTTAAGAAAAATCTTTTTTCCGTACCTATTCAGTTTATACGACTTCAATTTTTTTTGAATAATGTTAAATAGATGATGCAGTATCAAAGTACTTTTTGTATGTTGACACCTTATTGCTTATCAGTATCCAACTCATGTAAATCTGTATGAAAATTTGAGAGCAAACTTGATAAGTGTTGTTCTCGTGTAAAAATGAAACATGTTAGTTTGTACACTATTTATTTAATCTTAAAACAAATCACATTTTATTTATAAGAAACACTGGCAAAGCGCGTGTTTCACTCGCGCACCGAGTGTCCCGTTAACCATCGACTTAAAGTCTACTAGCTGTACCTTGTGGTTTCACTCGCGTTGATGGTTACTGCTTCGCTGCTATGCGTCGTAGCGTGATGTTATATAGCCTATAGCCTTCCTCAATAAAGTTACTATCTAACACGAAAATAATTTTTCAATTCGAACCCGTAGTTTCTCAGATTAGCGCGTACAAACAAACAAACTCTTCAGCTTTATAATATTAGTATAGATTTTTCTTTTCTTGTCGTATTTAGCAAACAAATATGGCGTACTAACTGTACATAAGAGTTAGAGACGAGAATTAGTGACGGAATGATTGAACTGAATCATTTTTATAATGAAAAATGATTTGCGAAAATTCGTGATTTTCGTTTCAGGTATTATTACCAAATAAGTAAAGAAAAATAGATTATACTTGACCATACTGTTAAGCAAACTTTGTCCGTCTGTTTGATGTAAAGGACTGTATGTTTTGAGCCGCAACAGATATCCAGTTAAAATTACACATAATATATTTTATTGCGACGGGATCTTAAATAAAAGTAAATCGATTTCAATAAAATTTCTGTGACCAATCTGGAAGAACATCCAAAAAAAAAGTATTTTTAAAATACGTAAAGAAATGACGGAGATATGAGGTAACTCCTCCCTTTTTCTTTTTTTTAAAACCAGCCAAGTGTGAGTTGTACCTTAAAAAAAGTAAAATAAAAAGGTATTACTACCATTAGTTATCGCGATAAGACCCGTTATATTAAATATGAATAGTATAAATCGCGAGAGTTTAAAATATATAAAAAAAATAATACCAACTGAGCTGTAATTGGATGATTCGAAAGTGCTTTAAGAAGCTTATTTGAATAAAGCCTATTATATTTTAAATTTAAATTTAATGTGTCTGTTGTATAAAATTGAAAGGCCTTTTAAAGGCAAGACGGACGGACACACGGCCCAGCCTTAGTGGCGAAGTCTCGTCGACACGGCTCACCTAAAGGTGATAATAAAATTTACGAGTTAATTATTTTTACAAAAAAAAACTCGAACCAAATTTTACGCTTGTATCGATAATTGTTATCTCTAAATCTCTCACCAGATAACATCTCAACACACGAACGTCATTACGAGGAGCACTCAGTTCTCACGGACAGTGTGCCTAAAGCACCGTACCTTTGTGTAAAAGCTATCGAGAAGCTTTGAAGTCGTTTGAAAAATAGCGGATCAACGAGTTGGCGGGAGACCTTACGGTAGTGATCATAGCACATGGACATTTGCAGGACCAGGGGAGACAAACGCGTTGTCAGCTGAATTACGTCGCCACTAGGGTTGCCAGATGGCGGGGAATCCCGGAATTGTCTCGGAATTTCGCGTCTTGTCCCGTGCCTTGAAATTAGATTTTACCGTCTCGTATTCCGAACACATACTACAATGTTTTTTCTTTAACATTACGTCTTTATTTAATGTAAAAAGACATACGGTCGGGTATAACAGTAAACTTTTACGTTTTTTTTTAACATTTTTAAATCAATAAATAGAATTAAAGAAATATTTTTTCTTAAAAAGATTTCAAGGTAGTTTCTAGTTAGTAGTTCTTAGTAGTCACTAAAATACATGTGACCTTTAAAAAGTTACTTAACAACCATTTTTTTGTTTATTCATGTTGTACAGAAGTATAATAATTAAGTATCAAAGGCCGGCAACGCATTTCGTAGCACCTCTGGTAATGTCCATGTCCGTGGGCGGCAGTATTCACTTTTCATCAGGTGATCTGTCAGCTCGATTGCCTCAACACCATAAAAAAGTGAAATTAACTTGTATCTAGCAACCCTATTCGCCACTAAGTCATCTGGACGCGATCAGAGGAACGGATAGCGGACAATAATTACCACTTATCATTAGAAAAACATAAAACTTGTAACAAAACTCGTTTTAAATAAAGCGATTAATCAATTTAAAACATTCTAATTCCGGCATGTCGCCGATAAAACGAATAAAATGTATGTTTTACAAAATTAATGAATTATAGTAATTTATAAATTAACTGCCCACATCACAACAACGTGCTCCAGTGTTGCCAGCTTGCTATCTTTACCCTAAACTTCCGGGAAAATATAATTTAATATTTTTTTTAGGAAAAAACCATATCAAAAATAAAAAAAAAACACGCCTTAAAAATTAGCAAATATGTATAAGCTATGTATACATCATGATGATTAATCATCATCTACCTAGCATTTTCCCGGTTACACCAGGGTCTGCTTACTATTCTACTCCAAATATTGTCAAGTTACTGATTTTTACACAGAGCTATTGCCGTCTGACCTGCGCAACCCCTGAGGGCAAGCCAGTAACTATTTCAACTAGAATAATTTCCTTACGAAGAGTAACGATCATTATCAGGTGGTTATGATAACCGGGACAGCTTGACGTGCTCTCCGAGGCACGGTGGAGAGACTCACAAGAACAAACACCCAAATCGGAACAAATATTTATACAAATATAAATATCTGCCCCGAGCGGGGATCGAACCCGCAACCGTCGGCGTTAGAGGTACATTCAGCACTACTACAATAGATCGGTCGTCGTGTAAAATGTATGTATATTACCGTAATTTCATCAATTATGCGTCAAAGAAGAACAAACATCCAATCATATTTAATATAACGGACCTTATCGCTAATGGTGACCACGACGGATGCAACTTTGTCGAAACGTCGGGCAATCCAAAGGTATTACTACCATTAGTTTTCGCGATAAGGACCGTTATCTTAAATATGAATAGTGTAAATCGCGACAGTTTAGATGGATATATACTTCTTCAAACATTTATTAAAGAATGGGTTTGACATCTTTAGACGTAATAATCTCAAACTGAAGTTCGCGTGGCTTGACACATTATTGCTTATCAGCATTCTTATAATAAACATCCATTCATCTGTACTTCCAAGCAGTCGCATCTATAATAGCTGGAAAAGGACCCAGTGGAACACCTGATGTTACGTGATCATCTTAACAAAACCAGAGGAGACACTAAGTGCCATCTTAAAACGGAATAAGGGATGAACGCGCATTTAGAAGTGACGGAATTAGGTTTTCGACTCTCTCACTTACACGAAACGTTATATTAGCTACATCAAGTCGATGTTCCGTGAGAGTGAGGTACTGCCGGTCGAGCCCGTATCCGAGCTGTAGTAGACTAGAGCTGGACTCTACTTCAATAGATATTATTATATTTATTTGTTGCATTATTTCAAACTTGGCAACACTGACGTCGCTAGAGAACTAGCGACACCCTAAGCACTTTATTTATTTACATTCAAAAACCTTGTAATATCTCTTAAACTATCGACCCAAATTATAAACGGAAAGGATTAAAATCACTTTATCGTTTATTTTAATCTATACAAATAAATAAAAATGAATTGTCTGTTTGTAATTTCAAATTAACAGCTTTTTACTAAATGCATATGAAAGTATACACGGTACTTTCATTAGAAACACAATTTTTAAAATTTTTGCCTGTCTGTCGGTTGCTTTGTTTCAGCTAATTTCTGAAACGGCTGGATCGATATTGACGGAACTTTCACTCACAGATAGCAATGTTGTAAGCTTAGGCTTCTTTTAAAAGTTAAATTTTAATTTATTTTAATTAATAAATAAAAAAAGTTCCCGACGAATTGAGAACCTTTTTTGAAAGTCGATTAAAAAGAAAATAACCATGAATGAAGTTAAAAAAGTTTTTTCTTTGCAGTACTAAAATAATTCTTGGAAAATTATTAATGTGTTTTTATAAGGGGGTCCTTGAAATTGTGCTCGAGTTTGTAAGGGTCCGTAGTCTAGAAAAGGTTAAGAAACGCTGCTCTATCCTATCCCATCCTTTTGCAATTCTTCCCATTCCTTTCCATCATCCCTTGTTGGGCCTACTGGCCTTGACAGCGTCACCGGTGGTGGGGCTGAGATCCCCCGTTTGGTGCCAGAATGGACGCGCGTCCTAAGAGTGCCACCTAGTGATATCTCACCTCGGCTTAAGGCGTCGTTTGTGGGGAGTGAGCTATGCGGGCATAACAAAGTTCCAAAAATCATCCCCTCGGTGGATTATTAAGGGGACATAACTTCGCAGTTTTATTTTTTTTAATTTCGATTTGAACTCGTGAACAAACCCGCGTCCTGGAGCCAGTTCAGCCATTAATCAAGGGAAAGTAAACGATACTTGATACATATTTTGGATTTTTTCGAGGCAATAAACTGTGTATCGAGAACCGGTCGGAATAAATTCAAAATATTTGACCGATATTTCAGTCAAGGTAAGACTTGCCTTAGGTGAGAATTACACTTGTAACTTTAGAAAAAACAACTCTGTAACCTGGCAACACTAACCTAGATAACCTTACATGAGCTGTCAGTGTTAGACGACGATTACATTTGTAAGTTTTACTCTCGTTAGCGATATAAAACAGCTCTGTAACTCTGTAAGTAGCTAAGCAAGCTGTGAACGTCAAAAATAAAGGCACTGTCTGTAAATTCTTCTAGGCGTAAAGCAATTACATACTTATGTAAACATTTATGAAAGTTTGAACGCAAAACTTATAAGTTTGATTCAGATTAGGTCAAATGTTTGAAGGTGACCAACACTTATGGTTGTTAAAAGGATCTGAGCAACTCTACTGGTCTGATCGAATCGAAATTTACTATTCTATTACTTTATACTAAAAATAACATAGTGGTGTAACCTTGACCTGATGCTGCAGCATCATCTGGAATCAGCAGGACACAACTCCTCACCAACTTATAGCAGAAGTATCGTCTTGGACCTCGTTGTTAGTTAGTAGTAGTTTTTTTTTTTAATTTCAATTACAGGTTATTTAAAGTGTATTATATTGAATTCTTGAAGCTTGGTAGTACCTGATATTATATAGTCCCTGTTGGTAACCTTTGATAACGAAACTTTAAATTAATGAAAAATTCGACAGTCGCGGCGGTCACGATCTGAGGAATCAAAGCGATCAATGTTTTAATAATAAATTAACGAGAGAGGCAGTTGCTTAATTCAGCCCGTTTCCTATCTTTAAAATTCACTTGAGAACACTTTAACATTAAATTCTTTAACGCTTTGATAAGAAGCCTGAATTAATAAAATATTACGAAATAAACTGATTTTTGTGCACGACGTAACGAGTAAAATTTAACATTGAGGTAGGCTTTCCACCTAATATATAAAATATGTTTGTAAAACACGGAATTATCGATTTTACATTACATTACCCTACGACGAATAACCCACTTCAAGCAGAAGTTTTCCCGCTATTTCTTTCGCGGTTTCTTCTCAGGCCTGAGGTTATACTTTTCCGAAACCGCGGTAGATTCGTTTTCTTGACGTTTAAAAGCAGAATGTAAATTTCTATTTTGAATAAATTATTTTGATTTTGAACTGTTGTTGCATACAGACACACGATCGCGGCAAACGCAAGTCATTTACTGTTAGTTATTAAAGACTTCCTTTGTTTATCTCTTAAGATATTCATCAGATCTATACTAGTATTATAAAGCTGAAGAGCTTGTTTGTTTGAACGCGCTAATCTCAAGGACTACTGGTTCGAATATAAAAAATCTTTTCGAGCTAGATAGTTTACTTATTGAGGAAGGCTATAGGCTTTATTACATCACGCTATGACGAAGCGAAACCGCAAGGGACAGCTAGTATATTATATACTTAAACCTTCCTTAAAAAATAACCATTTAAATAGCGAAAAACACCATACAAGACGCTTGACTAGTTTTTAAGAAAATCACGGCCAATACAGATTGTCCTTTTTTGAAGTCGGTTAAAAAGATAGCATAGCATCGCACGATATAGCGCTGTAAACCCACCGGAAGCGCGCCTATAACATTATCAGTTGCGTGTGAAACTTCGCACTGGAATAAAATTTCCATTAATGTCTTAAGAAGCGCGCGTCAATCACACAGAGGGTAATTGATAACTCTTAAACAAACGTATAAACGGACTATATTTTATCAAACTTTCGAATTGTAAACCAAATTTAATTTATTTAAACAGTGCTACGGGGCAGTACCACACACTCACAGAAGATCGGCGGGAAGTAACTAATAAAGCTGCATTTCGTGATTGAAAGAGCCAGGAGGCTAATCCACTTCCTCATTCCTTTCCTTACTTATTATGCTCTTTGACCTATTTTTTGATTACGCAGGGGAAATCTTCGAAAAGATACCAGATTCTTGGGGGGCTGATCGGGTTATGTGTAGATATATACCCACTAAAACCCCTGTGATAGTCCTCTTCAGCACGAAAATGGAGACGCCGCGGGATCGTTTCTGCATGCGCATCCGCAGTCCCGAGTGTCGCTCCACTCGTCGCTAAGCTCGTCTCAGAATGGCAGTGTGGTGCTGCCCGCCCTACTACCATCACTAGTGCGTACGGCAGTTCGAGGCCATCCTGGCTGACGTCCTCTTCAGGGCGTATGAAAACGAATCCGCGAGACCCACATCTCACGCACCCACGGCTCGAAGTCTCTTTCATCGCTTATCACATTTTAAGCTAAAAACGCGTGTGGCTCCTCTGGTGCTGCAAGGATTTTTGCCAGCTACTTTTATTATATCCTAGCGGCCGCTCGCGATTACATTCGCGCTTAACATGACTTTCATGATGCAAACTTTCAACCGCTGTTTTTTTTTTACCCTTAGGGTCAATTTTTGCAAAATCTTAGTGAGCACCTGCGTCCTAAAAATAACGTGTAAAATTAAAATGTAAATCCATGTAAAATTAGAAACCCCTAGCACTTGTAGATTCGGAGATTTCGTGATGAGTGAGTGAGTGACCTTTCGTTTTTATATATAAAAACGCTTTTACTACGGAAATCTTAGCTAACGTCAAAAGCGACGCTTTCAATACAATTAAGAAAAAAAACATTTTTATTAATTACCTTTTTACATTTTCATTGCTTCTTGTAAATGGCGTTTCTTTCGCGTGGGAAGACGCATTGTTACCTGACTACACTTTAGGGTTCTCTGCTGAATGTGAAAATATTATATTATTTTCAAATATTATATTATTTTTAACCAACTTTAAAAAAGGAGGTTTTCATTTTTTAATCGTAGCACATTATGTTTCAATTTTATCCATAACTTTATAGCCTCTTAACCCCGATTTTGAATATTAATTTTTTCGTTTGAAATTATATGCTTTCATATTGGTATAATTTTTATCAAAATCGTTTCAGTAAATAGTTTTCAGATTAAAATTACTGGTAAAACTTTGCTTTTGAAATTCTAATAAACCACCATTAAGACCACCTAAGAATTTTCCCACACTCAAAATCAAGCAAATGAACCCACCACGGTTTTGGAAAAGTTAAACCACAAACGTTCTAGATACGAACAAAATTACCAAATATCTCAAGGAGTTCAGATATTGTGTATTTAGTACGAAAACCTTACTTAAAAAAAAGAAACTTAAAAAAAAATTTTAAATACCTATTTAAAGGTACCCCTAGGTACTTAATACAGTTCGTGGATTTTCATTTATTCTTTTCACGTTATGGCGTCCAAAATTGGCAATTTTGATTTATCCAAATTATTATACTTTCTACGACATTCGCGCCGTTGTGACGAATGAAACGATAATTTATCAAAATCACGCTTACGCGTTTGATCTATATAGTGCCCCAAAAGTACAAACCCACCTATACATATATATACAAAGACTGATAAACACATAACCATTCCGTTGCGCAGTCGGTTAAAAACATCACGTGATCAATGTACAGTCTCAGAGTGAACTAGAAATGTCAGGTATCCGTGTCGCAATGTCTGAGGCTGAGCGCTAATAAAGTTAATAATTTCGTAAGGAGCGTTCGCGCTCTAATAGCTCCGAGCAAAACCGATTCACACCCAAGTGTTTGATATTGAGATATTAATAACTCCTTGTCTAGAAAAGCGAAGATGGTGGTAAGAAAACGTCGATCTCAATCGATGATCGCGGGTTCAAATCCCGGCTAGCACCGCTGAGTTTTCTAGTGTTTAAATTCATCTCGAGCTCCGTGGTGAAGGAAAACATCGTGAGAAAACTTGCATGTGCCCTGAGAAATTCTGACACAGTACATTCGCCAAGCCGCAGTGGAGCAGCGTGGATTGAGCTCTATACTTTCTCCTTAATAGGAGGGGAGACCTTTGACTAGCAATGGGATATTCTATTACTTTTTTACTGTAATAACTCCTCTTCATTAGAACAATACCGCGACCAGAACCTCCGCCCCAAATCGTTAGGTGTTATAAGTTTAACGGATGTATCTATCTAGGCTCCTCTGTCCTACGTGGCACTGTGGCCACTTTCCCAGGGCCCCGCGATCGATGGGGGCTCCGTAATTCCTTTCAAATTATGAAAAAGTGATTGATGATTTTGCCTGTATTAAAATTTTAGGAATATCTCTTCTATTAATATATATTAATTCTAATTATATATTTTTAATTCTAATTCTATTAATTTACAATTTCGATATTAAAAATCTATTAATTTAATGTGACAGTAAATAAATAAAGATAACATCTAAATTAATCTAAAATTTTGTCTAATTATTCTTTATGCTTAATTTAACGAAATAATCCTCTATTAAAGTCAAAGGCAGTTCCCTAATGTGCCCAGGGCCTCCAACAGGTTGAAGACGCTCTGTCTGTGGCATCTTAGCTGTCAAACGCATGGATTTTGATGCGTTTTGTTTAGAATTTGACAATTTCGAGATAATTATTAACCATAATTTATGTAGACTCAGACGTTTGAAGGTCATCAGCTCTCTTGTACTTGTTAACGGGAATAATGTCTGTGTGAAGGCATTACAGGGAACAATGTCTGTGTGAAGGCACTACTACCAGCAGTGTTATATACAGGGACAATAAAAATGTCAGTCTGTCTATTGAGTTAAAATGTTTAGTACAGAGGAGGCACTTTCTTTAAATAACTAAACCCTATGGGGTCAAATGGAAGTTGAATTGCAAAAAAAAATAAAATCATATATAACTATTGATCCTTATAATAGATTTACATACGGAACCCATTGTCTTAAAAAGCCGACTCGAGCATTTCGACGACACTGAAAACACTCAATATTAATATATTTTTTTATATTTTTAATTACACAGACTTATCAACACTTACCGCCGATGTCTTAAATTAAGATAGTAATTAACACATTCATTATAAAAAATAATTAAAAATAAACACGAAACTTGTGATCGGGACTTTTCGTTAGATATACGATTAAAAAAAAATTATATTTCGCCATGATTTTACTTCTTAGAAGCGAAGAAAACAATGTTTGCGAATTTAAACAACACAAAAATTATATATTTTAAACTTTCGCGATTTATACTATTCGTATTAATTATAATAGCTGACTGTCAGCTCGTGACCACGACGAATGCAACTTCGTCGAAACGTCGGGCAATGAAAATGTATTACTACCATTAGTTATCGCAATAAGACCCGTTATATTAAATACGAACACTAAAAATGTTTAAAAAAAAGTTTTCTCATCTACTGAGGCTTTTAAACCCCCTTCTGAATTTTGAAACAATAATTTAGTTTAACGAAAACTTAAATTATTTACATATATGTAAGTAAGTAAATAAATCTTTATTGGGACATAAACACGTTTACAATTAAAAAGTAATAATTAAAAATACAACAATAAAATATATGCTTGCCAAGTGATTTATAGATTAATATAAGGCGAGAATTACACTTATAAGTTTTGCTCCTTCAGAAAGATTTACATAAATTAGTTCTCATTGTTTTACACCTGAAAGAATTAACTCTCGGTGCCCTATTTTTAACATTCACAGCTTTCGTAACTAGTTACGACGCATCTGTTGCTAGGTTACTGAGTTTTAGATCGCTCTCGAAAGTACAACTTACTAATGTTATTCTCGCTTTTAGAAATAATTAATTAAGACCCTAAAATAAAAAAAATTTTTAAGAATTCATCTATCATAGACAGATCTATCCAAAAATCATGCCTTTACGGGACGAAATGGGTTTTTAATTCTATGGAAAAATCAATCGTAACGTGGGCGACGCTGCGAGCAAATACTAGTTAATTAATAAGTTGGCACATAAACCCTCATTACTCACTACAAGGAATCGTTAATCTACATGTAACGGTAATGGGTTCAAGTCCGTGCACGAATGTTTATTAAAACATTCACAGGGACAAATATTATCGGTTCAATGATCGGGCCCTGTCCGTGGATTACGCGGAATAAAACGACCACCTTGAAAAATGTATGGGATTTTTTACTAACTTGCGTTTTTTAAATAAATTCCATAAGTGCATTGCCAGTTGAAATGGAACTGGAAGCACGGAAAGGAATGGTTAGGCTCTCACTTACCGTACCAAACCGTGGTAGCTTAAAAAAAATCTATAACCAATGGACCTGTAACTTGACGATTCAAAAGTGCTGTAAATAGCCTATTTGAATAAAGTATATTTTGAATTTGAATTTGAATTTGAAACGTGAGAAGGAGGTACTGACCCCTTTCGAAGCAAAACGTATTCGAGTTGGAATCAGTGGACTAGGAGGTTTCATTCATGTTTCGACTTCGATAAGGTAGAGTTAGCTAAATTAATTAAGAGTTATTTATTGCTTACGTGTTGAAGCATGTGAAACGAGGCGGGTCGCCTGATGTCAAGTGATCACCGCCGCCCGTGGACATGGGCAGCGCCAGAGGAGACACATGCACTGCCAGCTAAAGGTCGATCGAAAAATCTATTACTTAAGTCAAATTCAAAATATACTTTATTTAAGGAGGCCTTTAAAGGGCTTTTGAGCCGTCAAGTTACTTAGTATTTTAAGTATAAAGCTACCACCGGAATAACGGAGTTATGAGGTAATAAATATTTAAAAAATATGATAAGAATCAAAAACATCCTCTTTCATTGAAGTCGGTTAAAAATGCAGGCGAAACCGGGAAGCACGCGACGTCGCACTAACAATTCTCCGTTTTCTAACACCTTAACTCCGCTTCGCTAGTTCCAGGTCACATAAAACCCAAGGCCGACGCAATTAAATATAATTAAACATAAAAATATATTATAAATATATGAATAAAAAAAATATTTATAATGTATCCAAACGATAAACCCTCATCACGATGCAAATATATACAAATTTATTTAAAATAATTGAAAGAATCTATTCCGTGACGGATGCGATGGGAAAAAACGTAGGCTTTAGGTTTGAAAAAAATTCTATTTATTATAATGAGACGATGACGGATTAGAGCTCGAAATCTTTTATATAAATAAAATTAAAAATGAAATGTTCGTTGGTAGGTACAAACCTCAGCGCGGCTGGGCCTATGAGTTCTTTAAATCGACTTCAAAACAAGGAGGTTCTCAATTCGTCGTATATATTTTTTTAATACTTAGTACAGTAACAGCTCCTAAATGTCCCACGGCAGGGCAAGGTCTCTGTCCTATTAAGGAAGAGCTTAATCCATCACGCGGCTCGACTACAAAGTTGATATGTCGTAGGCAACTAGCTTAATAAGCCGTTCAATAAACAGCCTAGCCTCAAGACTTTCCAGAACCAGTCGACTAGCGATCTGAATCACATTCATTCATTTCATTACTTAGATAAGCCAATGACTTGGATCGATAACATCTACTATATTACACTTATGGTCACTCTATTGTATGAATGGCCTAAGCGTCAACCAGCCAGTTTATTAAATATTGTTACAGACGATTTGGCTGCATATTGTTGAGGCTAGGCTGTTAATTGAACGCCTTATTGAGCTAGTTGCCTGCGACGGATAGACGTCAGATTTCCTCTCGGCACCTGCAGGTTTCATCATAATGTTTGCTTTCACCGGGCTCGACATGAATCATTATTATCAGCGGTGTTACTCGGGGTTTGAACCCGCGATCATCGATTAAGATCGTCGAGCTTTAACTAGTGACCAATTTAGCGTTTTCTTTTCAAAGTTTATTACATCAAATCCCATCACTTGTATACCGGTTTTTAAAATTCATAGAAATTTTATCAAAATTGGCTCAGTAGCTTTGTTTTAAATCAAAATAACATGTCACGCGTGTGTGTTTAGCTTTTAAAGTCGGGCTATTTTTTAAACTTTTCGTTACCTTCAGTTGCATTAGTCAACTCACAAGCGATGTGTCATCCGTTGAGGATCTCCCTCGGAGTGTATCCTACGCGATAAATAACTTCAAAACCTAATACGAAATCGACTACCAATATTTTCTAGAACATTTTAAAGTCGGTGCCGAATAAAACATTCGAAGTCGGTCGCAAGTAAAACCTTAAAAGTGATATTTACTGGAATTTTGGAAGTCGGTTAATTATTGTTTTCGCAGTAAAATATAACCGACGTCGAGCAGAAGTGTTCTTGTATACAGACACACGGTCGTTGCGATCGCGGCATTTGTTACTTATTGAAGAGTTTCAGTATCTCCGAAGATCTTCATCAGATCTCAAACTTTTTAATATTATAAAGAGGTCAATTTTGTAAGTTTGCATGGGCATAATCTCAATTACTGATCCGATTTTAACTTTTTTTTCGTTACTCCGTTTATTGAGGAATAACTCATAGGAGCAACGCCGTAACCATTAATGCGAATGAAACTGCGAGGGGCACTTAGTATATTATATACTAAAACTTTACTTGACAAATCTACATTTAAAACCAAATCGGATTAGTAGCTTTTGAGAAAACCGCGGCCATACACACTTACATACGAGTCAAATAAAAAAATGTCGAAAGTCGAAAAACTTCTGAAATCGGTTAAACATCGCTCGTGCGAATTGCACGAAATCAATTAGCTACAGCACCTCCTTATTTTGATATCAATAAAAAACAGTTCCACTTTAAAACACAAGCTATAAAGATCCGAAAATAATTTAAAAGCAATAAAAAAATATATTGAATCATCATTCTAAAACATGAACGCAAAATTTGTTAAAAATTTTATTACACGTATTATTGTATAATTCTTAATGCGTGTTTGATATCAAAACTTTCTCGGGCCGTTTAAAAAACTGCGGTTTCGCAATTTTACGGGCGGGAATTAATACGAAAAAAAATCAGACCACATTCCTCAGCGACATGCATCGGAATGCACTTGAGGTCTGCGCGCACTCGCCGAAACGCGGGCGATTTTTCCATTTCGATTTTTTAAATTAAAAACACATGATATTACATAATTACATATTTTAAACTTTCGCGATTAATATTATTTTTATCGCGGTAACTATTCGTAATAAGACTTTTTAATATTGCCCGTTTCGACGAAGTTGCATCCGTCATGGTCACGAGCCGACTGACCACGACGTCGTCGCGTATTTAAAAACAAATTCTATATAATCACGAGCAAAAATTAATCACGCGTAATTTACAACATTTTATAATTGAATTAAACCAACACAAAATATCTTAATATATGTATATTACTCAAAGGTGACTGACTGACTAACTGACATAGTGATCTATCAACGCACAGCAAAAACTAATGCACGGATCGGGCTGAAATTTAGCATGCAGGTAGATGTTATGACGTACGCATCCGCTAAGAGAGGATTTTGTTTAATTCTACCCCCAAGGGGATAAAATAGGAGATGAAAGTTTGTATAAAACTTTGTCAATTCTAATTCCTCCCATTCCTGCGCAGACGAAGTCGCGAGCACCAGCTAGTTTATTCATTAGGCTTTTAAAAGTTCCTTTGATTCTTCAAAATAAACAAAAAAATATTTAAATTAATGAAAGTTACCATCGGTTCGGAATGCACATACATCCTACCAAACTGCGTTAATAATCTGCGGTGAGTGAGAGAGACGGCAGCTTAATCTTCTCCCTCACTTCATTCCTAATTTCCTATTTATTTACATCCCTTAGTCCTTTAAGCTGGCAACGCATTTGCGGTTCTTCTGGTGCTGCAAATGTCCAGAGTCCGCAGTGACCGCTTAACATCAAGTGTCCTGCCTGCTCCTGTCCTAATTTAAAAACTTATCGACAATCGTCCGCGGCGATTTAGGTACAAATTCCTGCGCGGGCGACCCGCCCCGGACGAACACACGATAAAAAAGCAATTACCACATTACACTTGACAAAGCTTTCGAAATTCCAGTAAATAGTTATCAAAAAGTAACAGCGCGTGGCAGCCGGTAGCGATTTTGCGGACACTGGAATTATTTTAGTTAGAAGGGAACAATTTGAGCAGGATTTTTCTAGACCAATCATTTCTTTTTTTAATGTTTCCCAAATTCAAAGATTTGCGGGGACTTTGAGGGATCTACAATGATTCTGTTAAGGAGGCCAATTTACGTGTGATTTCTTATGCCAATATCTAGATTTTTCTATATGTATTAGATAAATATTTCTATTGTATTAAATGGTTTTTTAAACGAATTTATTTATAAAATTCCCTAAAATGTACAATATGTTTGATTTATGGCAAGGGTGGTTTTAGATTCTCTCTGTTGGAGAATTCCAACATCCACTGCCTGGTTCCATCATCAGATCATTGTCTCATCGATACCACAATTAGAATATGGTTACATCCGTCCTCTAAGATTTATTTATACACATAGTTATTTACAGATGAAGTTATTAAAATGTGTTAAATAAAAAATATTTACAAAAACAAAGTAAACTTTAGTTTTAACTACGGAACCGATTTTGAAAGCAAAATACATAATTTCGTTTTGAATTACATCATTTTTCGAGTGACAATTTAACCAAACCAATGTACTGACTTTGATAAAAATTCTATAAGGTCAATCTGAAGGCCATTTCAAAACACTCTCAATAAAAAACTGACCAAATCAAGAGTAATCAGGGTAATCTCCTCGACAAAAAATTCAAATCTAATATTAAAAGACAAATTTTTTATTATTCCTTCAATGCTTTCAAAAAAACCTGCCTTTTCTTCGTACTGGGAAATTTAATATCTCATAATTCCGAGAATAGCGTGTTTCTGTAATAAAATTTGGACATTAACATGTAATCGAATAATATCTAATCGTTCGCTTCCTCGCCGAGATGACGATGAGAGATAGGTTGGGTCACACGGAAGTGCCCCCCACCTGAACCCCCTCTACATAAAACCTGTATAATATACTATCATCTAAGACGAGAATTAAAACATACTAAAAATTAACATCGCACTAAACTTATAAAAATATTTGAACATTGTATGTAACCTTTTGATATGAAAATTTAAAATTTTTTTCTTTTAAAAAAAGGTTTTTTATAATATACTGTTGAATGTGTAGTTCACTTTAGGGAAATCTAGATGGCGCTGAACTAATAATTAATATTTCTGAATCACGCTGTCTAGATTTTCTTCTAATAATATATAGCATATGTCAACATTAATGTTTTGATCAAAAAAATTTTAAATATAGAAGTAAATTTCGAATAATTGTGGTTTGATTCATTAGTTCCCCGCCTGTTATTCGGGTGTATTCAAACTGAGTTATTAACCTAAGGCGAGCTTTACACTGGTAAGTTTTACTCCCGAGAGCGATGTAAAACGGCATATTTAATGTAACGGGTCTCATCGCGATAACTAATGGTAGTAATACCTTTTATTGCCCGACGTTTCGACGAAGTTGCAGTCGTGGTCACGAGCTGACTGATGTAATTCCTTTAATCATCATCTAGTAATTTATATGGAACAACAACATTTGCCGGGTCAACTTGTCGCTCAAAAATACACGAATCTATTGCCTTCAGTCTCGAGAACTGCTCGAATATTATTTTAGGGATCCGTAGTGAGAGAGTGCCAACGAGCGCCTATTAAAAACCTCCGTTCATCCGTCTATTAGCAGGCTGTATCTCGTGAACCGTGTTAGGTTGAGTTGAAATTTTCACATAATGCGTATTTCTATTACCGCTATAACAACGAATATAAAAACCGGTCAAGTGCGAGTCGAACTCGCACACGAAGGTTATATGGCAGACATTAAATTGAGAAAATGTTTTTTTTCGTAAATATTAACTTTAGATGACTTGACAATTTTTGATTAATGATAAATACGTGACTCATGATCATATTACACAACCTTTCTCAATAAAACGGCTGTAAACAAAAATTAGCAAACCGCCCAAAGATTAATTCGTATACATATAATATCTAGAAAAATGTTCCTTTCAAATGGTGCTATAATTTTCAGAACAGGTTCCGAGCTTCCGGAGTTAACTTCGCACGTATATAATTCGCTTCTTATGAAATTAGTTTAGTAGCTATATCGGTAGCTACTTACTGTATAGTATTTTTCATTACTCGTCTAATTTGGTAACAATACCTTGTATGATTAGAAATACGCCATATCTGTCAGCTAAAGAAGATAAATAAATAAATAAATAAACGCATCACACTCAACGGCCCCCATTAAGATCTCATGACCTTGTGTCGGGGGTCCGGAGACACACACAACACTAACACAAACACCCAGACCACGACAAACATCTGTATGGCCAATACAGACGTTTGCCGCGAGCGGGGATCGAACCCGCGACCGTTAGCGCTTTAGTCAGTTGCAGTGACCACTGCGCCAACGTGTCTGTCAAATAAGTAGTAAAGATAAGTAAGTACAATATAATATAAGTATATGGATGCTGATAAGCAATAATGTGTCAACCCACAAAAAGTCAAATTTGGAGATATTGATGTAATTCGTTTCTGCATCACCAATTTAACATCAATGAAAAAAATTGAAGTCACATAAACTAAATAAGTACGGAAAAAAGTTTCTTAATTAATTGGTTCCAATTTCAAGTGCGTTCCATATTTTACAAATTATACAATTATCTCAAATATTTGAAAAACTTTTTAATGGATAATATATTAAATATATCAGTCTGATTTTAATTCATTATATCTTTTATCAAAAATTAAAAAAAAGATGGACATATACAGCTTCAAACATATTTGTTAAGAATAGGTTTGACATATTTAGACGCCATTATCTCAAAATGAAGTACGTGTGGCTTGACACAATATTGCTTATCAGCATATATATCGCTGGTTTGCAAGAATGTCGTAATAATTAAAAATTCTAACAAATAGAACTAACTATGTCAAAATACCATAAATCTTGATGTTTTTATCATGAAGAATTACGATGATGAATTTTCTTTAAATCAATAAAGTTATAACATAAGGGATCGTTTAAATTTCGCAGCTATGCACCAACACGTTAATAAAGAAATTTAAAAACCCTATTCCCTAAAATTCATCATTTTTAGTTGCATCGATATATATATATATATATATATATATATATATATATATATATATATATATATATATATATATATATATATATATATATATAAAGCTAAGAAGTCAGGAATGCGGTTTCCGACAACGAAACCTTAAAGAGACTTTAATATAAGAGGAACTGACTTCAATGTGTATTTTAAAAAATGTTTCACAGGAAAACGTTTTTATAGTATCGATCAATATTTAGATTATAAGGAAAACATTTTATTTCTTAATTTGTCTTATATGTTATCTTATTTCATTATATTATTTGTGACTCGCTATTAATTTGACGAGTCATTTAAATTTTAATATTATAATAATGTATCAACTAGCTGATGCTCGCGACGTCGTAGTAGCTTTATGCATGCAAAGTCTTAGCCTAAAATTACAATTGACAAAGTTTTATTACAAACTTTCATCCCCTTAGGGGTAGAATTGAACAATATCCTTTCTTAGCGGATGCGTACGTCATAACATCTACCTGCCAAATTTCAGCCCGATCCGTCCTGTGGTTTAGACTGTGCGTTGACAGATCACTATGTCAGTCGGTCAGTCAGTTACATTAATATTTGTAATATATATATTTTTAATTAAAACGAAACATCGTTTATTTAAACGACATACTCATTTCAGTTATTTTTACATTAAAATCAAACTACAGAACCGATTTTAATGAAAATTTTCAGAAACCAATCTGAAAGTGTGAAAACGCAAAAAGAACACAAGCCAGCCGTTTTCGAGTAATCGGTGAACATATACAAAAAGGGGCCGACGAATTGAGAACCTCCTCCTTTCTCGGAAGTCGGTTAAAAACGACTACACGCGGAATGTCGTTGCATACCGAGCGGAGGACAAAAATACTTGTTAATATCTTTAATAACTTGTTCCGAACGTCGGGTCGCAATGTTTATCACGAATTATGGCGTATGAATATTACCGTCTTATATATGGATGCTGATAAGCAATAATGTGTCAACCCACAAAAACTCAAATTCGAATATATCGATGTATTCTGATACTGCATCACCTATTTAACATTATTAAAACACTTTTCAAGTCATATAAACTAAATAAGTACGGAAAAAAGTTTCTTAATTAATTATTTCAAATTTCGAGTGTTCCGTATAATAATTAAATAATAATTAAGTACAAATATTTAAAGAACTCTTTACTAGATATAGTAGAGTATAGTAAATATATTAAACTGATTTTAACTTATTATACTTGTAATCAAAAAAGAAAAGAAAATCTGGATATATACTTCTTCAAACATATTTATTAGGAATATGTTTGATATCTTTAAACGCCATTTTCTCAAAATGAAGGCCGTGTGGCTTGACACATTATTGCATATCAGCATCTATATGTCAGTTCCGGTAATGTGGCGTTGTCTGTTCGTGTGAAAGAAGGTTTTACTTTCAATGAATCTATATGAATATTATAAGGAAGTGAAATGTGTTTGTAAGTTTGTACAAATCTCAGAAACTGCTGGTGTGATTTGAAAAATTATTTTTGCATAGATCATTTATTGAGGAGGGCATAGGCTATATTACGTGACGATAAGACTCACGGGAGCGAAGTTAACACAAACGCGAGTGAAACCGCGAGGGGCAGCTAGTCTAATATTATAAAGAGGAAAAATTAGTTTGTAAGTTCGTTTGTAGGGGCTAATCTCTGAAACCATTGATGCGATCAGTAAAATTATTTTTATCACTCGATAGACGACTTATTAAGGAAGATATACCTACAAGGTTTTTTAACTGGGCGTGGTAGACCACATTCAAAAGTATAAGCAATAGCGAAAGACACTTAAAGGACCCTCGGGGCCGATTTTAATGAAATATAAAACTGCATCATTTGTTAGAAAATTTTTAGTATGCACTTGACAGTTTTTTTGTAATATGGTGTTAAAGCGATAATATAAATACATACTGTGAAAATTACAACTCTCTAGCTAGGATGGTTCATGGGATACATACCGTAGCTACAGACAGACAGACGGACGGACGGACAGACAGATGCATAATAGGGTCCCGTTGTCACCGTTCTGGTACGGAACCCTAAGAACAGCGAGAAAATAAGCAGGCGGGTCACTCGACGTAAGCGATCGCCGCCCAATAATCATAAAATAATAACTTAATAAAAATTCCTCCGCAAGTTGTACCGCAGTTTTTCAACTTACTTGGACGCTGATAAGCAATACTAAGTCAAGCCACACGACTTCATTTTGAGAAAATAGCGCCTAAAAATGACATCTATTCTTAATAAATTTTTTGAAGATGTATATATCCATCTTTTCTTTTCAATTTTGATAAAAACTTTTCGTTAAAATGTCGTCTTTTTAATCGACTTCCAATAAGGAGTAGGTCCTCAAATGTTCACCGATTGCGAAAACGGCTCGATTGATACGATTTTTGATGAATTTTCATCAAAATGGATTCAGTAGTTTTAAAATTAAAATAAGTTTCGTCATTCCAGTAAACGAAATTAGTTAGAAGTATTCTTATTTTGTAGTTTACTTTTTCTTAATCTTGTAGCAATTGGCTCTTACTTTTCTCGGTATAAATAAATATGCAATTTTAATTCATTTTTATTAAACGCGGAACATCCGTACCGTTTCGTTCGTATATCGATCAGAAATAATTCTGAACCACCACGATACTCAAGTATGCGCCTTCACGGTTCACCGTCCAGCGGACTATAGCGAGACATATCGTCGCTACATATATGAACGCTGATAAGCAATACTGCGTCAAGCCACACGGACTTCATTTTGAGAAAATGGCGTCTAAACATGTCGAACCGATATTTAACAAATTTGTTTGAAATGGTGTATACTTATCTTTTCCTATCTTTTTTTCAAAAAGATGTAATGAATTAACAGTAGATTGGTATAATTTATATTTTTATCAAATGATACGTTTTTTTTAATACATGAGATTATTGTATATTGCAGAATGTGAAACACAAAATTCTAAACATAAAATCGAGAAACTTTTTTCCGTATTTAATTAATTTAAATGACTTGTATTTTGTTTGGATTATGTTAAATACGTGACCTATTATCAGAATACATAAATATTTTCGAATTCGGCATTTTGTGGGTTGACATTCTTATGGAGTATAGGTACACTCTTTGGTGGCGTGAACATCCAGTCCTGGTGTTTATGATTATGATTACATGGTTTAAGAGAAATGTTGTCAAGCACTAGCATTAAGACGCGCGGGTCGGTGGGCGACGGCCGCACGTTCCAGGCGCAGGCAGTTTTCGCGTAAGGAATTTAAAAAAAAATCACTAGAACCATTACATTTGTTTCATTATTACGTAATTAAATCAAGGTTTCGAACGAAAAGACATTTTTTCTAAAAAAAATTTTAACTTAAAACTGCGTCATTTATGTTGCGATTTCGGAAATACTTTTTTAATTGAAAGGATATACATTAATAATTGTCATAATTGGACGCTGATACGCAATACCGTGTCAACCCACACGGACTTCATTTTGAGAAAATGGCTTCCAAACATGTCAAACATATTAATAAATTAGACCTACGTATATATCCATCTTGTCTTTCCTATTTTGATAAAAAGTATAATTTAATTAATTATACCTCAGCAGATTATTAAAAAGAAGGTTATCTTATAATATTTTTTTAGATTATTGCGTATTGCAAAATATCTGTCACACTTCAGTAATCAAAATATTTTTTCGTACTTAATTTCTTTATATGGCTTAACATTTTTTTTTTTAATTATCTTAAATACCTAACGCATTACATATATCAATATCTCCAAAATCGAATTTTGTAGGTTGAAAATTAAAAAAAAATCATAGTAATGTTAGGCGTTTGGAAAAAAGGGTTCGTTCGGAATGGAAACAAGTACCTACACAGTCGCTACACGTGTTTTCAAATCAGTAGGAGAGTATATTTTGAATATTAAATTATCTATAACTGGATGGACTGGTTATCATCGCAGTAGGTAACGTTATAGAAGGGAATTGTTGCTATTTTATGACATTTTTTTTGATACAGAGATATGTAGGTACTGACTGTGCTAAGCGACTACTCGCTTTACATTTCAATTTACTGATTATTAACGAAAACTGATTTCTATCGACTTCAAAAAAGAAGGGTTAAGGAGGGATCTCAAAACGGGATATTTTTTTAAATGCTTTTATTATCTTAGAACTCCGTTATTCTTAAGCCAATTAAAAAATATTTCTTCGAAAGGGTTAACATTCGACTTGGCCTTAAAGAGTTTATATCAAAATCGGTTCAGTACATTATTATGTTTATTTTTCTGCTTAGATATAAACATATATAAAATAACATATGAAGTCAAACTCATTACCCGTCTCGTCGGCCAGTCGGTGAAACGGTTTCGCTCAATCATTAAGTTTAACTGTAGTCGCGGTATTTCGAACAATTGCTCTAAGCCCGATTGAACTCTTTGTGGGACGTTATAGGTTCTTGACCCGTCGTCCTTGGTGTACTAGTCCGGTACACCATGGCGGTCGGTACACCTGGTCTAGATTGGATTATCTATAGTATTCGCCTAATGGTCGACTTGCTCCATTACATGCTTGCTATCTATATACATAAGTTATATTGAAATGTCTGTTTGTAATTTAAAATTGAGCTTTGAAATTAATTCATATAAAAGTATATACGGTACTTACATCAAGAACACAATTTATAAAATTTTTGTAAGTCTGTCTGTGTGTTTGTTCCGGCTAAACTCTAAAACAGTAAGAACTTCACTCACAGATACAGTACAGAGTAGCTTAGGCTACTTTAAAAAATATATATTTATTTGCATTAACAAATAAAATCGAGGGTTATGCAACCAATGAAATACCGTGTACCGTACCTGATTCAAACAGGGAAAGTATACATTATATACACATAATTTTTCCTCAAGTTCACGCAGGAGATACCGCGGGGCACAGCTAGTATATGTATTTATATGCTTGCTAATATTTTCAACTCGTATTTTATTCAAATTATATCACTTAGTAGTGAATGCTGTTTTAATGTTTGTACCCTCAGAAATCCGTCAGTCACCGATTTTGATAATTCTTTTTTTAATAAGTATACTTCCAGTTCAGTCCTAAACAATCTTTAACAAAATCGATTTATACTTTGGTGTTAATCTATACTAATATTATAAAGCTGAAGAGTTTGTTTGTTTGCGCTAATCTCAGTAACTACTGCTTCAAATTGAAATAATCTTTTTGTGTTAAATAGTTTATTTATTGAGAAAGGCTATAGGCTATATTACATTACGCTACGAATTATAAGAGCGAAGCAGTAATCATAAACGCGAGTAAAACCGCAAGGAACAACTAGTATCAAAATAGCTGGAGTAAGTAAATAAGCCAATACACGAAATTGTGCATTTAGCTTTTGACGGCGTTTTCTTTTTTTTTACTCCTAGTTATTTTATAAACGCGAAAATACCTGTCTCATCTGTTACATTTTTACACGTAAACTAATGAACCAATTTTGATGAAGTGAAGAACACGTTCATAGATTTTTTTTAATTAAATGGCGGATTTTATTAGTTTGAATTAGGCAATTCGGCCTTGTCATGGCAACATGAATTGATCGACAAAATTTGTGTAAAAGAGTTAATCCGCGGGCAAGATGTAGTTTAAATTAATTTAACTTGTAAATTTGATATTTTATATTTAGATTTTCGTGTAAAATCTATTTCCGCCAATAAATAATTTAATGTTTAGAGCCTCATGATATAATTTATTACCTTCGAAGGACATTTCGTCGTAAGTACTTTTTGGAATAAAATTAAAAACTCGTACTAAACAGGCCTCGCCCGGATTTGAACCTGTGACCTTAGGTTAAGATACACGTGTTTTCGATTTTTAATTTTTTATCCGCCTT
Organism: Hypolimnas misippus; assembly: GCA_037950945.1. Taxonomy (NCBI): domain Eukaryota; kingdom Metazoa; phylum Arthropoda; class Insecta; order Lepidoptera; family Nymphalidae; genus Hypolimnas; species Hypolimnas misippus. The sequence goes on from JBBEEQ010000002.1 coordinate 238,150, forward strand.
AAAAATGGCGGTGGTTCTAAATTCGCCGGGGATTTCTTTACGTATGTAATATTTGAAAGCGACCGATTGGTCGGATCGAATTTGCATCAAAATCGGTTCAGTTAGTTTAGTTTTATTTGGTTTTAACGAAATTCTATAGTTTAATATCCCTTTTTTAAAGTCACACTTCGCACCGCACCATACGCTGGAATCATTAAATTGAAAGAAGTAAGAAAATATTTATTTATTATTTAAAATAAATATTTTTTTTTTAAATAAAAGTATCTTAAGTTACTCCGTATAACATTAGCTATCTATGAGTGAAAGTCCCGTAAATAGGACCAGCCGTTCCAGAGATTAGCCGGAACAAACAGACAGACAGACAAGTTTTAAAAATTGTGTTTTTGATATAGTAAGTACCGTATATACTTTCAATTTTATTTACGTAGATAACATTTATTATGTGTGTTATGCGATATCGTTGTCAATTAAAAAAAAAAAGATTTCAGCGAGATTGTTTGTATTGACACCTCGAGGGTCAGCCACGTACGTTGCCCTGGCAACAAGTATGGGGTTGCCACCCGTCCTGATTTCCCTCAATTTGTTCTTGTTGGAGGACATCTAGGGAATGGTCCCAGACCGGTTTTTATTGTAGTTCAGATTCTGAAGTTTTCAAGACACCAGTCGTAAAGAATATGAAATTAACAAAAAAATCTTAATAGCGTAAAAATAGTCTGCTTGGTTTCTTAATAAGACTATATTTAGTTTAAAACTGTGTATAAGAAATTGATTCAAATGAAATAAAACTAATTTTAATTTCTGTTTCATATACATATACTTTGTTCAAGTAGACTTATAAAAAGCAATTTTGAATCGTCAAAATAAACGTTGGCGCAGTGGTCACTGCAACCGACTGAAGCGCTAACGGTCGCGGGTTCGATCCCCGCTCGCGGCAAACGTCTGTATTGGCCATACGGATGTTCGTCGTGGTCTGGGTGTTTGTGTCGGCGTTGTGTTTCCGGACCCCCGACCCAAGACCATGAGCTCTTAATGGGGGCCGTTGAGTGTGATGCGTTTATTTATTTATTTATATAAAAATAAATGCAAGAAGAAGAATGAAAAAATGGCTAATTAGCCATATAACCGTCCGTTGTGCTACGCAATTTGTTAATTTTTTTAAAGACTTTATATTGTGCAACTTAGTTAATATTCATGAGTAGTAGTATTCGTGTATTTTTTGCGCGATTTAGTTAATATTTAAATTAATAAAGAGCTATCAGCGATTCGGAATGTAGATTTTCTAGATGGCAACCCTACCATGCGGGCAAGTAGAGGAAGCGAGGATTCTTCGACAGCCGAACATTTATTTAATCATATTATTTGGACGCTGATAAGCAATACTGTGTCACACGGACTCCATTTTGAGAAAATGGCGTCTAAAGATGCCAAACCTATTCTTAATAAATTTGTTTGTATAATTATTTATCTATATTTTTATTTCTTTTTTAATAAAAGGTATAATTAATTAAAAGCAGGTTGATATATTCCATACTTTATCTAATAAAAAGTTTTTTAAATATATGAGATTATTGTATAAATTACAAAATATGGCCCGACCTTGAAATTCGAAACAATTAAGAAACTTTTTTCCGTACTTATTTTATATCAATATCTCCGAATTAGACGTATTGTGGGTTGACACATTACTGCTTAGCAGCATCCATACTATATAGTGTTATATCGTGCGGAACCCAACGTGTGCGGGTTCGACTCGTACTTGGCCGGATTTTATTTGAAGTCGTTAAGCGCACGTGAATTAGGATCGTGACGTCATGTGTGTGTTGTGACGTCACGGCTTGATATCGCTCATCAAACATTGTATAAAGTTTTGGAAAATATTTATTTTGACATTAAGATAACATTTGTTTTTAATTTTGTACTGTTTGTTACTTCCTGTTAACTGGATATTTCTAGGTGGCGGTGAGCGTCGTTTAGCGGTCGCTTTGTAGCGTTGACGAGGTCACTCTTAGGTGCATGTAAACAATATGGATCCAAGTCAACCCTTAATTGGACGCTGATTAGCAATACTATGTCAAGCCATACGGACTTTATTTTAATAAAATGGCGTCTAAAAATGTCAAAAAGTTTTATATTAGATTAGTGCATATCGCAAAATAGTTTCATACTTCAATATTCGAAACATTGAACTGAGAAACTATTTTCCGTATTTATTTAGTTTAGATGACTTGATGTTTTTAAATAATGTTTAATACATGACGTATTATCAGAATATATTGATATATCAATTTTATGGGTTGACACATCATTACTCATCAGCGTCCAAATAGCTGTGCAATATGGCAGAGATTCTTCTTTTCTGGAAGTTATTTGACACCGCTGAATCATTTATTTTGTATTAAATAATTAAAAAAAAATAATATTTATAGTTGGTGTGGTGTTCTTCCCTCATATCGTTTCTAACTTTTTAAAATCTCAACAGGGTAGGTACCAACTTATACGGTTCAAAAGATACAACGTTGTATGTGACAGACAGACACGCAGTCTAACAGTAGCGCCTTTAGCGTCCTTTTGATACCAAACTTTACGAAAAAAGTCACAGTATATTATATAATAAAAAACGTCATATTAAGTTATTTAACAAAATTAATTTATAGCAAAAGTAAAAACCCTACCTAATTAAAACACAAAATCCGCCATATTGATTCGTTACGAATCTTATGACGTATCGTTTAATAAAATCGGCTAAAACGTTGAGTAGTTACGAGCGAACATAGTACATACATAGATGCAAACATATGTACATACATACTGATTAAACACATAACCCTTTTGATCACCGCAAGAGTCGCATAAAAAAAGGCGCTGACATTAACTCCCAAATGCCTAATCGATATCAAAGTAATCGAGTGTTGCACATCGTCGACGCGTCAACAGAACGAATCGAGTCGCGAGAACGTCGATATATCGATTCGCGAATCACACGATGACGATTGACAGGATATTGATCGATGGGCGATCGCTGGAACAGGTATACGCGAGGCGGCGGCGCACTGGGAGAAGATATACATTGAATTTTTTCTTAAGGTACATTTCTTTAAGTGAAAAAATAATGCGCAAGATTCTGGGACCAGTCATGAATGAAGATAGCAGCTGAAGGATAAAAAAAAATCAAGAGACAGTAGATCTAGTGGCCAATATCACTGACGAAACTAAATCCCACAGACTGTCCTGGTTTGGTCATGTGGAGGACGGAAGAAGATTGGGCTGTGAAACGTGCCTACGTGGGACGAGCGAAGGGCAAGCGGCCGACGTCTCAGGTATCGCGAAGGACGAGCTGGGGAGTCAACTGCAGGCGCTTCAGGATCAGGTCGCGCAGAATCGAGAAGAATGACGTTTTCTTGTGTCGTAGGCCAAGACTCAATTTGGGTCGCTGCGCCGCCCTATATTATTATACTATTTTTTTCAACCACCTGTGTCTGTCTGTGGCATTATAGCTTCCTAACGAATGGACTAATTTTGGTAGCGTTTTTCTGTTTGAAATCGAGATGGTTCTTAGTTCAGACGTTTCAAGGTTATCAGCTCTCTTCTAGTCGTTAAAAAGATCTTAAAATCTTGAATTTTACTATATACTGCTATACTATATACTGCAATATCTGATATCAGCAGGATGCACAGCTCCTCATCAACTTACAGCGGAAGTAAGTGTCGGGGCTCCTTGAAATGGTCTCAGTGAGTAAGTTGTCAGTTTCTTATTTATTTTCAATAATATCTTAATATTGACTCTGTGCTTCTCTCTATCACTACTTCCATTATTCACTACTAGTCTCTGGTCGCTGCTTCGTCCGCGTTTGTTTGAATTGAGAAGAAAATGTAAGTTATACAAAAGTTATTGTGTTTAAATTCTTAAGGCCAATGAACGTTGTCTATGCCGCTTTCAATTTTATAAAAACAATACATTTAAAATACAGTAAGAACTTAGATACTTGTTATATTACAGCGCCATATTAAAATAATTAAAAAAAAAAATCAATGCAGGACCAGTGTGCCACAGCTTAAATTTTTATTTAAATAACACTTTTTTTGAGAGTTTTGACTTTTCGAGACTTTAAATCTTAATTGTACACGTCAAGTCGCCGCGCGTGGAATGTGGATACAATCGACAACCTGTAACAAATTCAGTACATACCCATTTTAGGGTTCCGGACACAAGGGTTGGACGACTACATTTTAAAATCAAAATCAAAATATTTTTATTTAAGATAGGAATTTACATTCTCTTTTTGAATGTCAAGATAATGAATCCACAACGTTTCGGAAAAGTATAACCTCAGGCCCGAGAAGAAACCGCGAAAGAAATTCAGCGGGTCTGTTTTTATTAAGATGGAGCCTACTTGTAGCCCACTGACTACAGCTGGATAATGGTAATCAGGAGTGGATCCAGGATTTTGTTCAGGGGCGATTTTTGTGGGATTTAGCAATATTTTAGAATAAAAAAAAAAAAATGACCAATACTTATCGCGGTGAGCAGGTATGGCATCGAGTTTTGTTTCAGTTATGAGCCCCCACCTGGATCTGCGCCTGTATTTCTAAATGCTGATACGCAATAATGTTTCAACCCACAAAGTCAAATAAATAAATAAATAAACGCATCACACTCTACGGCCCCATTAAGATCGCGTGACCTTGTGTCGGGGGTCCGGAAACACTCACAACACTAACACCCAGACCACGACAAACATACGTATGGCCAATACAGACGTTTGCCGTGAGCGGGGATCGAACCCGCGACCGTTAGCGCTTCAGTCATTTGCAGTGACCACTGCGCCAACGTATCCGTCGGAGATATTGATGTATTCTGTAATGAATCAATGATATACACTAATATTATGTGGAGGAAATATTTTAATTGTTCGTTTGTATGCATTGAATAGACTACGAAACGACTAGATCGATTGCAAAAATTATTTTTTCGTCGGTTAGCCCGTTTATTGAGGAAGGTTATAGGCTATATAACATCACACTACGAAAATTGAGACGCGAAGTAGTAACCAGAAATGCGAGCGAAACCGCGGGATTTCAAACTTTGACGAGCTTGTCAATTGTCTTCAAGAAACTCTCAGCTGTCAAGTGTTAGCTGGTTGCTAGGCAACGTCATCAAACAAAACTAACTACTAAACGCTTTGCTGGGACTCGGATAATAAAATTATATTTTACTGGCTGTGCGCCGCGGTTTCCCACACGTTAATTTGAGGAAAACTTATATTTATTTAATGTTTACCTTCGCTACATGAACTTGTGTAACCCTCTTTTTTATTTACTTTATATAAAAAAAGTAGCTAAAGTTACTCCTTAGAACATTAGCTATCTGCAAAAGAAAGTCCCGTCAAAATCGGTCCCGCCATTTCAAAGACTAGCTGGAACAAACAGACTGACAGACAAAAATTATAAAAAGTGTGTTTTTGATGAAAATACCGTATATAGTTTCATATATATTTAGTTAAAAGCTGTTAATTTGAAATAACAAACAGACATTTCCATTTCATTTATCTATGCGGACACTTATTCAAATTACTTGTAGATAATAATAAAACATTGTCCGTAAATATTTTTTTATTTTTAAAACCCAATCTTTAAAATCAAATTCTTTGTTCAAACAAATTACAAAAAGGCACCACCTCAAGGTCGACCATCTTTACGAAATTATTGGAACTCGCTACGTATACCCGTCCTTGTCTAGCACGTGAAAACATAACTTTTAGAAAGGGACAACAATATCGTAATAAAATAAAAATTTGATGAGTCACTTTTAATTATTTTTCAATTCATTTCCGATACAAAAGTAAATTAAAAAAATAACGTTGCGTAACACTGACATCAGCTCGTAATTGGTCGACGTGTGACAATAAACTCTAGAATTTTCCTATTTACCTTATAATCAATACTACATCTATACATGGACTATGATAAGCAATACTATGTCAGGCCATGCGGACTTATAACGAAAAAGATTTTTTCAAATTGATATTTTCAGAGATTACCCCATACACACAAACATACAAACTGATAAACAAATTTTATCTCTTTATATTATTAGTATAAAAGCAGCCAAAAGTTATTTCCAGTCATTTTGTTATTTAAATTTACTTTTAATCGGGTTCAGAGTTTTAGCTGTGACATACAGACTCACTGCTTTACCACGAAAGATGAAATAAAACCATTTTCAACACAAAGCTAAAAACAGTATTTAAATATTAAACATTGTTTAAAATGCTATCTAAATTGCTAAACTGCGTTTAAAATTATTAAAAAAAAAGTAATTAATAAAAAATCACATTTTATAATTGACAGATAACATAGGTTTTTAACATATATTAAAAACACCGAAACGTACGTTAAAACAAAATTAAACTACGTCTAAGTAGGGTTACCATCTCTTAAATTTGGCAACTAGAACAAGACGCGTGAAAAACTCAGGTTTTAGAGCCTAGAATCCGGACATGTCAACAAGTTTTTTAACATAGTCAGTGTACATAAGTCGCCTTTGTATTTATTTTCAGACCTTATTTAGTCATCTTTTACCATGATTTCACATGTGTAACAAAACAGAATCTTATTACAGTTTGATACAAATTGTTTTCTTATCCTACCCGGACCCTCCCCGGGTGTCCTCTAAACTAGGACAAATCCGGTGAAACCCGGACGGATGGCAACACTACGTCTAAGACATGTTTAAATCCAAACGGTTTAGACAGGGATTTATATTATAGGACTTTATAAGCACGCGAATGTATGTTTAAATTTTTAAAGTCGGTTAAAAATTCCATATTAATTAGTATAGAAGTTTAACATAAATCCGGAAACAATGAACAAAGAAACAAATGTACAATTTATTATATTATTATGATTTAATTGGATGTTAACATTAAAATAAAAAAACACATTTTTCCACGTTTTCCTTAAAACTACATTTCCAGGAAATAGTGCTGAACTATAACAATTTACCGGCGCTAAGTGGAACTAAAAAATTAAATTAAGTAAATTAATTCAAATAAAAAAATAAATAAATAAACTGATTTAAAAACCAATATACGCAATTTCGTGTATTTGGATGACGAACTAATTCCAGTTATTGTTTAAAAAAAACTACATAACCGATTTTGGTCAAAATCGGTTAAGAAATGACGGATATCTGAGGTAACAAACTCCTGTTTTTTTTAAGTCGGTTGAAAATAAATGACACCCGACTGAAGTGAAGCTTGAAATTCAACTATTCAGCGGCTAAGCCGATTTTGATGAACAACGCGTCATTAGATTCGTCTTGATAGTGCGTCACTGGGTACTTAAAATTCTTAAAAACAGCATAATGGCGGATTTTATACACTTAAATGTGTACATGTATACACGCATAAACAAACATATATACACGCGTCATACTTATAACACCCCTTCTTTACTGAGGGTTAAAAACGCATAAAAATTCCACCAATACACACACATATCAACACAATATAAAATACGACATGAACGATTACACACAATCGTTAAAAGTAAATAAAAATTTATCATTATTTAATTTCGATTCTCAATTTAAATTGTAACATCCCTATGACCTTGCAATCAGTTCAAATATTTATTGTTGAAGCGACTAAAATTGCTATATCCAATTTTTATTATTATATTTAATATAATCCAATTATTTATATGTATTAATACAACACAAATAAACACTCATTATCTTTATATTACACAAACATACAAATCTCTGGGCATATGAGCAGGCATGGTCTGAGTGAGGGGAAGGCGGAGAAGGGGAGGTGAGTTCAATGAATACGCAAAGAAAATTCTCTGAAAAAAAAAACCTAGGTGCATGCATTTCATTCTAAACATTTCACCAAAACTTTCCTATGAATACAGATGCAAAGGAATAACCATTACTATGATTGAAACCGGAAAGGATAACTGAATTCTGATAAGTAACAATGTCTCGACCCACAAAAAGATTAATATTGATATATTCTGATAATGCATCACTTATTTAACATTATTCAAAAATATTTAAGGTTATCTGAATGAAATAAGTCCAAGAAAAAGTTACTTAATTTAATATTTCGAATATTAAAGTGTGTTCATATTTTCCACTAAGCAATAATCTCATCAATACTTATTAGCATTTTCACTTTTTATTACACCAATCGGTTTTTAATTAATTATATCTTTTATCGAAAGAACAGATGGATATTTATTTCCTCAAACAAATTTATTAATAGGTTTGAAATCTTTGGATGCCATTTGCTCAAAATAAAGTCTAGATAGTAATGCTTATCAGCGTCCAACTAAACAACATATTTTATTTTCTGATCCCTGCAAAATCACATCGATACATTGAACCCCTTTTCAATTTCCCACCCCAAAATAATTGGTGCAAAAAAGAAACTCATGTTCTTTCCTTATTTCAGCCCATCACATTTTACTCTTATGATAAAAATAACCCGTTATCTTTTCTAAGATTTAATCTGTCTATTCCAAAATTCATCAAAATTAGTTCAGCGATTTAGTCATGAACATGTGACAGTACAATTTACTTTAGCATATACTACATTAGTATGGATTGTTCTCAATATAAAAGTATAATATTATAATTCATATATAAATAACTTACTCAGCTAGACAACTAGATTGGAATAAAAAACTGTGTTATCTATTAGACATTCGTCCATCTTGCTCATTGTACTTATCTTGAGAATAGTGAAATTATCAAGTATTATTGTACATGATTGTAATTTTATGGCTAGATAACACAATATTAGGTTTGAACTAATAATCTAAACATAATGAATTATAATGTTATCAGACATCACCGGGGGGAGGAGGCACATCATACTTAAGATTAACAAAAACAGCCAACTTCAAAATAAAAATATGTGATTTCGGTTACTTGAATGACATTCATTCATTCATTCGATTTAATTTAATTTAAAAACCAGACTACTTACTAAACCCATTTTGATAAAAATTATTCACTAAATTGTTATTTCAATTAAATTAGTTCTGAATAATTAGCAGTATATTTATTGTCACAGTCAGGATATTATTATGGACGAAAAATGAAAAACTCTTCCCTATAGAATATAATAATAAAAAATTCAAGAAACTTATAATTCATTAACATTCAAACTCATTTTAATATTTATAAGATTACATTTAAATAAATGTTTAATAAAAAAAGATTTTTTGTGACTATTGAAGCCAAGCTTACAGCCTAATTTTATTAATTAGAGCAATTTATAAAGTAATGACCTCTGTTTTACTTTGCATTGGTTAGTATGTAGTGTAAATAAAACAATTTAAAATAAAAAAATATATATTGTTTAAAAGCTACATTTTCCTAGATGGTTATTGGCTATATTTTATGTATATATGCATATTATATAAAAAAATCTACATTAAATTGAAACTAGTAAAAAGCTAGTATTATATAAAATTGTTCAAACGCCATTCTAGGCCTTTCAGTAATATGAAAATAGCCCATAAACAGTTTAGATAATCAAGCATAACTCAAACCCATATACACTAATATTAATTACTAAATATGTAGACAATCTAAGGACCGAGATGGACCGAAGTTGTTCTGATACATGTTCAGGCTCAAGTCTTCGCTAGAATCATTATGTAAGTTATAATAAATTAAAAATTCATTTTGTGCTTGAGGAATTATTGTCAAGATGCTTGCACAAGCATCTGCATGCAGATTGCATATGCGAAGAGTAATTTTGAGACACCTGTTGTTTTGCTCCATTGACATACATACAGACAGCACACAGAAGTCATTGCACTTCACTGGCTGTTCCAGTAGTTTTGATTCTAGAATATTCTAATAGTAAATATTTTCAACGATCAGACGTAGTTCATAAATACAGAGAACTAAATGAAATTTACATAATTATACAATTCTTTAATTATAACTTTTTTTATAATTTTGACCCAGTGATTTTATAATGATATATGAAGAAAAAAACAAAAATATACATATTATATAAATTATTATAATTAATTCAAGAACTCTGTTACAAGTTTATTTATGAGAATAAAAGTTTTTTATTTACTAATTAATTTTATATTTGAGTTTTAATGTGTAGATAAAAATTAACAAATTCTGAGAGTTTTTGCAGAACTTGTATATGACAGAAAATTTTTGAAATGCTATGTTTCATTTATAGATTAAAAATAGTTTTGTAATTTCATCTGCAATCTTTTTTAATAACTGGCCTATGATTTCTGCCTCCCTACGAGTCGTAATCATATTATAAAGCTGGTTTTATATTAGTAAATGTTAGAAAAATATATTCAAAATTTAAAACACAATGAATCCTAATATACATATATATTTGAATAATTCAATTCAGTTTCTTGTTTCTTAAAAGAATATTAATCCAGAGCAAGGATTACGGTGCCATTAGAATTAACATAAATTTAAATATATAATCTTAGTATTAATATATTATATACTAAAAACACTATGTTTTTAGATAAAACCAGTTATTTTAGATATTTGATATTTAATCTCGTATAGATACATCGAAATTACGAAAAATATTTCAGCTTGATTTCACCGCTTTTGATTATCAAGCACTATTAATAAGAAAATACTGTTTTTAATTAATGTGTAATAAAATATATGCATTAAAACAAATTCCAAATTTAAGTTTTCAATGAAACCACAATAAAAGACAGTAAAAGTTTTTAATGATTTTTTTTTTATTTTGTAAGACAAGTTGCAGCCACAGGTCTCAATGTATGGAGCTTGTACAAGGCTGTATCTTATCCCTTTGAAGGCATTCAAAGAGAAAGGATATAATTGCAGGGTATTTAAAATTATATGATGAGAATTTATTTGAATGTCTTAATAAAAATAAAACATTTTGATTTGAAATATGTCCACTATCAATAAATATGAGGGTCAACTGTCTTAATGTAAAGACATGAAATTAAATCTTTTTGAGAAAATTTGATTTTATCTTTAAACAAATAAAATGTTAAAAATAAAGTAGAAAGTATTGTAACCATATTTAGTTATTGTCATAAACACGACAAGGCCACTCTTTATATATCCTGCGCCCATGAGTTATTAAAAAAAAAGTCCAATTAAAAAAAAGGTACTCGTTTTAGAAGTACACATGTGTGTCAGTTTAAAGGTCATTGCGATTAAGGGCACGCTGTAATTTTAGTTAGAAACAAAAAGTTTGTTTAATTAAGATAACAGTTAGTCTGACGATCTAATTGACAGCTAGAAAAATATGTGAGCGATTGTAAGCGATGTTTTCAATCGGTCATTTCATAGTTTTACCACCTAATTAGTGTTCTAGACGACATTTTCGAAGATTTCAAACGCAATACTTACAGATATCGTAGGAACGTCGCATTGAGTCGTGCATCCGTAGTCACTATGCCCATCGTCATCCGTGAGCACAAAAAGAAAATTCTGCGTATACTTTCACAAACGGAATGCACTAGACACAACTATTAGACAAACAAAATAATATAACTCGCACGGTTAACACAAAACAAACATTTCTAAACACTGCGTCAACGAGTACACTGGCGGCTGTCCCTCGAGGAGTTTTAACCCATATTCTAGCACTGAATTACTGTGTAACGAACGAAATTATTACCAATTTACAATAACGCGCCCGACGTCCGTTCGCCGCGAGAAAATACTCGTAAAACGTTTTTCGAAAGCGCTTAGACGCGGAGACGTGGATGTTTCGAAAATGTACAAAATACAGCGGCGCGTTAAATAGGAAAATCGATAAGCCGATGTCGCCGGATCGAAACGAGAATAATAATTTATCAAAAAATGTAATAAAAACGACATTATTTCTCGTGACGGCTCCGAACTGTCAGAATTTTCTATGCGATAACCGACCGGTTCGAGAGAGCCGCTGTGGTCTAGTCGCGCGGCGCTAGCGGCGGCCGTCTCGATTGCGCCGGGTAGCACGCGCTGCCGCGCGACAATCGACCGTAGCGACGCCAGCACTTACGACTTTCATATTCGGCGCTGGTCGCGAAAAAATGCAAACGGACACGGATTTGTTTGTAAAACTCACTAGTCGTAATGATCAGTGAATTGGAAAATTCCGAACAGCGAGCGGCGAGCGGCGCGCCGTGCTCGGCGACTGATACGCGAGACACTGTTTTCGAAACATTCGGCCCGACGTCATTTTTTGGCGTATTTTGAGTTAAATCGTGAACGGGAAAACTCGAAAGCGGTCGGCCGTGCGAAAGGGATAGAGCCACGGGTCGGGCGGACGAAAGTGAACTCAAAGGCCCTCGGAGTTCGTACGCGGCCGCTCGAGTTTCCTAGCGCGGGGCGAGCGGCGAGTGAAGCCGTACTATTTTGAAGTTTTTTTTCTATACTACGTATATCGGCTAGGAGAGAACGGCTGTTTTTCTATGTAATTCTGCATCGGTGTGGGTGACTTCCCGTACGTGTAGTTATCGTTCGGATAATAAGTACACTTGTGGGAGTATTGTATTACATAAAAATTGTATAGTCGATGACTGGCTCACGGAATCAATAATCTAAAAATTCTTTAATATTTTGAGCAAGTCACGTCTGTAATCGGAATAGTTGAAACTGAGCTTTGTGTACAGTTAAACTAACCGTGCCGTGGAATGCCGCTCGGAGTTAAATAAAATGCGTTCTACTTGAACTGTTTATAACTAATAACTTTTTATTCGTGAAATTTTTACCCGACAACGGCTTTGAAGAGCGTTATGCTATTTGAATGTCACAATATACAACCATATATATAGCTATAACTAAAAGAGTCATATTGATGATTATCTTATAACCGCCATTTTGTTTTTTTTTTAATACATTTGATTTTTTTTCGCTTTTTCTTTCCTTATATCGAAAAGGCAAAGGTATTACACCGTACAGTCAAGTCTTTTGTAATTTTTATTCATATTCCGTTCCGTTTAAATTATTACATTTGACTTATTTGCACTTTTTTCCCTCTAAAGTGCATAACGACAGACTTAAAATATACTTTAGCAATTAAAAAAAACGAAATTGGATCCACATTGCGTGTTTGTGCAAAATCAGGTCGGTTATTTGAAACTAATGATTTCGAAATTTCGACATCTATATATAAAATAAACACTTAATGGAATGCTGTCCGTCCGTGAAACTTTAAAAATAAAATTTAATTATTATCGATAAAGTTAAAAATACATTTTAAAAATTATTATCCTGAAATGATAAAATTCGTCGTAATAATTAATAATTATACAAAAAATGTGAAAGTTTCTGTGTTACGTTTTCACGGTTAAATCGCTGAACTGTTTTAATGTCATTTACTCCGGACATACCCTTGAAGAAATTAATTAAAATTAGGGTTGATTAGTAAGGAAGTGAACTAACGGTTCAGTAAAAAAATCTTTATTATCTTTAAATATTTCTGGTACACGGTTATTTATTTTTTTTTTTAATAAATTAAAACAGTTTCAGACTAAGGAAAGAACTCATTCATTACACTAAAATCGAATTATTAATTTTGCCTTGTAGTTTCGCCTGCGCGTCCGTGTCCGCATTTTGTGATGTTTTATAGCCTGTGACCTTCCACAATATAAGGCATCTCAACCGACTTGAAAAAAGGGAAGTTCTCAATTGGATCTATTTTTACGTTAGTAAGGGACGATTGTTCTAGTGTAGTTGGTACTTAATGTATCTCTAAAGCAGACGATTACGGATTCGATCCCGCTCCGAGCGAATACTTATATTTGTATTTGTGTATTAAATATTCGATCTTGTGGGTCTCTTCACCTTCACCGTGCCTCGCAGAGCACGTAAAGCTATCGGTCCCGGTTGATATCACAATCACAAGATAATGATCGTTACTCTTAGTAGGGAGATTATTCTAGTCTAAATAGTTACTGGCTTGCCCTCGGTTGCGGAGGTCTGATGGCAATCGCTCTGTGTAAAAATTACAATATCTGGACTAGAGTAATAAGCAGACCCTGGTGTAACCGGGAAAGTAGTATTAAAAATATCTAATAATAATAATAATAATATAAAAATGAAAATTTAATCCTGACAATCTATTCATTGTGGCCATTTCAACGAGCCCCAACAAGATGAGTCTGCTGTAAGTCGGTGAGGAGTTGTGTACCCTGCTGGTTCCAAGTGCTGCATCGGGTCAAGGTTACGCAACCATGTCATTTTAATATCATTCATAGTATAGTAAAGTAGTCGACTCGAATAGACCAATAGAAGTTTCTCTACTTTTTTTTTAACAAATAGAAAATAGCCGATGACCTTCAAATGCCAGAACAGATCTTAATATATTATAACAAAGAACTTTACACAAACCATAAAAACTACATCAAAATCGGTCCATTCGTTAGGGAGTTACGATGTCATAGACAGACACACAGATACACGCGTCAAATTTATAACACCCCTCTTTTTGGGGTGGGGGTTACAAAAGATAAAAGTAAAAAAAATATGTCTTAAAAGATATGCCTCTCAGTATAATATGAGTGTCATAACCAATTAAAGATTTTCAGGGGAACCCTTCACACCCATAACGTGCAGTGATACTGACAAATCTTTTTTAACCGACTGCCAAATAAGAGGTTCTTATATATTTTAAACTTACGCGATTTATACCATTCATGTCTTGTTTTTGGAATGCAAATAGGTATCGTTAAAATACATCTACATACGAAATCAATCAGATCGTATTATTCTTATTACTTAATTGGATTTTTATGTAATTATGCATATTTTAGTATAGCAAACGGGCCTAATTCCGGTATAATTTATTTTTTTGTTTTGATTGTCCATATTAAAAAAAAAGGTGCAAAATAAATGCAATGGTCGTACTAAATTAAGAATTTATTCAACTTATCATTTCAGGTTTATTATTTAATGTAGTACTCTCCCCAGTATTAGTATAAATAGCCCATTTTAAAAACTCTGTTACTGTCTGTTCTCGAAAAAGGGGCAAAACCGTCTTACGTGAAGATTAATATAAAACTTTAGAAGTTTCAAAAATACTTATAATTTAAAGGTGGATTGGTAATAAACCTTTAATTATACTTACATACATTACAAATAATATCTTAATAAATAGTAAAACGGGGCTAATCCGACACATTTAAAAAGATAGGGGAGTAAACATTCCATTTTCACAAGATTGTATTTATTAATGCATTTTATGGAACAGTGGATGAGAAAAAATATAATGCGAATCCGGTTAAGTCACATACATTTGGATTTTTTTAATTTTTTTAAATAATGTTAATAAGATATTTAAATGCACGTCAAAGCTTGTTTTATCTAATATTCTATATCTATTTAATATCATAAATCGAAACGGCGTCGCTTTTTAACTTTGACATGGTCGCATTTTGCAAAAAGATTATTAAGTTAGGTAAGTGTCTAGGTGTAGTATACGACTGCAGCTCGTGTTCTCGACTGGCAGTACCTCACTCTTACAGAAGATCAGCGTAATGCTTCTAACACACTCGTACGATGAGTAAGAGAGCTGGAAGCCTAATCCCTTCCCTCTTTTTTTACTTTCTATTCCATTTCATTCATCATTTTTTTTAACTAGTAACGCATTTGTTTCGGTTTTTGATCTATCATAAAAGCATTATATAGATGCCAGTTACATTTGATGTGCTTATAGTCAACACACCAACAGTATGGGACCATTAGACCAGTCAGAATTACGCTTTGCCGGAGAGGATCACACTTGTAAGTTTTACAGTCAAAATTGATATAAAACAATTCTATAACCTGGACACAGTCAAGTAATGAAAGGATGAAGCTGTCAAAAATACATGCGCTGGTAGCAATTCCATAGCAATGAAAAATAACTTATGTAAATCTTTATGAAAGTTGAAGCGAGAATTACACTTACAAGTTTTGTTCGTACACTTGCATAAAGAAATTACAAAAACATTCAAGGGCGGATCTAGAGCGGGTGGGTCATGGGGGTCATGACCCCCTCCTGGGCTGGGTCCAAGACCTAGGTCGAGCGCTAATTATAATTGTTAAACGTGATGATGATTAACATGATTTTTATATATTTTTGTCACAATATAGATTTTATGTAAATACCTTTAATATTTAATATAATTTGTATGATTGAAGAACGGTTAACCGGACTGGCACTTCTCCGCGTCCATACAAACGTACCCATCGAAGAAGAAGTGATAACGTTTTATCTGTATCGATTATTATCAAACTTAAATTATTACTTCTTGTGACTTGACCACAACTAGGTGACCCCCTGGCGGCGAAGCTGGATCCGCCCTGAAAACATTACATAAATTACAAAGGTCAATATTATTGACAGTAAATTGTTTCAGGTGTAAAGCAATGAGAAATATCAAATAATTTATGTAAATCTTTATGTCAAGTCTGAGATCAAGACTTATATCTACGTGTAATTCTCGCCTTACAATGCGTGATTATGTTACGATAGTAGTCACATCGCTAATGCTATGCTTAGTGGAAATATTACACACCGAGCCTTAGATCATCGGCTAACTGCGGATCATATATGGATGCTGATGAGCAATAATGTGTCAACCCACAAAAATCAAATTCGGAGATATTGATGTATTCTGATACTTCATCACCTATTTAACATTATTAAAAAAATTGAAGTCATATATACTAAATAAGTACGGAAAAAGGTTTCTTAATTAATTGGTTCGAATTTCAAGTGCGTTCCATCTTTTGCAATTTATACAATAACCTCAAATATTCGAAAAACTTTTTATTAGATAATACATTAAATATATTAGTCTAAATTTAATTAATTGTACCTTTTATTAAAAAATTAAAGAAAAGATGGATATATACTTCTTCAAACAAATTTGTTAAAAATGTGTTTGACATCTTTAAACGCCATTTTCTCAAAATGAAGTCCGTGTGGCTTGACACAGTATTGCTTATCAGCGTCCATATATGGATGCTGATGAGCAACAATGTGTCAACCCACAAAAATCAAATTCGGAGATATTGATGTAATCCGATTGTGCGTCACGCATTTAACATTATTCAAAAAATTTTTAAATCGTCTAACCCAAATATTTACGGGAAAAAGTGTCTTAATGCTTAGAATATTAAATTTCATTTCATAAATATTTTAGAAAGATATTATTAGATAAAACTTTTTATTATACGTTTCTGCTTCTAATTCATTATACCTTTTATTATTTATTAAAATTGAATAGAAAATATGAATAAATATATAAACTTCTATAAACAAATGTATTATGGACTATATAGCTGTGCCCGCGACTTCGTTAGTGCGGACTACAGGACCATTGATATACGAGTATATCATAAAAAGCAAGACTGTGCTCTGTGAAGCCTCTAGGAAGCATTTTACTCGCATTAATTAATAACATTTTGTAAAAAAATTGCCTCATCTTTTAGTTTGTCGTATACTATTACTTCCCAGAAGTTGATCCTTGTCCGTGATACCTTTATATGGTGCGATTTCTGGTTTGGAAAATAAAATTTCTTAAATAAATGTAGTCTAAGTTACTCTTTATAACATTACCTATCTGCTAGTGGATGTTGTCAAATTCCGGTCTAGCCATTTCCAATCAGACAGACAGACAAAAATTTAAAAAATCGTATTTTTGATCATAGCGCCGTATATACTTTCACATGTATTTAGTTAAAAGCAGTTAATTTGAAATTACAAAAAGACACTTCAATTTTATTAATTTATATAAAATAAATTATGACGAGAGACTCGATTGTTTGTTTGTTCGCGGTGAACAGGCTGCGACGGGACCGGTTTCGAAGATACTAGAATATGAAAGGCAAAGACCTGCTAATAGCTTGAGTTAGGTTAGTGTTTTCTATATCTATAATATAAAAATGAATCGCTGAATGCTTTGCTAAGCGCAAATCTCGAGAGCAGCTGAACCGATTTCGTTCATTCTTTTTTTTATAATATTCCTTGAAGTACGAGGATGGTTTTTACGACGAGAAATATTTTAAAATGCCTGAAAAATTCTAAAAACAACACTTTTCTATATTTCCGTAGAGAAGTTTGGTAATAATAATGAAAAGAATTTAAAGTGTTTGATACTTTTTATTTTTTGACATATTGTAATTGTAGACTTATTTTATTTTTTTATTTTACTAGATTACCCGAATAGCAGTATTAAAAAATAAAAATAAAGATTCGTCGGTTAGGCGGTACGAAGTTCGCTGGGTCGGCTAGTATAATATAAAAATCAAAACTGACTGACTGACATATTCACTGACTGGTCGAAAACACAGAGCTGAAGCCGCTGGGTCTAGAAACATGAAATTTTGCACAAACGTACCTTATTTATCATAAGTGATTAAGAAAAGATTTTTGATAATCCATCCCCTAAGGTAGGGTTGAAAGTTTGTTATCAAATTCCTCAGTATAAGGAACGAAGCTGCGGGAAACTGCTAGTTTATTTATATAAATAACGAATTTAATTTAATAAATTAAGTTAGGTTAATGTTCTTGCAATATAATAACAATATAAAAATAAAATATAGTAAAAATTACTATTGTCGAAATACAGTTAAATACAGTTTGGAAAGATTTTGCCAGTCAAAAGTATTTTTGACTGGTAAAGAGTTTTGTCTGTAACATATATCTATACTAATATTATAAAAAGTAAAAATTTGTTCAGTTTGTTCTCTGATTTGTAAAATTATTTTTATTTTCAAAAATCAAAATCAAAATGTACTTTATTCAAGTAGGCTTACAAGCACTTTTCAATCATCAATACAGATGCAAGAAATTAATTAAATGAATTTACCACATTCGGAACACAGACGGAATGTAGATTCTACCGACAAGAACCGACAAGAAACTTGATAGATAGTTTAAAAAGTTTTACAATAGGTACATACATTTATGAGTTACAAATATATTAAACACCCTGTGTGAATCCAGCTTATACTAAATCACATCATGAACAAAATAATATCCTTTAGCTATTAAGGACTTTTTAATATGTACTTTTAATTTATTATTTGTACACAGTCTGCGGGACTTTATTATAAAAACGAACACTTTGTCTCAAGAAGGTAACTTATTTATTTAGGAAGGTTATAGGTGATATTACATGACTCATTGGGGCGAAGTAGTCACCATACGCACGAGTATACCGCTGGGCAGCTAGTAATGTATAATCTTAAACTGAAAATTAAAAAAAAAAAAAAACAACAATATATTCTTTGAGACCATTTCAACGAGATCCTACACGATACTTCTGCTGTAAGTGAGGAGTTGTGTGTCCTGCTGGTTCCAGGTGATGGTGCAGCTTCAGGTCCAAGTTACGAAAATATGTAACTAATAATTTCGTCTTTATTAGACCAGTTAAAGTTGTTTAGATCCTTTCAACAACTAGAAAAGAGCTGATAACCTTGAAACGTCTTAACAGATTTTTATAATTTATTGCTAATAACCATCTCGATTGCATCAGCTTTAAAACAAAATAAACCGTATTAAAATATACCATTTCTTTAACGAATTCCACACACAGATACACATATTTACAGAACCACAGACAAACAGGCACGCAAATAGATATGTCATGTTATAACACCCCTCTTTAAGAAACGGGGTTTTAAAAAAATTATATCAACAGGTACTCGTTAAGAGGTATTCTTAAATAAAGATAGATACTCATAATGGTATTATATGTGTAAATAAAATAAAATCATAAATTTTGACACTCAGAATGCCGACAATTTTAGACGACGATGCTTAGCAACCAGCTAACGATTGATTGTCAAAGTTAGTACAGTACTATTATTTGTACGTCTATTTTTGTGTTTTCTAGCTAAGGACTATCTATGTTTTCCGAATTTTGTTTTGGTTAGATTCTGGACCCCACAGTTTAATCTCCATCGTGTTTTCTCCACTCCACGTGACATATGTAGGCGAAATAAAATGTTTCTAATAGGCAAAACTAAAAGCCGTTAACCAAATAATTGAATTGAATGATAAAAATTATTAACAATTTTAATAATTAAATGCAAAACTACATCAAAATCAATTCAATTGAAAAAACATTTAGTAACAGCTATCTGTAGCTCGTGAGTACATAACAATATTGCTATGTACCGGCTATGTACTACATACCGCGAGCTAATAGTATCTTTTTACGTTTACCTTTTTTCCGAGGTCGATTTCAAAATCTCAGCACAAAGCTGCTCGTCCATTGCGCGTACCGCGCGATTGTATGCTATAATCCAACTAAACTCGTGCCCGGTATTAAAATTATTTTGTCTCACATTGTAAGCACTATATAATGGACGTCAAAAGTCTCTTAGACAAGAACTATCTTTGTTTATTTACCTATTTAAACCAATAAATAAGATACAATAAACAAAATTCCTTAAAAAGAATTGAAGATGTTTTCTAAATCTCACAGCTGGGCAAAGGACTCCTCTCCTATTGAGGAGGTTTAGAGCTTAATCCACCACTCTGCTCCACTGCAGTGGATATACACGTGTCAGAATTTCACAAGCACATGCAGGTTTCCTCACGATGTTTTCATTCGCCGCTGAGCTCGAGTTCAATTTAAACGCAAATTTAGCAGTTAAAAATTCAGCGTTGTTAGTCGGGGTTTGAACTTGCGATCACAGTTGAGATCGTTGAGTTCTAACGACTAGGTCAGAATAGTCCACCTGAGGACTCAGGTCTGAGGTTTATACTTTTCCGAAACCGTGGTAGATTCAATTTCTTGATGTTCAAAAAGAGAATGTAATCCTATTTTGAATAAAAATATTTTGATTTTGATTTCAATTGTTGATTTTGATTGGTTGAGATTGTGTTCAAACCACTAAGCCATCTCTGCTCAGTTAATTATAAGACATACGTCAAAATTCATCTTAAAAATACAGACGTAAAAGCTATAGCATCACATAGCTTATGATCGCTCAACATGCCATTGGAATATAGCATAACTTGTGAACTAGGCGTCTCACACAATCTAGCAGTTTTCCCACCTTTCTCTAACCTAGCGCCGGTAAAAACCGACCCTAAGCCGTTAACCATAAGAGCTAAGTTAACTTCAACCACCGTAGGAACGTTGACCGCGTTCTGCGTTACATTATAAAATAGTTTTTTCGTTGCCTAGCACAGCTTTTCGGATATGTCTGTATTCATGGATGATGATTTTAATAGATTTTGTTTGCAATTGGATGTAATTAAAAGGAAGATCTTCAGTACAGTGAAGTAATAACAATATATAGATTTATAAGCAATAATGTGTCAACCCACATAAAGTAGAATTCACAGGTATTGATGTATTCTGATGATGCATCATTTATTAAACTTTATTCAAAAAAATTTCAAGTCATCTAAACTAAATAAGTACGAAAAAAAGTTTCTCGCATTTAATGTTTCGAATATTGAATTGTGCACAATATTTTGCAATATGCAATAAACTGTATTTGAAAAACTTATTATTTGATCAAACTTTTTATATACTAGTCTGCTTTTAATACATTATATCTTTTAAAGAAAAGATAGATATATACTTCCTCAAACAATGTTATAAAGGTTTTGACATGTTAAGACGCCATTTTCTCAAAATGGAGTCCGTGTGGCTTGATAGTATTGCTTATCAGCGTCCATATAAATGGTGAGTTTTTTAACTGGCCGTGATAGACCCTATCCGAAACTTTTAGGAATAGCGAAAAATATTTAAAAGACTCTGGGGTTCGATTTTGATGAAAACTGCAACTGCATCATTAGTTTTTTTGAATAAAAACCTTTTTGAAAAAAACAAACCGACTTCGACACCGAAATAAGTAAACGAAAAAGTAAAAAATAAATATTTTCTACCACATTTTGAAGTCGGTGCCAGGTAAAACATTCGAAGTCGGCGCCAAATAAAACCTTTTACTGTGTTATTTACTCGTTTCGGTTCGGACGGTTGGTATTTTCAAAACAGTTTTTATTTCACCTAAGTTACAATACTCTATACCTAAGTTACAATACTCTAATGTAAACTGCTTATCACCATTTACAAAGTGTTGCTTTTCCCAAAGCAGAGCTGTCAATTATTGAGGAGTTCTCCTGGTATCGCATCATCAGCTCCATTTCACCGTAAACATTGTGTCGAGCATAAATTGCTTAGGAATCATATTGAAGCAATCGAATCGCAACTTATAAAATACTCGTTATTGAGTGGTTCCGGTACCAATCAGTGGTCTTTATCATCAGCTCCACCTCATCAAATGTAGCTTCTCGTCAGCAAATGCACGAGTTACTATTAAAAATACCTAAATCGATATAGTTTTACCTATAATATTTGAAGAGTTCCCTCGATTTCTCCAGAACCCCATCATCAGATCCTGACTTCATGTCAATGGGACCAAACTGGAAATATACCTTTATGAATAAAAAATAAATAAATTAAAAATCGGTCCACAAACGGCAGTAAAATCGGTAAACAAACATAAAAAAATAATAATAATACATACAGCCGAACATTCGAGTAGAACCTTCTCCTTTTTCTTATTAATGTTACCGGCCAAACTAAAAAATTGTTTGCTTTAGTAGATTATAGTTCCTTCCTTGATATACTTTAATGTTTAGACTAGGCCATACCAGTCTAAACTGGTCTATCCTATCGGGTTTAGGACGAATTAGTTTGGACTAGGCTATACTGGTTAATCCTACCGCGTATAGGAAGTTGAGCCTAGGCAAAACTAGTTTGTCCTTAAACCGGGTTTGGCCGGTAACATAAATATCAACTTCTGGGAAGTAATAGTATACGGCAAACTATAGGAAAGGGTTTTCTTTTTACAAAACGTTATAAATATTATACATTTATTAAACCTTAAGTAGTAAATTCTTCAAGGACACAACACAGCATAGAGGCCGCTACCATTTCAACCGACTTCAAAAAGTAGAAGGATCTCAATTCGTAGTTTGTTTTCATTTTTTTTAATGTTTGTTCCGAATTCTGTGATTTATTAACCGATTTTGAAAATTATTTTTATTGGATAAGGTATAATTTCAGATTAAGATTTTTATCAAAATCGATTTAGTGCTTTGGTTTTAAAATCAAAACGAAATCGCGTTTTTGCTTTTACAGTCGGTTGTTTTTTAAGTCATATTTTTCATTTTCAATTAATCTTTGATTCTACAAGTACAATTCTTAAAATGGCAAGAAGCTTAGAACTATCTTAGATCTTACGATCGATACGATAAGGACGTGATTTCGGACCTGATTGTTTTTCTCAGTTCTTATATACTAATTGTTAATCTACTGAAAGAAGTAAAGTAACAGCCTGTAAATACTCCACCCTTGAGTAAACGCCACCTCTCCTATTAAGAAGATTAAGAGCTTAATAATTCCACTGCCGGCGGATATACATGTGTCAGAATGTCTCTCGTCACGTGTAGATTTTCTCACGATGTTGTCCTTCACTCAGCACGAGAATTTAGCACAAATATAGCACTAAAAATCTTAGCGGTGCTAACCGGGTTTAAACCCGCGATCACCGGTTGAAACCGACGCGTTCCAACTACTAGGCCATCTCGGCTTCCGGCTTATTTATTTATTTATATTTATACCTTAATGTCACAAAATGTTAATATACTAGTCAATTTTCAAAATCATAAATTATGAAAGAACGGAATTATATAAGAAATATATTTTAATTACTAACTTGACTCGTTTCACACTAATTTAGATTTCGATCGTTTTAATACTAGCCGTGTGATGTATTAGCATCTTTTTATTGTAATCAAAATACGAAAATTCGTCAACATCGAGAAAAATATATGCTAATTTTATACGCAGTTTTTAGGCCTATGAGTGTGGAGCCATATTTTTTTAGAAAACCGGTTTCGAAACCATAGGTTATAAGTAACAAGAGACCCGCCTGGCGTCGCTCGGGTGCCATGTAGTTTTTACATTACAAATCTTAGATATTCTTAGCTTTAATCTTCTATAATATGCTAGTATTATACATATGTATACATACAAATCTAAGTATTATATATGGATGTTGATAAGCAATAACGTGTCAACCCACAAAGTGAAATTAGGAGATATTGATGTATTTTGATACTGCATAACATATTTAACACTATTCGCAAAACATTTCAAGTCATATAAACTAAATAAGCACGGAAGAAAGTATTTTAATTAATTCCTTCGATTTTCAAGTGCGCACCATATTTTGCAATGTATACATTAATCTCAAATATTTGAAGAACTTTTTATTATATAATATATTAAATATATCAATCTGCTTTAAATTCATTATACTTTTTATCAAAAAAGAAAAGGAAATATGGATAAATACTTAATCAAACAAATTTATTAAGAATAGGTTTGACATGTTTAGGCGCCATTTTCTCAAAATGAAGTTCGTGTGGCTTGACACAGTATTGCTTATCAGTGTCCATATATACGTAAGTCGAGATGGCCTAGTGGTTAGAACACGTTGAGTTGAGTTGAGTTTTCAAGAGCTTTCAGTGAAGGAAAACATCATGAGGAAACTTGCATGTGCCGGTGAAATTCTGACACATGTATATCCGCCCTGCAGTGAAGCAGCGTGGTGGATTCAGCTCTAAACCTTCTCCTTAATAGGAGAGGAAGCCTTTGCCCAGCAGTGGGACGCTTTCAGACTTTTTCTTTATTTTTATTATGCACTAGCTGTGCCCGCGACTTCGTCCGCGTGGATTACAGAATGCTTGGCATGCCTCAGCAAAGCAAGGTTATTATAGTCTGCGGTGCTGCTCAAGAAAGAAGCTTCTTACTTTAGATTTGGGAACTTTCTGGTTGTATTTATAAGCAGACTCTAATTCAGATACGGTATTCCTCACCGTTTTCACTATAAATGTTGAAGAAAAGTGTTTTGTGCTAGTCTTTAAAATTTCGACTCTAAAACCGTATGTTCCCGCCGAAGTTCTCCTTGTATTATATATCGTGTTCTTTTTTAACTGGGCTTGATAGGCCAAATCCGGAACTATAAGGAATCGCGACAAATACTTAAAGGAGTCTCGTGTCCGATTTTGATAAATCTAAAACTGCATCATAAGTTTTTTTTTTTAATTTAATGATTCTCCTAGCCAGGAATAGAACCCACTAATTTTGAAAAAATAATAGATTCTGAATCATTACATCACCAAATAATATAAC
The DNA here is from genome assembly GCA_037950945.1 of Hypolimnas misippus. Lineage (NCBI taxonomy): Eukaryota > Metazoa > Arthropoda > Insecta > Lepidoptera > Nymphalidae > Hypolimnas > Hypolimnas misippus. The sequence continues at coordinate 263,344 of JBBEEQ010000002.1, forward strand.
TTTTAAGGATCAACTTTTAGGAAGTAATAGTAAGCGACAAATTGAAGGAAAAGATTTTTTTTTTTACAAAATAACATTAAATTTATACATTAATAGCTGTGCCCGCGACTTCGTTCGCGTGGATTACAGATGGCTTGGCATGTCTCCTGCAAGGAAAGGTTATAATGGTCTGCGGTGCTGCTCAAGAAAGGAGCTTTTTACATAGGATTTGGGAACGTTCTGGTTGTATTTATAAGCAGACACTAACTCAGATACAGTATTCCTCTCCGGTTTTCACAATAAATGTTGAAGAAAAGTATTTTGTGCTAGTCTTTAAAATTTCGACTGTAAAACAGTATGTTCCCGCCGAGGTTCTCCTTGTATTATAAATCGGGTGACTTTTTTAACTGGGCTTGATAGGCCATATCCGGAACTATAAGGAATCGCGACAAATACTTAAAGGAGTCTCGTGTCCGATTTTGAGAAATCTAAACCTGCATCATAAGTTTTTTTGATTTCATGATTCTCCTGGCTAGGAATAGAACCAACTAATTTTGAAAAATTAATACATTCGGTATTATTGCTTCACCTAATAGTGTCACTTGTAAGGATCAGCTTTTGGAAATTAATAGTAAGCGACAAATTAAAGGAAAAGATTTATTTTTTTACAAAATAACATTAAATCTATACATTAATTAGAAGTTAAGTAATCGATTCTAGACAGACATAATCAAATATGAGGGTTAAGTCATGGGTCCCGGTAAGTTTAGAAAATACACTGCATTACTTCGAACGATTTGTTTATAGGTTGCATCGAAATGCTAGTCACCTACTAAAGTAAGGAAGAGTGTGAACAATACAATCGAAAATATACAAAGTGAATAACTCAAACTCAAAGAATGTGAAGTTTGTTTTGGTCCCCTTCACCTACTCCGTTACCTAGGTAGGTTTAGATAATTCTTAAAAGGATGGATCAATTTATTAAAAAAATTACATTTCACTGGACTCGGCTATTGTACTCACCCGCTATTAGCGTTTTAACATGCCGTTTTAATTTTAAAATTTCACTTTTAGGAATAATCATTTTTTGAAGAATTACTAAAGATTTAATTAATGTGTGAATTTGATAGAATTTTGAAAAATAAGCCTCTTCTTTTTGTTGGAGTTAACTGTATACTCCTGAAGTTGATGATCCTTATAATATGTGACAGTATCAGATGGTGCAATAATACAGAATGTTAATTTTCTGCAAAATCAACGTGTTCGTTTCTGGCTAGGATAACCTTTTTTTTTTCAAAAAACTAATTATACAGGTTTAGTTTTTATCCAAATCAGCTCTGTGACTCCTTTAATTATTTTTCGCTAATAGTTTCGGTTGTGGTCTATCATATCCAGTAAAAAATTACCCAGCAAATATATTATTATTTAAAATTATTATATTTATATAATATATATCTTCCCAATTTCAATCAAATATTGTTCACTATTTCATTGGTTTCAATTTTGTTCCTTATTACATTAGCTTTCTGCCAGTGAAAGTTTCGTCAAAATCGGTCCAGCTGTTTCAGATATTAGCCGAAAAAAAATGAGTGACAGAAAGACAGACAAAAATTTTAAGATTGGTAATTTTGCTGTAAGTACCGTGTATACTTTAATATGCATTTATTTAAAATTACAATCGGACACATCAATTTTATTTATTTTTATACCTTCCCTTTTGAAATCGGAAATTGTTCACTATTTTATTGGTTTCTACAACATTTTGTTATCGCGTAATTCTCTTTTTTACATATTCATTAAAATAAATATATTAAAAATAGTAGCTAAAGTTAATCCTTATAATATTAGCTATAGGGGCTGTCCATTAATTACGTCATGTTTTGAAGAACTTTTTAGAATTTGTAATATTTCGTGAATTTCTTCTTCTATCTCCTCTCCCTTTCTGGACCTCACGTGATTAATGGACATCCCCTAATTGCTTGTGAAAGTCCCATCAAATTTGATTCAGCTGTTTCAGAGATTAGTCGTAAGAAACAGACTCATAGACAAAAAATTAAAAAACTGTATTTTTGTTGTAAGTACTGTATATAATTTCATGCATTTAGTGAAAAGCATAAAATACTGTTCGACGTGAACGCTTAAATTGACATAACTTTTTTTTTATGAATCGATTGAAATGAAATAAATACCAAAAGTTAAGTGAACCTTACTGCAATATAATCATGAAAACCACATCTAAACCGGATAAGCCGTTTCTGAGATTAGCGGGCGCAAATGCACTTATAAACAGACAAACAGACAAAATTTCTAACAATTATTGTTTTGGGTTCTATTGCGTATGTAAAGGCCCAAATAATTTGTTTTTTTCATATATCTTCTATGTACAGACGGCGACCCGTTAGAATTTTTTTTTATATGTATAGATTAAAAATATCTAAAATAGCATTAAGCCTAAGTCACTCCTTATAACATTTGCTAACTGCAAGTAAAAGTACCATCAAAATCGGTTCAGCCGTTTCAGAGATTAATCGGAACAAACAGATAGACAGACAAACTGACAGACAAAAAATTAAAAAATGTATTTTTTGATGTAAGTACTGTATATACTTTCATGTATTTAGTGATAGGCACAAAAAAATGTTCAACGTAATTCTTTAAATTAACATAACTTTTTTATTTGTGGACCGATTGACATGAAACAATGCCTAAATGTTAAGTGAAGCTTACTACAATATATTAGTGAAAACCGCATCTAAATCGGATAAGCCGTTTCTGAGATTAGCGTGCACAAACGCACAGATAAACAGACAAACAGACAAACAGACAAACAGACAAACAGACAAACAGATAAGAATTTTAAAAATCATTGTTTTGGGTTCTATTGCGTTAATAAAGGCCCCCAAGAAGATTTTTTTTCATATATCTTCCATGTACAGACAGCGACCCGCTAGAATTTTATTATTAGTATAGATCATTCCTCTTGAACCAGTCTATTTATTGATCAAAACCGCATTAAAATCCGTTTCGAAGTTTAAAAGATCTTAGCGAACAGACAGCGAGTAGCGACTTTCTTTAATACTATGTAGAGATTAGCCTTAAAAAATATTTCGTCTAATAAATATTAGATACGGATGTAAAAAAAAAAAACTATTTTTAACTTACTTCCAAAAGAAGTTTTCCTTTATGTTCATTTTGTGTGACATCATCGTTAATTTTGTGTCTATTTTAATGATCTGTTTAATCAAATGTACAATCATTAATATATTTTTTTCTCATAATCTGTCACGCGGTTTATTTTTTTTATTTCATAATTCATCGCACACAGAGGAAGAGAATAAAAAAAAATTATTAAAAAATCAAACATTAGCGCCGTCATGACGAATCAAACTTGTCAATTAGATACTAAAATTGGTCCACGCGTTTGGTCTAAATAGTGCCACGAAGATACAAACCAACATACATACGCTGATAAACACAGTACCCCTCCTGCGTTGCGCAGTCCGGTAACAGAGAAAACAATAATAAGAAAATGAAGAGCATGCATGCTAAAGGAATTTCTGGCAGTTTGACACAACCTTTGGAGAAAGGATAACGAAGCTGAAACAAGATATTGAAAATCTAGACTAATATTATCAAGAGGTATTTGTTTATAATTTACTATGCGGGGGTAATCTCTGAAACTATAGATCCGATTTCAAAAACGATTTTTGCATTTAATAGAACCATTTACTGAGGAAAGTTATATTAAATCACGGTACAAGTCATAGGAGCGGAACACTAACCATAAACGCGAGTGAAACTGCGAGGGGCAGCTAATTCTTTATAAAGTATAGCCGGCTTTATAGTAGCATACTTTTGCTTTTAAAAGACATATTTATACTCTTTACTAATTGGATGCTGTTATGCAATAATGTGTCAACCCACAGAATGTCAAATTCGGAGATATTGATATATTTTGATACAGCATCACCTATTTAACATTAATAAAAACAATTCAAGTCATCTATACTAATAATAAAATTCTAGAGGGTCGCTGTCTGTACATGGAAGATATTTGAAAAAAAACATTATTGGGGGCCTTTACCAACGCAATAGAACCCAAATCTATGATTTTTAGAATTCTTATCTGTTTGTCTGTTTGTCTGTTTGTCTGTTTGTCTGTTTGTCTGTTTATCTGTGCGTTTGTGCACGCTAATCTCAGAAACGGCTTATCCGATTTAGATGCGGTTTTCACTAATATATTATAGTAAGCTTCACTTAACATTTAGGCATTGTTTTATGTCAATCGGTCCATAAATAAAAAAGTTATGTCAATTGAACGAATCACCTTGAACATTTTTTTCTGCTTATCACTAAATGCATGAAAGTATATACAGTACATACATCAAAAAATACACTTTTATATTTTTTGTCTGTCAGTCTGTCTGTTTGTTCCGACGAATCTCTGAAACGGCTGAACCGGTTTTGATGGTACTTTTACTCGCAGTTAGCAAATGTTATAAGGAGTGACTTGGGCTTACTTCTATTTAAGTTTTTTTTTTTCATTCTATAAATATGAAAAAAAAATTCTAACGGGTCGCTGTCTGTACATGCAAAATATATGAAAAAAAAAAATATTGGGGGTCTTTACCTACGCAATAGAACCCAAAACAATAATTGTTAGAATTTTTGTCTATTTGTCTGTTTATCTGTGCGTTTGTGCCAGCTAAAAAAGATATGTCTATTTATGGGGTCACGTCGAACATTATTTTGTGACTTTCACTAAATGCACGTAAGTACTTACATCAAGTACTGTCAGTCTGTTTTTTACGACTAATCTCTGAAACAGCTGAATCAAATTTGATGAGACTTTCACTCGCAGATAGAGGATGTCCACTAATCACGTGAGGCCCAGAGAAGGGAGTGGGAATGGAAGAAATATATCACAAAATATCACTAAGTTTAAGAAGTTCTTAAAAACATTACAGCAGCTCCTATAGCTAATATTATAAGGATTAACTTAGGCTGCTTTTATTAAAAAATATATGTATTTAAATCAATAATTAAAAAAGAGAATTACGCGATAACAAAATATTGGAGAAACCAATAAAATAGTAAACAATTTCATATTTAAGAAGGGAAGGTATACAAGTAAATAAAATTAATGTGTCTGTTTGTAATTTTAAATACTTTATACTTTCATATGCATACGCATTTGCATATGAAAGTATACACGGTACTTACAACAAAATTCCCAATTTTAAAATTTTTGTCTGTCTATCTGTCAACATCAATGTGGAACAAAATTGAAACTAATGAAATAGTGAATAATATTTGATTAAAATAGGAAAGTTAATAAATAATAATAATTTTAAAAAATAATAAATTTACTGGGTAATTTTTTTACTGGATATGATAGAGCAAATCCGAAACTATAAGCAATAGCGAAAAATAATTAAAGGAGTAACAGAGCCGATTTTAATAAAAACTAAAACTATATCATTAGTTTTTTGAAAAATAAGTTCTCCTAGCCAGAAACGACGTTGAAACACGTTGATTTTGAGAAAAATTAACATTCTGTATGATTGCATCATCTGATACTGTCACATATTATAAGGATCAACTTCAGGGAGGTAATAGTATACAGTTAACTGCAACAAAAAGAAAAGACTATTTTTTTTACAAAATTCTATCAAATTCTTACATTAATTAAATCTTTAGCAATTCTTTAAAAAAACAATTATACCTAAAAGTGAAATTTTAAAATTATAACGGGATGTTTTAACGCTAATAGCGGGTGAGTACCATAACTGAGTCCAGTGAAATGTAGATTTTCAATAAATTCATTCATCTTTTTAAGAATTATCTAAACCTACCTAGATAACGGAATAGGTAACGAGGACCAAAACAAACGTCACATTCTATCAACTTTGTACAACTCACATAGAAAAATAGACAAACATAAAAGAGGTTACTGTGAGTTATTCATCTATATACTAATAATAAAATTCTAGCGGGTCGGTGTCTGTACATGGAAGATATATGAATAAAAATCTTACTGGGGGCCTTTACCAACGCAATAGAACCCAAAACTAAGATTTTTAGAATTCTTATCTGTTTGTCTGTTTGCCTGTTTGTCTGTTTGCCTGTTTGTCTGTTTGTCTGTTTGTCTGTTCGTCTGTTTGTCTGTTTGTCTGTTTGTCTGTTTGTCTGTTTATCTGTGCGTTTGTGCACGCTAATCTCAGAAACGGCTTATCCGATTTAGATGCGGTTTTCACTAATATGTTGTGGTAAGCTTCACTTAACATTTAGGGTTTGTTTCATGTCAATCGGTTCATAAATAAAAAAGTTATGTCAATTTAAGGGTTCACGTCGAACATTATTTTGTGCTTTTCACTAAATGCATGAAAGTATATACAGTACTTACATCAAAAAATACATTTTTTTAAATTTTTTGTCTGTCAGTCTGTCTGTCTATCTGTTTGTTCCGATTAATCTCTGAAACGGCTGAACCGATTTTGATGGTACTTTTACTTGCAGTTAGCAAATATTATAAGGAGTGACTTAGGCTTACTTCTATTTTAGATATTTTTTAATCTATAAATATAAAAAAATTCTAACGGGTCGCTGTCTGTACATGAAAGATATATGGAAAAAAAATATATTATTGGGAGCCTTTACCTACGCAATAGAACCCAGAACAATAATTGTTACAATTTTTGTCAGTTTATTTATCTGTGCGTTATCTCAGAAACGGCTTATCCGATTTAATGTATGGTCATTAATATATTGAAGTAAGCTTCAGTTAACATTTTGTGTATGTTTCATTTCAATCGGTTCATAAATAAATTACGTCGAACATTATTTTGGACTTTTCACGAAATGCATGAAAGTATATACACTATTTACATAATAAAAAAATCATTTTTAAAATTTTTGTCTATCAGTCTGTTTCTTACGACTAATCTCTGAAACAGCTGAATCAAATTTGATGGGACTTTTACTCGCAGTTAGGGAATGTCTATTAATCCCATATTTTAAACCTATATTAATGAGGCCCAGAGGAGGAAGAGGGGATGGAAGAAAAAAATTACGAAATGTCACAAAGTCTAAAAAGTTCTTTAAAACGTAACGTGATTAATGGACAGCTAATATTATAAGTATTAACTTGGGCTACTTTTATTGAAAAATATGTATTTATTTTAATGAATAAGTAAAACACAGAATTATGCGATAACAAAATATTGTAGAAACCAATAAAATAGTGAACAATTTCCGATTTAAGAAGGATTTGTATAGATATACCTTAAACATCTATACAAATGAATAAAATTGATGTGTCTGTTTGAATTTTTTAATAAATGCATATGAAAGTATACACGGTACTGACAACAAAATTACCAATTTTAAAATTTTTGTCTATTTGTCACTCAGTTTGTTTCGGCTAATATCTGAAACTGCTGGACCGATTTTGACGAAACTTTCACTAGCAGAAAGCCAATGTAATAAGGACCAAAATTGAAACCAATGAAATAGTGAGCAACATCTGATTCAAATAGGGAAAATATATATTATATAAATATAATAATTAAAAAAAATAATATATTTACTGGTTATTTTTTATACTGGATATGATACATCAAATCCGAAACTATATAAGCAATAGCGAAAAATAATAATTAAAGGAGTCACAGAGCCGATTTAGATAAAAACTAAAACTATATCATTAGTTTTTTAAAAAATAAGTTTTCCTAGCCAGAAACGAACACGGTGATTTTGCAAAAATTAGCATTCTGTATTATTGCATTATCTAATACAGTGACATATTTGAAGGATCAACTTTGGGGAGGTAATGGTATAAAGTTAACCTCCAAAAAAAGAAAAGGCTAATTTTTTACAAAATTCTATCAAATTCATACATTAATTAAATCTTTAGTAGTTCATCAAAAAAACGATCACACCTAAAAGTAAAATTTTAAAATCATAACGGGATGTTGTAACGCTAATAGCGGGTGAGTACAATAGCCGAGTCCAGTGAAATGTAGATTTTTAATAAATTGATTCATCTTATTAAGAATTATCTAAACCTACCTAGGTAACGGAGTAGGTGACGGGGATCAAAACAAATGGCACATTCTATCACACTATTAGGTGGTAATAATCGGTGCGGACCGAGACACTGCCCAGCATACGCTGGCGGCGTGTCCCGCGTGGGCCGCCGAAAGGCAGGTCTTGGTCCAGGAGATCGGGCGAGATCTCTCCCTGCGAGCAGTCGTGTCGGCGATGCTCCGCAGGGAATCGGCGTGGGAGGCCGTAGTCTCCTTCTGTGAGACCGTCATGGTCCAGAAGGAGATAGCAGGGCGGGCCCGGGAGAGGGCCGATCCCGCCCGACGAGGACGACCGAGGTGTCGTCCTTCCGGCCTCCTAGCCCCAGTGCCCGGGGCAGAAAAAAATAGGGCGCGCCCTCGGGCCGTGGGTGCGTGAGATGGGGGTCCCGCGCATCCGCTTTCATACGGCCACGAGGAGGACGGCAGTCGGGATGGCCTCGAACTGCCGTACGCACCAGCGAGGGGTGCGGGGAGGGCAATATTAGACTTTGCCCTCCTGAGACGAGCTCCGCCAGCCACGAGCGGAGCGTCGCACGGGAGGGGCAGCGGATGCGCATGCGCAAGCGATCCCGAGGCCCCTCCATTTCCGTGCTGAGAAAGACCATCGCAGGGGTTTTAGTGGGTATAAATCTCCACATAACCCGATCTCCCCCCCAGGAATCGGGTATCTTTTTGAAGATTTCCACAGCGTAAACAAAAAAAAGGTGGTAATAATGTTTTTTATTCAAAATTAGTGGGTTCTATTCCTGACCAAGAGAATCATGAAATCAAAAAAAACTTATGATGCAGTTTTAGATTTCTCAAAATCGGACACGAGACTCCTTTAAGTATTTTTCGCGATTCCTTATAGTTCTGGATTTGGCCTATAAAGCTCAGTTAAAAAAGTCACCCGATATATAAGGAGAATATATATTCTATATTTATAAGAAGAACTTTGGCGGGAACATACTGTTTTAAAGTTGAAATTTTAAAGATTAGCACAAAACACTTTTCTTCAACATTTATTGTAAAAACCGTGGTGGAATACCGTATCTGAGTTAGTGTCTGCTTATAAATACAACCAGAAAGTTCCCAAATCCGAAGTAAAAGACTCTTTTCTTGACCGCAGACTATTATAACTTTGCTTTGCAGGAGACATGCCAAGCATTCTGTTATCCACGCGAACGAAGTCGCGGGCACAGCTAGTCTAAACTATATAAGTAAGGTTTCTTAATTTAATGTATCAAATTTCAAGTGCTTTTAATATTTTGCTTATTATACAATAATATCAAATATTTGAAAACCTATTATTATACAACACATTAAATAAAAAAGAAAAGATGTATACATACGAGTATGTACGTCTCCAAACAAATTTATTAAGAATAGGTTTGACAACTTTAGACGTCATTTTCTCAAAATCAAGTCCGTGTGGGTCGACACAGTATTGGTTATCAGCGTCCAATTGTAATTTAAATGAAAAAATGTCTAAACGACTGTCCCGGTGCCTGATTTTGTGTTCTGCGTAATGCGCGTAGGTTAGACCATCATACTTACCTGAATCGAGGTATCAGTGGACGCTGATAAGCAATACTGTGTCTAGTTACACGGACTTCATTTTGAGAAAATGGCGTTTAAAAATGTCAAACCTATTCTTAATAAATTTGTTTGAAGATGTATCCAACTATTCTTTTCTATTTTGATAAAAGGTATAATTAAATAAAAAGCCAATTGATATATATCATAAATTATCAAATAAAAATGTTTTTCAAATATTTGAGATTATTGTTTAAATTGCAAAATATGGAACGCACTTGAAATTCGAAACAATTAATTAAGAATTTTTTTTCGGGCTTATTTAGTTTAATAGATGATCCAGTATCAAAATACATCAATATCTCCGAATTGGACTTTTTGTGGGTGGATATATTTTTATCCAACTAAGGTAGAGCCTAGCTGTTACTTACTGACTGCAGCTTGACTAAGGCAGTACCTCATTCTCACAGAAGAAATAGCTAAGACAGCTGCCGTTCATACGGAATGATCCGGAAGCCTTACGTCATTCCCATTCCTTTACTTACGTCTTATTCCCTTCATTCCTCAATCTTTTTTCAGCTGAACGCCAATGCCCATGGACGGCGGTGATCACTTAACATCAGGTGTCCTGCCCGTGAGTTTGTCAGTCATATTTATATAAAAAGCGATTCGAATAAGGTAAGATTAAATGTTTTAAAATAAAAAAAAAACAATGGTTTTTTATATATTATATAATTTATTATTCATATAAAGTTATATTTCAAAACACTCATTTTAATAATTGTATAATTATATAAAATCTTTTCTTAATAAATAACGAAAAAAAAGAATCTTCCGCATTTTTTTCAAAGCGAACAAGAATTTGGAACTCAATTAAACATTTTTGAACTTTGAAGTTAGATACAAAAAAGTTTCGCTCACAAATGTGCTCGTCGTTAAGATGAAAAAATTGCTGATAAGATGTAATAAAATAATAGTAATTAACATATTTCAAATTAATTATTCATCAAAATTGATCGTACGGTGTTCGAAGTTCGAACAGTCAAAATAAATTATAATTTTATATAATGTATGTATAATTGGATGTTAATAAGCAATAATGTGTCAACCCACAAAAAGTAAAATTGGGAGATATTGATATATTTTGATACAGCATCACCTATTTTATATTATTTAAAAAAAATTCAAGTCATCTAGACTATACAAGGGATGAAAAAAGTTTCTTAATTTAATGTATCGAATTTAAAATTTGTTCAATATTTTGCAAATTATACAATAATCTCAAATATTTGAGATTCACATTAAATATACCAATTTGTTTTTAATTAATTATACATTTTAACAAAATAAAAAAGAAAAGATGGATATATAAGTCTTCGAATTTATTGAGAATAGATTTTATATCTTTAGACGCCATTTTCTCAAAATGAATTCCGTAAGGGTTGACAAAGTTCGATTTTTAATTAAAGTTTAAATGGGGTTCTATAAGTCTAATAAATCAAATGCATAAGTTATCAAAAATACCTAACACAGTATAGATGAGCCTATAATATTTTAAGAGTTCTATTTCTCCAGGATCCCATCATTAGATACCGACAATGGGACTGATTTGGATGTGTACCCTTTCAAACAAAAAAAATTACAAACAGCCAAACATAGAACGCCCTTCTTATTTTACTAACTAATAAAATAGACAAAAATTAGCACAAGTTCCGTTTACTCTTTCCGAAATAATATTATAAGTAAAAGTTTATAATACACTGACACTAATTTTTCATTGACACTATTCGATATATTCCATATCATATCACTATGTTCTTACGTGGATAGTGTCAATGAAATCAACGCGCATCAAATCCACGCCTCTTTGTCGTCAAAATATTCTTGTATGGTATAATATGCTGTATTTATACTTATTATGCTTTAGTTAAATGTATCCTAACTTCAATGATACTAAAATAACATGGTTGAGTAACCTTTAGCTTGTGTAGCATCACATGCATTCAGCAGGACACACAACTCCTTACCAACCCACAGCAATCGTGAAGGGTCTCGTTGAAAAGGTCTTAATGAATGGATTTTTACATTTATTTTTTTTATTTTCAACCTTAGATATTTATAAAAAAAATAACTAAAAATATAATTGGACGCTGATAAGCAATACTAGGTCAAGCCACGCGGACTTAATTTTGAGAAAATGGCGTCTAAACATGTCAAACTTATTCTTAACGAATTTGTTTGAAGAAGTTCATATCCATCTTCTCTTTTCTATGTTGATAAAAGGTATAATGAATTAAAATTGGTATATTAAATAGTTTTATCTAAGAATTTTTCTTTTCAAACATTAAATTCAGAAACCTTTTCCGTACTCATTTAGTTTAGATGAATTGAAATTTTTTTGAAAAATGTTAAATACATTACGTATTATCAGAATATCAATATCTCAGAATTCGTTGACACATTATTGCTTATCAGCATCAAATTATAGTAGCTGCCTCCGCTTGACGGGAGTGTTCCAGTTCCCCACTAATTAAAACATATACTGTCATACTACAAAAGACGCATTAAAACCATGTTCAACACGTGTCTGGCTAAACAGTTTTAAAAATTAAACATTGCTTAAAATATTATCTAAATTGCTTAACAGCGAATAAACTCATAAAAAACTTATTGATAAAATGTTATACGTTACATTTGACAGCTGAAATAGGTTCTAAACATCTATTGAACTCACTTAAACGTATAATAATCTATATCTAAAGCATGTTTAAATCAAAACACATTTGACGGACACGTTGGCGCAGTGGTCACTGCAACTGACTGAAGCGCTAACCGTCGCGGGTTCGATCCCCGCTCAAGGCAAATGTCTGTACCACGACAAACATCCATATGGCCACATATGGATGTTTGTCGTGGTCTGGGTGTCTGTGTTAGTGTTGTGTGTGTTTCCGGACTCCCGACACAAGACCATGAGATCTTAATGGGAGCCGTTGAGTGTGATGTGTTTATTATTATTATTATTAAAACTGTGCTTAGACGCGGATTTGTAGTACGGATTTTTTAAACACGCGTTTAACGTCTGTTTAAATCTTTTGTAGTAAGGCAGATAATGTTCTTTATTGCACAGCCAATAAGATTTACAAAGTATGTAGGCAAAGGTGGACTTCTCTCTGACAGAGGCTTCTTGCAGTCAATATGCAGGTGAGGTCAAACAACGGGCACATCGCGCCAATAAAAGCATAATATATATTACTATAACAATATAATAAATATTTTAACCGACTTCCAAAAAAGAAGGAGTTTCTCAATTCGTCGTTTTTTTTAATACAGAGATATATTTATTTATAATGTTTTAAATGACCAAAATTTTTAGAATACATCAGTATCTCGGAATTTGACTTTTAGTGGGTTGACACATTATTGCTTAACAGCATCCAATTATGGAAGGCTAAAAAAGGTATATCTAAAATTAGAATTCGTAAAGGCGAAGGCCAACCGCGCTTAATGCTTATTTTCAGCACGGTCAGCAACTTATAAGTTGTAAAAATTGTTACATTACTAACTGCGCGATTTCGTTCGCGCATATTTATTAAAGTATTTATACGAAGTTGTAACTTGTATATGTATACTTGTGTACTTGTATTGTACTTAAAACTTCGTACAAATACTTACAAATATTAATAATCAAATGTTATATTAAAAAACTTTAAATTTTGAAACCTCATTGGGGATAAATTTCGTATGGAGAACAATTATTTCTTTCACCGATTAAGAAATAAAAAGGTCGTTTCGTACGATGCCTAACACCCTCCCCCGTTCCTACCCTTACTTCCTTTACATTCCTCATTCGCTGTTAAGTTGGCAACGCATTTGTCTCCTCGGGTTATGTATAAATGATTTTAAAAGAGTTACTATCGAGTTTCTTGCCGGTTCTTCTCGGTAGAGACTACATTCCGAACCGGTGGTAGCTTTATAAAAATCAAAAATGAAAATATGACATGTAACTTGACGATTCGAAAGTGCTGTTAAAGCCCATTTGAATAAAGAATAAATATTTTGAGTTTGAGTTTAACATCGGGTGTCCCGTCTGCTTGTTTGCCAGCTTTCTGTGCTCGTGAGGCGCTGTCCCGGTCAAACTTAGACACGGTAAAACTATTGTCGCATTATTGCCTTTATCATAACACCAATTTGGAGGACATCATTTTGATAGTTTCAAAGGCTATAACGGACATAGGTAGAAACAGCTATTGTGGTCCGTTTGTAAAAACTACAATAAATAAATACATAGTTAGGGGTCATAATCGTAATCTCCCTCTTGGGCTTTACTGTGATATTTACAATTTTGTTGAAAATGTTAAACAAACTTATAATATATCTTTTTTGGTCGGGAGTTAAAAATTCAAAAGTCCCAGACGTTGTGGAACTGATTTTGATAGAATTCATAATGAAGATAGCGTAAATCTTAGATTAGGATATTTATTTTCCTCCCAAGACTTGTGAGTAAACTGTCAATGCCTCCTCTCCTATTCAGAAGGTTTGGAGCTGAATTTACCACAATACTATATATATATATATATATATATATATGTGTACATATATGTATATAAATGAATTGCTCTTCGTTTGTCTCGCTAAAACTAGAGAATGGCTGGACCGATTGTTGGTTGGTTAATGGTTTATTTTGGTCTTGATATATCGTCGGTGATAGTGTAAAACCGCGTAACTAGCTTTCACAATAAGGTCCATTTTTGCGCAATGGAAAATGCCCACAAGCCTTATTTTTATCAATAATGTGATTTTGTATTTGATTCAAATTTTAACTTTATAGGAAAAGTTAGATACGCAGTTTTGAAATATCACCGACGATATATATATTTGTGTAAGTTCAGGGAAGGTGTACGTGGTGAGAAGCACACATAATAAGTAAAGGAAAATACTAATACGACAATTTGTTTTTCCAATATAAATAGTTTTTTCACTTGGTTGTCAAATATTTATTATAGGCGCGTTCAGTTTGTCGCTTTCCAGCTGTAGTATGAGGTCCGATCTCATTGGTCGATTTTGTTGGAATACAAAACAGTTCTGTTTCAGAAATAAAAAAGTGTTTCGTAGATTTATTGTAGATAAAAATATTGCATTAAGTTTTAACCACATTTTACATAATTAATATATGGATGCTGATAACTCTTATACATAATGTATTTGACATTATATAAACATTTTTCAAGCGTTTAAACAACATAAGTACGGAAAGAAATTTCTTAATTTAATATTTCGAATATTGAATGTGTTTTATATTTTGTAATATATAATAATCTCATATATTTGAAAAACTTATTATTAGATATTTTTTATTATACCAATTTGCTTTTAATTCATTCATCATCATCATCTCCCTAGCATTTTCCCCGGTTATACCCGGGTCTGCTTTCTATCCTAGTCCAGATATTGACGAGTTACTGATTTTTACAGAAAGCCATCTGACGTCTTCAACTGAGGGCGAGCCAGTAACCATTTAGACTAGAATAATCTCCCTACTACGAGTAACGATCATTATCAGGTGATTGTGATTACAACCGGGACCGATAGCTTTACGTGCTGTCCGAGACACGGCGGGGAGACCCACAAGGACTAACATCCAGACCTAGGAACAAATATTTATACAAATATAAATATATACACCGAGCAGGGATCGAACCCGCAACCGTCGGCGTCAGAGGTACATTCAGCACCAG
Organism: Hypolimnas misippus; assembly: GCA_037950945.1. Classification (NCBI taxonomy): domain Eukaryota; kingdom Metazoa; phylum Arthropoda; class Insecta; order Lepidoptera; family Nymphalidae; genus Hypolimnas; species Hypolimnas misippus. The sequence goes on from JBBEEQ010000002.1 coordinate 278,660, forward strand.
AGCGGTCGTCTTGCTTTTAATTCATTATTATTTTTATTAAAATTGAAAAGAAAAGATGGATATATACTTCTTCAAACAAATTTATAAAGAATATAATTGACATGATTAGACGCCATTTTCTCAAAATGAAGTCCTTATGGCTTGATACAGTATTGCATTTCAGCGTCCATATGTAGATGATACGAAGATTAACGGGTCATCTAGTAGTAAATACCAATTTTATTGCTTCATTCCGAAACACATACCACATTTTAACATCACGTTCGAGTAAAAAAAAATCCAAAATGTCCCAAACCTTTATTTTTCTTTAGAGAAAGTACATTCAAAAACGTGGACATGATCGATGTAACATTTCTTTAAAAAAAAAACGCTATCAAATAATGAACATCGCATTCGTAAAAAAGATAGACCATTTTCAATAAAACTCTGCATGTGTGCCGTCTAATCGACACGAGCGCACACAGACGCGCGGCGATAAAAAATACATCATAAAGTTACCTTATGACTGACCTTTATAATTAGGGTTCCGTAGCGAAGGGTGTCAGCGAGACCCTTAGTCTAATATTATAAAGAGGTAAAATTTGTTGTTAAGTCTGCATGTAAGGGGGTAATCTCTAAAAGTATTAATTCGATTTAATTTTTTTCTGTTGGAAAACCCGTGTATTGAGTAAGGCTATAGGCCATATTACAGCCCTACAAATACACTTAATAAAAAAAAACATTTGTAGTGTACGTTCATTCTCACAACTTGAAACAGTCTGTGGTCAAACCGTCGGAACCTCGACAACAATCATACCCGATTATATTTCGTAACTATAGACAGTTACGTAGCGATATAAACGTTTCTATTTAACGTTAAAAATGGCAGATATTTTGTGTACCAAAATTCATTTGACTAGCTACCCCTCGCGGTTTCGCTCACGATTAGAGTTACTGATTCGCTCCTATGAGTCGTAGCGTGATCTTATATAGCCTAAAACATTCCTAAATAAGCGGGCTATCCAATGCAAAAATAATTTTTCAAATCTGATCACTAGTTTCAGAGATTACACCCTACATACAAACTTACAAACGAATTTTACCTCTTGATAAAATTAGTATAGACTAATTGTGTCCCGCGGTCTCGCCCACGTTCATTTGAGTAAAAATTATATTGTATAATTTATACTTGAAACAAATATTGTTCACTATTTCATTGGTTTAAATTTTGTTTTCGTAAAGTATAGAAGTATCAATTATAAAAAAATAATTGAATAATATAAACAAGCGTAACACATGATTTGATCAAATTTTTTAATTAAAAAAAAACTTTTAAATACAGAACACTCAAAACCCAAGAACGCAGAACGCTTCACCAATTACTATATCCATCCGTTACTCACACATACAAAACATTAACAGCCAAAATGGCGCCCAATTCCATTGAAATAAAGTTGAAATTCGAACGAACCGTTATTTTTTATGATTTTATACAAGTTCGAAATTCAAAACCGTCCACACACGCGCGGGCGATCGATTTTCGAAACGGCGTCTCCCCGCGCCTTTTTTTATCGTCCGCCAGACGAGCGTCTTCAGCTCCGCGCCTTTTTACAACTATTGATTTTAACCTTTTTGGTGCGGAAATTTCGAACGGACTCGAAGTTAATGTTGTGGGCTGTATTGCGATATTCATATCTACATACATATAACTCAAAGGTGACTGCCTGACTGACATAGTGGTCTATCAACGCACAGCCCAAACCACTGGACGGATCCGGCTGAAATTTGGCAGGTAGATGTTATGACGTACGCATCCGCTAAGAGAGAATTTTGATTAATTAAAACTTTCATCCCCTATTTTACCCCCAAGGGGATAAAATAGGGGATGAAAGTTTATAACAAACTTCGTCAATTTTAAGCCGATCGAGCTGAGACTTTTTGTAATAAAGCTATTATGACGTAGGCATCACAGACATCGCAGACGAAGTTGCGAGCACCAGCTAGTGTGGGATATATTGAGATATTCATATTTTGAAAAAGAATTTGAATTAGTCGTCTTAATTGGATTGGCCGCGATGGTCTAGTGATTAGGAAGTGTCGATCTCAACTGATGATCGCGGGTTGAAGCACCGGCTTAGCAGGATTTTCCAAGTGCTAAATTAGTGTTTTAATACATCTTGAGCTCGGTGAGGAAACCTGCACGTGCCGGGAGAAATTCTGACACATGTATATCAGCAGTAAAGCAGCGTGGTGGATTCAGCTCTAAACCTTCTCCTTAATAGGAGAGGAGGCCTTTGCCCAGTGGGATATTTACAGGCTGTTACTTTACTTTTTAATTAGTATAAGTAGATGCATTTTTAACCGAAATCAAAATGGAGGAGATTCTTAATTGGTAGGCATTTTTAAAAAAATATTTGTTATCTTAGAACTACGTCATTTCTTAACCGATTTTGAAAATTTGACAGACACGTTGGCGCAGTGGTCACAGCAACTGACTGTAGCGCTAACGGTCGCGGGTTCGATCCCCGCTCACGTAAATGTCTGTTTTGGCCATACGAATGTTTGTCGCGGTCTGGGTGTTTGTGTTAGTGTTGTGTATGTTTCCGGACCCCCGACATAAGGTCGCAAGATCTTAATGGGGGCCGTTGATTGTGATGCGTTTATTTATAAAAAAAAAAATCTTGTTTTATTCGAAAAGGTACATTTTCAGATTTGTTCCAATTTTTATCAAAATCGGTTTCGTATTTTTGTTTTTAAATCAAAATAACCGGAAAACGTATGTCATGTACATTACTTTTGAATTCGGTTTCAGTATTTTTTAGTCTTTAATCATTACGACTATTGATTGTAACATTTTTGATATGAAAGTTTTAATTTCGAATAAATTATTTTTATCTATGAATTTACAAAAAGAATATAAAAAAACCTAAATTATCTGATTATTTAGAAATTAGATTCAAATATAAATTTAATGTGATATATGTTTTACCCATTTAAATAAAAATAATATAAATTGACATATTCACACAGACACAGATTAAGAATTAACATAGAATAAAAATAAGTAAATTAGAGGCATTCTGAGAACTATTAATTGTAACATATATGGAATACAAATTTGAATTTCGAATGGACTCCTTTTATTAAACTGAATATTTAAAAAAATATGTGACATTTTACAAAACTTGTAAGGCGACCATAATTCTTGTAAGTTTTGCTCTCAGGCTTGCCAAAATATTTACATAAATTATTCGCCATTCCTTCACACCTGAAAAAATTTACTGTCAGTGTAATTAATTCTCGTCTAAGAAATATTTTTAAAACGTCGAAAGCATGAAGTATTAATAAGCATTTTATTTTCCTTAAAATTAAGATCGCATTAGCGCTGAACTTATAAATATTTTCAGAAATAATGTAACATAATCTTTTTATTAAAAATTGAAATTTATTAAATTAATATAAAAAATATAGTTATTTTTTTAAATTTTACGAACTGAATTATCTAAGATGAGATTTACATTACTAAGTTTTACTCTCGAGAGCGATATAAAACAGCTCTGTAACCTAGTGTGGAGAATCTCAAAAGGAAATCGCGTCAAATTATATTATGAAACAGTATAAAAAACAACATTTAATTTTAATAATCACAAAATAAAATTTATTTACATACTCCTTTATTCTCACTTTTACAGCTTACAATTTTAAATATATAAACGTATTCCATAACAGTTCCAAAATCATATCCCCTCCCGCCATATTGTTTTTAAAATTTAGCAAAAAAAAACATAGTAGTGTGGCCAGCATTCAAAACCGTTTTTACACTAGCAACATATTCATCGTATGTACTTACGAAAGCTGTGAATTTCAAAAATAAGACGCTGATAGTAAATTCATCCAGGTCGAAGGCAACGAGAAATACTTTATGTAAATCTTTATGAAAGTCTAAAAGCTGAACTTACAAGTGTAATTCACGCCTAACATAGAGTTATCAACGCACAGACACGCGAACACACACAACAGGCGCGTAACGGTGCCGTGTCTGGACGTTAAGTAACTTTAACCGATTAACCGGGGCGTTGACCCCGCGATAACGCTAGTAAGTGTGAAACTTTTAAATGAAAACAATTTTTATACTTATTTAAAATTTGATTTGACGTCCCGTATCTTTATGTAAAGCAATAATAACAGACTTTAAAAAGGAGGAGGTTCTGAGTTTGTAGTTTTTTTTACACTTTTCTTTTTTGAGAACTTCTTCCTTTCTTGAAGTCGGTTAAAAATATCTCAAAATGTTTTACACAGCACAGAAATTCTTTAAATCAATTAAACAATATTATATCTGTTTAACATTTTGGTAAATTACGAAAACCATAATAGAGAAACATTAAATATATAAAATATGGATAAAACTAAAAATAACTATACGTAAGCCTAAGTAACTATCGATGTCACAGTGATGCAAGGTGCCCATAACACTGGCGACATTATCTTATGGCCAGACTGATGTGCTGGCTGAGGTAGCCGCCAGCCCTTCGGACATCTGTAGTTTCGACGAGGCGGAGAGACAGCTCTTTGTAACACTAAAACTGAACTAATGAAATTAAATGGACGCTGATAAGCAATACTGTGTCAAGCCACACGGAATTCATTTTGAGAAAATGGCGTCTAAAGATGTTAAACCTATTCTTGATAAATTTGTTTAAAGAAGTATATATTCATCTTTTCTTTTCTATTTTGATAAAATGTATAATGAATCAAAAGCAGATAGATTTATTTAATATGTTATCTAATAATAAGTTTTTAAATATTTGAGATTATTTTATAAATTGCAAAATAAGGAACGCGCCTGAAATTCGAAACATTGAGTTAAGAAACTCTTTCCATGCTTATTTACTTTAGATGACTTGAGTTTTTTTTTTAATAATGTTAAATAGGTGATGTAGGATCAAAATACATCAATATTTCCAAATTTGACTTTTTGTGGGTTAACACATTATTGCTTATCAGCATCCAAATAGAAGAAACAACATTAAATAATGGTCCCACAGAGTTTCACCCCCGTTTTTGCCTCAAACTGAAAATACATTTTATTCAATTAGGCTTTTACAATTTTTCGAATCGTCAATGCACACATCGTCGGTCTAGATGTGATAACTCGTACATACAAACTGCCGAACTTTACAGGAGAGACAAAAAACTTTTTTTGGAACTAATTGTAATAAATATGTTTACATTTCTAACCGATTTAGACTTAAGACATTGTAAGAAATATTATTTTAAAAAGTAAATTATTTGAATACCGTTTTTAAGAAAATCGATTTTTAACAGCATTCTTAGTTACGAGGTATCACATATAGAGCGACGATGTGTGTCAAGTCACGTGGACGTGAAGCCGCCGAAATGTGGACTCGACTGAGAAGAACACGAAACACAATAGTTATTCTTTTAAAAACATTTCAATGTAAAATTATTGAGCACGATCTGATATCCTGCGAGAAAGTTAACGTACAATGATTCCACAATCTTGTAACGCTACTATGAGTTACAGCGTGATGTAATATAGCCTACAACGTTGCACAATAAACGAGTTGGACCCTGATAAGCAATAACGTGTCAAGCCACGTGGACTTCCTTTTGAGAAAATGGCGTTTAAAGATGTCAAAACAAGTCGTAATAAATTTATTTGAAGACGTACCTATATATCATTTTTTTTCTATTTTGATAAAATGTACAATGAATTAAAAACAGATCGGTCTTATGAAAAGTTTTATAAAATTTTTTTTAATACATGAGATTATTTTATATTGCAAAATATGGCACACACTTCAACATTCGAAACATTTAATTAACGAACTTTTTTTCGTATTTATTTACGTTAGATGACTTAAAATTTTAAATGATGCACTATTAGAATACATTAACATCTCAGAATTCGACTTTGTAGGTTGACACATTATTGCTAATCAGCATCTAGTTATACTACGCAATAAGAATTCTTCAAATCGGATCAGTAGTTTCAGAGATTACTTTACGTACTTTACGAACAAATTTACCTCTTTATAATAGTATAGACATAGTTATGCACAAAATGATATGCGTTATTAATTCTAATCAATTTAATTTCGAATGGTGATCTCGTGTTAAAAGTTTAAATTCCGGCTAGCACCGCTGTGTTTTCAATTCCTAAACTGCCTTACTACAAAAGATTTAAACAGACGTTAAACGCGTGTTTATAAAAATCCGTACTACAAATCCGCGTCTAAAGACAGTTTTGAGTTAAACATGCTTTAGATATAGATGAACATACGTGTAAGTGAGTTTAATAGATAAAATTATTAATAGATAGAACCTATTTCAGCTGTCAAATGTAACGTATAACATTTCATCAATAAGTTTGTTTATGAGTTTATTCGCTGTTAAGCAATTTAGATAATATTTTAAGCAATGTTTAAATCTTAAACACTGTTTAGCTAGACACGCGTTCAACATGGTTTTATTTCATCTTTTGTAGTAAGACAGTAAAAGTGTTCGAAATTCCTTACTGCCCAGTCCGCGTGATTTTCGTAAAAACAAGTACAGTTTTTGCTTCACGTATTAATATATAGATAATATTGTTTTAATAAAAAAGGGAAAAACATGAAAGTACACAGTAAAATGTAAGTAATTCATAAAATTTAATAACTCATAAATTCGTCTGGAGATCCTCCCCGCGCCCCCCGGGGGAGGGGGAAGCTGGGACATAAAAAAATTTATACCACCGCGACTGCGTGGAAGAAAAATTTTTTTGAATCGATAGACATCTCGGTCGGTTTTTATGTATGTAGAAAAATTTATCTATGTACTCTATACATAGGTCTTGGCTGCCCCGACAGACGCGCTATGCTGAGAATTATATACTTATTATGAGTCAAAAAGTTAATTAAATTAAAATTAAATTCGTAGTCTACATCTTTATTAACTGACTTCCAAAAATGGAGGATGTTCTTTTTTGGAGACCTTCTTTTCTATACATGTTCGCCGGTTACTCTGATACAATTTGATCGGTTTAGTTAATTCATTTTGTTTAAAAGAGTATACATTCCCATTGGTCTAACAAAGTTTTCATCAAAATCGGTTCTATAATTTAATTTTAAAATCAGAATAACTGGAACTACATGTGAATGCTGATAATAATAAGCAATAATGTGTCAACCCACAAAAAGTCAAATTCAAAGATATTGGTATATTGATAATGCATGACCTTTTTAACATTATTAAACAAAAACTCAAGTCATTTCAACTAAATAAGTACGGAAAAAAGTTTCTTAATTTAATGTTTCAAGTATTGAAGTGAGCTCAATATTTTGAAATATGAAATAATCTAATATTTTTGAAAAACGTAGTGTTAGATAACACATTAAATATATCAATCAGCTTTTGATTCATTATACTTTTTATCAAAATAGAAAAGAGAAGATGGATGTATACGTCTTCAAAAAAAAAAATTCTTAAGAATAGGCTTGACATGTTTAGACGCCATTTTCTCAAAATGAAGTCCGTGTGGCTTGACACGGTATTGCTTATCAGCGTCCATCTGCCATTCAGGTAAACGAAATTACGTATATTGCATTTGAAGTCGGTTTCCCTTTTTTAGAAAAGTCTTAGTTATTTAAATGTGCAATTATTGTGCAATTATTTAATTGAATGCTCGTGACCTTAGTTTTTCTTCGGAATAAAAAAAGAATATTCGAAAACGATTAAGACAGGAAGGAGTTATGAAGTAACGAATTATGAATTGAGAAACTCCTACTGTTCGAAGTTGGTTAATACTATTAAGGCCTCCTCCAACTCCCTGATATAATATGACATTTTAGATGCAACTATCAAATTACGATTAGCTCAGTAACGCAGAATAATTTTTAATTTTATGCTTGTGTAACGTAGAATAAGTTAGCTTTCAGCTGTATTTTTCGTTTTCCTTATTCAGTACTAAAAGGTATATTTATTTATTTTTATTAATAATATTGAAATGTTATTGGATTGTTATACTACAAAGTTGGCATCATACTACGACGTAGCTCGTACTTATGAATATAATGTCTAGAAATAATAGCTGGCACGGCGGGCAAAAAGCCACGGGCCCCTGACCCGAGAGGGGCCCGGCCTAAAAGAATTTTATTAATATAAATCTTATTAAAAGTAAATTGTTACTTCAATATAATTGTGTATACACATATGCTCTTGAAAATAAAACTTATCAGATATTTAACTAAAATGCACACAATATTATTAATAGTTTTGGGTAACTTATTAAGTGGTTCATTAAAATTAAGTTATAACGTGACGATTTTTATTGAGAAGCCTTCCTCATCCCAAGAATTTGCAACGGGCCTCAGAAGGTATAGTTACGCCTCTGGATCAATTTATATAATTTTTCCATGTTTATTCAATCGTTATATATTTGAATAGGATTTATGAAATGTATATTAATTTCGTTGTGCAACCGGTTGTAATTGTTTTTTTTTTTCTTTCAAATTTCAAAACGTGAAAAATATGTATTGATTTTTCTGTTGCGTAATGTATATTATTGCTGTAAAAATGAGGAGAATCCGATTTAAGCAGGAGCGCGATGTAACCGAATTGCACGCGGATGAAGTCGCGGGCGTAATGCTAGCACATAAATAAATATATATAGGATTAAGTTACTTTAACAAACCTACATAGTGTAACAACGTTTTGAATGCTAGCCACACTGCTATGTTTTTTTTGTTTAATTTTAAAAACAATATGCCGGGAAGGGATATGATTTTGAAACTGTTATGGAATACGTTTATATAATTTAAATTGTAAGCTGTAAAAGTGGGAATAAAGGAGTGTGTAAATCAATTTTATTTTGTGATGAGAGGGATTTGTTTAATTCGACGCGATTTCCTTTTGAGATTCTTCACAATACCTAGATATGTTTCCTTGAATACTTTTATTAATGTTTAGGGTCCGTCCGTCCGTCCGTCCGTACGTCTGTCTGTCTGTTTTTCTCAGAAATGCATGGACGTATCATGTTGAAATTTATATCATATACTCAAGTCTGCAATGACTTGCGGCTGTGAAAAAATAAAAGTTCTAAGTCTTCAAAATGTGGTAGAAAATATTTATTTTTTACTTTTTAGCGTACTTGTTTCGGTGTCGGTTTGTTTTTTTCAAAAAGTTTTTATTTATATTCCTATTATTTCTAGCCGACACGGCTAAAGCGGCTACAAATGGTTTAAGTTTATGGAGCGCTGAGACGTCGCATCCGTTGGTGTGCCCTTTGATTTTTATTTTTTTTTTTCGCATGTGCATTTTGGCTATAAGTAAAAACACCATTTACATAGTTATATTTTCGAAGCGTAGGTGGGTTGGTTTTATATATATTTCTACAAATTTGTACAGAACCCTCGGTGCGCGAGTCCTACTCGCACTTGACCAGTTTTTTAATTAAGGCGAGAATTGGGTTCATAAGTTTTGCTTTCAGAACTTCATTAAGATGTACATAAAGCTTTTCTCATTACTTTACACTGAAAGTATTAACAGTCAGTGCCTTATTTTTGATACTGACTTGAGTAAGGTTACCTAGGCAACTGTTACTAGGTTACAGAGTTGTTTTATATAAATTATAAGAGTCAAACTCACTGCTAACTTAGTGCTCTTAGTAACTATTTACTACTATCTATCACTAAGTTACAAAATTGTTTCACATTTACAAGAGTAAAATTTATAAGTGTAACTAGTAATTCCCGCCCTCCCGCGAATACTTGGGAATTTGATACTAAACAAACCTGTGGAATCAATAGAAATACTTTCGTATCAATTTAATGACACTAGCAACATTAGCGACATTTACATTGTGGGTAGTTTCATGTTATTTTCGATTCAAATTAAATCCACTGAGGGTAGATTGTCAAACGCTGAAAAACGACACGCCGAGAGACGCGCACGCGCCATGTTGTCATTGTCGAACTGGGATCTATGAACTCTAATCCTATCTAATTGTCGTTTTATGCATGATGTAAATTATAAACTCATAGTGAGCGTGCGAAGTGTTGTGTTCCTCGTTAGTCCGGGACAGTGTCGGTGACTCCTACACTGATGATCTCCACGACGTGTCCGTCGACGGCGAACCTTGCATTGACTGTTTTAAAACGCGCTCTTTCGTTGATGTGAGCGGATATGGCTTGCAAACCCAAATTTGGTTTGGAATGTACGGTCGCAGGCTGCACAGTACAGTTGCCCAGATGCGTTTCGCGGGTACTCGTATATAATTTTGGATCTGGTCTTCTGTAACTTGCGTTTGGCGTCGAGATGTTCGCGACGGGTTGTCTCAAATCGTTCACATGATTTGTGGACGGTGTTACGCCAGTCAGAGCGGCGGAGCGCGAGTTCTTCCCACCTATTAGTTAGTATATCACATGCAGTTAAGTGGTGCTTAAGGACATCTTTGTAACGCAAAAGCTGACCCCCAGGCTTGCGCTTTCCTACAGCGGACAAGCAGAGACTCTGGTGAGTTAGTTACATGGTTTTCCTACCATCTATTTGTCATTGGATATAGTCATATCATATAAATGTACAGTCCACTAATAAATTCGATTGTCCTTCACAAATACAACCCTTAGGGGATGAATTAAAAAATCCTTTCATAGTGCACACTTACGACGTTTGTACAAAATTTCACGTTTCTAGACCCAGCGGTTTCGATCGTTGATTGATCAGCCAGTGAGTACGTCGTCCAGTCAGTTTTGATTAGTATATTCTTATATATGTGTACAGTCTATTTTTCTTCACTTGTTCTTATTTGGTAACAAATGTGTAACAAAAGTGAGCCTTCTTTAGATCTTTACCGATGATCGCGGGTTCAAACCCCGGCTAGCACCGCTAATTTTTCAAGAGCTAAATTTGTGTTTAAATTCATCTCGAGCTCGGCGGTGAAGGAAAACGTCGCGAGGAAACCTGCATGTATCGGGAGAAATTCTGACACATGTATATCCGCCCGCAGTGGAGCAGCGTGGTGGATTAAGCTCTAAACCTTCTCCTCAATAGTAGAGGAGGCCTTAGCCCAGCAGTGGGACATATATAGGCTGTTACATTACTATTTTTTATTTGGTAACAATACCTTGAACGGAAATCACGAATTTTCGAATATTTTTTATATTATAATTTTACATTATAAAAAATAATTCAATCGATAATTTCTTATCTAACTCTTATGTGGCTAGAAATACGCCATTTTTGTCTGCTAGGTCGGACAAGTTAAGAAAAGAAGACTATATAGATTATTGTCTGACGAATGATGATGAATGAATGAGCCACAGAGGTCAAAGTTAGCTAGTAGTCATCGCGTACCCATAGTCCGTTTTTTTCGAAATGGCCAAGAATCAAAACTTCCGTCTGCCACATTGTCTTATTTGATTATTTATTTGAAGATTGGCATTTAAATTCACACTCGTATCGATGTAAAATAACGCCGAATTATACAATTTTCTTAGAAACACGAAAAAATAATCAAGAGATTTTTTTAACATTTGTCTTTTTTATTTGATATGTCCTTGGCCATTTAAATCCTTATATTTCAACTTGACCGTCTGTTAAATCTATTAAATTAAGCTATGGGTAGACACTCGTCTAGAAATATCGAGCTTATCTCGAATCTCGTTTTGTAAGATACAGGAGCTTATCCGTGAGACTGAATTAAATCATTATTAAAATTTCATGATAAACTTTAATGGTTTTGTGTCCTGGTCATTCAACTTTACCTGACTGCTAAACCCAAGGGAAGGTAATGTGTTTTTCAGTCTATATATCTATATGGGTTTGGACCTATGTGGAGCTATTTAGACGTGGGCCGACTTTGATAAATGTCACGTCGGTACAGGAAAAGCATAATAATTTGGAAAAATCAAAACTGTAAACTAAAGCGACAATGAAGTGACAACCTATGTGTCTTTTAAAACAAATTTGAGTTGAATTGTATTTTAGTTATTTTCGGTTCGATTGTGGCAAAAGATTATTTTCGAAGACAACCTACTTATTCGTTTAATTATGGAAGGCGATTTTGTAAAGGGAGACAGCAAATTTACCAAGAATAGGCACTTTGATGGTCGGTAAATTTTTCTCATATTTAATTCAGTTGGCACTAGTATCCACAATTTGTCCGGTGTTTTTACACTAGTATTTTTGCATTCCGGAACAGCGCACCAACGATAACTTGAATTATAGCTCATTTTTCGATAAAAACAATTCAATCGTTTAATTTCTTCACATTTAACAATCGTAAATATTGTCAAATTGTCCTATGACAGATACAGTACATTTGTTTACCCATCATTATGACGTCACAACCACAGATCTTTGCAATTTCGAAAATTACGCGCCAAATTTGAAAATAATAAAGTTTAAGAGTATTTTTAGGGTACTTAGCGATTGAATAAAAATTTTGAATTTTTTCGTAATGATTTATTAGCACTATTGCGTCTAATAGAGACAGTTTCAAAAATTTGTGTAATACCCTATTACTATCGTTGGTTTAAAAATCACGATTTATCACGATTTAAACTTCGTTAGTAACGATTCTCTATGGTCTTGTTACGCAGTCGAGTAATCGATAATATTTTTGTTCCCTCTTTTCACTCGACGCAAAGGAGAGTAATCAGCCTATGTATGATGTATGTATATGGGTTTGTATCTTTATGGCAATATTTAGACCAAACGCGTCAGCCGGTTTTGAAAGCATAAAAATTTGAAAAATTCAAAATGGCGAATTTTGAACGCTGCAGTGTAATAAATAAAATAAATAAATAAATAACGCATCACACTCAACGTGCCCCATTAAGATCTCATGACCTTGTGTCGGGGGTCCGGAAACACACAACACTAACACGAACACCCAGACCACGACAAACATCTGTATGGCCAATACACACGTTTGCCGTGAGCGGGGATCGAACCCGCGACCGTTAGTGCTTTAGTCAGTTGCAGTGACCATTGCGCCAACGCGTCTGTCAAAAATGAAAATCGACGAACTATGTCAAGTTGGGTATAGTTAGACAGTTATTTAAAAATAATTACTAGATTTATCTTAAGAATTTAAAAAGCATTACCTTAAAACATGCGTATAAGTTAATTCTATAACATTAAGCAACGTAACAGAAATGTCTCAGAAGTAAGCGTTTAACGAAAACATAAATAAGTTTTTATTTTTCATCTCCACATAAATTCTGGATGAAAATATATTTTTTAAGAAAATAGACTTCAAAGCGAAATAATAAATTTCATTAAATTAAATAATATGCGTATTCCAGCTATTTTGATTTAAAAACTAAATTACTAAAATTCTATAGGAGAATTAATGTTTAGGATCTATAGGGATCTATAAACTGTTATTGATACGGTGCCGCTAACTACAGACGGTCTTGTTACGCAGTCGGGTTTTTGATATTTTCAATTAATTTCTAGTACATATTGACTTTCAGACTTTAGAGTCAGTTCGTGACCACGACGGATGCAACTTCGTCGAAACGTCGGGCAATAAAAATGGTATTACTACCATTAGTTAGTAGTAGTAGTAGTAAAGTAACAGCATATATATATCCCACTGCTGGGCAAAGGCCTCCTCTCCTATTAAGGAGAAGGTTTAGAGCATAATCCGCCACGCTGCTCCACTGCGGGCGGATATACATGTGTCAGAATTTCTCCCGGCACATGCAGGTTTCCTCACGATGTTTTCCTTCACCGCCGAGATGAATTTAAACACAAATTTAGCACTTGAAAAATTAGCGGTGCTAGCCAAGGTTTAAACCCGCGATCATCGGTAATCATCGACGTGTTCTAACCACTAGGCCAGCTCGCCATTACTTATCGCAGTATATTAAATATGAATAGTATAAATCGCGAAAGTTTAAATTATATAATTTCTTGTAATATAAAAATACGTAATATAATGAGACAAAGAGGATAATTTTAGTACACAGGTTACTTAAATTTATGTCATTGTCTCTGTGTCAGTGAATTAAATGTTATAAACGCCTTAGATTTTATTATCCAAAAATATACCGTCACGTTTAGGTTTTTATTACAAATTAAATCAATAAATAATAGCATGAGATGCATATTATACAATTATATATGTATATTATTTAAACTAAAGCTTTTTATTATCAGAAATTAAATGAAACCGAAATTCGTTTTTTTTATCAAAGAATTAATTTCAAAGTATTGTATTGTTATGTTCATTTAGTAAATTGAAATAATTTTAAATAAATTAGCGACGTTTTCGAAAAACTATTTTAATTTTCGACATCTTAAGATTAAAAATTCATTAATACATGTGTTTATTAGGTGTACAAGATTATATTTATTTTAACGATAAAAGGCGTGAGAAATAATTCAAAATTTCTAGCAGAATATTTAAACTAAAATATTCATTAAAACAAGACTTTTTAACAAGATAAAAATTAAAATTATATTTAAATTAAAATTATGTTTTAAATTTTATCTTGTTAACTCGAGACAATCTATTCATTCAGACCATTTCAACGAGCCCCATTACTGCTTCGAATTGGTGAGGAGTTGTGTGTCCTGCTGATTCCTGGTGATGCTGCATCAGGTCCAGGTTACGTAACTATGTTATTTTAATATCATTGATGTTTAAAAAGAGTAAATTTCGAATCAATGAAATCAGTAGAAATTGATAAAAAGAAGCTTGGATTTAGTATAAGCTGGATTCACACAGTGTTCGATAGCTCATTAGAAATTAAGTATTTTTAATTAAATATTAAATAAACAGAAAAACTTTATATTCATAACTTATTTTTACGACAACACTACATATTTCGCCACACAAAAATCAATACATTTTTTCCACGTTCTAAATTTGAAAAGAGAAGAAAAAACAATTACGGCCAGTTATACAACGAAATAAATTACAGATTTCATAAATCCTATTTAAATATATAACTTTATACTAAATTTTAAAATAATAATAAAAATATATAAATTGATTCTAACATGCCGCCCACCAAAAAACATAGTTTTTTAACACATTTTCTCTTTTTTTAAAACATACTGTAATTATCTTAGAAAAAACACTTTTCTAACATGAGATTAATAATTAAGAAATAATAACAACTGAATAACATTTCATACTAAGGAAGAACAATAAGTAAGACAATACAAAACAATTTTCAATTAACACGTCATTAGGAATTTTAAACAGATAAAAAATGTATACTGTAAGATTTTAATATTCATTATAAACTTTTAACAAACCCTACATTATTTTTCCAGATAGTTTTCTACAATATAAGTCAAACTCAAATGAGAAGATGAAAACGTCTGAAAATTCTTTTTCTACTTAACATTGCGGTCGTTATTGTAGTTTACACAAATACAGATAACTAAAATCAAAAATAATTAAATAAAATCATTATACCAACGAAACAAAAAAATCAAGTTAAAACAAAAAACTTATTAAATCAATATCCATATTGTATCTCAATATTTTATATTATTATTTAAGAACAATTATTAATATGATATTAGGTTTTTTTTTGCTAATTTAAGCAAAGAACTAGGTAGTTTATGTTTTATTTTCATTTGTCAAGTTTACGCATTTTTGTTATGGCACTTATTATCAAAATTTATATTATGATGCAAACCCATTGGCTTAACCTTTTTCTTACTATCAACTATACTTCCAAAAAGAATCCAACCTAAAGTTGTATTCTGAGCGCACGGTGAGCCAAAAGGACCTTTGACAATAGCATTTATAAAAATGTGCGCACATACTTCTACACCTAACAATAAATCGATTTCATCTGGCTCATTAAAATTAGGATCAGCCAGTGGTAGTCCTACTAAATGTGGCCAAGGAAGTAATCGTATTGGCTTCGACGGCAAATGAGTCGTAATTTGATTGGGCATAACATATGATTCGACTGTAAGATTAAAGTACTTATCATACCTGGACAATAATTCTATAGATACTAAATGGTTAACGGCAGTTTTCGTAGTCCCGACTCCAGATATTGTCTCATTTACATTACTTCTGTTTAATTTTAGCAATTGTACTGCTCTTTCGCTTATAAATGTTGCTTGAGAGCCTTGATCTACTAAGGCACGAAGCAGAATCACTTGCCCGGATTCTGATTTCACTGGTACAAGTGCTGTAGCAAGTAGTGCTGTTGATGTCTTCGCGGAGAAGTGAGACGTTACAATAATATTAGATGGTTCGTCTCTATCGTTTCGATTGACACATTCTGTAGAGTTATCAGAAGTGATGTTTGATTTTAACTCAATATCATTATTTGAAATTACTGCTTCATCCTTTGTAAACTCATGTAATAAAGTATTATGTCGTTTACTGCATATTTTACAAACAAATTTTTGTTTACAGAATGTAACTGCATGACCAGGAAATAAACAATTGAAACAAAGCTTTAGATTTCGAGCAAATTCATTTCGTTCTTCTGGCTTCATATTTTCGAACTGTTCACATTTATATAATAAATGATTCTCATCGCAGCATAGACATAATTTTTCTTGTGTATTTACATGAAAAGTTCGTACGTTATCGGTATTTGATTTGGATATCGTTAAAGTTAGTTCTAAAGTGTAAATCCTTTTTTCTAAAAAACCTATCAACTGTTTGTATGTAGGTAACTCGGAGACGTTTTCTTTGCTTACATAGTCTTCCCACTCTTTATGACTGTCTAAATCTATTTTTTGTAATATAATATAAATAAGAATAGAATCCCATGTAGCAGTAGATAGGCCTATGTTGTTTAGGCTGGTGACACATTCTCTTATATTGTCTAATAACAGTTTCAAGTGATTCGCAGATTGGGCTAATATCTTTTTTTGAGAAAATATTCTCTTGAAAATAGCATTGACTATAAGTCGCTTATGATTATAACGTTTTCTTAAAGTGTTCCATGCTGGAATATAATTACTCTCAGTTACCTGATAAAATCTTAAAGTTCCGCTTGCTTCCCCCGTTATGCAAGATTTTAAGTAATGTAAACGTTGGACATCAGTAAGAGCATGATTATTATGAATAAGAGAAATAAATGTATCTTCAAATGTTTGCCATTCTTCATAGTTGCCACTAAACTTAGGCAAATCAATTTTAGGAAGCTTAACGTCGACCGACCCAGGAGACGAGGGTGGCGGACTGACTGTGGACGCATTGTGGAACGTCTCTTCGCCGAATAAATTATTAAATAAATCTTGCATGTCTGCTTTCAGAGAGAGGTACTCCTCTTCACATATTTGATAATTGTTATTTAAAACATAGGGCAAATTAGTGCAATCTTCTTTACTAGATAATTTCAAAAACTCTATATGCAGGTCTTTAAACCTTGCCCAATATTCGTCAATGCACTGCATTCGAACTTTTAAATAACCTTGCGTTACTTTCGATTTAGAACACTTTTTAAAGTTTATTTGAGCTCTTTTAATTAAATTAAAAGTATCGTCTAATTGGGCTGTAAGTTCGTCTGAATAACTGAATCAAAATTATTGACTTATAATATAAATTGTTTTTAAAATAACAGTTCTCGCCATCACTTATAATGCGTAATTTAATAATTGTTTATTAGTTTTTTCACAAAACACGTCATTTATGTTCTTTAAATATTTGCGCAGCACGCATAGAAATTGTTTGCATATTTAATTATCACATTCACAAACACAATAATAATACGGCTCGATTTTGGACCATTTGTTCGATAGCTCATTAGAAATTAAGTATTTTTAATTAAATATTAAATAAACAGAAAAACTTTATATTCATAACTTATTTTTACGACAACACTACATATTTCGCCACACAAAAATCAATACATTTTTTCCACGTTCTAAATTTGAAAAGAGAAGAAAAAACAATTACGGCCAGTTATACAACGAAATAAATTACAGATTTCATAAATCCTATTTAAATATATAACTTTATACTAAATTTTAAAATAATAATAAAAATATATAAATTGATCCTAACACACAGGGTATTTAATATATTTGTAACTCTTATCTATTGTAAAACTTTTTGAAAGAGTTACTATCGAGTTTCTTGCCGGTTCTTCTCGGTAGAATCTACATTCCGAACCGGTGGTAAATTCATCGATTTAAAAGTGCTTGTAAAAGACTACTGGAATAAAATATATTTTGATTTGATTGCTCATCAGTATTCTTTCTAATACTATAAGCCTTGGACCTTAACTCATTTAGCGCCGTCGTACTCGTTTTAGTACAGTTAGTTTTTGTAAGTTAACTTTTACATACGGACGATTCAATAAGTTTGTGATCGCTGTACTCGTGCGAGTACACCCTTTTTAAACTATCCATAATAGGAAAACATTTCTCTTTCCTTTTATATTTAAATATCTCACTAATAATTTCAAAAATAAATTATTTGGTTTTAAAATGCTGCTCGTGTTATATTGCGTTAATGTTTACCACCGCACTGTACTCCGAAGTAATGAGCGAATTGATCATTCGAATTGTTCTTTATCTTATTATCCCTTCTATTCTCCTGAGGATACTGAACATAACACTTAGGAACTATATTAGTCTTAAAGAACATAACGATAGCGTGATTCAATGTACAGCTCACACAAGGGCGGATCCAGCTTCGCCGCCAGGGGGTCATAGTTGTGGTCTAGCCACAAGAAGTAATAATTTAAGTTTGATAATAATCGATACAGTTAAAAAGTTATCACTTCTACTTCGATGGGTACGTTTTTATGGACGTGGAGAAGTGCCAGTCCGGTTAAACGTTCTTCAATCATACAAATTACATTGAACTAATTAAATATTACGGGTACTTACATGAAATCTATATTGTGACAAAAAAATATATAAAAATAATGCTAATCGTCATCATGTTTAACAATTATAATTAATGCTCTAGGTCTTGGACTCAGCCCAGGGGAGGGTCATGATCCCATGACCCCCCCTGGATCCGCCCTTGAACTCACGCCATTTTGAGTAAAAGTTAGGAACTAAGCCGAGATTTGAGACCTCTAGGCCAGAGGTTAGAACACGTCGATCTCAACCGATGATCGTGGGTTCAAACCCCGGCTAGCACCGCTGATTTTTCAAGTGCTAAATTAGTGTTTCAATTCATCTCGAGCTCGATGAAGGAAAACATCGTGAGGAAACCTGCATGTGCCGGGAGAAATTCTGACACATGTATATTCGCCCCGCAGTGGAGCAGCGTGGTGGATTAAGCTCTAAAACTTCTCCTTACTAGGAGAGGAGGCCTTAGCCCAGCAGTGGGATATTAACAGGTTACTTTAATTTTAGGAACTAAATGCAACTAAATGTCAACCTTGTCATATTAAACATCAATACGCCGTACACCATTAAAACGAACTGCTCTTCACAATTCCATATCCATACATGGATGCTGATAAGTAATAATGCGTCAACCCACAAAAAGTTACATTCGGAGTTATTAATGTACCTATATAATGATACGGCATTACCTTTTCAACATAATAAAAAAAAATCAAGTCATATAAACTAAATAAGTACGGAAAATAGTGAATTAATTAATTGTTTCGAATTTCAAGTGCGTTCCATATTTTGCAATTTATGCAATAATCTCAAATATTTGGAAAACTTTTTATGAAATAATATATTAAATATATCAATCTGCTTTTAATTCATTATACCTTTTATCAAAAAAGAAAAGAAAATATCGATATAGACTTCTTCAAACAAATTTATCAAGAATAGGTTTGACATCTTTTGACGCCATTTTCTGAAAATGAAGTCCGTGTGGCTTGACACAGTATTGCTTATCAGCGTTCACATATAAATAGAACTGAAGTGTCTCTACGTAATATAATTAACAGCCTTTCACTAAATGCATATAAGGTAATTACATAAAAAAATCAATTTTTAAATTTTCTGTATGTCTGTCTATTTGTTCCGGGTAAACTCTGAAGTGGCTAAAGCGATTTTGACGATACTTTCACCAGCAGATAGTTAATGTTATAATGAGTAACTTAGGTTACTTTTACTTTAGATGTTTTATGTATTTTAATTAATTTTGGTATAAAGATAGACGATGAAGAAAAAAATAAGATCCTCGAAGTGCTTATCCTGCGCAGAAGAAGACGCGGGCACCAGCTAGTCCTAGCTAAGAATTATCTCGATTACAAGAGCTTTCAGACAAAAAATGAAAGAACAAATTGGTGCATTTGTTAGCGAGTTATAATGCCACAGACAGACAAAGATACGCGTCAAACTTATAACTTATTATAAACTAGCAGTTTCCCGCAGCTTCGCCCGCTTATACTTAGGAATTTGATACTTTAACCCGTTAGGGGATGTACTTTCAAAATCACTCTTATGATATTTAAGGATCAGGCAGTGAATAATATTAATAATTATATTATATAGATAGAAAAGGGATTTTGTTCAGGAAAAAAGAGAATCGACTTTAAAAGCAAAATACAAAAGATAACAGATTCCTTCCCTTTTACCCGATTGCGCGACGCAAGGAAGGGTAATGTTTATCAGTGTATTTATTTATTAAGGAACACCCACAGTTTACATATGCATTACACAATCTTACAGTTTTTTCAGGTTTTCATATGTACACCTATTACAGGTATTCACAACATTGTCTAAAAAAGTTTTATGACAAACGATGACACCTTAATCTAGCTTAATTAATCTTAATTTAGAAAAAAAATCTATATATAACTTATTTAATACACAGCCCATAAATCAAAAGTAATAAGAGTATATAAAAAGTTACAATTTTGGAGAGTAGTATTTGTGCAGATGATGGACGTACGACGCGAACGCGTTAACACCTGTTGCTCCGTAATAAAAAATAATGTAATAAAATAATGTATGTGTAATAATAATATAATAGAGTCTATCTGCCTTACTACAAAAGATTTAAACGAACGTTGAACGCGCGTCTAAGACAGTTTTGAGTTAAACATGCTTTAGACATAGATTAATATACGTTTAAGTGAGTTTAATAGATGTTTAAAACCTATTTCAACTGTCAAATGTAACGTATAACATTTTATCAATAAGTTTTTTATGAGTTTATTCGCTGTAAAGCAATTTAGATAATGTTTTAAGCAATGTTTAATTTTTAAACACTGTTTAGCTAGACTCGTGTTCAACATGGTTTTAATGCGTCTTTTGTAGTATGACAGTATGTGTTTATAGAGTATTTCACTTAAACTGAAACAGAATTAACTAAATCAGTTTAGCTCTTTATGAGTAATCGGTGAACAATTGAACATACATAAAAATAATAGTACCCGACGAATTGAGAACCACCCCTTTTGAAGTCGGTTAAAGTAGCAGAAAAACTAAAGAAAATGAATGAGATTGAGCTCTTCCACTCACAACATCGGCGTGAAATAGCTCTTACAGCTGCATTTCGTAAGATGAGTAAGAGAACCGGAAGCTCACCGTCTCCCCCATTCCTTTCCTCAGTCTCTATTCCCTCTCATCCATTTGTGTCTCCTCTAGATTGCATATGTCCATGGGCGCTGGTGAACCCTGAATATTATGTGCTCGTTTAACAACTATTTTCAATAACAAAAAATCTTCCATTAGGTCATGTTCGCGTTGTAGCGGCCAGACTGAAAATGAGTCTCAGACGGACATCGAGACGAGACGGAATGTAAACGTGAACGAATTAAAAAAGATTTAGTCATAAAAAAAGCTTGTGAAAATAATTAATTTAAAATTTATCTAAAAACTAAATATATTTTATTACTTCAGACGACATTTTAAATAGCAACGGATTTTAAAAAGAATTGTTTCATTTCGAGTTTTTTATTACAAATTAAATCAATATAATTATCTAAATTTGATATGTTTTAGGAATTATTTTATATATTAAACGTTTAATACATGTGTTTTTTTTGTTGCGAGGAAATAAAATGCAAGGAAATTCGTTTTTTTTTTTTATCAGAGAATTAGCTTTGAACTATTGTTTAGTTGTGTTCATTAATTAAATTAAAATAAATTTAAATATATTTTTGAAAAATATATTTTAACATATTTAGGAGATTATCGAGACGTTAACCCAGCTTTAAGTAGTTGTGAAGATTTATTGAGATTACCGAAGATAAAACGATTGAAATAAAATACAATTTTTAACGGGTTTTTAATAAAATTCATATATACGTTAAACTGGTGCCCGCAACTTCGTCTGCGAAAAATTAAAGTATAGAAAATTTCTGAAAAAAATGGGTAGCCTAACTTCTTATAACAATCCCGTCAAAATCGGTCTAGGCGTTTCAAAGATTAGCCGGAACAAACATTAGACAGACAGGCAGACATACAGACAGAGCAAAAATTAAAAAATTGTCTTGTTTTTATGTAATTACCAATAGACCTGTACCTTGACGATTCGAAAGTGCTTTAAAAAGCCTATTTGGATTAAATATATTTTGAATTTGAATTTGATCTCCAACAAAAATAAACACATTTCGTATATGGATGGTGATAAGCAATAATGTGTCAACCCACAAAAAGTCAAATTCGAAGATATTGATGTATTTTGTTGATACTGCATCACCTATTTAACATTATTCAAAAAAATTTAAGGTCATATAAACTAAAAAAGTACGGAAAAAATTTCCTAACTAATTGTTTCGAATTTCATGTGTGTTCCATATTTTGCAATTTATACAATTATCTTAAATATTTGAAAAACTTTTTATTAGATAATATAATAAATATATCAATCTGCTTTTAATTCATTACACCTTTTATCAAAACATAAAAGAAAAGGTGGATATATACTCCTTCAAAAATATTTGTTAAGAAAAGGCTTGACATTTTTCGACGCCATTTTTTCAAAATGATGTTCGTGTGGCTTGACATAGTATTCAGTTACGGGAGACCACAGCTTGCTCATAAAAATATTAACATTACAATTAAGATGTGAACATACGAAATATGCATCTCAGAGACAGTCGAACAGTGGCGCCAGGGACGTTGGTGGGTAATGGCGTGGTATGGGCGTGTATGAGGAGGGATGAATCTCACGTGACAAGAGTGTAAGATACGACTGCGGACGGTTATATACTCGAGGTGGACCAAAGAAAAGGTGGATGGATTGCGAAAAAGGGGACATGAGTAAGAAAGGAGCGCGTGTATAAATGGAAGAGAAGAACGTGTCGTGCTGACCCCATATAAAATGGGAACAGAGCAAGAAGATGGTGAATAAAGATGTGACGAATTAACTACTTACATTAAAAACAAAATAAATAAATTGCTAACTCAAAACAAAAATAAAAGGATATTATTTTTATATATATAATATTGTAGTATTGAAGATGACCCGGTGATCTTTGTATCACCTGCATATATTTACGTTAAGTGTGGTTAAATCTTAATACATATTTTATATCTATATTAATATTATAACGCTGAAGAGTTTGTTTGTTTGAACGCGCTAATCTCAGGGACTACGTATTCGAGTTGAAAAATTATTTTTGTGTTAGATAGTTTATTTATTGAGGGCTATATTACATCACGCTACGACTCAGGAGAGACGCAATCACCATAAACGCGAGTGAAACCGGAAGGAGCAGCTAGTCTACGATAATTGTAACATGTTTTTTATTTCTGCAACAGAACTGTTTTGTATTCCATCAAAACAGACCAAAGAGATCGAACCTTATTACCACAGCTGTAAAACAGACAAATTTCTGAACGCCCTTATAAATATTTGACAACCAAGTGAAATAACAGCTTATATTGGAAAATTATATCGTCGTTTTAGTATTTTCCTTTATTTATTATATTTGTTTCTCACCGTGTAAACCTTTCATGAACTTACACAAATATTTCAAGATGATAATTAGTCGAATCGGTCCAGCCATCGAGTTTTAGCGAGAGAAACGATCGGCAATTAGTTTATATATATATATATATATATATATATATATATATATATATATATATCTACTGTTCGGTAGCTTTCGGTTCGGTAGGTATCCGTCAAGTAGCGTGGTTTAATAGGAGAGGAAGCATTAACAGCTTACTCGCATCTCTTGGGAGGAAAATAAATATCTTAATCTAAGATATACGCTATCTTCATTCTGAATTTTATCAAAAATCAGTTGGACCGTTACAGCGTCAAGAATCAAACACCCAGGCGTTTGAATTTTTAACTCACAACCCAAAGAGATAACAAATATTATAACTTTGACTTGTGAATCTGTGTGTCTGTCTGTGGCATCGAAGCTCCTTAACAAATAGACAGATTTTAATGCGTTTATTTTTATTTAAGAGCTGGTGTAATCGAGATGGTTCTTAGCTTCAATTTATGGAAATCCATTCAGAGGTTTAGAGGTTATCAGCTATTTTATGGTTGTTGAAAGGAAAAAATCTTAGTAATTTCTACTGGTCTGATCGAATTAAAATTTATTGTAAATTATATCAAAACTAGCTGATACTCGCGACTTCGTCTGCGATTTCTGTGACACCTACGTCATAGTAGCTTTATGCATGCCACGTTTCAGCCCGATCAGTTTAAAATTGACAAAGTTTTATACAAAATATCGGCCCTATTTATCCCTTTGGGGGTACAAATTGTCAAAATCCTTTCTTAGCGGATGCCTACGTCATAACATCTACCTGCATGCCAAATTTCAGCCCGATCCGTCCAGTGGTTTGCTCTGTGCGTTGATAGATCACTATGTCAGTCAGTCACCTTTGAGTTAATATATATCTAGATTATATAATCGCGTAACCTTGACCTGATGCAAAATCGGTTCATTCGTTAGGGAGCTACAATGCCACAGACAGACATAAAGTCAAACTTATAACACAGTTTTAGTCGGGGGTTAATAAGAATAACTACTGAGTTGCTTGCCGGTTTTCCTCAGTAAAGTCCACATTCCGCTGGTCCACGTTCAGCTTCACGTGGAACTTACATGACGAACTTGCAAATTGAAGATTCAAAAGATCTTATAATATATTTGAATTAAGTATATTTTGATATGAAGTATGGAGTATGTAGAATGATGAAGAAAAATATTTGCTAACTTTATTTAACAACGGAACTCTAAATCTGCTTGGTTTTTTTCCGGTAACATTTGTTTTAAGCATTAATATCGAATTCTCAGACGGACATAATTATATCTATGTAGTTTAAAAAAATCTGATTTCGTAACGTAATTAAATGTTTCCTGCAGTTTTTTTCGATATTAAAATCGTTCAAAGTCAATAATGTTATGAAATGTTAATTGTCTGTTTGTTTGATCGTCGCATACGACCGACTATTACCCAACTGCGCGAGACAAGGAAGAGTAATGTGTTTATCAGCCTATGTATGTATGTGGGTTTGTATCTTTGTGGCACTGTTTAGAACACACGCGTTGAGCCATTTTGCTAAATGATACGTCGATTATTTCTTCACGACGGCCCAAAAACGAGTAAAACTGCGGTCATACGCTAGCATGTATATAATACGAGCACGGAATACCGCCCGGAGTGAAGATTACTCTTTAAGCCTAATTGTCGCTTGACGAGGATAAAGCGGGCTGTTCATGGCAGGTCGTACTCACTGGGACTGAAACAGATCTAGACCTCGTTACATGTAACTGTGTCGGTCTGAACACGAGGCAAGCCCGAACTCGCGCGTGAAACAGTCGAGTGAACAAGACTCAAACATTGACTGTAAATGGTATGACTTTATCAAAATATATAGAACTCAAAGGTGACTGACTGACTTAGTGATCAAACGACGCACAGCCCAAACCACTAGACGGATCGGGCTGAAATTTGGCAGGTAGATGTTATGACGTAGGCATCCGCTAAGAAAGGATTTTGATTAATTCTACCCCTAAGGGGACAAAATATGGAATAATGATGAATGAAACTTTGCCAATTTTAAACCGATCGAGCTAAGACTTTGCACACAGAGAGCTACTATGACGTAGGCATCACAGACATCGCAGACGAAGTCACGAGCACCAGCTAGTATTGTTATAATCTTATTGAATTCTTTCAGCCGTTATTTGACACTATAACCATCAAGTTCTTGTCATTATTTTCATTAACCTAAATATTTTTTGTTTATTTTAACGGTTTAAAAGTGTATGACGAATATTTTGTATAACATAAATTATTATATAAATATACTAAATATACATACATATGAATAAATATATTTAAAAATGTAATATTTAGAACAGTACTACGCATTTGAGATGACAGCATAAAGCTTCAATCGTAAGACTGTCTCAACGTGAATGGCGTCTTTCAAAATGTTTTTGGTAAGAAAATAGTATGGTATGGAATTTGCAAAAAAATCGTTTTTTTATTCAAATAATACGATTCCGAGAATCAAATCGATTAATTATAAAATTAAAAGTCAAAGATTCGATTTGTCACAATAAAGTTAATTAAATTCTGTTTTTCAGAAACAAGACTTTTTAATAACGAGGGGAACCGACTTCAAAATAATGGATGATAAGCAATAATGTGTCAACCCGCACAAAGTCAAATTCGGATATGGACGCTGATAAGCAATACTGTGTCAAGCCACACGGACTTAATTTTGAGAAAATGGCGTCAAAAAATGTCAAACCCATTTTTAACAAATTTGTTTGAAGACGTATATATCCATCCTTTCTTTTCTATTTTGATAAAATGTATTATGAATTGAAAGCAGATTGATATATTTAATTTATTATCTAATAATAAGTTTTTCATATATTTGAGATTATTGTATGGATTGCAAAATATAGAATGGACTTGAAATTCAAAACATTAAATTAAGAAACTTTTTTCCGTACTTTAAATAAGTTTAGATGACTTGATTTTTTTTTAATAATGTTAAATAGGTGACGCAGTATTAAAATACAGCAATATCTCCGAATTTGACTATTTGTGGGTTGACACATTATTGCTTATCAGCATCCACATGAAGAGCACCGTTCGAATCGAGAACCTCGTTCTTTTTTAAAAGTCGGTTAAAAACAGTTTCATTTTAATCCTTCACAACCTCAATAAATTTTTTCTTGAAAAAAATTTTATCACAATTAAGCTCCTTAATGTTATAAAATATATTTTTAAAATTTCGTAATGAAAGGATATTTAAATTTATTGTAATTCAATTAATATTGCATGTGAGAAACAACTCCGAAGTTAATTATTTGATAAAAACGTAAAAAAACGGTGTAATTTATTTATTTCTTGAGACAAAGAAACTTATATACTATAATATATACATAATTCGTTTATTTTTTACATATTTTTAACTTTCGCGATTTATGCTGTTCATATTTAATATAACGAGTCTAAGTCAGCTCGTGACCACGACGGATGCAACTTCGTCGAAACGTCGGGCAATAAAAAGGTATTACTACTATTAGTTATCGCGATAAGACCCGTTATATTAAATATGCGTATATTTTTATTAAATTAAATAAATCTATATATTAATACGTGAAGCTAAAACTCTGAACGCCATTTTTCGAAAATTGCGCGGACGCAGAAGTATGAAATTTCGCACATTTTATTGTCCTCCCTGTCCCTCGCGATTTCATTCGCGTTTATGGTTACTGCTTCGCTTCTATCAGTCGTAGCGTGATGTTATATAACCTACAGCCTTCCTCAATGAATAAACTCACATAAAAATATATTTTTAAGTCGTACCAAAAGTTCCTGAGATTAGCATCAAGCAAACTTCTTCAGCTTAATAATATTAGTATAGATATAGAGACAGAGCGAGGTATGCTAACATTTTTTTAATAAGCATTAAAATACATTCAATCAATAAAAAAATCACTACACACTCTACCATGAATTTAACACAACTCGCATATATGTATATAGCCTTTTGTTTATTGATAAAGTCAGTGGTCGAATTGAGATTTTTTTTTTATTATAAACGAGGGGGGCAAACGAGCAAATAGTACCACCTGTTGTAAAGTGGTTACTATCGTCCGGATTTCGCAGATGAACACCGGGAGCGTTGCGGGTGCGTTGCCTTTGACGGAAAGGTGACTATACACTCGACGCTTGAAAACCCCCAAATTACAGCGCTCTGGGAAAACCTAAAAATATAAATCATTCCATATTTATAACGCATTACACTCAACGGCCCCCATTAAGATCTCATGACCTTGTGTCGGGAGTCCGGAAACACTCACAACACTAACACAAACACCCAGACCACGACAAACATCTGTATGGCCAACACACACGTTTGCCGTGAGCGGGGATCGAATCCGCGACCGTTAGCGCTTTAGTCAGTTGCAGTGACCATTGCGCCAACGCGTCTGTCAAATGTCCATAGACTGCACGTACGCGAAAAAAAGATCGTGAAGCTCGCACATATATAATTTTCATAATTCTTCATTGTTGCACGGTCAATTGACTATTAAATTAATATATTTTAGTGTTAAGGTCGCCGGAAGACGCTGTATGAAGATCACTTCGATCCGGCCATTTTGAAAATATTTAAGAGGTATATGCCTAGCAGAGGACTCAATTATGTATATTACTAATAAAGTCGGTTCCCCTTTTATTTAAAAGCCTAGTAGTTAAGTCGTCTTAAATAATTATGTGCTTACAAATAAATAAAAGATATTTGGACGCTGATTAAAAGCAGCAAAAAATTAAAAGCAGATTGGAATAATAAAAAGTTATTAAATAATAAAATTATCTAATATATAACATATTGCATATTTGAACATAATTCAATATTCGAAACATTAAATTAAGAAACATTTCTCCGTACGTATTAAGTTTAGATGACTTGAGAAAATTTTGAACAAAGTTACACTCGTCACGCATTATCACACATCCATATCTCCGAATATAACGTTGTGAGTTGACACATTATTGCTTATCAGCATCCATTTATTATCGCCGTAATAAAATACGAAAATTGTTTTACCTCTACAATCCTGGATACGCCCGTCCTCTTGCCCGTAATCAGCAAATAAAAAACAAATTTTATTTTATTAAATTAAATGATAATAAATATGGCGATATTTATATAAATCGGTTTCATTTGAAAACGTTTTTAATATTGCGTCTTTTGAATTTATTATGCAGTTAAACAAATCATAAATGGGTATATTGCGTCTTTAATTATACAGAATCGCTAAAAACCTCGTTAAAAAGTAATTTTTATAGATGTGACACTTTTTGAAAATAATTTTTTATTTCTTAATTATCATCGATAATAATCTATCGATTGAATCAGGGTCGCAGTGCTCTCAGACTTTCATAAAGATTTACATAAGTTTTTCATTGCTTTACACCTGAAAGAATTTGCTGTCTGTGGCTTTATTATTCACAGCGACAGTTTCATAACGGTACCTAGGCAACTGTTGCTAGGTTACAGTTGTTTTATATCAATAACGAAAGTAAAACTTACAAATGTAATGCTCGCCGTACAGATAATAATTGGATGCTGATAAGCAATAAAATGTTAACCCACAAAAAGTCAAATTCGGAGATATTGATGTATTTTTATTATATGTTACCTATTCAACATTATTCAAAAAATTTTCAAGTCATCTAAACTAAATAAGTATGGGAAAACGTTACTTAATTTAATGTTTCGAATCCGATTGCGTTCCGTATTTTGTCATTTTTACAGTAATTTAATATATTACAAAAACTTATTATTAGATAAAAGTTTATATTATATCAATCTCTTTTTAATGAACTGTGCTTTTTATCAAAATTGGAAAGAATGATGGATATATACTTCTTCAATAGAGTTTATGCAAAATATGTTTGACATCTTTAGACGCCATTTTCTCAAAATGAAGACCGTGTGGCTTGACACAGTATTGCTTATCACCGTCCAATTATACCTGCGAAGTTTTCCGGGAGTTTTAAAAATTAGTGATGTTACGAATAAAAAGACGTTCTTTCTGAATTTTGACTTTACCACCTCGTTGGCTCATTCTCATTTTTGAAAGCGACGCCATTTTGGAAAAATAGCACTTAAAATTAGTTATAAAATTTCAACGGTTTATAACTTATTACGAACGACACGCTATTTTGAGTCCGTTCATTACATTTAAAATGTATATTTTAATTAAATAAATTAAGTTTGAGTATCTATACTAATAATAAAATTCTAGCGGGTCGTTGTCTGTACATGGAAGATATATGAAAAAAAATATTATAGGGGGCCTATAACAACACAATAGAACCCAAAACAATGATTTTTAGAATTCTTATCTGTTTGTCTGTTTGTCTGTTTGTCTGTTTGTCTGTTTATCTGTGCGTTTGTGCACGCTAATCTCAGAAACGGCTTATCCGATTTAGATGCGATTTTCACTAATATATTGTAGTAAGCTTCACTTAACATTTAGGGTTTGTTTCATGTCAATCGGTCCATAAATAAAAAAGTTATGTCAATTTAAGGAATCACGTTGAACATTTTTTTGTGTTTATAACTAAATACATGAAAGTATATACAGTACTTACATAAAAAAATACATTTTTAAAAATTTTGTCTGTCTGTCTATCTGTTTGTTCCGACTAATCTCTGAAACGACTTAACCGGTTCTGATGGTATTTTTGCAGTTAGCAAATGTTATAAGGAGTGACTTGGGGTTACTTCTATTTTAGATATTTTTAAATCTATATATATGAAAAAAATTCTAACGGGTCGCTGTCTGTACATGTAAGATATATGAAAAAAAATATTGGAGGCCTTTTCCTACGCAATAGAACCCAAAACAAAATTTGTTAGAATTTTTGTCTGTTTGTCTGTTTATCTGTGCGTTTGTGCCCGCTAAAAAAGATATGTCAACTTATGGGGTGACGTCGAACATTATTTTGTGATTTTCACTAAATGCATGAAAGTACTTACATCAAGTACTGTCAGTCTGTTTCTTACGATTAATCTCTGAAACAGCTGAATCAAATTTGATGGGACTTTTACTTGCAGTTAGAGGATGTCCATTAATCACGTGAGGCCCAGAGAAGGGAGTGGGAATGGAAGAAAACAATCACAAAATATCACAAAGTCTAAAAAGTTCTTAAAAACATTACAGCAGCCCCTATAGCTAATATTATAAGGATTAAATTAGGCTACTTATATTAAAAAATATAGTTATTTTAATCAATAAGTAAAAAAGAGAATTACACGATAACAAAATATTGGAGAAACCAATAAAATAGTGAACATTTTCCGATTTAAGAAGGGAAGGTATATATCTATACAAATAAATAAAATTGATGTGTCTGTTTGTAATCTATACTAATAATAAAATTCTAGCGGGTCGCTGTCTGTACATCGAAGATATATGAAAAAAAATCTTACTGGGGGCCTTTACCAACGCAATAGAACCCAAAACAAAGATTTTTAGAATTCTTATCTGTTTGTCTGTTTGTCTGTTTATCTGTGCGTTTGTGCACGCTAATCTCAGAAACGGCTTATCCGATTTAGATGCGGTTTCCACTAATATATTGTGGTAAGCTTCACTTAACGTTTAGGGTTTGTTTCATGTCAATCGGTTCATAAATAAAAAAGTTATGTCAATTTAAGGGTTCACGTCGAACATTATTTTGTACTTTTCACTAAATGCATGAAAGTATATACAGTACTTATATCAAAAAATAGATTTTTAAATTTTTGTCTGTCAGTCTGTCTGTCTATCTGTTGGTTCCGACTAATCTTTAAAACGGCTGAACCAATTTTGATAGTACTTTTACTTGCAGTTAGCAAATGTTATAAGGAGTGACTTAGGCTGACTTCTATTTTAGATATTTATAATCGATACGTACAAAAAAAATCTAACGGGTCGCCGTCTGCACATGACAGATATATAAAAAAATATATTATTGGGGGTCTTTACCTACGCAATAGAACCCAAAACAATAATTTGTTAGATATTTGGCTGTTTATCTGTGAGTTTGTGTCCGCTAATCTCAGAAACGGTTTATCCGATTTAGATGTGGTTTTCATTAATATATTGCAGTAAGCTTCACTTAACATTTAGTGATTGTTTCATTTCAATCGGTTCATAAATAAAAAAGTTATGTAAATTTAAGATTTCACATCGAACAATATTTTGTATTTTTCACTAAATGCATGAAAGTATATACAGTACTTACATCAAAAAATCCAAATTTTTAATTTTTTGTCTGTCAGTCTGTTTCCTACAACTAATCTCTGAAACAGCTGAATCAAATTTGATGGGACTTTCACTTGCAGTTAGGGGATGTCCATTAATCACGTAAGGCCCAGAAGAGGGAGAGGGGATTGAAGACAAAACATTACGAAATATCACAAAGTCTAAAAAGTTCTTAAAAACATTACTTGATTCATGAACAGCCCCTATACCTAGCTAATATTATAAGGATTAACTTAGGCTACTTTTATTTAAAAATATATTTATTTTAATGAATAAGTAAAAAAAAGATAATTCTCTTAATATTTTGTTATTGCGTAATCGCGATATTAAAATATTGTAGAACCCAATATAATAGTGAACAATTTCTGATTTAAAAAGGGAGGGTTATACATACACCTATACATATAAATGGATGCTGATAAGCAATAATGTGTCAACCCACAAAAAGTCAAATTTTAAGATATTGATGTATATTGATACTACGTCACCTATTTAACATTATCCAAACAAATTTCAAGTCATCTAAACTAAATAAGTATGGAAAAAGTTTCTTAACTCAATGTTTCAGGTGCGTTCCATATTTTGCAATTGATAAAATTATCTCAAATATTTAAAAACTTATTATTATATAACATATTAAATAAATCTATCTGCTTGTGATTCAATATACAAATTTATCAAAATAGAAAAAAAAAGATGAATATATACATCTTTAAACTAATTTATTAAGAATAGGTTTGACATCTTTAAACACCATTTTCTCAAAACGAAGTCAGTGTGGCTTGACACAGTATTGCTTATCAGCGTCCAAATATAATTGATGTGTCCGTTTGTAATTTTAAATAAATGCGTATGAAAGTATACACGGTACTGACAACAAAATTAATAACTTTAAAATTTTTGTCCGTCTATCTGTCACTCAGTTTGTTACGGCTAATATCTAAAACAGCTAGCCTATTTTGACGAAACTTTCACTGAACAGAAAGCTAATGTAATAAGGAACAAAATTGAAACCAATGAAATAGTGAACAACATCTAATTCAAATATGGAAGATATATGTATATTATATAAATATAATAATTTGGAAAATAATATATTTACTGGGTAATTTTTTTACTGGATATAATAGACCAAATCCGAAACTATAAGCAATAGCGAAAAATAATTAAAGAAGTAACAGAGCCGATTTTAATAAAAACTAAAACTATATCATTAGTTTTTTGAAAAATAAGTTCTCCTAGCCAGAAACGAACACGTTGATTTTGGAAAAAATTAACATTCTGTATGATTGCATCATCTGATACTGTCATGAGAGGTATTAGTATATAGTTAACTGCAATAAAAAGAAAAATTCTATCAAATTCATACATTAATTAATTCTTTGTAATTCTTCAAAAAAACGATCGCATGTAACGCTAATAGCGGGTGAGTACAATAACCGAGTCCAGTGAAATGTAGATTTTCAATAAATTGATTCATCTTTTTAGGAATTATCTCAACCTATCTAGGTAACGGAGTAGGTGACGGGGACCAAAATAAACGTCACATTCTATCAACTTTGTATAGCTCACATAGAAAAAATAGACAAACATAAAAGAAAATACTGTGAGTTATTCATTTTATATATTTTTGATTGTATTCTTTACACTCTTCCTTACTTTAGTAGGTGACTAGCGTTTGATGCAAATAAACAAATCGTTCAAAGTACCTAATGCAGACATCAAAATCAAAAATCAAAATCAAAATATTTTTATTCAAAATAGGAATTTACATTCTCTTTTTGAACGTCAAGAAAATGAATCTACCACGGTTTCGGAAAAGTATAACCTCAGGCCTGAGAAGAAACCGCGAAAGAAACTCAGCGGGACTTTTTTTTTGTTAGTTTTTTTTTTTTTAACAACGTCAAGATTGGATACAGTATGTAAAATATATTGAGACAGCCTGGAAGCGATCGCATTATTCCCAAGGTGTGTCATCATCTATGAAATCTTTAATATTATAATAACCTCTAACACACAAACGTTTCTTTACAATTTTTTTGAACTTTGCTATAGAAGCATTTTGAACGTTTTTTGGGATCCTGTTGTAAAATCGTATACATCTCCCAACAAAAGAATTACTTACTCGACGTAGTCGAGTAGCAGGCACAATGAGTTTGTCCTTGTTCCTCGTATTGATATGATGGATATCACAATTTTTTTTAAATGAGTCAATGTTTCTATGTACATACATTACATTTTCAAGAATGAATTGAGAAGTAACAGTCAATATGTTAATTTCTTTAAATTTTTCTCTTAAAGATTCTTTATGGCCAAGGTTATAGATTGCGCGAACAGCTCTTTTCTGCAGAACAGATATTGTATTAATATCGGCGGCATGTCCCCATAGTAGTATGCCATATGACATGATACTATGAAAATAGCTAAAGTAAACTAAGCGTGCCGTTTCAACATCTGTTAATTTTCTAATCTTTTTAATGGCAAAAACTGCAGAGCTAAGTCTATTCGCTAACCTTTCAATATGGGGGCCCCATTGTAGTTTGGAATCCACAGTGATACCAAGAAATACTGTAGTTTCCACCGGTTCCAACGTTTCTCCATTTATAAATACGGAGGCTTGTACATTTTTAACATTGGGCGTTGTAAAATTTATACATTTAGTTTTATTACAATTTAACATTAAATTATTAATACTAAACCAATGTACAACATCAGAGAGAGCATTGTTTACTTCGTCATATGTAGATGAGTTACGTCTCACTTTAAATAACAGTGAAGTGTCATCAGCAAACAATACAATCTTATGTTTCTTTTCTATAAGATAGGGCAGATCATTTATGTAAATGAGAAAAAGAAATGGCCCAAGAATAGAACCTTGAGGGACTCCCATATTTAGTATAGCCCCAGGAGATCTCTTGCCATTGACGTCGACCTTCTGAATTCTTTTACTTAAATATGACATTAGAAGGTCGAGTGCGGTTCCTCTGATACCATAATGGCGTAGTTTGCTGACCAGTGTTGAGTGTTGAACACAATCGAAGGCCTTAGATAAGTCACAAAAAATACCAAGAGCATTATGTGACTCCTCCCAGGCCTCAAATATATTCTTAATTAGTTCAACACCTGCATCTGTTGTCGACCGACCCTTAGTAAAACCAAATTGTTTGTCATGTAGTAGCTTGTTATTAGTAAAATGAGATAACATTTGGTTAAGTATGATTTTTTCAAAAATTTTACTAAGAGTTGGCAGTACAGAAATTGGCCTAAAGTTATTAGGGTCTGAAGTTCTTCCCGATTTAAATATAGGTATAATTTTGCTATGTTTCATCAGGTCAGGAAACACGCCATATTCAACGCATTTGTTAAATATAATTGTAAGATAAGGTGCAATCGTGTCAATTATAGAATTCACCACTTTTACTGACATACCCCAAAGATCGGCAGTTTTCTTTATGTCTAATGATTTAAACGTCTTTATTATATCTTTGGGGTTTACAGGAGTAAAATTAAAATTTATGTTACAACTATCAACGTTTTCTTTTAATAATGATTCAGCAACGCTGGTTGAGGAGATTAAGGAGTTCGTTGTAGAAACTGGAATGTTTGAAAAGAAATTTTCAAAGGCAGTCGCAACCTCCTGGTCTGAATTAATATTGTGATTATCAACATTGAGATTGTAGTCGAAGTTGCGATCCTTTACTTTTCCAGTTTCCCAATTTACAATATTCCATGTCATTTTTATTTTATCCGGAGCATCTATAAGTTTTTTTTTAATATATAAGGACTTTGCCACATAACAAACTTGCTTAAAAAGTTTAGAGTAGCTACGAACATATGTGAGGAATGGTTTACTATGATTATATGATCTTTCACTATAAAGATCATACAATCTTTGCCTACTCTTATGAATACCAACGGTTGCCCAATCATTAAATGACAAGAAACCTCCTGAATTGACTGATTTAGAAGTAAATACAGCACTAAACTCAGTTTTTATTAATTTAAATAATCTATTATATAAAATATTTGGGTTTTTATTTTTATTATTAAAAGTAAAATTAGTGAGTTTTGCTATAATGTTACTTCTAAACTTCTCCTAAACTTTTTTTCTAAACTTACCGGGAGCCGTGATTTAACCCACATATTTGATTATGTATATTTGATATATATAGAATCGATTACTTAACTTCTAATTCATGTATAGATCTAATGTTATTTTGTTAAAAAATAAATCTTTTCCTTTAATTTGTCTCTTACTATTACTTTTCAAAAGTTGATTCTTACAAGTGACACTATTAAGTAGGTGGTGCAATGATACAGAATGTATTTTTTTTTAAATTAGTGGGTTCAATTCCTGGTCAGGAGAATCATGAAATCAAAAAAACTTATGATGCATGTTTAGATTTCTCAAAATCGGAGACGAGACACCTTTAAGTATTTTTCGCGATTTCTTAAAGTTCCGGATATGGCCTATCAAGCCCAGTTAAAAAAGTCACTCGATATATAACACAAGGAGAACCTCGGCAGGAATATACTGTTATACAGTCGAAATTTTAAAGACTAGCACAAAACACTTTTCTTCAACATTTATAATGAAAACCGTGGAGGAATACCGTATCTGAATTAGAGTCTGCTTATAAATACAACCAGAAAGTTCCCAAATCCAAAGTAAGAAGCTCCTTTCTTGAGCAGCACCGCAGACTATTATAACCTTGCTTTGCAGGAGACATGCCAAGCATTCTGTAATCCACGCGAACGAAGTCGCGGGCACAGCTAGTTAACTAATAAATTTAAATTGTATCGTTGTATCTACGTAATTTTGTACATTGATGTCTTAGTTATTTAATTTTATTAATTACGTCATTGTAATATAAATTGGGGGGAGGGGGGGGGGGGCTTGAATGTAAGAGCGGAACCGTGTAAAGACAACGAGCTTAAAAGTTGTCATGTTTCGTGACCGACGTCCGCCCGCCTACTGTTTGACCAAGATTTTAGTGTCGAGTTACGCGAGCAATCAATTATATTAAAAACTCGATTTTTGCTTTATTTGTGTCAATAAAACTAATAATAATTTGTTTCTTATTCCTAATTGGATGCTGATAAGGAACAATGTGTTAACCTAGAAAAAATCAAATTCTGAGACATTGATGTATTCTAATTCGTCACGTATTTAACAGTTTTAGAAAATTTGTAAAATTATCTAAACTAAATAAGTACGAAAAAAACCTTAGTTAAATGTTTCGAATATTGAATTGTGTTCCACATTTTGTAATACAAAATAGTCTCATGTAAAAAATATTCTTAGATACAAGGTGCTTTTCATTAATTATACCTATATAACTTCAAGTTACACTACATATATATATATTTTTACAAAATGCTAAAAATGCGAGTAAAATGCTCCTTTCTTGAAAGACACCACAGTACAGCCTTTCTCTGCATGAGAGAAAACATTCTGTATTCCACGCGAACGAAGTCGCGGGCACAGCTAGTCTATAATATTAGTAGGTATATTATTGTTAAACCGCAATCCCACCTGCGTCTTCTATTGAAACATGAATAGAAACGAAATACTTCTGCCCTAATGTTTATTACGACGGAAGTGTATATTTAGATATGGGTCGCATTTTGTTTGGAATATTATATAAATACGCCGCGTTGAAACGAAAAACAAAATGGCCGCTCGAATCACCAAGCGAAGGATTTCGATGCTGATAAGATATTGATCAAATTATCAAAATATGCTTTATTCAAGTAGGCTTTTACAAGCACTTTTGAGTCGTCAATACAGATACAAATAAGAAAACGAAAAAACTAATAATTAATTATTTTACCACCGATTCGGAATATAGATTCATTGAATGTAGGTAACATTGACATTGCGGACTCGAAAATACTCTGATAATGCAACATTAAAAAAAAAGTCATCTGAACTAAATAAGTACGGAAAAAAATTTAACGTTTCAAATATTAAAAATGTGCTCGATATTTTGAATATATCTATTTTAAAAACTTATTTATAATATAAAAATGAATACGCGAATGTGTTGCATAGCATAATGTAAAAAAAAAAAACAAAATATAATCGACGAATTGGGGTATTGTTGTGTAATGTACTCCGAGCCGGTGGTAGCTTCACGTAGAACTGACATCACAAATTTGTAAACGAGTGACGAGTGAGTGAAGTGACGATTTGAAAGAGCTTGCAAAGGCCTATTTGAATAAAGTATATTTTGAGTTTGAGTTTGAGTTTGAGTAATTATTTAATCATTTATCGTTTTTCAGTCATAATTACGTTTAGGATCTATAACGATTTAAAACTGGTTAATAACGATTCTCACTTATTGGCTTTTAGACAGAACTGATATTGATACAGAACCGAGTGCAAGTGGTTTTGTTATACAGTCGGGTTTTTGATTTTTTTAATAATTACTTCTTGTTAAATTGATTTAGGATGAAATAGTATTGCTGAGCCCAATGTCACTCTCCGAAGGAATAACCACGGAAGATTCAAAGTTGATATCAGAGATGGAACTCGAGATAATTTTATAAAGCAATTACTTAATATTTTTTGGAAATATTTTTATGATCATAATGATTTCGGGGTGTCTCGCAATGTGAAGTGTAAGGCGAGTATGATTGCAATTAAAATTAAAATTAAATTATAAATGTTTTAATGAGTTATGAGTATGATAATTAATAACTGAAATATTTTTGTTTTATAAAGATTAAAAAGTCCACATTTTGTAAAAGCTAAAGCATTTTATTCTGTTCAAAATTACATTGATATTAAGGATGCTTGGATTTAGTATAAGGATTTAGGATTCACACAGGGTTTTTAATATATTTGTAACATAATAAAAGTGTAACTATCGAGTTTCTTGTCGGTTCTTCTCGTTAGAATCTATATTCCGAACCGGTGGTAAACTCATTAAATTAATTTTTTGTTTTCTTTTTTGTTTCTGTATTGACGATTCAAAAGTGCTTATAAAAGTCTACTTTAATAAAGTATATTTTGATTTAGATTTTTTGGTTTTCATATGGACTCTTCATAACTTCTTCATATTTTTTTTTGTGCTGTCTTCCAACCTGCAATCAATATTGTACGTTTATCAAGTGTGTTAAGATTTTTAAAATACTTCTTCACTTAACTTCTTCATATGCCGACCAAAAATGGTAACAGTCATTAATATTATATAACAATATACATATGTTATAAGTCCCGCTGAGTTTCTTTCGCGCTTTCTTCTCAGGCCTGAGGTTATACTTTTCCGACACCGTGGTAGGTTATTGTTAAGTTATCTCTGGGGTTCTGGTTACTAGTTTATTCGTAATTATGAATATATTTCTGAGAGTAAAGACGAGCAATCTATCCTAGAGAGAGGGAGGGAGCGTACTGCCGATATATAATAATAACTAACTGATCAACGAGCTACCATAGACAAAATACAGTATTATTTACTTTTGTGATATATTCCTAACAGTTATCTTGACGTTCAAAAAGAGAATGTAAATTCCTATTTTGAATAAAAATATTTTGATTTTAAGATCATGGATTTTGGTACATAAGTTAGTCTGTGTATCTGTCTATAGCATCGCAACTCCCTAACGAATAGACCGATTTGGGTGCAGTTTTTATGTATTCGGGATGGTTCTTAACGGTCATCAACTCATGGGTGTTGAAAGGATCTGTGCGGCTTCTACTGGTCTGAAATCTTCAAATCCAAATTAACTATACTGTGACCTCAATGATACTTCAAAAACATAGTTACGTAACCTTGACCTGACACAACTCCTCATCAACTTATAGTAGTATCGAGTCGGGGAGCAAACTGGTCTCAATGAATCAAATTATCGAGGTTTTTGTTGATTTTCAATTTTGGATTA
The DNA here is from genome assembly GCA_037950945.1 of Hypolimnas misippus. Taxonomy (NCBI): domain Eukaryota; kingdom Metazoa; phylum Arthropoda; class Insecta; order Lepidoptera; family Nymphalidae; genus Hypolimnas; species Hypolimnas misippus. Next base: position 318,643 of record JBBEEQ010000002.1, read on the forward strand.
TCTTATAAAAATTTTCATATTGGCGCGGCAAAATTGATTATCAGGAAAAATTCTTAAATATGTAGGTACGAGTATATACGCTAGGAGAGCGCAGTATATTAAGCCCCTTGTCCCTACTTATATATAAAACAACATAATCCAAAAAATACATAATGCCATATTTAGAACCTAGGGCGGTGGTGGCCTTTTTTGAAGTTGGTTAAAAAAGTTCTTCGACCAACAATGGGAAGATAACAGACTGAAAATTGTGTTAATTTACATCATCATGAATGAAATACGATATGATAAAATTTAATTCATATTTTCGTTCATAACCTTGGACTTAACACGATAACTCGCATACCCTGATTTAGTATTACAACAACAAAAAAAAAATAAAAATAGCAATGACTGGATATCCTTTCCCTTTATTTTTTAGTTAAAAAAATTATTTTTATTTCAATGTTAACGACATAACGATCAAAACATGTCCTACATGAATAAAAACAAGCGATTTCTTTTAAAATTTCCAAGCTGAATTATTCTTTGTTATAATGAATATAAGTATCAATTTTATGTAAACGATTTTAAGATCGGTGCGGGTGTACATAACAACAAGATCGCGGCCGATCGTAAAATAAGCGTGGGAAAGAAATATATAACGTTTATAACGCAATTAACACTGTTAATTATATACTTGTTGAGGTAGAGCCTAGCTGAAGTAGCTGAGGCCCCGGCAAATTCTTTGGATGGGGCCTCCCAGTAAAAATCGTCACGTTATCTTAATTTTAATGAACCACTTAAGTAGTTACCCAAAACTATTAATATTGTGTACATTTTAGTTAAATGGATACTGATAAGCGATAATGTGTCAACCACAAAAAGTCAAATTTAGAGATATTGATGTATTTTGATACTGCATCACCTATTTAACATTATTCAAAAAATCAAGTCATATAAACTACATAAGTACGGAAAAAAGCCACTGAATTAATTGTTTCGATTTCGTTTTGCGCTCCATATTTTGCAATTTATAAAATAATCTCAAATATTTAAAAATCTATTATAAGATAACATATTAAGCAAATCTATCTGCTTTTGATTCATTATACATTTTATCAAAATAGAAAAGAAAAGATGAATATATACGTCTTCAAACAAATTTATTAAGTATAGGTTTGACATCTTTAAGCGTCATTTTCTCAAAACGAAGTCCGTGTGGCTTTACACAGTATTGCTTATCAGCGTCCAAATATCTGATAAATTTTATTTTCAAGGACATAGGTTTATACATATTTATAATGAAATTATATTTTTTTAATAAGATCTAATTAATAGGGGCCCTTTCGGGTCAGGGGCCGTGGCTTTTTGCCAGCCTGCCACCCTATAGTTATGCCCCTGAATAGCACGAAGTAGTAGAACAGTAGCAGCAGGCGTGAAGTAGGTCATGTACGTGAGAGAACCTGAAGCCTAACCCCCTTCCCCTAATCCTTTTAAACCCTTATTCCTTTTAGCAACGCTTTTGTGGTTTCTCTACGTTGCAAATGTCCATTGGCGGTGAACACTTAACACTAGGTGTCCCGTTCCGTTTGCCAGCTATTTTCAGATTGTTGAAAATTCTATGGGATTTATCTGGAAGTATACCCATTGAAACAAAAAGACAATTAAAAAAATTGCTCAAGCTGTTTTCAAGTAATCGATGAACATAGATAAAAAATAGTTCCCGACGAATTGAGAACCTCCATTTTTTTAAATCGGATAATTAAAATTACTAAGTGTATAATATACATAAAAAAACTTAAATAATACTATCATGATTAGTTTAAGAAATACCATTTAAGTCAATGAAGATCAGGAGCAGGGGAGGTTCCCGAGAGATCCTGGTCATCCATTTCCATTTCCTTGGTTGCCCTGCCGTCTTTGAAGGATACCAACTATGATTGTGTTATTTTTACCAGACTGCACGACGCAACGCAGGGTAATGTGTTTATCAGTCTATGTTTGTATGTGGGTTTTTACCTTTGTTGCCCTATTCAAACCAAACGCGTGAGCCGTGAGTGAGTATAATAATTTAATAAAAACAAAATGGCATATTTTCGACGCCATGATGGGAAAAAGAAAAAAAAAGAAAGTCGACGAATTCTATTAAGTGGGGTATCGTTCAATAGGTATTTAAAAATGATTCTTATGTTTCTTACATCATTTTTCGATCAAAATTACCGTTTAGAATCTAAAACGATTGAAAGTGAGTCAGTAACGTGTCTCTATGGTCTACGCAGTCGTATTTTCGATTTTTTCAATTAATTACTTGTATATTAAACTACGGAACTATAAAAAAACATATTTTTACTCTTTAAGAAACGTTATTTATTGAAACAATTTTTTGTTATTCGATTTAATGTTTTTATATTTTTACTGGTACCGTTACGTGACGTAATACAGCCATGTATAGACTGATGCCGAGCTATTTTTGTCTTGCAATAACATTGAACGCACGCTTAAGCTTAAAACACATTATCGGGCGCAACGTCATGAATTGGAAAGATAAGCAATACTGTGACAATCCACAGGGACTTCATTTTGCGAAAATGGCGTCTAAACATGTCAAAGCTATTCGTAATAAATTTGTTTGAAGACGTACATATAGTCTATTTTTTTTTCGTTGTCTTATTTTGTCAACAAACACTTCCCAGAACAAAAATCACGGATTTTCGAACAATTACACATTTTGGTTCTGTATTAATGTTTTCCAACGATTAAAGAAACACTTCCGATATGAATAACACTAAAAACTGCTACTAATTAATGTTTTATACACTTTATTTTTGATAAAATCGAAATATTTCATTATTAAATCATTCATTTTAATCATTCATTCAGTACTTTCACATCTCTATCTATTGTCTCTGGTTAGAAGGACGCCATATTTGTTTTGATGTTTGGACTACGGAAAAAAAATAGACTATATATATATCTATATTTTATTGTCTGTTTTGATAAAAGTATAATGAATTAAAAACAGATTGGTATAATAAAATATTATACTTAATAATTGGATGCTGATAAGCAATAATGTGTCAACCCACAAAAATTCAAATTCGGAGATATTGGTGAATTTTTATAATACATCACCTAGTTACCATTTTAAAAAGTATCTGTATGTTATCTAAATTAAATAAGTACGGAAAAAAGTTTCTTAATTTAATATATCGAATTTCAAGTGCTTTCCATATTTTGTAATTTATATAATAATCTCAAATATTGGAAATGGTCACTATTAGATAACACATTAAATATATCGCTCTGCTTTCAATTCATTATACTTTTTATCAAAATAGAAAAGAACAGATGTATATACGCCTTCAAACTAATTGATTAAGAATCTTTAGACGCCATTTTTTTTTAATGAAATCCGTGCGGCTTGACACAGTATTGCTTTTCAGCGTCCAATTCAAATAGATATGTATTTTCACGCACTTCAATATTCGAAATATTACATAATAATCCTTTTTCCGTACTTATTTAATTTAAATGACTTAATTTTTTAATACAAGACGCATTATCAGAATACATCACTATCTCCGAATTCGATTTTTTGTGGATTGACACATTAGTGCCTATCATCATCTAATTAATTTTGATGCCACTAATTTCGTAATCTAACTTCCTAGTTTTTAATTGAAGAGGCGCCTACCTTCGCCAACATTTGAGTTTGGCTATTCAAAGAGGTAGCCAGTGTTTAGAGCACTTTGCCTCGTTACAATGACTTCGACAAATTTTTAGTTTTAATATGAATGCTGATAAGCAATAATGTGTCAAACCACAAAACGTTAAATTCGGAGATATTGATGTATTCTAATAATACTTAATGTTAAACACATTATTAAAAAAAAATTTCAAGTCATTTAAACTATATAAGTACGGAAAGAAGTTTCTTAACATACAATACAACACAAAATCGATAAAGTTATACAAGTATAAAAATTCAAAATACGCAATTTACTTTTACCTTAACGACACACACAGTTATTTGAATTTTCAAACCTAAAAACTTAATCGATTTTGATAAAATTTGTATAAGACAAACTTGGCGAAGGATATGCTTATATCCTTCTAAACAAAAAATAATCGTTACTAGCTACGCCCCGCGGTGTCATCCGCGTTAATTTTGAGGAAAAAAACTTACTCAATATACTAAATATATTCCATTCTTTCTCGTTTACGCAGCGCACGGAACGGAAGGTGTCAAAACATATACTGTCATACTACAAAAGACGCATTAAAACCATGTTGAACACGTGTCTAGCTAAACAGTGTTTAAGATTTAAACATTGCTTAAAATATTATCTAAATTGCTTAACAGCGAATAAACTCATAAAAAACATATTGATAAAATGTTATACGTTACATTTGACAGCAAAAATAGGTTTTAAACATCTATTAAACTCACTTACACGTATATTAATCTATGTCTAAAGTATGTTTAAATCAAAACTGTCTTAGACGCGCGTTTAACGTCTGTTTAAATCTTTTGTAGTAAGGCAGATATTTTTTACAGATTTTGCGACATTTTTAATAGATGCTCCGCTGCTATTCATTGTAGCGTGGTGTAATATAGCCTATAGCCTTCCTCGATAAATGGAATAACACAAAAAATAATGTTTCAATTCGAATCAGTTCCTGAGATTAGCGCGTTCAAACAAACAAGCAAACTCTTCAGCTTTTTAATATTAAATATTCAGTCTAGTTTTCTTCACTTGTCCTTATTTGATAACAATACCCTGAACGAAAATCACGAATTTTCACTAAGATTCACTTAACACTAACTGTTAAGTGAAGCTTACTACAATATATTAGTGAAAACCGCATCTAAATCGGATAAGCCGTTTCTGAAATTAGCGTGCACAAACGCACAGATAAACAGAAAAATAGATAAGAATTCCAAAAATCGTTTTTTTGTTGTTTTGGGTTCTATTGCGTTAGTAAAGGCCCCAAATAATTCTATTGCGTTAGTAAAGGCCACAAATAATATTTTTGTTTCATATATCTTTCATGTACAGACAGCGACCCGCTAGAATTTTATTATTAGAATAGATAATAAAAAATGATTCAGGTTAATCACTGAATCAATAATTTCTTATCTAACTCTTGTGTGGCTAGAAATACGTCATATTTACGTCTTATATGGGTTATGTATGCCTGATTTAAATAAAATAATAATAATATTTGTCTCCTAAATAGGACAAGAAAAGAAAAATAGACTGTAGATAAGATAGCAAAAAAAACTCAACGAATTGAGAACCTTCACGTTTCTTTTAAGTCGGTAAATAAAGTATATTTTGATTACGATTACGATACAAATGCAATTACATTATAACACAAACGTTCAAATGTTATTATTCACAATTAAAATATTTTCAATACTAAAAAACAATAAAAATATTAAAAGGAGAATTAAACAAAGAAAAATTAAAATTTAAAACCTACAAATCTGTCGATGTCATTGCAGTGAGGCAAAGTGCCCAAAACACTGGCGGCATTGCCCCTTTGAATGGCCAAACTGATATGTTGGCCAAGGTAGGCGCCAGCTCTCCGGTCACTTGCAGACTCGACGAGGCGGGAAGATAATTCTTGGTAGAATCTTTTGGCTTCCTCGCCCCAGGACCCCATGGTTTCAACGGCAAAGGGCACAAATACGAAACTCCTTTGAATGTTTTCATATTTGCGCCGTTTGACATTTTCAGCGGTAGTAGCCGCCGCTCCCGCTGTTGCAGAAGTCCCTTGTATATGTGATGCGGCCAATGTGTCAACACAGGTATCATCCCATACAAGGGACTTTCCCAACTTCCATGGAACGAGCGTCATTTCACCCGGTCTCTTGCCATCACTGCGAACTAGACCATTAGGTTCTAGAGCTGATGGAATTTTAGCGGTAACAAAAGACCGATGAATGATACCGTTCAGGGAAGCATGACGGGAGAACCGGCCAGCGCTTTTGGCGCACGATAAGCCCTGGTGTTCATATTCGTCCACTGCCTCACCACAGTGACAACGATGTGGATGATAGATTTCGATACTATATTTCATATCCAATAATACGTTTCACGCTTAATTAAGTGACGTCGGTGAATTCGCATTGCATATTATTTTTAATTTCGTCTTGTCAATGATATTAATGTTTGCTGCAATTTTTAAATGTTTATTTTCGTAGCACTGTTAATAATATCGAGGTGAAATTTTGTCAATGCAACTTCTCTCGACATCCTGTTATGTATGCCCGCAGGCGAGGAATGCACTTGTACGTTTAACTCTCAAAACTGATAAATTTAAAAAAACACCGACACAAACCTTTAAAATGAAAAATAGAGCTCATGATCTTCAATTGGCTGGATCGATTTTGGTAGAACATGTCTAAAAACCATCGCTAGAAATAATAAAAAAAATTCGATGTCGATTTTTAAAAGGTTTTTATAACATTTTAAGTAACTCAGGAGCCATGCAAGATAAACCCCGTGGTTTCTTATATCCACCATTCTCTGATGTTATCAGCGATAGTCACAGAACCGAGAGAATGCTGGTTTTTTCTCTTATTATGCTGGCATTTCATAATTAATCATATCTCATTAAAAATTTTTAGTGTTCCGTGATCAAAGATTGAATGTATGTATTCGTATGTATAGAATATATATAATTCGTTTTATTATTTTTTTGTTCAAATGTATTTACATATGTATGTGAATAATTTTTTTTTATATATTTTATTTTTGTTTTCAGTAACCTTTCTTACATGATTTTAGGTTGACTGGTAGAAAATTCTGTAATAGCGTTAAGTAGACCCTTTGTACATTTATCTTTTGTGCAATAAAGTGTGATAAAAAAAATATTGCAGTTCAAAACGTTTTTAAATCTAGAATCTATACAGATAAATAAAATTGAAGTGTCCGTTTGTAATTTCAAAAAAACTTTTAATTGAATACATATAAAAGTATACACGGTATTTACATCAAAAACATAACTTTTAAAAATTTTTGTTTATCTGCTGTGTATTTGTTCCGGCTAACCTTTGAAACGGCTTGACCGATCTTGACGGGACTTTTACTCACGGATATGATATAAGAAGTGACTTGGTTACTTTTATTTTAAAAGTTTATTTATTTTAATTAATAAATACATAAGAAGGTTACGCCAAAACAAAGTCGAAACCAATTAAATAGTGAACATTATCGGATTCAAGATTAATCTTGTATAAATATAATTTTTTCTCAAATTAACGCGGGTGAAACTATAATAAGACATTAGCGTCATAAACCTCGTCTTTATTTTCTTGCTCTTGTAATAATATCGCCATGTTCTCTCTTGACATGAACAGCCCGTTGCTAGGCAACGAATCACGAAGGTTAGGATTTATGCCACCAAGGCAGAGTCCGTTGTGACTTGTGACATAGTAAAAATTAAAAAAAAAAATAGCGCGCTTCTCAATTTGGGATATTAGAATTATTAATATCGTTGCTTTGTTATTTTTGTTATTATTTATACTTATATAAATATTTTATTGGTTATTTCACATAAAGTCCTAACTGGTAATAATAGTAAATATAATTAATATTATATTTTTTTGTATTAAAATCCCACTGGTATTTACAATAATTGGATGCTGATAAGCAATAATGTATCAACCCACAAAATGTTAAATTCGAAGATATTTATGTATTCTTATAATGCATCATCTATTTGACATTATTCAAAAAAAACTAAGTCAAATAAACCAAAGAAGTATGGAAAAAGTTTCTTAATCTTAATTAAAAAACATATTTTTCAATTTATACAATAATCTCAAACATCCAAAAACTTTTTAGTAGACAATATATTAAATATATCAATCTGCTTTTAATTCATTACAACTTTTATCAAATAAGGAAAGAAAACATTGATATATACTTTTTCAAACAAATTTATTAAAAATAGGTTCGACATCTTTAGGCGCCATTTTCTCAAAATGAAGTCCGTGTGACTTGAAACAGTATTGCTTATCAGCGTCCAATTACAAATTGAGCAATACCTATAGTCTATTTATTTATTTTATTGATATTTTGTGATAAAATATCCTTATATAAATACTTATTATATATTATTAACCAAAAAAGTAAGCTTCTGGTTATTAAGACGATAACATCGACTCCATTTTTATCTGTGGCACAGTTCCGTCCGGTTCGCGCTTGATCGCTTTTCACAGAACGCTCCGCATTTCTTAATTTGCAATCGGAATGCTCTGTTAATGTGCGTTAATTAATTATTTGTGATTTATAACAATTTTTTGTTTCTTAAATATCGTTCTTATTATTTTAATTAGTGCTTATTTTATTTTTGAACTGACTTTAAAATAAGTGAGATTCTTAATTCGCTGTTAATTTTTTTATTTTTAATATGTGTTTCCTCAGAACTCCGTCAGCTATCTATATATTTAATATTCTTTTTCATTTTAATAAATGGATGCTGATAAGCAACAATGAGTCAATCCACAAAAAAGTCATCTGAACTAAAGTACGGAAAAAAGTGTCTTAATTTTATGTATAAGTATTGAAGTTTGATTAATATTTTGCAATATGCAATAATTGAAAAACTTATTATTAGATAATACTTTTTATTTTACGAATCTGCTTTTAATTTATTATCACTGTTATCATAATAAAAAAAGAAGATGCATATATACGTCTTCAAACAAATTTGTTAAGAATAGGTTCGACATCTTTAGACGCCATTATCTCGAAATAAAGTCTGTGTGGCTTAGTATTGCTTATGTGTAAGGTAATTAAGGTAAGAAAAAAATTCGTTAGATGATGTGAATCGTGGATGACATAGTCATAACAGCTATTTTGATTTTAAAACTAAACTACTAAACCGATTATGATGAAAATTCTACAGGACCGAATGAAAGTAGGTACATATACACTTTCAAACAAAACAATAAACAACCAAATCGGTCAAGTCGTTTTCGAGTCATTGGGGATGTTACAAGTATGTTTCCGTGTGTGTCCCTAATAGTTCAGACTTCTTCCTTCTGAGTTCTGACTAGGGTTGCCAGATGGCCGGAAAATCCGGAATCGTCCCGGAATTTTACGTCTTGTACCATGTCCAGGAATTATATTATACTGTCCTGGATTTAGAACACTGTTAGGAATATATCATTAATATAATATAAACATATCACACTCAACGGCTCCCATTAAGATCTCATGATCTTGTGTCGGGAGTCCGGAAGCACACACAACACTACACAGACACCCAGACCACGACAAACATCCGTATGGCCAATACAGACGTTTGCCGTGAGCGGGGATCGAACCCGCGACCGTTAGCGCTTCAGTCAGTTGCAGTGACCACTGCGCCAACGTGTCTGTATTAATAAATATAGACCGTATTTTGTCTATGAAAACTCTTTGATTGGTTAGTAACTATATATTGTCAGTCACACTCCCTCTCTCTAGGATAGATCGCTTGTCTTCACTCTCATAAATATATACATAATTACAAGTAAAGTAGTGACATGAACCCTGGAGATAACTTAACAAACACCTACTAGTGTTATATAGAAAGGTTCATTTTAACGTTATAGCAATATTTTTAATGTGAACAAATATAATTACATTTTCGTCCAGAGAAACCATTAATATGTATAATTTTCCCAGAGAGAAGAATTATACATATTAATGCAACTTTAGGAAATTTTCTTCATTTATTAAATATTTTTTGATTATTTCTAACTGAGATACATATAGATCCTGATAAGAATTATATCGAGCCACACGTACTTCATTTTGTAAAAATGGCGTCTAAACATGTCAAACTATTCTTAACAAAGTTTAAAGAAGAATATATAATTCTTTTCTTTTCTGTTTCGATAAAAAGTATAATTAATAAAAAGCAGATTGGTATACTAAAGATTTATATCTAATAATATATTTTTCAAATATATATAATAATATCTATTGCATAATCCAATATATGGAGTATACTGCAATATTCGACACATCAAATTAAAAAAACTTTTTCTCGTACTTATTTAGTTAAGATGGCTTAAAATTGATTTGAATTATGTTAAATTACGCATTATCAGAATTCATGAACATCTCCGAAGCAGAATTTTTGTGGGTTGATACATTATTGCTATCAGCAATTGTAAGAAGATTTTTATGTATTTAAAACATGGTCTGAAGTGATAATTAGTATCGTAATTAACTTTACAAATTACGTGATAAATAAGGGATGATAATTGTCTTTAAGAAATATGACTCGTTAAGAATTCAGTTTACCATTCATTAATTTCTTGTCTGATTAATTTAATTAACTATGTAGTTTTTGAACCGAGTTTAAAAAAGAGGCTCTCAATTTCGTAATATTTCCTAACTTTATCATTTGGATGCTGATAAGCAATAATGTGTCAACTCACAAAAAAGTTAAATTCGGATAGATTCAATTCAATTCTTTGGTTACTGGCTTTTAGTTGTGCCAATGTGTCTAACATGTTATTTCGACAATGTCACGTGGAATGGAGAAAACACGATGGGGATTGATCAGTGGTAAGTTCGGAGATATTGGTGTATTCTGATAAGGAATCATGTATTTAACATTAAACAACAAAAAAATTAAATCATCTAAACTAAATAAGTACGGAAAAAAGTTTCTTAATATAATGTGTTGTAACGTTGAGCATGAGAACCCCAAATCAAACAGGAATACGTAACAAAATATTTATTAACAAAAGTCAAATTTCTGCAGCTTGTTCAGAAAACAGACTTCAGGGTCCGTAGTGTCTTGTTAAAGAGTCTTCTCACCAAGTCTACGCAGTCGCTAGTAAGGCTTTTGTGTCGTTCTTTATAGTACACGACGGCAGATCATGTAGTGAAACGACAGTCAGCTGTGGCACAACATGAGTATGTAGCTATTTACGTATAACACACAGCAACTTATATTATTTTAAATTTAAAAAATTAAAGATAAAAAAAAATCAACGTCTCTCCCTAGACATCCAGGCGTCATCTCCCTTACTTTTTTTAAAAACCAATACACTTTGATTATATGGACGCTGATAAGCAATACTGCGTCAAGCCACACGTTCTTCATTTTGAGAAAATGGCGTCTAAAGATGTCAGACCTATTCTTAATACATTTGTTTGAATAAGTATTTATCTATATTTTCTTTTCTTTTTTGATAAAAGGAATAATCAATTAGAAGCAGGTTGATATATTTAATATATTATCTAATAAGAAGATTTTTAAATACATGAGATTTTTGTATAAATTACAAAATATGAAATGGCCTTGAAATCCGAAACATTTAATTAAGAAACATTTTTCGTACTTATTTAGTTTATATGTCTTTATTTTTTATTAAATAATGTTAAATAGCTGATGCACTATCAAAATACATTAATATCTCCGAATTTGACTTTTGGTGGGATGACACATTATTGTTTATCAGCATCCATATACAGACAGTATATGCGATACAGATGGAGCGATGTATGAAAAAAAGCGTGACCTTCAGATACATGAATAATGACAAAATTTAAGTATCTGCCAGTATATAATCAAAGCCAACACACTGAACAATTAAATAATATACTAAAACAAAAAGGTTTCATAGCACAACATACTCATTGCAGAGAGCTAACCATAATAAAATATAAAATAAATAAAGACATATAAAAAAAAAATGATCACGTTAGTCGTGACAGTTTAGAATATTAAAGTCTAATTTATTGCGATATGCAATTAGGGAATATCTCATATGTTTGAAAAACTTATTATTAGATACATTTTTTTTAATATAACAATGCTTTTAATACATTATACCTTTCATCAAAATAGAATAGAGAAGATGAATTTCTATTTCTTTAAACATATTTTTTAAGAATATTTTAGGCGCCATTTTCTCAAAATGAAGTCCGTGTGGCTTGACACAGTATTGCTTATCAGAGTCCAATAAAAAGTAACCTAAAGACAAAAACCCCAGCGATAACATAAACAGCTATAACAAAAGAACTGATACAAATATATCCAAGACAATAAAATTGTTCATTTTGAAATCAAATACTTTTTTTAAGTTTTAGATAATTATTTAAAAACAAGTTTTGATCGAAGCTGCGAAGGGAACTGCCCAATATTATGTAAAAATATATAAGGATCTGATGAATATCTTCGGAGGTAAGCAGAGGAACTCTTCATTAGATAACAGTGTCTACGATCGTATGTCTGACAACAACAGTTCTCTTTGAAGTCGGTTATGTTTTATATACAAGCTGCCCATCGCGGTTTCTCTCGCGTTTGTGGTCATTGCTTTGTTCCTATGAGCCAAAGCGTCATGTAATATAGCCTATAACCTTCAATAAACGGACTATCCAACACAAGAAATTTTCAAATTGGATCAGTATTTTCAGAGATTACCCCCTACATACACAGTTATAAACAAACTAGATGTCGCGTTTATGGTTCCTACTTCGTTCTATAAGTCGTAGCGTGATGTAATTTAGTATATAGCCTCCCTCAATAAATAAACTATCTAACACAAAAATAATTTTTCAATTCGAACCAGTAGTTTCTGAGATTACCGCGTTCAAACAAAGAAAGTCTTGAGCTTTACACTATTGGAATAGATAAAAATATCTTTAGTTTTAGATATAAACTGCCGAACTCAGTGTTACGTCAGCATTTCGAAAATATATCAATCAAGTAAGCTCAAGGTTATATTTTGTAACGCTCTTTTCAAATTGTGTAAAATAAAATTTAAAAAAAAAATGTAATTGAGAATGATTATATTTCTAGCCAGCTATTACTGCTGTTAAAGAAAAGAGGTTATTTTTTGTAAAAGTAATTAATTTAAGAAGTCAAAATCCCGACTGCGTTACAAAACCATCTGCAGTGAGAATCGTTACTCACCAACTTTAAATCTCTATAGATCCTAAACGGTAGTTCTGATTGAAAAACGATATGAGAACCTAAAAATGAATTTTAAATACCTATTCAACGATACCCCACTTGACATAGTTCGTCAATTTTCATATTCTTCTTCTTCACATTTCCAAACATAAAAAAAAATCATTTTTTCAAATTTTTAGTTTAATTTAACGACGCGTCATTTAATAAATATAATAGGCTGATAAAAATATTACCTTCCTTTAATTACTTTTCTTATTTTATTTAATTACATTATATTTTTTCTACTGATTTTATGAAACCCAAGTCGAGAATTACATTAGTAAGTTTCACTCTCGAGACGATATAAAACAAATCTGTAACCTAGCAACACACACGTCGTAAGTAGTTACGAAAGCCGTGAATGTCAAAAATAAGGCACTGATAGTAATTTCTTTCAGGTGTAAAGCAATGAGAAATAACTGTAAATTTTTATGAAAGTCTGAGAGCAAAACTTACTGTCATACTACAAAAGACGCATTAAAACCATGTTCAAATGTCTAGCTAAACAGTGTTTAAAATTACACATTGCTTAAAATATTATCTAAATTGCTTAACAGCGAATAAACTCATAATAAAACTTATCGATAAAATTTATACGTTACATTTGACAGCTGAAATAGATTTTAGACATCTATTAAACTCACTTAAACGTGTGTTAATCTATATCTAAAGCATGTTTAACTCAAAACTGTGCTTATACGCGGATTTGTAGTATGGGTTGTTTTTAAACACACGTTTAACGTCTGTTTAAATATTTTGTAGTAAGGCAGTATACATATGTATGTTCAATTCTCGCATTATGATAATAACTAAATCAATGGCCCGACAGGTTACTCGCTAATGCATGTAAAAACATTTAACAAAAAAAGATAAATATATGAATTAAAAAAAAAATTCTGAATAAAAAAATGCATGTATTTTACATATGAATATACAGAGAGCTATAATAGTCATCAATTTACATTAATTTCAGACTTGTAAAGACACTATGAGGTCTTGTAAAACAGAAATTATATTAATTATTTACAAATAAATTAAGATACTTCTATGCAAATCTTGAAATTATTATACAAAAAATTTAAATAAAAAATAAGTAATTCTAGTTTTTCTTGATTCTTGAAGAAAAACAGAATTATATAAAAACACTTTATTCGAGTAACCTAACATTTGAAATTAAAATTACAATATTTATATAAAATACTATTTTTAAAAAAAACTTCCAGAAATCCAAAAATCAATCAAATCTAGATCCATGTCGACCACTTTGGACGACGTTTCCTAGCAACCAACGAGAGACTGAATATGACAGATAAGCAATACTGTGTCAATCCACACGGACTTCATTTAAAAAAAAAGTGGCGTTTATAGATGTCAAACCTATTTTTAATTAATTTGTTTGAAGAAGTATATCTTTTCTTTTCTTGTTTGATAAAAGATATAATTAATTTAAAGCAGAATGATATATTTAATATATTATCCAGTAAAAAGTTATTCAATCATTTCAGGTTATTGTATAAATTGCAAAATATGGAACGCACTTGAAATTTTAAACAATTAGTTAAGACACTTTTTGTCCTACCTTTTTAGTTTATATGACTTGATTTTTTTAATAATATAATATGGGTGATTCAGTATCAAAATACATGAATATCTTCGAATTTTACTTTTTGTGGGTTGACACATTATTGCTTATCAGCGTCCATTTATCTGCATTACCAGAATCGATTTTTAAAAATAATAAAGGTGAATAATTTTTCTTTATAATAATACCTGTATGTATATCAATAGTCTATTTCTATTTACTTGTAACATTGTAACATCGATTGAATTAAATGAAAAAAAAATTCGAATATTCGTGATTTTCGTTCGGAATATTGTTACCAAATAAATGCAAGATAGACTAATTATGAGCCTTAAGATCGAACGTTTAATTTAAAATTATATTTTTTTTACATAAAAAAAGTTTAGTTCAGTTTTTTACTTTTAAATATTGATTTTGATAACGCTGGTCCAGCACAAGCCCAGTATATTTAGTACTAGTCTGTGGAGATTTAAAAATAAACAGTCTCTTAAAAAATTCATAATTATTAGTTATATAATAATTTTAACAGGAAAAATGTAAAAGCCGACAGACGAAGAGAAATTCGAATTTATAAAATTCGTTTCATATTAATATGATTGCTTTTTGGATATTACGTTGTTAATAAACAATTTATCAAAATTAATCAAAAATTATTATCAAAAGCCAATCAAAATATAAGTTCACTGACACAATAAATTAATCAAATCTGAGTTTGAAAGGCATTTTTGACTAAAACTAGACGCGTTCCCCGGCTACATTTGCAATTAATTTTAATAGTCGCTCAATTGACATTTATTTTTTTTATTTATTTAACGTTTTTTTTTACTATATTTTTTTATTTTTAGTCGCTTTTCAATGTCTAAGGTTATTAACGACCACGGCAAGCAATATAATACGTACGGTTATATGGACGCTAGACCTATATATAAATCATTTCATTTCTATTTTGATAAAAAGTATAATGAATTGAAAGCAGATTGATATATTTAATTTACTATCTAATAATAAGTTTTTCAAATATTTGAGATTATTGTATAAATTGCAAAACATAGAACGGACTTGAAATTCAAAACATTAACTTTTTTCCGTACCTACTTATTTAGTTTAAATGACTTGAAATTATAATTAACTTCTTAATTAAAAGCCAAATGGTATAATAAAAAGTTTTATCTAATAATAGGCTTTTCAAATATACGACATTATTGAATATGTTTGACTCAAAACTACAGTTAGACGCGGATTTAAATAAATAAATAAACGCATCACACTCAACGGCCGTCAGGGGTCCGGAAACACACACAACACTAACACAAACACCCAGACTACGACAAACATCCGTATGGCCAATACAGACATTTGCCGTGAGCGGGGATCGAACCCGCGACCATTAGCGCTACAGTCAGTTGCAGTAACCACTGCGCCAACGTGTCTGTCAAATATCATTTATAGTATGGATTTTAAAAACACGAGTTTAACGTATGTAAATCTTTTTAGTGAGGCAGATAAAATGTTTTATAACCTAGCGGCCTGTTCCACCGGTTACTGATGAAGTTATCAGCGTAAAAAACTGCAATTTTGGGTTGCTATGTTCTCTATTTATATAAGCGAATCTTATTCGTTGGATGTAGTATACATTTCCTATAATTATTTAAAACTTTATTACGAACCGGTGAAACGGGCCTTAGTTATTATACACTCAAATCTATATAAATAAATAAAATTGCCGTGTCTGTTTGTAATATCAAATTACCAACTTTTAACTAAATGCATAAGTTTACACGTTACTGACATCCAAAACACAATTTTTAAAATTTTTGTGTCTATCTGTCTGTCTGTTTGTTCCGGCTAATCTCTGAAATGGCTGAACCGATTTTGACAAGAATTTCATTCACAGATAGCTAATGTAATAAGGAGTAACTTAGGTTACTTTTATTTTTAATTTGTTATTTCTTTTAATTAATAAATAAAAAAATACGCGAAAACAAAATTGAAACCAATGAAACGGTGAACAATATCCCATTCAAGCAGAGAAGATAAAGATTACATAAATATTTTTCCTCAAATGAACGCGGGTGGAACAGCGAGGCGCGGCGAGTTCAAAATAAATTAAAAAATCGTTTCTTCTAAAAAGAAATCGATTTTTAATCTCGGACTAGATCAGATTAGGCTATTTAATATCGAGATTATTTAAATTATTCCGATTAACATTTTAAAGCAAAAACTACAAATAACGGACTTAATGTACTTCGTCTGTGTATTGACCTGAAATTAAAAAAAAACATACACCTAAATAAAATCAGTCATGTTGTTCTGTGTACTTTTTTATGTCTATATCACTGCACTGATTTTGACGAATTTTGATAAAGAGATATATTTTGTTAAGTTATCTCTGGGGTTCTAGTCATTCACTAGTTTACTTGTAATTGGATGCTGATAAGCAATAATGTGTCAACCCACAAAAAGTCAAATTCGGAGATATTGATGTATTTTGATACTGCATCACCTATTTAACATTATTAAAAAAAATTGAAGTCATATAAACTAAATAAGTACGGAAAAAAGTTTCTTAATTAATTGCTTCGAATTTCAAGTGCGTTCCATATTTTGCAATTTATAAAATAACCTCAAATATTTGAAAAACTTTTTATGGGATAATATATTAAATATATTAGTCTGAATTTAATTCATTACACCTTTTATCAAAAAATAAAAGAAAAGATGGATATATACTTCTTCAAACAAATTTGTTAAAAATGGGTTTGACATCTTTAGACGTCATTTTCTCAAAATGAAGTCCGTGTG
This sequence comes from Hypolimnas misippus, assembly GCA_037950945.1. NCBI lineage: Eukaryota > Metazoa > Arthropoda > Insecta > Lepidoptera > Nymphalidae > Hypolimnas > Hypolimnas misippus. Next base: position 335,981 of record JBBEEQ010000002.1, read on the forward strand.
CCTTGACACAGTATTGCTTATCAGCGTCCAATTATGAATATATTTGTAAGAATGATCGATCTATCCTAGAGATAGGGAGTGTGCCAACTGCCGATATATACTAAAAACTGGTCAACGATCTACCATAGACAAAATACAGTATTATTAACTTTTATGATATGGATGCTATAAGCAATAATGTGTCAACCCACAAAAAGAAATTCGGAGATATTGATGTATTCTAATAGTGCATCATGTATTTAACATTGTTCAAAAAATTTCCAAGTCATTAAAAGTAAATAAATACGGAAAAAGGTTATTTAATTAAATGTTTCGAATATTGAAATGTGGGCCATATTGCAATATAAAATTATATTATGTATTAGAAAATCTTATTGTTTGATAAAACGTTTCATTATACCAATCTGCTTTTAACTCACTATACATTTTATCTAAAAAGCAAAGATGGATTTATACGTCTTCAAACAAATTTGTAAGGAATTGGTTTGACATCTATAGACACCACTTTCTCAAAATGAAGTCCGTGTGGCTTGACACATTATTGCTTATCAGCACCCATATATTCCTAACAATGTCTAGGTATATGTGCGTGAAACATTACCATTCGTCTGATAGTTTAATTAGTCTGATAATAAATCAAAATATTTTTATTAAAATTAGGAATTTTCTGAAGTTTTCTTTTTGAAGGTCAAGCTAATGAATGTACCATAATTTCGGAAAGTTTAAAATTGAGATCTGAGAAGAATCCGCAAAAGAAACTCTGTGGGACTTTTTTTTCAACGTCAGTATATTTTACATTTTTTTAAATTTCTTGAGACAGCCCGGAATCATTATTTGAAGCGCAGTGATACCTAGACATATTGACGACTCCAGGCGCAGATCCAGGATTTTGTTTCAGGGAGGAGAGGGGAAAATATAAATAACTCATATTATCTTAATATCTTATTACTTTAAAAACTTGCTTTAAAAGTGAAATAATTCAGATAAATAGATAATGGAGAACAAAATAAGTGTTTTAGTTATGAGCCAAGGCTGGTCAATTGGGCTGGGCTCCCTGGTTCCGCGCCTGATTGACTCCAGCGGTTTCAATATTCATCTACCAATTTATATTTATTTTTAACGTTAGGCGTAGTTGACTTTGGATATCTTACAATATAGCATTAAATTATTAATACCAACTCCATGTACTACATCTAAGAAACCATTGTTTCGAAAAGCAACCGACTTTTATAAATTATTTCCCAGAAGCAAATTCTAACTTTTTTTTGTAAATAGCAACAGCACGACGTGGCCGTGAAAAATAAAACAAAAAAAAAACTTAAACTTTCAAATCTAACTGACTTGCGTCATTGGTTTTTGTTCAAATGTTTTTTCTGTTACAAAATTTTGACGTATCATTGTAAATAGATTGAAAAAAAAATGTTTTATTATAACGAATGGTAGTAAAAAGAATTGATGTGAGTAAATTTTGGCTGTTTGCTTATTCCTATGTAATTTTAAACAAAATTTGAGTTATTAATCAGAGGCGTAACTACACCATCTGAGGCCCGTGGCAAATTCTTTGAATGGTCACGTAAACATCGTCACGTCACTCAATTATAATGAGCAACTTAAGAAGCTACTCCAAACTACTAAAAATATTGCGTGTGTTCTAGTTAAATATCTGATAAGTTCTATTTTCAAGAGCATAGGTTTGTAAATATTTATAATGAAATAACAATTTACTTAAAAAAAAAATTATTAATAAAATTACTTTAAGATGGGGCCCTCTCGGGTCCGGGGCCCGAGGCTTTTTGCCGGCCCTGTCACTCTATTTACGCGAGTTATTAATTATAAATTCAAATATAATTTTATATAGGAGGGGTATGTTTTTCATGTCTGTTTTCCTATGCTATTTTATAACTAGACGCTGATAAGCAATACTATATCAAGCCACACGGACGTTATTTTTAGAAAATGGCGTCTAAACATGTCGAAACTATTCTTAATCAATTTGTTTGCAGAAGTATATATAGATTTTGATTAAAGGTATAATGAATTAAAGCAGATTGGTGTAGTAATAAGCTTTTCAAATATACGAGATTATTGTATATTGCAAAATATGGAAAACATTTCAATAATCGAAACATTAAATTAAGAAACTTTATTCCGTATTTATTTAGATAAGATAACTCAAATTTTTTTTCAACATGTAACGAATTATAAGAATACATCAGTATATTTGACTTTTTGTGGGTTGACGCATCTTATCAGCATCCATATGATTCAGATGTCTTTTCTCACCTTCGATTCCTTTTTAAGACGACAACGCAGATCCATAAGAGGTAAAGTTTCCAACTTTACCTTTTCACAAAATATGTATTTATATAACCATTAGAACAAATTGACGTTGATAAGCAATACTGTGTCAAGCCACACGGCCTCCATTTTGAGAAGATGGCGTCTAAAGATAACATACGTATTCTTAATAAATTGGTTTCAAGACGTATATATCCATTATTCTTTACTATTTTGATAAAAGGTATAATTAATTAAAATCAGACTGATATATTTAATATATTATCTAATAAAAAGTTTTTCAAATATTTGAGATAATTTTATAAATTGCAAAACATGGAATGTACTTGTAATTGTAAATTCGAACCAATTAATTAAGAAACTTTTTTCGGTACTTATTTAGTTTTTATGGCTTCAATTTTTTTTATAATGTTAAATAGTTGATGCAGTATCAGAATACATCAATATTTCCGAGTATGACTTTTTTGGGTTGACACATTATTGCTTATCAACATCCAAATATCAAATGCGAGTTGCACGTGAGTTGAATGAGCGACCCGAAATTAGCGACATCTAGTAGCAAATACTTAAATTACAAGGCAAATCATTCTTTGGTCTTCGCAGCAGTCCGGTAAAAAAATTAGTGTTACCTTACGTTGGACCCCATTCAATTGAGATTCCGACTCGCACTTGACCAGTTTTTTCATTAGTTTTATACTTGGCGCCATTTCATGGTAAACCGTCATTATTGATTGAATCTTTGACATCGCTCCTCTGAAAGTATGAGTGAGGTAGAAGAACATTTGAGGTAGGGCCTAGCTATAGCCTACTACAGGTATATGCGCTTGCTTGACCGGGGCAGCACCTCATTCTTACAGAAAATCGGTGTGAAGTAGTTAACATAACGACGTTTACGAGAGAGCTGGAAGCCTACCTTATTATTCTTCGACCTTTCATTTGGATATCATTTAAATCCAGAGGTGTCAACAGTGCCCCGTTAAATCGATGAGGATAAAGGCCTTTTCTGTGGTTTTGTTGAAGGTATATTGATTTTAATCATTAAATTGGTGAGTTAGATGAAGATTTCGAGTTACCACTAGTGTCATCGTCTATGTTAAAGTGCTCCTTAGGAACTGTCCATTAATCACGAAATGTATTTAGCAACTATTTCGACCCCTCTCCCCTTGGTGAGAAGTGGTGAAGTTTTTTACTATCCCTCCTACCTAAGGTTTGATCCCCCCTGTCCTTTGAGCCTTACGTGATTAATGGACAGCCGTTTAGATAGAACTCAGGACCTAGATTGGTCTAGATAGAATTATGCATACCATGTCAGTGTTGCCAGACTTAGCCTGGTCCAGTGTCTTACAAACTGTATATACATCCAGTATGTCATTCAGATTTTAGTTGATACAGATTAAAAATGTTGAGAACAGATAATAAATGTGTATCGATAATTAAAAGATTATTTTTAACTAGCATTTATTTAATAAAATAGTATTATTCTATGTGCAGTAATCGTAAAAACCCATAAAATACTGAAATAATTACAACTGAGGGTATTCTGACAAAAACCACTTAAAAAATATTTAAAAAAAAATAATAATAAATACAACAAATGGCGACTCTTTCAATTTATTCCCAACAAGAAAAAAATCTAAAAAGCAACCTTTGGAAGAGACAATTAAAACGAAAAAAAAAATGTTCTTTTTTTATATTTTAATTAACTTAATGTGTATTGCAACAACGGGACACGATTCTCTATGATACAAAACTCAACTTTAACAGTTAAAAAACACTCTCCCGCTTAACCGAGGCATAAAGAACGTCTTTTAAACCGAATTCAAAAAAGAACCTTAAAAAAAATCAACTTTTGATTATTTTTTTTATTTGCGCGATCGCTTCGCGAATTTCAAACCAATTCTGATAACTCTTTTCTTTAATTAAATCGTTCACAATCAAGATTGGTCCCATTGATTTTGACGAAACCGTGCCACCTACAAGGGTGGGAAATTAAGGGATAAAAATAAAGATCAACGAAATAGTTCTATATTTAAGAATCGGTTAATTTTTTTTAGGAAAATATATTATATCGAGGGTATTTTTTAGCTCGTGTCATAGAGAATGCCGGCCTGGGTTCATTCGCTGCTCAGTAATCATCGATATCGTAAAGATTGTCTATCTCTTCATCGTCCAGCTGCATCGACTGGAAGTCCACCTTGTAACGTAGCAGACCTGAAACCACAGATAACGTAATTAATATTAGCACAGACAATAATGCTTCTCATTAATGAAGGCCTTTACCCAAAAGTGGTATTACAGGCTATTCCATTAATGTACTGATGATATATTTTGATATAACATGATGAAAAAAAAAAAACAAAACATTTGGCTGTACGGTATAATGCCTATGCTCTTTCTCTCTAGGGAAAGAAAAAAAATATTTGATAGACAAAAACTACGCTATTAATAAGATTAACGAAAAAAAATGTACAAAGATTTTAAACCCAAATATTATTTCACATTAAGAATTAATACGAAAAAAAAAATTAAACAGTTTGGATTCATAAAAGATAAAATCCAAATAAGAATAAAACCATGACATATTTACAATAACAAAAAAAAATCGAGTTCCTTAATTATTATTTTGAAAAGTACAAATCGCATGTCACTAAAAAAAATTAAGGCCAATTGACAGATTAAAGAATATATTATTTAACATCGATATGTTATCTGTCGCCGATCCTCGTCTTGACAATTACCAAAAAAAAATCAAAAACAAAAAAAAATGTTAACCCAATAAAAGATAATAGCAGATAAAAAATACGGATTTTTTTATTATTTAAAAAACGGAACTCGATATTATTCTGATTTTTTTTTTCGCAAATATTTATAGCAACATTATTGGTCATAATAATGTATTTTTTTTATTTTCGTTTAATGGTTTCTCGTCTTAATGACGGCTAATTTTGATATTATTTTTTTAGGGTTCCGGAATCAAAGGTGCTAAAATTCCTAAAAATAAAACGACATCCTATCACTAAACTCATAGGATCTGTCAATCTTTCAAAACATATTGATAAAATGATCCATCTTTTAAACTAAAATTTAGTTTGGTATGAATTGAATTTGCATATATAATAAATTAAAAATTGCTAAAAACAATAGAATTATTTAATAATAATTAAAATAAAAACAGGCGTCGAATTTAGTGTTCTGCGCAGCGTCGTGCGCATAGTTCAGACCGACACACTTATGTGAAACGAGGTATAGCTAGTTGAAATATTCACATAATACATAACACCGTGGATGTCGTAAACAATAGAAACCGGTCAAGCGTGAGTCGTGTATCCAACCACGGAACCAATTTAACGGAGTCCGATTCGCATTTCACCGGTACGTTTGACTTCGTTTTGAGAAACGTCATTACGGCTCGCGACCGCTATTATCGCGTCCTCGCGCGATTCTCTTCAAGCGATGACACACGTCAATCAATAACAATAAAAAATATGTATAAAGAAATATTAAAATTTGACGATTCGCGGAAAACGAGGCTGGGTCTTTTAAAGAACCTTTATCTTGGTGCCCATTTACGAAATAAGTGTAATTGAATAAAAATTTTTTGAATGCATTTCGAAACAATTCTAAACGAATGTCTTTTTTTTTGTTTTGATAAAATTTTATTTTTAGCTCTTTCATTTAGCTGTTACTTTTTTAGCCTCGTCGTACATTGTAAGTATTTTCTGAAAGCATTCCGGTTATGTACTTTGCACTAGTGTCAAACGGTTCACGGTTATTTCACTTCTGCTTGATCGTCTCATTCGCGTAAAATTTACTTTTTATATTACAAATTTTTCTAACTGAAATTTCTTACAATGTACAACCGGGCTTAGAGTGACACATCTCATGATGACTTTAGAATATATGAGAAATATTATTTTTCTAATTGGATACTGATAAGCAATAATGTGTCGACCCATAAAAAGTCAAATTTAGTTTATGTATTCTGATAATGCATTTCGTTTTAACATTACTAAAAAGAATTTGAGTTATCTGAACTGAATTAGTACGGAAAAGTAATTTTCTTAATCTAATGTTTAGAATATTGAATTTTCCATATTTTGGATTATGTAATAATCTTAAATATTTGAAACACTTATTATTAGATAAAACTCTTTATTAGCCAATCTGCTTTTAATTCATTAAATTTTTTATCGAAATAGAAAAGAAAATGTGGATATATAAATCTTCAAATAGATTTATTAAGAATAGATTTGACGCCATTTTCTCAAAATGAAATCCGTGTGGCTTGACACAGTATTGCTTATCAGCGTCCAATTAGTATTACAAAATAATAATATAAAAATTGTACAAAATATAAAATAATTAAAATGTGAAATTGTTATAGACAATTTCCTATTTAAATTATTATATCTAAATTCTCGATATACTTAATACATATAAACATATACTTTACACAAAAAATAGAGATTTAATTTTAAAGAAATGTAATAAATAAATTCGTTCAAACATTAATAATAAAAAAAAAAACATTTATCACATCAAATAAATAATCGTCATGCTTGTAAACACGATTACAATTGAAATGTGATTACTACTGCTAGTGCTAGAATATATTAAAAAAAAGTGAAAAAAAAAATACAATAAAAATTCTGAACATAATACAGTTTGCAAACTCACACTTGACCCTATGAAATATTGTAAAATATATGAATGCTGTCTGTAATTTATTTTCAATCAAAATCCTTTAAAAAAAAAAGCAAAATAAATCGCAGGCTTAGAATTAAACTGACCGAAGTCAAAAACACAGTTTTGGGCACAGAACTCAAAAAAAAAATTACGCTCCGGACTTCGGGCGTTTATTTAGAGTAGAAATGCTTTAGATATGTCATGAGATTATTGATTTTGGCGCCCAAATTGCCGGTCACTTAGACGACGTTGCCTAGCAACCAGCCAGTACGACAAATCAAAATCAAATAAAAAAAAATACTTTATTCAAGTAGACTCTTACGAGCACTTTTGAATCGTCATACATGAAAATAACAAAAAAAAATTACATAAATAATAAAGCTACCGCCGGTTCGGAACGCAGATTCTACCAAGAAGAACCGGCAAGAAACTCGATAGTTAGTTCTCTCGACAGGCGAGAGACCTTAGAACCAACTAGTCAATTGACGAGCTTGTCAAAATTGGAAATGGGTACAGCAGACAAATCTGGCGTACTTCTAGCCACACAAGAGTTAAATAAGAAATTATCTATTGAATGATTAAACTGAATAATTTTTTATAATATAAAATTATAATAAACTGAAATTATTCGAACATTCGTGATTTGCGTTCGGAGTTACCAAGTAAGGACAAGTTAAGAAAAATGGACTATACGTAATAAATCTAAAGTCAAAATAAAAAAAAAAAATTTCATTGTATAATACATAATGATTAAAAATTGTTAATCAAATGTTAAGTGAATGTAGTGTTATATATTATTAAGTTACATAATAAAATCTATCTACAGAAACAAAAATAAAAGACACAAGCACAAACTACTAAGGACCATGCACAAAATTTCTTTTTACCTTACGCTCCTGTACGCTTGGAAGAAAAATTTCGAAGCTCGTTTTTAATACGTCGATAATTATGTTATGTATGGAGAATAGTAAAGTTAAAACAATCAGGGTCTATTGAAATGACTGATTGAATTGAATTGAACAATGATTTATTTTTCATTTCGTTGCTGATAAGCAATAATGTGTCAACCCACGAAAATTCAAATTCAAAGATATTGATGTATTCTGATAATTCGTTACATTATTAAAAAAAAATTCAAGCCATTTAAAAAAAATAAGTACAGAAAAAAATGTGCATTAATTTAATGATTAAAATATTAAAGTGTGTTACATTTTTTGAGATATTCAAGAATATCATGTATCTGAAAAACTTATTTGTTGGTGAAACTTTTTATTATACTTATCCGCAATTAATTCATTATATATTTTATCAAAATAGTAAAGAAAAATGGATGTATGCGTCTTTAAACTGATTTATTAAGAATACGTATGTTATCTTTAGACGCCATTTTCTCAAAATGAAGGCCGTGTGGCTTGCCACAGTATTGCTTATCAGCGTCCATTTAACTTTATTCAAAAAGAATAAAGTCATTTAAACTAAATAAGTACGTAAAAAGTTACTTAATTTAATGTTTAGAATATTGAAGTGTTTTCCATATTTTCCAATATACTTTTCATGATACCAATCTGCTTTTAACTCATTATACCTTTTATCGGAATAGAAAAGAAAAGTTTGATGTATACATCTTCAAACAAATTCCGTAACATTCGATATGTTTTGACGCCATTTTCTCGGAATGAAGTCCACGTGGCTTGACATAGTATTGCTTATCTGTGTACATTTATGGTAAATGATTGCTTGACCCCGATCAATGGTCGGTATGGGGTTTGACTGTTACCAGTATTTTAACATGAATTACAATAATTCAGAAAGATGTAATTCTTGCCGAAGGCGTCGAACCCCTGAGTTGTCAAGTGCTTTGTGTTTAAATCCATCTCGTGCTCGGTGAAGGAGAACATCGTGAGGAAACCTGCTCGCGCCGGGAGACATGACACATGTATATCCGGCTCGAAGGACCAGCGCGGTGGATTATGCTCTTAACCTTCTCCTTAATGGGCAAGGCTTTTCCCAGAAGTAGGTCATTTACAAGCAGGTTTTTTTTTGTTTTAGCTCTTATTTTCGCACTATGTACAACTTCTATGCTACGTGTTTTTTAACCAACTTCAAAAAGGAGGTACTCCATTTTCAGCGTATGTTTTTTTTAATGTTTATCAAATCAGAACTTCGTAATTACTTATTTGATTTTGTATTTTTTTTTTATTAAAATGGTTTAATCCCATATAATATTTATCAAAATCGATTCAGTAGTTTGGTTTTAAAATCAAAATAATTAAATCTAATATGTCAATCAAGTAAAAAATTACATATTTTGCTTTAAAGTCGATTGTTTTTTTTCATTCTTAATGATTTAATATATATTTTAGATTTAGCCCTTCAATGAGAAGATAATTTTAAAAAATCTCTTAAAAAAATCATAAATAACACAAATCATAGTAAATAACACACGCGGTAAGACATTTCCTTTATATATTTTCTGAAGGTCGTACAATTAAAACATCCAGTAATACATTGAGATATTCAAAGACACCGAGAGTTTTCAATTAGATAATATTCCATTAAAACTTATCACTAAAATCGAAAAAAAAAATTCTAATACTAAAACCTAACCTAACCCAACAAAAAAAATTTAAACCTAATAATAAATAATAATTGCACTCAGAATATAACCTATATATTAACGCGAAATATATAAAAAAAAAAAAATAATAAATATTTTTTTCTTCTGGTAACAAATCTGTATACGAGTTTTTTTTTTAAATAAAGTTTTACTTATAATTATTTATATATTATATAAACGTCCGGAAATATGAATATATAATGGCTAAATGTTATAGCCAGGTTAAATCATTTAAATTGATCGGTTAGGCTGTATTAAATACAAGCTAAAGAATTAAGCCAATTTGAATTAACGTTGTAGACAATTTTAATCCTATTTTGACTTGACACTCCATTAAGTTACATTTCTCACACCTGCCCAGTTCTTGGTCCTTTTTTTATAAATATTTTTATTATTTTTGACAAATTTTCACAATTGAAGGAGCGGGTATCGATCCCGGAACCATCAGCGTTATAGATACATTTATGACCAACTTTCTAAACGGATAAATCAATTTATATAGTTTTTTCTTTAACATTTTAAATAGGCGATATTCCGTCCATATTTCCAGACGTTTGTAAATTATTAGTATACTTATTTTTGAATATTTTAACGTCTACAAGCTACACAGAGATAATTATGGAATGATATACATACAACCTTACCATTATGAAGATTAAGATTTTATTTGTTTGAACGTTAACAAAATAATAATTGCATCGGATAGCCTATTTATTGAGAAAGGTATAGGCTATAAAACATCACGCCACGCCTCATGGGAGCGAAGCAATGACCATGATACGTAATTAATTGGACAAATTGTAGAATATCACTGAATTTTATTTACTTTATATAGATAGTATTGACAACCTATTATACAATTTTGTATTGGAAAGCCCGTTTATTGAGAATGGTTATAGGCTATATTACATCACGCTACAACTCATAGGAGCGAAGCAGTGACCATAAACACGAGTGAAACCTACATATAGTGAGTATTGTTTGTTTATCATTCCATATTTAATTAGGCGTTATTCTGTTGCTAAAAGCGATATTGTTGATTTCTGAACGAACAGTGGGTTTTGGGGAGGGGTTGAAAGGGGTTGGAGCGGGTTCTAACGAATAATACTTAGAAAAAAAAACACTATGTAGGAACTTCGTAGCAAAAATATATATTGTCAAATTTTTATTTAAACTAAAAAAAGAGAAATTTTGGGAAATACTCTCACAATAGAACGATTTCAAACTTTAATATGACGTGAGAGTAACGTAAATTAAAACCAAGAACTCGTTCCATATAAATTTAATTTAAAAAACCACTAACCCCGAATCTAGAACCCCTCCAACCCCTAACATTATTTTGGAAACGATCAATGTTAAAAAGCGAAAATGTGGTAGAAACTTAAAAGATGTGAAAAGATAAGATATTTTTTTTATTAGATACGAAAAGATGTTACGAAGGGATGGGGTGCTTCCGGGCGGGTGGACACTTACGCTTTTTTTTTTAAAGAATTTTTTTAAATTTTTTTTTATAAATTGCGATCAAATCGCCATAATATATGAATATTTTCTCGTATAACCTGTATTATTAAAGGCAATCTTTACTCATTGACCACACAGCCGAAACGAGTTAACGGATAGCGCTGATATTTGGCACGCAGATATTATGACGTAGAAAATCCGCTAAGAAATTATTTTTCAAAATTCACCCCCTACTGGTGTGGAATGGGGTTTTAAACTATAAAAAAAAACGCGGGCAAAATCGCGAGCATAAGTTAGTATAAAATATTTAAAAAAATACAACTAAATGCTAAAATTAGTCATTTAAACGAAGTTAACTTAAAATAAATATTATCTATATAAATTTGGACACTCCCTGTATATATATTATTTTTCTATGTTATTAAAAAAAATTCACACCCAACTATTTTTTTTTTTGTAAAAAAAAAACGTCGCGTTCCACCCGCCCGTACATCGCTCTACATACACCAATTTATGATAATCCATGCAAGCGAACGTTTTATAATCGTTAAAGCGCCTACGACAGTTAATAGAGACATTTAATCGAATGAAACGAGCGATTAATCGAATTAATAGTCGTCGAGGTCGACGTCGTCCAGCGGCTCGTCGAGCTGGAGCGACTGAAAGTCCACCTTGTAGCGCAATATACCTAGCCGATTCAGAATCGATTTTAATAACGACAATCGAAACGAGCGATCCAGCGGCGTCCGAGCAGCGGGGGGGGGGGGGGGGGGAGAAACGACATGATTAGTATTATATTTTACGATGGCGCTGGGATTTTTTTGATTTTGCCAATTCGGTAACGACACTTGCCTACTTTTTATTAAACGCTATTTTTAGGAAATTATTAAAAAAACAAAATTAGGGTCATAATAAAAATGTCAAAGAACGTAATGATGTCGGGTTTTTGAATTTGAAATTACGTAAAAAGGAACGAAATAAAAAGTTATTACTTTCATAAATAAAGAATGAATAGTTTTTCAAGTACAACCTATTTCCAGTTACAGTTATAGCTGTACATAAGTTATATACCACATAACGCCTAGGTCTTTAATTCAGTTAAAAACAAAGTATCTTTCCAAGAGTTTAATACATTATTCTAATAATATTACTATTAAAAATTTAATTATTAGTAAAATTTTTGGTGCTTTTAATAATATTTATAATGAAAAAATCATTTAATATTCATATATACCATATAAAAATTACTATTTACAATACTAAAATCCGCATATATCAAAACACCATCGTGACGAACAGATTTACAAATCCATTTACTTTATATAAAAATACATATATACAAAACTATCAAGATATATATATACACACAAAAACTTTCATAATTCCATATCAAACAATTAAAAATATATATTTTTTTTTGGGTGTAACGAGGGTAGTTTTAAACTTTTCTTTTTTTAATATGCACAGTCCTTACAGGGAATGGTTATGATTAGCGTCAAATACTGTTATAAATAGCGATTAGCTGGCAAGTGTTCTTAATACAAAAAAATCCCAACACACGACTAGCTTACGACAAAAAAAAACATTTGTACAATTTCATTATACACAGTCATCGTTGAAATATATAAATTAGCTTAATTAAAAAATTATTGAATATACAATAAATTTGAGTATTCGTGTAAAAAAAGTATTTCTTAAGGCGAGAATTAAACTATAAGTTTTGCACAAGAACGTAAATAAGGCGAGAATTAGACTGATAACTTTTGCTTTCAGACTTTCATAAAGATTAACATAAATCGTTAATCATTATTATTATCTGAGGTATTACTGTCAGTGTCTTATTGACACTCGAAGCTCGCGTAAGGTTCCCAAGGTTTTATTTATCAATTAACAAGACTAAAACTTACTAGTGTAATTCCCGCCTATCATTAGAAACACCTATAATATTTGAGTTACTTTTTAAATTTTGTTTTTAATATATTATTAGCGAATACTCAAATTTATCAACATTGTAAAGTCAAAGTATGTTCAATTTATTAATTTTAAAAAATGGTCTAAGAGCTAACATCGTTGACTCACTTCAGAAACAACGACACCCCTGTCATATTATCATATAAATAATGCAAACGACTTGACAGGAGACAATCTTTGCGTTAAGAAAGTACGTGTCGTGGTCTAAGTGCTGTGTCACAGTTAAAATCTTAACCGGTCAATAATACTGTCAAAACTAAGACTTTAAGCAAAAGTACTTTTAATATAAATAAAGTATTTGACATGTAAAACATTTGGAAATATATTAAGTTAGGTTAATGTTTTTGCAACAGCGCTCTTGACTGGTATTTTAGTTAAAAATACTAATAGTAGTTTTCCGAAGTCTTCCAGTTATACCCGGTGATGTGCCAGATATCCGTATCCACCGATTTCCGAGGAAAATCTGTATTAGTATCCCATATCCATATTTTAATTTATTAATTCTCAGAGAAATAGATGAAATTTCAGATCAATTTCACTTAGTTGAGTGTTAATATCAAATAACAAAATTTAATTGGTAGTAAGTTTTTAAATAAGAAAGCAAAGTCACGTATCCATAGCCGCGGATCTTGAGAACAAGTATCCGTATTCGGATCCGAATGCACGGATATACATATTTAGTCTGGCACGTCACTAGTGAAGACACTATTAACGGGTTAAGAAATTTCACTGTAACATATGTTTTAAATATTTCACAACTGAACACCGCTCTTGCAATGCAACATCCATTATAAGTTGGGTTGTTCGTTATATTTTTAGAGTATTCGGTGAATCAATAATCGTTGCTAGCTCTTAGTATATTATTGTATAGAGTTATAGTCGTTACCCGAGTGATAAAGTATTCAATTTCCACTTAATTCATTTTAAAATACAATTTTTTAATTATATTTCATTAAAAAATAACTCAATAATCTTATCATATTAATATATTTACTTTTAGATTATATAAATATATATAAAATTATCGTAAGTTATTTCATTTAAATTTACTTAAAAAAACTTAGATTACTTTAACACTCAGGTACAGGCAGTTGTATAAGTGAGTGTCCTAGTGTGTACGAGTGAGTGAGTGGGTGAGTGAGTTTGTATCTCAGTGTCGTGTGTCTGGTGAGTGAGTGAGCAAGTTCGACTCACCGCCAATCCCTCCAAAGCCCCGCACAAACTGGCTCCCCTCTTGGCTTTTGTCCGTGATGATCTCGAGGGTGGCTCCGAAAGACTTGTAGTTGTTGGCGAGCCACTCCAGCAGCGGCTGGCACTCCACCAGCTCGAGCTCGACTCCGGTCTGCGGGCCATCGCATAGTGGTCACTTACTAGCTGCCCCTCAGTTTCAATCGCAATTATAGCTACTACGCTCCTATGAGTCGTAACGTTATCTAATATAGCCTATAACCTTCGTCAGTATATATATTATAAAACGCAAAAAGAATTTTTACATCTATAGTTACAAAGATTACCCCCCACATACAAACTTACAATCAAATTTCAGAGATCGAACCTGTGACTGTTTGTGCTTCATTCACAGCGAACATTAACATGCCACAGTGTGTAAAACAGAACTGTTAATTATTAACAAGAATCAGTAACAATACTATACTCACTTCCTTGTCAGTGAAATGTGACTTGTCCTTCTCCTGCTCGGGAGTGAGGTGGAGAATCGTCTCTTGGTTGGTGGCGTGAGACTTCAACACATATCTGAAATTTAACAATGTTATGTCAAAACCTTTGTGAGAAAACTGTGTTTTTAAATATTTAAATAGATGAATTCTTTTATTGCACACCAAACATGGACGCTGATAAGCAATACTGTGTCAAGCCACACAGAGTTATTTTTAGAAAATGGCATTTAAATATGTCGAACCTATTCTTAATAAATATGTTTGAAGAGTTGTATCCACCTTTTCTTTTATTTTTTGATAAAAGATATAATTAATTTAAAGCAGATTGATATATTTATTATATTAGCTATTAAAAAGTTTTTCAAATATTTAAGATTATCCTATAAAATGCAAAATATGAAATGCACTTGAAATGCAAAACAGTTAAGAAACTTTTTTCCGTACTTATTTAGTTTATATGACATCAAATTTATTTGAATAATGTTAAATAGATGATGTAGTATCAAAATACATCAATGTATCCAAATTTGACTTTTTGTGGGTTGATACATTATTGCTTATCGGCATCCATTTAACATTTAAAACGATAACATAATTCACTTGACAATTATATAAGGTAGCGAATGCTGGTGCTCACCGTTGAATGTCCAGGTTCTCCCAGCAGATCAGCGTCTCGACTGCTCCGAGCTCCAGAGCCCGCAGCGTATCATCCACACCGAAGCAGTATTTGCCGGTGTCCTGGAAATATTGTTAGTATATTATGTAACAACTGAATATTGTACAGTACATTATTGGATCTGTATTTATCTAGTCAGGATCTCATTCTCACATGGAAAAATTATTTCAAAATTTACTTAATTAATTCTACCAATTCGTTCTTAGTTTCTTGTAAGATTGTCTCAATTCTATTTGTGTTGAGAACGGTGCTTCTTTTTTTTAATGAAAAGTAACCTATGTCCATTTCTGTGATGAAAATTGGTTGAATAGTTGATGTGTAAAATTGTAACAAAGAAACGCATTCCTTTTCACATTATTTTTTTATAATAAACACACACTCAACGACGTCCAATAAGATATCACGACTTTGTGTCGGGACATCGACTTAAAGTATTCCCACTCACTCACTCTCTCACTTACCGTACAAAACGCAGCTTATATATTATATTACAGCTATTAGCGACTACACACCGATCTTGTGTGAGAGTGTGGTATATACAAACTGTAATCAGTTGACTACAACTTGACATCAGTGACAAATCAAATCGAAATATGCTTTATTCAAGTAGGCTTTTACAAGCATGTTGGAATCGTCAATACAGAAACAAGAAAGAAAACAAAAATACAAATTAATTAATTAATTTACCACCGCTTCGAAATGTAGATTCTACCGAGAAAAACCGTCAAGAAACTCGATAGTTATTATTTAAAAAGTTTTACAATAGGTACATACATATATGAGTTACAAATATATTAAACACCCTGTGTGAATCCAGCTTATACTAAATCCAAGCATGTTTATCATCTATATAATCTTGAACAGAATAATATGCTTTAGCTACTAAGGACTTTTTCATATGTACTTTAAATTTATTATTTGTAAACTGTAACTGACGTACCTGTGAGATCTCGTCAAAGTAACGTCCAATCAGTTTCTTCTCTTGGATGAATTTGACGTTCTGGAGCGACTCAGCCGCTAACTCGATGGCCTGGTTGAAGCCGTTCTCCCCTCCGTAGGAAACGTCCACCAGCTTAATGATCTTGGATTGGAGTCTCTGGAAAATTTAAATTATTTATTAGTGACTTATTTAATACAATGAACTTGGATGACCGAGCTTTGCTGGGTATTTTTTTTTGGTAAATCACTTTTTATATTTAGTAATAAAGAAAGAAAAAATAGTAGCAAATTTTCATTGGCCGAAAACATGAATAAAACGACGTCTTCTAAAAATGTAACCTAGCTAGATCTATTTATCGTCTACAAAACCTCCTGCATACTAAATTTCGTTAAAATCGTTGGAACCATTTACGAGATTCCGGTTATTACATATATATAAGTATTGCATATATAAAGATATTGTATTATTATAGATAGACTTAATGTAGTCAGTGTAATAAGTGTAATCATTGTAATCAGTAAAAGCAGTGTTGTCAGTGCAATCAGAGTAATCAATATTGTCAGTGCGGTCAATGTAGTCGGTGTAGTGAGTATAATCACCGTTATTAGTATAGTCGGTGTTGCCAGTGCAGTCAGAGTCAGTCAATGTTGTCAGTACAGTCCGAGTATAGTCAATGTTTGACTGCACTGATGTGCAGTCAGTGTAGTGAGTGCACTATCATTATCAGTGTTACTAGTGCAGTCAGTGTAGTGAGTGCACTATCATTATCAGTGTTACTAGTGCAGTCAGTGTAGTGAGTGCACTATCATTATCAGTGTTACTAGTGCAGTCAGTGTAGTGAGTGCACTATCATTATCAGTGTTACTAGTGCAGTCAGTGTAGTGAGTGCACTATCATTATCAGTGTTACTAGTGCAGTCAGTGTAGTGAGTGCACTATCATTATCAGTGTTACTAGTGCAGTCAGTGTAGTGAGTGCACTATCATTATCAGTGTTACTAGTGCAGTCAGTGTAGTGAGTGCACTATCATTATCAGTGTTACTAGTGCAGTCAGTGTAGTGAGTGCACTATCATTATCAGTGTTACTAGTGCAGTCAGTGTAGTGAGTGCACTATCATTATCAGTGTTACTAGTGCAGTCAGTGTAGTGAGTGCACTATCATTATCAGTGTTACTAGTGCAGTCAGTGTAGTGAGTGCACTATCATTATCAGTGTTACTAGTGCAGTCAGTGTAGTGAGTGCACTATCATTATCAGTGTTACTAGTGCAGTCAGTGTAGTGAGTGCACTATCATTATCAGTGTTACTAGTGCAGTCAGTGTAGTGAGTGCACTATCATTATCAGTGTTACTAGTGCAGTCAGTGTAGTGAGTGCACTATCATTATCAGTGTTACTAGTGCAGTCAGTGTAGTGAGTGCACTATCATTATCAGTGTTACTAGTGCAGTCAGTGTAGTGCAGTCGGCGCACATACCGGGTCGAACATATCGGACTGGCTCAGCTCGGTCTTGAAGTCGGCGGACCCGGCCAGGATGAGCCCCGCCACGTTGGGGCGGTCGGCGCTGATGAACAGCTGGGTGGCCACCTCCGCCACCTTGCGGACGTAATTGTGACGTTTCTCCATTCGCAGACGGGCGAAACGCAGCGCGGACTGTCCACCACGACCGTGCTTTTTCGGCAGATCCACCGTGAACTTGTGGAGAACCTGGAAGGTGGAGGTGTTTTCTATATTAATATTATATGGAGATAAAATTCGTCTGTAAGTTTGTTTGTAGGGGGTAATCTCTGTACTGAAGCGATTTGAAAAGTTCGTTGGGAAGGTTACATCACGCTACGACGCCACGCAACCATCCATGTTTTTATATTAAAATCCAACTTAAAAATTGATCTAATTATGAGACGAGAATAACATTTGCGAGTTTTATTCACGGTTAGTTGCCAAGGTAACCTTACGAAAGCAAAAATAAAGGCCCTGACAGTACATGCCTTCAGGTGTAAAGCAATGACAAACACTTCATGTATATCTTTACGAAAGCCTGTCTATGTGTTACACAATCACACCTAAACTACTAAACCGATTTAAATGAAATTTGGTACAGAGATATCTAGAGTCTCAGAAGACATAGGACCTCATTTTAAGTAATTAATTAAAAATAGGTGTAAGTAATCCTGCGCGGACGCAATCGCGGACACCATTCAGTATTAGTAAAGATACGTGCCCCACTTGGGAGTGCAAAATATCAAAATTCCAACTCACCTCACGAGTGTTACCCTGGAGGGTACCGAACAGCGCTCCGTTACCGTCCATGACGATGAAACCGAATTTATTATCATCGGCCAAGAGGGCCGTCAGCGCCTCCGTGTGGAACTTGTTGTCGCAGAGGTAGAGGGACGTGTTGATCGGCTTGAAGGGCTCGAAGTCAATGTTGACTTTCTTCTCCTTGCCCTCCTCCGTGACGATCGTGCCGCAGTAGATGACCAGGCCGTTCGGTGGCACTGGAGAGATGAATCAAAGAATTTCAAAATAAAAGTAAAATTAGTCGTGATATTTGGATACTGTTAAGCAATAATCTGTCTACCCACAAAAATTCAAATTCGAATATATTGATGTATTTTGATTATGCGTCACGTATTCAAGATTACTCAAAAAAAATGTGAGCCATCTAAAATAATAATAATAAATAATAAATAAACGCGTCACACTCAACGGCCCCCATTAAGACCTCGTGGTCTTGTGTCGGGAGTCCGGAAACTCACACAACACTAACACAACCACCCAGACCACGACAAACATCCGTATGGCCAATACATTTGTCGCGAGCGGGGATCGAACCCGCGACCGTTAGCGCTTCAGTCAGTTGCAGTGACCACTGCGCCAACGTGCCTGTCGTTATAAAATAAATAAGTACGGAACAAAAATGTCTTAACTTAATGTTTAGAATATTTAAGGGTGTTCCATATTTTTCAATAAGCA
The DNA here is from genome assembly GCA_037950945.1 of Hypolimnas misippus. NCBI lineage: Eukaryota > Metazoa > Arthropoda > Insecta > Lepidoptera > Nymphalidae > Hypolimnas > Hypolimnas misippus. The sequence goes on from JBBEEQ010000002.1 coordinate 355,278, forward strand.
ATAAACTCATACATCTGAAAAACTTAATTATTATACCAATCTGCTTCTAATACATTTTACCTTTTATTAAAATATAAAAGAAAAGATGCATATAAACATCTTCAAAAAAATTTATTAAGAATAGTTTTTATATCTTTAGACGCTATTTTCTCAAAATCAAGTCCTTGTAGCTTGATATAGTATTGCTTATCAGCGTCCATATATTGTATGCATAAAAACATATTGTTTCTTAAAAAGCTTAATTATTCGAAACCATTAGATAAAGCCTAGCTGCATCCCGCTGACCGAAGCTCGTATAGACAGTACCTCTCTCACAAATCGGCGTGAAGTAATTAGTATCGCGTTTCGTACGGTGAGTGAGTGATCCGGAAGCCGACTTCCCTTCCCGGTTTTATTTCCTTACTTCCTATTCCCTTTCATCCCTTATATCACCGAGTTAAAGTTTAACTGTATCATACTAATTGCAGTTCGTATACGGAGCAGTATCTCACTCTTACAGTATCGATTCGTACAGTGAGTGAGTGAGTCGGAAGCCTAATTCTTTCTCCCATTTCTTTCCTAACTTCCTATTCTCTTTCATTCCTTATTTTTTTTCTTATCTGGCATCTCATTTGTGGCTCTGGTATTACAAATGTCTATGGGGGGCAGGGGTGATTACTTAACATCAGTCCCCCCTGCTCGTTTGCCAGATATTAAAAAAAGTATTCCAATATCTTAAAATAATGCATACATTGTAAACCATTATATACGTATTTCATAACATACATAAATCAGGCTTTAGCGCATGTCAAAACAAGGAATGATGCAATTCGCCCTGAAATCGATATCGGAGCGGCGTTGCCATTGGTTACCAACTATATGACCTCTGACCTTCACTACCTACATGCACCGAACACAATCAATACAAGCGAATGCTGTTAGCAATTACGTATTTCCCCGGGCTGCACCGGCGCAACAGATTTCAAAAATTCAATTTACTTTATTAGTTTCGCGTCGCTATTACACGATGAAAAATTACTTTATAAAATAATCTCAAATTGAAAAATAGCCTTACAAACCAATTCATTGAGACCATTTCAAAGTTCTCCAACACGATAATTCTTTCAACAAGGAGAAAAGAGCTGATGGCCTTCAAACTACATTATAACCTAAGAATGATCTCTCATACATCAGCTCTCAAAAAATAAAAACCCAACAAAATTAGCCCATTCGTTAGGGAGCTACAATGCCGCAGACAGTCACACAGATATACACATCATACTTACAACATCCTTCTTTTTTGGTAAGGAGTTAAAAAGGAGAATCGACTTCAAAAGCAAAAAATGTACTTTCGTTTACTTGAAAGACAAATTCATTTCAGTTATTTCGATTTTAAAACCCAACTGCCGAACCGATTTAGATGAAAATTCTATGGGATCATCGGAAGAGTATACCCTTTCAAACAAACAAAAAAAACAAATAACCAAAACCAATATAAAAAAAACCCTGACGAATTGAGAAAAACTCAAATTTACTCCTAATAATTACCTTTAGTGTACAGTTTGAGTCGATGCTGTACAGACGTGATGGCGCCCAGCACGGAGAGCCGGTTAACGCGTGACTTGATGTTCGAAGCTGTTCCGAACTCGTCCGCCAACATCTTCGACACTCGCGATATCTGATCCTTGGGAGGTATTATCAATGATATCATCGACGTGCCATTCCTGTAACGAAATGTTTGAATTAATAATATATAAAAGTAGGTGGCAGTACCTCACTCTCATAAAAGATAGGTGTGAAGTAGCTAATATAAATAAACAAATCACAAGTAACGATCCCCATTAGGATCTCATGATCCTGAGTCGGAGATCGGGAAACACACCCAACAAAAACATCCAGACTACGATAAACACTCGTATATGGCCTATACGAACGTTTGTCGTGAGCGGTGATCGAAACCGCGACCATTAGCGCTTCAGTCAAGTGTAGTGACCATTGGGCTGTGTTTATAATAACAACCAGTATAGCGTTTCTATGCCTCATGGACCGAATCGTCAATATATTATAGCAGAAACTCCGTTGGCTAAGAACTCAGAGCTTTGAGCTAGCCACTTATGAATGTCATATGAATTCATGAGAGTAGACTAAAAATTGGTCACACACTATAACGCCGATGGCTTGATGGACCAATACGAAAAGACCAGAACCACTTATCATTTTGGCGAATTGGCGTGAATTGAAATTCGAAATCGCAACAAGTTAGAGCCTAGCTATTGTCCACTGACTTCAGCTCGTATACAGGCCGACCACTAGACCACTCATAAAAGATCAGCGTTTAGGTGAGTGTGAGAGCCGGAAACCTAACCCACTTCCGCATTCCTTTCCGTACTTCCTATTGCCTTTAATCTTTTATAGTTTTTTATGCTACTGTGTATTGTTCTGCAAATGTCCACAGGCGGTAATTACTTAACATGAGGTGTTCCACCTGTTGGTTTGGTCAGCTATTAACTTAACTAATGTAAATGAAATTCAACTAATCGTTAGAAATTTTGATTGGTCAGAGATATAGAAAAATGTATAGGGCGCCTTTCGTCCTGAAGAAGATAATTGTTCTAAAAGAGTTAATGACTTTTAGATCGTCCAACATAACAATAATTTAAATTGATCAACATCAAGTCCCTTTTTTCTTAAAAAATTTGACAGCTTTTTTTACGAAAATAGCGAGCGAACGCGCAGGCAAGTTTCCTGATATAAAGTGATCACCGTAGCCCATGGACATCTGCATCATTGAGCTACAAATTCGTTGACGATAAGGTTAGAAGAAAGGAGAATTACCGTGCTCTATAATAGCAATGTTTCAAGCAACCCTACTTGATAGGATGGATAGATAAGAAAAGCTATAGCAGACGCATTACGGAGGTTTTCTATGCGAATTCTACTAACCATTAAGTAACCATTTAATTTTTCTAATCTATATTAGCGTGACGATATAAGGAGTATGTATCTAACAAACATGTATTCTTAAACGGGAATTACACTTATACGTTTTGCACTGAGACTAAAGATTTTCATAAGTTACAAACTGTCCTTCGTTTCACGCGCGTTTATGATTACTGCTTCGCTCCTGTGTCGTAGCGTGATGTAATATAGCCTATAACCCACCTCAGGCTTAATAAACAGGCTATCTAACAAAAGATATTTTTTCCTTTTTTAACACTCAGCTTTCGTAACTACTTACGAAGTATTATTCTATACTGGGTTACAGAGTTGTTTCGTACAGCTCTCGAGAGCAAAGCTTATGTAATTCTCGCCTTAAGTTAGTAACAACAAGTCTTGCTATCGCTTTACTCAAATATATCGTATAATTGTTTGTTGAATGATGACAAATAAGTAATGAATCAGAACTATTTATATAATTATATCAAGTATTTGTCTATATAATATACTGCTTTACTACAAAAGATGAAATTAAACCATGTTGAACACGTGTCTAGCTAAACAGTGTTTAAGATTTAAACATTGCTTAAAATATTATCTAAATTGCTTAACAGCGAATAAACTCATAAAAAAACTTATTGATAAAATGTTATACGTTACATTTGATAGCAAAAATAGGTTTTAAACATCTATTAAACTGACTTAAACGTATATTAATCTATGTCTAAAGCATGTTTAACTCAAAACTGTCTTAGACGCGCGTTTAACGTCTGTTTAAATCTTTTGTAGTAAGGCAGACAGTGTTTAAAAATTAGACATTTTTTAAAATGTTGTCAAAATTTTATTTGTTATGTGAAACTTATTAATAAAATGTCACACGTTATATTTGATAGCTAAAATAGATTTTTAGCATATTAATAACATCTAAGCGTAAATTTTTATACATAATTAATCTATGTCTAAACCACGTTGAACACTAAACATTTCTAGACGCGGATTTGTAGTACGGGATTTTATTGACACGCGTTCAACGTATGTTTAAATTTTTTGTATTAAGGCAGATAATGTTTAGTGCATTAACAGTACGAGTATCTAACAAACTATTCTCCTTTTAAGAAGAATATAACGTTGACGTTATATAGCCTTAAACCTTCCTCAATAAACAGGATATCGAATAGGAAAATATTTTTAATGCTTAAATTCGTGGCGTATCAAAAAAAACGCTTATTTCAAAGCCACAACAAAAAATTTTACTAAATATGTTATTAGGCGGTATATTTATATTTTACCTGTCCTGTATAACACACTGATTTTTTTTCGCGGAACCTACTGGTTAGTCTATTTAAATATATTGCATTTTATTTTTTTACTTTGATTAAATAAAAAAAATCATGCATTTAAGGTGTTTTGAACACTTTCGTAGACTAAAGCGAGAATTACATTTGTATTTGATTTATTCTCGTTATTAACCAACTCTGTAACCTAGTAACAGTTACCTAAGTAACTTTACGAATGTTTTGTGTCAAAAATAAGGCACAGATACTAAATCCTTTAACCCTTAAGTGTAAAGAAATGACTAACAAATATTTGTGAAACTCTGATAGCAAAACTTAAGTGTAATTCTCGTGTTAGATTAGCATTTCTCAACAAGCCCAGTTCTGGCAACAGGTTGGTGTCAAGAGCGAAGATATTTATACTAACCAATTCCCAAGTTTGCCTGTATAGAAAAAATATTTTGATTAATCCATTTCTTTGAAAAATATTGAGATTTTTTCAACTTTAATTTTAACAACAAAAATTAGCCTGTGTTTCTCCTAGATCTAATCTGAATCTATAGAAAAATATTTATCAAATAAACAATATGTAAATTATGTTATTTCATTTACTTTAATTATTCCACATATTTTGATTTAAACACTAAACAAATGAACCGATTTTGAATCAAATTCTTTAGGATCAGAATGAAAGTATACTCTTTTGAATAAAATAAGAATTATCTAAATAGGTTACGAAATTAATAAGTTCTGAGGTACAAGCCCTTAAAAAAAACCATATACTACATATATAAGTGTGAATAGTATGGATTATTATGAAACTTCAAAAAGAAAATGATACAATTAACAAAGTCAAGAACCATTTTTGTCTCATTATTGAACTTCTTAGCAGTATTTAATAACAGAGTACTGTTATTTTTATTGTTGAACCTGCATCACGAGATAATTAAAGGAAAACCTTCATTGTATCTTGTTTGCATGTATGATACATACACGGTAATCATATTTCAAGGGTAATTGTTGAATGGATCCATCATCTGTTCAGACAGATAAGCAGGCGATGTAGATTTCATGACAGTATCTAAGGCAAAAACAGCTGCTAAAAAGCTAGGTATCCCAAACAAGGTGAAGCGATGCTTCACGCCCGAGCAACCCCTCGTATTATATCAGGCTCAGGTTCGCTCGGGCGTGGAGTACTGCTATCATCTTTGGGATGGTGCTGCAAAATACCAGCTTGATACTCTTGACTCTATTGATCGCCGAGCTCGCAGAATAGTTGGGAAGGAATCGCTAACGCGGGCGAAGATGCTTAGCCTTCAACACAGACGCCTTGTCACTTGCTTATCGATTTTTTACAGAATATACTTTGGAGAGTGTGCACAGGAACTTCACGACCTAATTCCCCCCACACCTTTTTACCACAGAACAGCGAGAAGCCGTCAACGGTGGCATCCTTATGTGGTTGATCTCCCACCAACTCAAACAAAGCGATTTTCATCCTCGTTTTTGATAAGAACCGCTAAGATATGGAACACGCTTCCAGCATCAGTGTTCCCCGCCACTTACAATTTGAGTGCCTTCAAGAGAAGAGTGAATAGGCATTTTCTTGGCAAGCATGCACCAACCTAGGCGTCATCATTGCTTACCATCAGGCTTGATTGACGCCAAGTGCTAGCCAATTCAGAATAAAAATAAAAAAAAACAGTGTCTTGTAAGTATCATTTACCCCTAAAAAATGCTAAATGTTCATACAAGCTACCATCCACTTCAGAGGTAAAATATAAGTCTTTTTATTATTTTTTCTATAACAATAGCTAGCAAATGAGACAGATTATATGTTAAATGATCACCACCATCTATAGATCTATACAGCACCAGAGACACAAATATGTTGTCAGGTAAATGAAATAAGGAATGGAAGGGAAGGAATAGGAAGTAAGGAAAGGAATGGAGGGAGTTAGGCATCTGGCTCTCTCAACCACAGTACATAATGCAGCTTTATTAGTTACTTCACACCAATCTCTCGTGTGCGGTATTAACGCACCACACTCAACGGCCCCCATTAAGTACGCGTGACCCTGTGTCGGGGATCCGGAACATACACACACAAACACCCAGACCACGACAAACATTCGTATGGTCAATACAGATATTTGCCGTGAGCGGGGATCGAACCCGCGACCGTGAGCGCTCGAGTCAGTTGCGGTGACCACTGCGCCAATGTGTCTGTCAAATTATTATTAGTATTGTCCTGGTTGTGATAGCCTATATATGAGCTGTAGCCAGTGGTCTTCAGCCAGGCTATACTACCAATATATCTTACATCCTTTCGTAAATAAAATTACTATTCAGCAAAAACGTGTCAACCCACAAATTTATTATTCAGAGATGTTAATGTATTTTGATACTGCGCCACCTATTTAACATTATTAAAAATATTTTCAAGCTATCTAAACTAAATGAGCACAGCAAAAGTTTCTTCATTTAATGTTTCGGATTTCAAGTGTGTTCCATATTTTGCAATTTTTACAATAATATCAAATATTTGAAAAACTTATTATTAGATAACACATTAAATATATCAATCTGATTATAATTAATTATACTTTTTATCAAAATAGAAAAGAAAATATATATGTCTTCAAACAAATTGATTATGAATATGTTTGACATCTTTGGACACCATTTTCTTAAAATTAAGTTTATGTGGCTTGACACAGTATTGCTTATCAGCGTCCATACATGATTCATTTTATATGAATTATAGGGCAGTCAGCAAAATGTTTCCAAACACTTTTTTGTTTAGTTTTCATAGTACATTTCATCCTCTTCAAGTTTTCTTTTCACACTGAAAAGTAGCCTTTATCTATACCATTCTTTATCAAAATAGGTTCATCAACTTAGGTTTAAAAATGTAATAAAGAAATTTAAAGACAGAAAGATAAATAGTTACTTCGCATAACAATATTAATAATAAAGTCAATTTAATTGTTTCCATTCAGTAAACATTGGGTAAGCTTTGATAGGTGATATTTAGCCGTATAAAGTATCAAAATTGTGTATTAGTGTAAGCAGTAGTTTGTTATACACTTCTGTAAGTATTTTATTTAAATAAAAAATAAAAAAAATTGTTTCCATTGTATTTAAGTTTATTTATTTTTATCAAAAACTGGGCCGCACCACACCTGGGTTACATATAGTTTTAAAACCCCTTATTCACACACTTAGAGGCACAATCAAAAAAATGCTGATATATATATATTTATTTTTAAATACAAGTGAAACTTAAATATTAAATTTCATGATTTGGAAATGAAGACTTTCCTAAAACATTTCATCCCTTATCTAACCTCCCCTTAGGTGTGAAATATTCAGAAATCCTCTCTAAGTGGATGCTTAAAAAATAAAAGGCATCTACTGCCAAAGTTTCAAGTTTATAGACTTGGCGATTTCGACTCTGCATTGATGGCGTACAAGTGATTTTATATGTATAGATTTTATGTAATGTAATATAAATGCAAAGGTGTTCATTTGTATTCTGTATTTATTATCGTAAACAAAAACCTTAAAACTTTTTTTAACGTTGTAGAAAAAAGCGGGAATCTTTAATTTTTTTTCATTAATACATTTTAATTTTAAAGTGCAAGGCAGCGAATCGATATGCCTAATAAAAAAAAGAAAAAAGAAATCGCAACGCTCTTGTTGGAATACAAATTACACGTTTATAAGGTTCAAAATGGCTTGTCATTATAGCTGACGTCTCGGCGGCCATACATGCAAATATAGTCTCAACATGTATAGAAATTCATATATCGAATGTAGACAATAGGAGCGACTCTCGACACTACGCATTACCCAGCTATTGCATTTTCTAAGGTTGTACATCGCGCATGCATTTTGCGCATGTGGTCAATACCTAATGACGCAGCCCCGTTGGCAATTTTACCCAATCATGTGGCCAAAAACTTTCGCCGTCACAACACTAATAAAATACGAAACGAAACAATGAATAAGTTACACAATAATAACTCACCCTCTTGCCATCTCTAAACTCTTTATCAATTTCTTGATCTTCCATATTTCTACATTGCGATCGGCCGATGATTCTTCAGACATTTTGGAGCGGTTTAACTTTACTGTTCGAACTGAATAAACTGCACTGATAGCAGTAAATCAACTGTTTAATGTTCAAAACACACCACTGAACTTTTCTTTTATTTAAGGGAAAGGGAGTTCGACTCGCGGTGCGAACTGCTCAAATCCAGATAGAACCGGACGAACGATACTTCACGACTTCTTTCACACACTTTTTAGTTCACATTTAACTGTACGCCTTTAACTTGAATTTTTCTTCTTGTACGGGGATTCTTGGATTTTTTTATATCGTTACCCTTAAGCATGTGGGATGCTAAATTCAGACATAAGAAGCCAAAAGGTGACGTGAATAGTAACCAAGCGAACGAACGCTTCCACTCGACGTCGACCGAGGAAGTGAAAGAAAAAATGACAGTGTTGCCGGTGTAAATATATACAAAATGCACTTATGAAGACAACCCTGCAATTTAATAAATCAATACATTAATGTATTGAGCGAAAACTGCAACCAACAACTAGAAACTAGTTTATATTCAACAAGTATTTCAGTTAAATGTAGATTTATAACAAAATCATGTAAAAAATAATTAGTAAAATAGTTTAAATGCATTAATAACAATTATAATTTATACTAATGATCCATGCTCCCAGGATTTTAAAACTAAAAGTTTATCCAAATTTGGAAGACTTGCAAAATAGTTAATGTTTAAATGTGTACAGCTAAGCTAAGCTGCTATAATAATTATTATTTTTAACATCCCAAAAAGAGGGGTGTAATAAGTTTGACATATTTTATATATTTGTATGTCTTTGTATCCGTCTCTTTCTGTAGCATCAAAGCTTAATTTAAAAAAAAATTGCCGAGTTAATTTCCGAAAAGCGTAGAATTTTACTGTGAATTTTTAGTGCAATTTTAATTAACTTCAAAATTGGTCTGACCGCCAAAGCGACAATTTTTTATTTACCTAATTAGTCCTTACTTTTTTTTAACAGTCCCACTGTTTAGGTTATAAGAAGATGTTATTGTCAATATTTTTTCACACCCAACCTTTCTTGTATGTCTTGGGGTTGGTTGGTAGAAAGCGCAGGAGCATTAAGGAATCGTTAAGCTCAACTTTTGTTTACGTTTTTTGTGCAATAAAGAATATATAAATAAATTAATAAAATATTTAAAAAAGAAGTATAACTCTTTTTAAAGACTTTAATTAACTTAGATTTATTAAACTATGCAAGAGATTTTTAATTCGGATTTCATGAATACATAGAATGGATCAAGAGAAAAGTTTGTATATGTATAATACATGCATATTATAGTAAAGAACAGCCGAGAAATACAAAAGTACATTGCACCAATGCGAACTCAGAGCGGGTCGCTAGTTAAAAATATAAATATCTTTGCCATAACGAATAATATTACGGAAAATTCGGCTAAATTATTTCAAATGGCAGCACCATATGAATCTGTCAACAAATCTAATCGACAATTCAGCAGAGGTTATATTTCGCAATCATCCTCTACTCACGTTCACGAATTTTTCCGTAAATGTAAAACAAACACACATAAATATCAAACGTACAATGTAACCTCCATTTAATATACAGTTGGTTGACAAAACCGGTGTTTATGTAAGAGTGTTAGCATGTCTTCTCTTAAATTCAGATTCTTACTAAGAGACCTGGGTGTTAGGAGATTATGGAGTGCATGGACCAATAAATACATATTTAGTACTGTTGTGAGAAGGTGCATACGCGATCGCGGTGTTCGAGAAGTGATACAACGATTCAAACACACGATATTACGTCCAAAACGAACACTTTTGTTGTCTGCCACAGCGGCGTATAAAAGTCATAATGATGACTCTTTCAACTGCGATCAAGGGATATCCGACGGAGAATTACAGGTGATAAACTTATTGACATATCGTTATTTTATCTTAAGTGTATATTTATTTCATATCTACGATATATTTTTAACAGAATGAATGAGTGAAATATGTTTACGAATTTAACTTTATTAATTGCTGCGGTTACTGAAATAGTGATTTTTGTTAATATATCTCATAATACACAGTTACAATAGACTTTACAGTTTAACTTTAAAAATGTGACACTAACACCCAAAATTATCCTGTTTATGAAGTGTCTCTTAATACCCATGATATGAAGGACAAAAGGTTAAAGCTGTGTAGTAAATATTTATTTTCGTTTTCAGTTACACAATTATTGAGTTAAATGACTACTTATATGACTTAAAAATTATCAACACATACACTCAAATAATTTTTAAATAAATCTACTGTAACTACATTTGTTCATACAGTAGCCAATTTAAGAATTAAAATGTTAAAAAGAAGTAAAACATTATAAAAAGGAAAAATTCTTAATTAATTGGATGCTGATAAGCAATAATGTGTCAAGCCACAAAAAGTCAAATTTTGAGATATTGATGTATTTTGATACTGCATCACCTATTTAACATTATTCCAAAAAAATAAGTTTATATAAACTAAAAAAGTACGGAAAAAAGTTTCCTAATAAATTGTTTCGAATTTCAGTGCGTTCCATATTTTGCAATTTATACAATAATCTCAAATATTTGAAAAACTTCTTATTAGATATTATATGAAATATATCAATCTGCTTTTAATTCATCATACCTTTTATCAAAAAATAACAGAAATTGTGGATATATACTCCTTCAAACATATTTATTAAAAATAGGTTTGACATGTTTAGACATCATTTTCTCAAAATGAAGTCTGTGTGGCTTGACACAGTATTGCTTATCAGCGTCCAATTAATGTGTTACTTTTTAGAAAAGTTAATTAAAGTGTATCAATTAAAGATCATCTTTATAAAGTCCTTTATTTATTTGTTATACTTTTTTTTTTATGAACAAAACCTCCTTTTAATTAAAATAAAATAAAAATCTCTGATAGAAACTACTATAGATGCTCTGAGAAAGAATAAAATAGGCTGTTTATGACACATAAAAAACCTCTTTTCGAAAATACTAAAAGAACATTCTGTTTGGAATCTTTTAGAGCAGGCTCACTAATTTATTTCATTCGCAGTTCATTGCTTTCACATCTTTACACCATCACAAATTCACTTTGTTAAAATACATAATTTAAACATTATCTGAAGTTAGGAGGTTGTAGATTTTTTAATAACAAGTAAATTTTTAATAGAAATTTAAGAAGATTAAGTTTCTATTAAATGTACTTCCTGCTGCCTACTTAGACGTTAAGTAAGCTCAGAGTAGGCCAATAGTATGAGTCTGAACTGCAGTCTGATATTTTATGACCTCTTTTTTAGAGTAAAGTCTAATAAATATGAGAAAAATACAAAATTAAAATCTATACTAATATTATAAATAGATAAAATTTGTTTATAAGTGTATAGGTTGGTTTTTGTGAACTGGGAAGCTACATATGTAATTTGTTATTGCTAAATTAAGGAGTGTATTATTTAGTTTTGCTCAAGTGTGATATGAAAGAACTCTATAACATAGTAACAGATACGTCGTAAGTAGTTACGAAAGCTGTGAATGTTAAAATAAGGCACTGACTCTGCATTACCTGAATCTATTGATCCGATTTGGAAAATTATTTTTACGTTACATCGCCCATTTGTATTGAGGATGGTTATTCTATATTACATCACGTTAGGACTCATAGGACGGAAGTAGTAATCGAAAGTGAAACCACAAGGGGCAGCTAATTTACTAACATACAGTTGACTGGTTTACCAATTAAGATGTTAATAAGTCACATTAGAACTTTTTCTTCATGCATTAATCTTTATTAATTAAATAACTTCGACAGACACGTTGGCGCAGTCATCGCTACAACTGACTCAAGCGCTAACGGTCACGGGTTCGATCCCTGCTTATGGCAAACGTCTGTATTGGCAATACGGATGTTTGTCATGGTCTGGGTGTTTGTGCTAGTGTTGTGAGTGTTTCCGGACCCCCGACACAAGGTCACGCGATTTTAATGGAGGCCGTTGAGTGTGATGCGTTTATTTATTTATTATAACTATATTATAATCACAGCCTGCTTATCAAACAAGGTCAATTTGTCTGAAACAAACCATTTTATTACATAACGTGACCTTGGAATTTCAATTTAATCTACAGAAGGTTAATGCTTACGGGGTTTTAATAATCTAATCCACATTTTATTATAAAAATTAATAGCTAAATTAAGATTATATTGTTATAAATTTATTTTTTACGGGTTTGCCATTGTATTGTGGGTAATTTAATTCAACATTCGCTGGGTTGTATACACAAATTTATGCATTATTTTTATGTATTTATTTTATGTATCATATAATTTTTTACTAATATTACATAATCGTTATTTAATTCTTGTTATTTATTAATCAAAATATTATTTTATTTTGTTAAAATTTTAAGTAGGTACGGTGTTTGCAAGAATAAACTTAATTTAATGTTATTTATAAATTTTTAAACATACAACATTCTTGAAATTTTATGAATATTATCAATATGACATCAATAGACACAAACATACAAATTTTAGTTATTTTGATTTTAAAATCAAATTATTAATCCGATTTTGATACAAATTTTATGGAACTAATCTGAGTGTATGCCCGTTTGAAAAAAAATCATTTTCAAAATCGGTTAAGGTATGACGTAGTACCGAGGTAATAAAATCTCCACCTTTTTTTAAATTGGTTGAAAATTTTTCGTATGTACTATGTAGGTGATTTAGACTGTCAAAATATTTGCAGCCACATAATATGCTGCCATTTTAACTTCGGGTCGTATGACCTTAATCTTTTGACATCCGCTAACTTGTATTAAATGCTACTTGCATGTAGCTGTCAATTACAGGAGATTCTAATGCTAGGTGTCGCTGTCGAGCACAGAGCCAATGATATAAATAACAAATAACAATATTGTGTTGTTGAGTTCGAATTATCGTATGGATTAGAAACTCTATTTAGTTAAAGCTTAATAGCTAACTGAATATATGGGCTGACACCACCAGGGACGTACCACATTCTCACAGAACGGGAAGTGGCTTATATACTTCTATTACTGGTTATATATATATATATATATATATATATATATATATATATATATATATATATATATATATATATATATATATATATATATATATATATATATATATATATATATATATATATATATATACAGGGTGTCCCGAAAGTCAACGATTAAATTGAAGTGGGTTATAGGCCAGGTCATAACGAGTCTGTAGATAAAAAAAATCACTACTTACATATCACTATTTACTATGCTACAAATTTAAACCTTTCTCAATCGTTGTTACTGTTTCTTAAAGTTAAATTATGTATTTATCAAATAAATAAAATTTCAGGGCTCTAAGTCTATCATGTGCGAAAAAAAAATCTCTTGAATTTCAAAGGTTTTTGTCTTTTGCATCACTATACTTTGAGAACTCACACTAAAAAATATATACTACACAGAATCTGTAAGTTATCTCCAAAATTGGCGCATTAAATGTAGAATCCAAAATGCTAAAAAAAAGACCACATTGAATCATTGAAAAAAAAGATCCTGTATGAAATCCAGCTATACTAAAACAACGCATTATTAACATCTATATAATCTTGTACAGAATAATATGCTTTAGCTATTAAATACTTTTTAATTTACAATTTAAACTTATTCATTGAAAAAAATTCTGTATTTTGTTATAAAAACGGACACTTTGCCCCAGGAAGGAAGTCGAAAACTTGGTGTTATTTATAACTATCATATGTTGTCATCTAGGCGCTACTCCTGGAGTTGGAGAACGTCCAGAGCCTCGTCAAGATGACGCTGTACTGCACGAGCTGTGGAAAGCGGCTTGTGATCGACAGGAAACAGCCCAACGTGCGCTACTGCGGGTGAGTCAAGTAGATAATCATTCTCATAACACTGTATATGTCTAATATATACATAAAGGAGCATGAGATGGGGCCCCGCTGTAGCCTACTGACAGCTCGTATACGAGCTGGTTTAAACGAAGTAGTCCCTCACAGAAGATCAGTCGGAAGTCGCTTATCAATATTATCTTCAATTAATCTTTTTTAAGTAAGAGAGTTTTTTTTATGCCGTCTCTAATCTTTATTGCTTGGCAAGAATTTGAATATAAAATTTTATTTTTTTTGTTAGTGTATTTCTTTTCTTTAATCGTCATTATTTTTTGCGGCTTCATCGACATATTTTATTATAGGGTCTATTTTTTTCCCTCTTGTCTTATTCATTTCTTTCTCATGTAACACTTATTCTATATTTACAATTTTCTGATATTTACTTTCTATACACTAATTTAAACTGACTTAAAACTATTTACATATATGAATTCTTGAGGCTTGAGGTTGCAGAGGTTGTTACGGAACTCAGACATTCATTTAATAAAGTTAAAACATTAAAATTTTAAGTGAGAGAGTTGGAATCCTTTCTTTCCGTTCCTATTTTTTTTTTGTAGAAAATAGCTGGCAAACTAGCGGGCAGCATAGCTGATGATCAGGCACAAATGTGTTGCCAGCTGAAATGGAACACGGGACAAAAGGAGTAGTTAGGCTTCCGACTTTCTCACTAATCGCGCGAAACGCGGTATGAGTTACTTCACGTCGGTCGTCTGTAAGAGTGAGGTTAAGTACTGCCTTGGTCAAGCCAACCCGTATATGAGACGTAGTCGTTAGGCTACAGCTAGGATCTACTTTAATAATTTTCATCCCTTGTCCCTTTTTTAAGCTGGCAACGCATTAGTATATCCTCTGGTGCTGCGAATGTCATTAACATCAGGTGTCCCGCCTGTTCGTTTGTCAACTATTTCTTTATAAATAAAACGTATCGTTTGTTTCGCTTCCACGCTTCATCGATTCAAGCGATTATCATGAAATTGCTTACACATTATCAGACATACAGAAAAGGACGAAGCGAAGCTGCTAGTAAGATCCTAAGTGAAATTGATCATATTTTTTTTCAGGTGCAAGGAACCCAAATCGGATAACGACTCGTCTGACGGATGGGTTCCGTACATGGAGACGGAGGACGTCATCATATGGAGGAAGGAGTACAAGCCTGGCAAGGGACTTTATGCTTATAAAGGTGAAACTAGCATCCTCTCGCGATTTCGTCCGCGTGGAATAGTTACTTTAGGCTAATAATGCATTATTTTAGAATAAATTTGGTTAGCATAAAAAAGGTTATAGTGAGCTAACCTTAAAAGATAGACATATGCTGTCGCGGACTTTTTTTTAGAAGTTTTAATGGGTAACAATTCCGTCGTATATGATTTTTGCGAAACTTCTTCTTTTAATAGGAAAATATCCCCCAATTTTGAAACATTCTTCATTGGTGCTCCGCTCCTTTTGATCTTAGCGTAATAATATATAGCCTTATAGCCTTTCTCGATAAATGGACTATCTAACACTGAAAGAATTTTTCAAATCGGACCAGCAGTTCCTAAGATTAGCGCCTTAAAGCAAACAATCAAACAAACAAACAAACAAACTCTTCAGCTTTATAATATTAGTATAGATTACTTATACGGCGAGACATACACTTGTAATAAAAATAAAAACTTAAAAAAAGTGGTCTAATCAGCTCGAAATTTATTATACTGTGTAAATAAAAAAAAAACTTGGCAATCTAGACCTGACTCTGCATAATCTGTATCCTGCTGGAGCTCGTTGAAATGTTCGCAACGTATACATTGTCGAGGTCTTTTTTCTTAACTGTAAATGGATGCTGATAAGCAATAACGTGTTAACCCACAAAAAGTCAAATTCGGAGATATTGATGTATTTTAATACTGCAACACCTATTTAACATTATTCAAAAATATTTGAAGTCATACAAACTGAATAAATACGGAAAAAAGTTTCTTAATTAATTGTTCCGTATTTCAAGTGCGTTCCATATTTTGCAATTTATACAATAATCTCGCATATTTGAAAAAGTTTTCATTACATAATATATTAAATATATCAATTTGCTTTTAATTCATTACACCTTTTATCAAAAAATAACAGAAAAGGTTGATACATACGTCTTCAAACATATTTATTAAGAATAGGTTTGACATCTTTAGACGCCATTTTCTCAAAATGAAGTTTGTGTGTCTTGACACAGTATTGCTTATCAGCGTCCAAATATTCATTTAGGTATAATTAATTTTTGAGAATTATGTTAAAATTCACGAATTGATAGATTAATATATTTTTCAAATTCTTCTCACGAATTTTATCGTGATATCTAAGATAAATTGCGTAACGAGCATTGAATTAGTTCATCCGCGATAAGCGATAGTTATACGATTGAAGGTCACACACAGACGACATACGCGGAATAATTGAATGCAGTTGGATGCTGATAAGCAATAATGTGTCAACCCACAAATGTTCAATATGGAGATACCTTAGAGGGTTATATTCTAATAATGCATCGTGTATTTAACGTTATTCAAAAACATCTGAAGTCATTAAAACTAAATAAGTACGGAAAAATATATCGTAATACAATGTTTCGAATTTCAAGTGCCTTAATTATTTCGCAATTTATACAATAATCTCATATGTTTGAAAAAACTTTTTCTGAAATATATCAATCTGCTTTTAATTTAATATAACTTTTATTAAAATAGAAAAGAAAAGTGGGATATATACTTCGATATTTTTTTTTTAAGAATAGGTTTCATATGTTTAGACGCCATTTTCTCACAATGAAATCCGTGTGGCTTGACACAGTATTGCTTATTAGTGTCCAATTATGCATATAATGGAGCGAACGAAGTTTTTTTATTCGTATATTTGTACCGTTGATCAGATTATGTGACCTCATGTTAAGTGGTCACTGTCCATGTCATGTCACAAAATGTTGCTCGGTACAAATGGAGAAGATGGGATGAATGAAGTAAGGGAAGGAACGGGAAGGGTTTTGAGGCTTGTGGTTTCAGGTTCGATGTTGACGACCAGCTAGTTAATAGTCTATACTAATATTATTAAAAGATAAAGTTTGTGTGTAGGGGGTAATCTCTGGAAACGCGAGTGCTAGTTAATAGGCTATATTAAATCACGCTACTACATATAGGATCGAAGTTATAACTATAAACGCAAGGGGACAGCTGTAAGGCAATATTACGTCACCCTACCACTCAAAAGCAAAGTAGTAACTATAAACGCGAGGGAGATCTAGTAGGCTATATTACATCACGCTTCTATGCATAAAAGCGAAGTAATAACCATAATGTGAAGATCAGCTAGTCGGTTATATTTCATCACGCTACAACTCATATTAGCGAAGCAGTAACTAAACGCGAAGAGCTTCTAGTAAGCTATTTTACATCACTCTACGACCATAGGAGCGAAGTGATAACCATAAAGCATCGAGCCAGTAGGCTATATTATATCACGATACGACTCGGGGCGAAGCAGTAACCCTATATAGACCAATTATAGTTTCACATAAATATAACATCTCCAGTATACAGCCGGTACCCAGAGGTGCTAGCGTCGGACTTCGCCGCGGCGCACCTGCGCATCTACCTAGATGGTGCCTACCGCGGTGGCTGCGCTTGCGGTGGTGCTGTTTCTAAAACTACTGATCCGATTTGAAAATTTACTTTTGCGTCCAATATCCCGTATATTGAGGAAAGTCATAGGCAATATTACATCATACAATAATTCATATGAAATAGTGACTATAAGCGCCAGGGACAACTAATAGGCAATATTAAATCACTACCATTCTCAAAAACAAAGCAGTTACTAAAAACGCGAGGGGCAGCTAGTAGGCTATATTACATCACGCTGCGACCATAGGAGCAAAGTAATAACCATAAAAGCATCGAACAGTTAGTAGGTTATATTACATCACTGTACGACTCAGAACGAAACAATAACTATAAACGTGAGGATCTGTTTATAGGCTATATTACATCACTAAAATTCATACGAGCGAAATAGAAACTATAAGCGCCAGGGACTAATAGGCAATATTAAATCTCGCTACCATTCTCAAAAGCAAAGCAGTTACTATAAACACGAGGGGAAGTTACTAGGCTATAATACATCACGCTGCGACAATAGGAGTGAAGTAATAATCATAAACGAGAGGAGCAGTTAGTAGGCCATATTATGTATGTACCATACATAGACCAACGACAGTTCACACAAACGCAACCCTCCAGTGTACGGGCGGTACCCGGAGGTGCAGGCGGCGGACTTCGCGGCCGTGCAGGTGGACGGCGCGTACCGGCGCGCGTGGGACGCCGCGGTGGCCGCGCTGGCCGTGGTGCAGCGCGACGCGCGCGGCGTGCCCGGCCAGGCCGTGCTGCACTGGGAGGTGCTGTGGCCGGTGAGCGCGCCCTCTTCCCGCTGGTGTGCTGTATCCGCCTGCGCGCGGGGCTGTGCTTTGTTTGTGTTATACTTGGATGCTGATAAGCAATAATGTGTTCACCCACAAAAAGTCAAATTCGGAGATGTTGATGTATTTTGATACTGCATCACCTATTTAACATTATTCAAAAATATTTGAAGTCATACAAACTAAATAAATACGGAAAAAAGTTTCTTAATTAATTGTTCCGTATTTCAAGTGCGTTCCATATTTTGCAATTTATACAATAATCTCGCATATTTGAAAAAGTTTTCATTACATAATATATTAAATATATCAATTTGCTTTTAATTCATTACACCTTTTATCAAAAAATAACAGAAAATAATATACGTTTTCAAACATATTTATTAAGAATAGGTTTGACATCTTTAGACGCCATTTTCTCAAAATGAAGACTGTGTGGCTTGACACAGTATTGCTTATCAGCGTCCATATGTAGATGTATATATCGCTGCTTTTGGTGGTAATTTTAAAGAATCTGGTTTTTGAATTTCATGAATGATACACGCTTGACCGGTTTTAATCGACTTGCATTAAAGAGGGAGGTTCAAAATTTTTACCCGACGCGACGCAAGAGAGAGTAATGTGTTTATCAGTCTTTGTACATATCGCTGCTTTTCAAGAATATCGATGCAACTAAAAATGATGAATTTTAGGGAATAGGGTTTTTAAATTTCTTTATTAACGTGTTGGTGCATAGCTGCGAAATTTAAACGATCCATTGATGTTATGACTTTAGTGATTTAAAGAAAATTCATCGTCGCAACTCTTTTCATGATAACATCAAAGATTTATGGTCTTTCGACATACTTAGTTCTATTTGTTAGAATTTTGAGTTACTACGATGTTCTTGCAAAACCAGCGATATTCTGAACAGACTGGAATTACTAACAGTAGCGTTGGAGCAAGTGTGAGTGCCGAGGATAATGGAACAGTAGTTGAGGAGGATTTCTTCCACGAAGACTCTGAATCTGCTGACGTTGATATCGGAACTGATTCACAGCTGGAAGATGAACCAAATATAATGAATTTACGTACACGGAAACCAATTGGATGCTGATAAGCAATAATGTGTCAACCCACAAAAAGTGAAATTCGGAGATATTCATGTATTATGATACTGCATTACCTATTTAACATTATTCAATAATAAATACAGTCATATAAACTAAAAAAGCAGGGAAAATTTCAAGGTCGTTCCATATTTTGTGCTTTATACGATAATCTCATATATTTAATAAACTTTTTATTAGATAATATATTAAATATATCAACCTGCTTTTAATTCATGATAACTTTTATCAAAAAAGAAAACAAAATATGGAAAAATACTTATTCAAATAAACTTTTTAAGAATAGGTTTGACATCTTTAGACGCCATTTTCTCAAAATGAAGTTCGTGTGGCTTAACACAGTATTGCTTATCAGCGCCCAATTAGTTATAAGCAAACTTTTGCTAAGAATGTAGTGTTATTTTAAGTTATGATTATTACAATAAATTAATCGGTTTAGTTCATTTAAGGGGGTAAAGTTATGTATCTAGGTTTTATATATGGATGCTGATAAGCAATAATGTGTCAACCCACAAAAAGTCAAATTTTGAGATATTGATGTATTTTGATACTACGTCACCTATTTAACATTATTCAAAAAAATTTCAATGCATCTTAACTAAATAAGTATGGAAAAAAGTATCTTAACTCAACGTTTAGAATTTCAGGTGCGTTCTATATTTTGCAATTTCTAAAATAATCTCAAATATTTAATAACTTATTATTAGATAACATATTAAATAAATCTATCTGCTTTTGATTCAATATACATTTTATCAAAATAGAAAAGAAAAGATGAATATATACGTCTTCAAACTAATTTATTGAGAATATGTTTGACATCTTTAGTCGCCATTTTCTCAAAACGAAGTCCGTGTGGCTTGACACAGTATTGCTTATCAGCGTCCATATATAAGAATATTCTTTTAATTTATTAAATAAATAAATGGGTGTTGCTCTGTAACTAAAGATTTATTTTTATTATTTATATATTATATACATTAATTACAGTACGGTATTTATAACGACTATTACATACCTGTAACCAAAGAAACGATTTTACGTTTATTTATTATATTCAAACCAATTTAAATTAAAGTAAATCTTTTTCTATTATTCGTTTCTATGGTTATTCATAGTGACAGTATGAATAAAAATTAAAAAAATAACATAATATAATAAAAAACGTAGATAACAAAAAAAAAAACCTTAAAAATTAAAATAATACATTTTCTTTACATATATCGCGGTATAACAACCAGATGAACGTATCTACAAAATATCGAAATTTTTTTTAACTAAAACCGTTGAAAATGTTATATTTATTATTAGAACCACTTTTATATAGAACCAAAAATAACTATATTATGAGTACTGCTAAATTAGGAAAAAGTAAAATTTTTAAAACGTAGATACGTTCATCTGACTCTTATACCGCGATATACTGTGTAATATAACTGGTCACTATATAATATCAATGTAGAGGAACAATAAACGTCAGTGTGTTCTGACCAGCAAATACATAAGACTTTGATTTCTATATAAATACAGTTAGTATTAGTATTTTATAATAGTATCATTATTAGTAGATTTGTTTTTATTGTGGAAACTAATAATAATTGTATTAGGAAGCATAAAAATATGGAAAAATCATAATGATCGATTTTGGACGCCATTATGTGAAAGAGGACAAAATGGAAATCGATAAAAATCGTTTTTAAGTTTCTCATATCGTTTTTCAATTTCAATTTATAAACGGATCACACTCAACGGCCCCCATTAAGATCTCATGACCTTGTGTCGGGGGTCCGGAAACACACAACACTAACACAAACACCCAGACCACGACAAACATCCGTATGGCCAATACAGACGTTTGCCGCGAGCGGGGATCGAACCCACGACTGTTAGCGCTACAGTCAGTTACAGTGACCACTGCGCCAATGTGTCTGTCGATTCAATGATAGTTTTATTTAAATATGAAAGAAAGATTCTTCTTAAATAGAAGTTGATTGATATATAATGTAATAAAAAATATTTTAGAAACATCTTTTTCATTTCCAGAGATTATTCGCGAACCGAGACTACGTCTACATAAGACGTCACAAAGAATTCGACATTTCGACGACGAAGCCGAAGAAGACACCGGAAATGACCTTCGGGAGCAGCGTCCACGCGAACGCGAAGCGGAAGTCCTTAGAGAGCTACGCGAAAGAGGAGGCGACGGATAACCGGGACATCCGGAACAAAGTGTACATAATAGTGTCGAAGTCCTGCGAACATCCCGATGTGCCGGAGACGAAGCACGCGATACGAGTCGCGGAGTACTGGAGCCACATGGTGGTGAAGAGCTTGGATGGAACGGAGAAGGTGAACATACATTTTAGTTAGTATTTGTGTAGTGGTAGTTTTTGCAAGTGGATTTGTAAAAAATTGTGATGCATTTGTCATATTAGCAATCAATATTATTTAATTTCAATGGCGTTTATGGCTACTGCTTCGTTTCTGTGAGTTGTCGCGTGATGTAATATAGCATATAACTAGTAAAGTAAAGTACATAACTGCCTGTAAATGTTCCACTGCTGGGCAAAGGCCTCCTCTCCTATTAAGGAGAAGGTTTAGAGCTTAGTCTACCATACTGGTCCTTCGAGCTGGATATGACTCTCAACCTAATGCTGCAGCATCATCTGGAATCAGCAGGTCACACAACTCCTTACAAACTTACAGTAGAAGTATCGTGTGGGGCTCGTTGAAATGGTCTCAATTGACGCTGGTAAGCAAAACTATGTCAAGCCACACGGACTTCATTTTGAGAAAATGGCGTCTAAACATGTCAAACCTATTCTTAATGAATTTGTTTGAAGAAGTATCCATCTTTTCTTTTCTGTTTTGAGAAAAGGTATAATGAATCAAAAGCAGATTGATATTATTAAAAGTTTTATCTAATAATAAGTTTTGGAAATATATGAGATAATTGTATAAATGCGCATAATTTTTCAAGATATGTACGTGACGACGCACACTGTGCGCTGGGGTTGTGTAGGAATGCCGGTCGGCAAATAAAAATACACGTTTACGATGACTACCGAGGGTAAAGCGGGGATTCGGGCTCTGTGGCTTCGAAAGAAGGGCTTCAGTACAGTATTTTTCTTCAGTATTTTTCTTCAGTATTTTCTTCTTTCTTGTTCTTGTGAGCCCGAATCCCGACGATGTAATGAATGTCGACAGCGCCAACTGGCGCTCCTTATATTTGGTTTTCCTCGCCCCTGAGCCCTCTTCCCCGCTTCACCCCCGTAAACTTTATTTGCTTTTAAAATCATTATTTACATCATTTTTTCTTATTAGAATATCAGTTCTTAATATTTTTATACAATTAGTTTTATTATCTAATAAGATTGTGTCAGTAGCGACGTCTGTTCCGAAGTGAGCGCGAGATGTCGGTTGCGACACATTTATACTGCCTCGTCCCCCGCCTCAGCAGTATAAATATGTCGCCCTACGCTGTTTCCAGCGTTAGTCTGTGTTTACGCGTTCTCGCGCGCACTTCGGAATAATTAACGTATGAAAGAGTAAATTATTCAGTAAACAATCATAAAACATGACTTATTACAATTATTAACAAGAATCGAAATGAATAAATATTAAATATAATATTGTAACTACTGGCAACTAGTAACACACAATAGTCAAACACTATATAACTATAAACAAACATGAATTTATCTTTAACCTAGGCTTATTTTTAAATTTATATAATTATGCTTAACTTATGTACATTGCGGTCGTCCTGCACATTCCTCCCGCCGTGCATTGTCCCTCGGGCGATGCAGTGTCTCTCGGTGCAGGCGGCTGCGGCTCGGTGGGCATCAGGATGAGTTTCTTTGTTGGTCTTCGTAGCACTCCTCCTCTGGTCTGCACGTCGACTGCGCGGACGACTCCGTCGCTCCCGGGATACGTCTTCTGTATACGTCCTAGAGGCCAGGTGTTGCGCGGCAGGTTGTTGTCTGCGACCAGGACTATATCGCCTTCCTTGAGTGGTGGCCCTTTCCCGTGGGGCGCGCGTCGATGCTGTAGGCCGGGTAGGTATTCGTGAAGCCAGCGGCCCCAGAACATGTCGGCGAGTCGCTGTGATGCTCGCCACTGTGTCCTCCCGACCAGGTCTTTGTCGTTGAATGTCCCGGGTACCGGGACGCGCGCTGAGCCGTGTAGTAGGAAGTGGTTCGGTGTGATGGCCTCGGGATCCTCGGGGTCGACTGATACGTGGGTCAGGGGTCGACTGTTGACCGTGTATTCGGCTTCTGCTAGGAGAGTGTTCAGTACCTCTTCTGACACGTGTCGGTCGTGTAGTACTGTGTTGAGGGCGGTCTTGACGCTTCGCACGAGTCGCTCCCACGCGCCACCCATGAACGGTGCTCCGGGTGGTATGTACCTCCAGCTGATGGTTTTCTGGTTGGCTTCCGCTTCTGTGGCTGTGTCGATAGCTTTGCGAAGCTCTCTGTCGGCGCCGTGAAGGTTGGTCCCGTTGTCCGACCATATCTCGGTCGGACACCCTCGCCGGGCGATCATTCTTCTCAACGCCATGACAGCAGACTCCGTGCTAAGCGAGGCTGCGACTTCGAGGTGTACCGCTCTGGTGGTGAGACACGTAAAGAGTGCGACGTATCTTTTCTTGTTAGTTCGACCGACGACCACGGTGAAAGGCCCGAAGTAGTCTACGCCCACGTAGGTGAACGGACGCTGGTGGTGAGCTAACCGGCCGGGTGGATGGTCACCCGTCGGCGGCTCGGAGGGTGTGGCTTTCCTCCGTCGGCAGGCTAGGCACCGTCGTATCGTTTCTCTTGTCACTGGTCGCACTCTCACAATCCAGTAGTACTGATTACACTCGTTAACTGTTGTTTCGACGCCCGCGTGATGTAGTTGTCTATGTACATAGTCTATGTACAATCTTGTCACGTAGTGATTTCCGTCAAGTATCGGAGGGTGTTTTTGTTGCTCCGTGACGCCCGCCGTTGCACCTATTCTTGTTTTTAATACTAATATTCCGTTTCTGATTTCTGTTGACGTCGTACGAAGGCGGCTGTTTTTTTGACGGTTCCTTGTTATTGTTGAGATTTTCTATTTCAGTTTTGAATGATTGTTCTTGTACGAGGCGTACGAGTAGCTTTTCGGCGTCGAAAACATAGCGCGTCGGTAGATCGATGTATGTTGACCTCTTAGTTGTCGATGCTTCGGTCGTTGAACTCGACCTATTTTTTGTCTCTTTCTTTTGTGTGTAGTCGCTATCTCTTTCCTTATTTCTTGCGTTTCTTTTATAATGTATTTTTTCGCGCTTCGGTTGACATAGGTGTATGAATTGTAGTACTCGTGCCGTTGATCTTAATAATTTTTCCCATTTTGAAAATCGTGTATATGTAGGTATTGCTTCCGATAGCTTCGTGACGTCACTCGAGTGTCTTAATATGTTTGTTTTTTCTTCGCCCGTGTTGACTATTTTCTTTTGTTGTTCTGTGGGCCATACTGATGGGTCCTGATATAGATGTTCAGGGCCTCGGAACCATCGATGTCCGCAGTTCAGGTCTCGGGGTACTTCGCGTGTCGCGTCGTCCGCGACGTTCATCTTCGTAGGTATCCATCGCCACTCGTTTACTGAACTGTTTTCTTCGATTGCTGCTATCCTGTGAGCGACGAATGGACGGTATGATCTTGAGCCTGTTCGTATCCACGTGAGTACCGTACGGCTGTCGGTCCAGAAGGTCTTCGACTCGGGCTTCGCGTTGTGTTCTTCTATGACGGCCGCGGCCATGCGACTGCCCATGACGGCCGCTTGAAGCTCGAGGCGCGGTATCGACGTCAACTTGAGTGGCGCTACTTTTGCTTTCGCTGCGATGAGTGAAACGTGTACTTCGCTCCCGCCGGTGACGACTCTCCAGTATAGGGCTGCGGCGTATGTCGATTCGCTCGCGTCGACGAAGACGTGTAGTTGTAGTGAGTCGCTGTGGCTGTAACCCGGGTAGCAACGTGGTACGGATATACCACGTAGGCTTTTCAAGTGCGCTACCCACTCGACCCATCGTCTCGCGAGCTCTTCGTCGAGGTGTTCGTCCCAACCGGTGCCGCGGCGCCACACTTCTTGCAGGATTCGCTTGCCGCTGATGGTGACAGGCGACGCTAGTCCGAGCGGGTCGTATACGGACATTAATAATCGAAGTGTTTCTCTCTTCGTTGGTCGTTCGTTATCTAAGGCGTTCTGCGGTAGGCGGCTCAAGTTGAGGTTGAAGCTGAGTTCGTCGCTCGCTGGCCTCCATATGAGTCCAAGTACTCGTTCGATTCTAGTTTCGTGATGTAGTGCGACGCTCTCTCTGGAACCCGGATCTGTTTCTAGGGCTTCTATGACTTCGCGATCGTTCGACGTCCACTGTCTTAATTCGTAGTGAGCTTTTGTCTGTATGTCTCTCACTTGTTTTGATACTCGGATGGCCTCTTCTTTGTTTGCGAAGCTGTGTAGGTAGTCGTCTACGTAGTGATTGTGTATGATTGCTGACGCCGCCTCGGGGTATTGTTGTCGATGTTTCGCCGCGTTTATGTCCTTGACGTAGATCGCTGTTGAGGGCGAACAGGTGGCTCCGAAAATTAGCGACGTCATTCTATATTCTTCCGGTGGTTTGTCGTCGCGTCTGTCGCCTCTCCACAGAAATCTCACGGCGTCCCTGTCTTATTCTATGATCTTGACTTGCATGAACATTTCTTTGACGTCAGCTGAGACTGCTATAGGGTGTTGTCGAAAGCGCATCAGAACCCCGGGTAGCGACTGTAGTAAGTCGGGCCCCGTTAGTAGGTTGTCGTTGAGTGAGACGCCCTTCGTCTTGGCTGCGGCGTCGTGAACGATGCGTAGTTTATTTGGCTTCATTGGATTCTTGACGTCGAAGTGAGGTAAATACCACGTTCGGTTTGTGTTCTTTGGGGGCGGCGCTAGCTCGGCGTAACCCTTTTCTAATAATTGTTCTATCTGTTCATTGTATCTTTTCTTTAAGTCGACGTCTTTATCTATCTTTCTTTCGACACTGTAGAGTCTTTTCAATGTATTTTCGTAGTTATTCGGTAGCACGACGTCATCTGTTTTCCATAGTAGGGGCGCTTCGTACCGTCCGTCTTCCCTCTCTTTCACGTGTTGTTCGAGTTGTAAGAGGGCGCGCTTCTCGGGATCGTTCTTCGGTCGTTTAGCTTCTATGTTGAGTGATTCTATTGCGAAGTATCGTTTGAGTTCTTCGTCCATGTTGTCTTCTCGTGTTACTATGTGGTTGACGAAGTGAACTCTCTGTCCCAGAGATCGTGAGTGCGCACCGTGTAGCACCCATCCGAGTGCGGTGAGAGAAGCGACGGGTTGATTGCGGTGTCCCTGTCGTACTTCAGTGGCGATCAATAAATGCCAGTTGTCCTGGCCGATTAATATTTGTGGCTTTATCTTGCCGTACGCGAGTTCCCTTCTGATGTCGTTGAGGTGTTTGCAGTCTTCTAAGTCGGCCTCGTTGACAGTCTGCGGTGACAACTGGATGTTTTCTATTGTGCGTGCGTGCATGGCGTGTGACTCTTTCGTGCCTTGTATTTTCAATGAGACTCGGTGTGATTTCGTAGCTGTTATTTTTGTGTCTGCGATTGCTTCGATGTGTAGCGTTTCGGCGGGCCCCTTTGCTCCTGTTCGTTGAGCGATTTTTGATTCGACGAGGGTGACTGTAGAGCCATCGTCGAGCAGTGCGTAGGTGTTCACTTCTCCCGCCGGTCCGGAAACTTTGACCGGAACTATTTTTAAGTATGACTGCGACTTTCTTTCTGTCCACGTTGACGCGACTGTTTCATTATTTTCTGTGTTCGTCTTCGGGTTGTCGATCGTTCTATGATGATGAAGTAATTTGTGATGCCAGTATTTGCAGTTGTCTTCGCCGCACTTTCTGCGCTGACAGTTGTGTTGTCTTCCTCGGTATCGTAGACAGCCGAAACATAAGCGGTTCGATTTTACTATGTCCCATCGTGTGTTGACGTCTGCTTCTCTGAATTTTGTGCACTGTGGTAGGATATGACCATCACGTGAGCAGGAAGGACACTTGAATGATGTTTTCTCTGTAGTGGCGTAGCTTTTATGTAAGCGTCTTGTCGGTGGCCCGGTCGATTCTGTGGCGGCACTCGAAGTCTCTGGGGCTGCGTAAGGACCGCATAGTCGTGCTTCGTTTTGTAGGAATTTCATTATCTTGATAAGTTCTGGGTCTTCTCTTGAGCATAGCGAGGAGTATTCGTACCATTTATATTTCATGCTTGTCGTCATCTTATCCACGATGCATTTTGCTGTTTCCGGACTATGCAAGTAGTGTACGCGATCGAGTGCGCGCAGGGCTGCGACAGCGTTCATCATTCGACTTGAAAAGATGCATATGTCTTTCGGCGAGTCGTTGAGGCGAGGTAAGGCGCGAAGTTTTTCTAGTTCTGACAAGGCGATCGTATCTGGTCGACCGAAGCGTGCCTCAAGCGTCTTCATGATATCGTCTGTGGTTCCGTCGAGTATGAGTAGATTTTCTACGGCTTCTTTTGCTCTTCCATTTAAACTTCGTCGTAATCTTCCCATATTTTCTATTTCACTGTACATACACGACGATTCTCTATATGCCGCGTTGAAGGAGAGCCAATCGGTGTGGGAACCGAAAAATAAAGGTAGCTCTGTTACCTGTTTCACTGTTTGTCCCGATCTGGCTGCCACGGCGATGGCAGACGCTAATTTTGTCACATCGACTTGGGACGTCTTCTCGTATTCGTTTTCTTCCTTTTTCGGCTCTTCAATTCTTTTTGCTACTACGAGCGCCGCCGATGCCGGCGGCGGGGGTACCGGCACCGACGGCGGCTCAGCCGGTGCCCGTACGTCTTGAATTTCGTTTGTCTGGGGCAAAGTCGCCCTGTGTTCCTGTGTGGCGTTTAACCACGAACCAACTCGTTGCTGTGCTCCTACGTCGGAGATGACCGTATCGTCATCGCTGTCGTCTTCTGTTTCTATGCAGGCCAATCTCGCCTTCGCGAGCTCTAATTCGATTCTTAATACCTCTTCTTTGGCCTGAGCGATGCGACGGGCTTTTCTGTTGATTCGTTTCGATCTCTCGGATCGTCTATCTTGCTGCTCTTGAGGATTCATTACGGCGGGTTGCAGCACTGTGGCTTGTTCGGCGTTCTTCGTGGCTTCGGCGGCCGTAGTCTCGGCGGCCGTAGTCTCGGTGGCTGTAGTCTCGGTGGTCGTGGTGGCGGTGGCGTCCGACGACGTCGTGGTTGCAGAACCTGACGCCTCCGTGGTGGTGGCGCTTTCGTCGGACGTCTGTTTCGTAGAGCGTGTGACCGGCATCCTCAATCCGAAATCGAAGGACCAGAATGTACGTGACGACGCACACTGTGCGCTGGGGTTGTGTAGGAATGCCGGTCGGCAAATAAAAATACACGTTTACGATGACTACCGAGGGTAAAGCGGGGATTCGGGCTCTGTGGCTTCGAAAGAAGGGCTTCAGTACAGTATTTTTTCTTCAGTATTTTTCTTCAGTATTTTTCTTCAGTATTTTTCTTCAGTATTTTTCTTCAGTATTTTCTTCTTTCTTGTTCTTGTGAGCCCGAATCCCGACGATGTAATGAATGTCGACAGCGCCAACTGGCGCTCCTTATATTTGGTTTTCCTCGCCCCTGAGCCCTCTTCCCCGCTTCACCCCCGTAAACTTTATTTGCTTTTAAAATCATTATTTACATCATTTTTTCTTATTAGAATATCAGTTCTTAATATTTTTATACAATTAGTTTTATTATCTAATAAGATTGTGTCAGTAGCGACGTCTGTTCCGAAGTGAGCGCGAGATGTCGGTTGCGACACATTTATACTGCCTCGTCCCCCGCCTCAGCAGTATAAATATGTCGCCCTACGCTGTTTCCAGCGTTAGTCTGTGTTTACGCGTTCTCGCGCGCACTTCGGAATAATTAACGTATGAAAGAGTAAATTATTCAGTAAACAATCATAAAACATGACTTATTACAATTATTAACAAGAATCGAAATGAATAAATATTAAATATAATATTGTAACTACTGGCAACTAGTAACACACAATAGTCAAACACTATATAACTATAAACAAACATGAATTTATCTTTAACCTAGGCTTATTTTTAAATTTATATAATTATGCTTAACTTATGTACATTGCGGTCGTCCTGCACAAGATAGTTTTGGTTAGGATATAATAAAATTTATGCCCTAAGAATTATCTGCAAGATCATCTATGGACGCTGATAAGCCATAATGTGTCAACCCACAAAAAGTCAAATTCGGAGATTTGAGAGATGATGTATTCTGGTAATGCATTATGTATTTAACAATATTCAAAAGTTTTTAAAGTCATCAAAACTAAATAAGTACAAATTTAATGTTTCGAATATTGAAAAATGGTCCATATTTTACAATATAAAATAATCTAACGTCTTAGAAGAACTTATTATTAGATAAAACCTTTCACAATACCAATATTCTTGTAATTCGTTTTACATTTTATCAAAATAGAAAAGAAAAGATGGAGATATACGTCTTCAAACAAATTTCTTAAGAATAGGTTTGACATCTTTAGACGCCATTTTCTCGAAACGAAGTCCGTGTGGCTTGACACAGTATTGCTTATCTGAGTCTATATAAATTTGATATTTTGTGTAAGTATGAATAAATTATAAGATGTGATATAATGAAGGAGGTCGAGTGAAATCGTAGTTTTCGCACACGCCTTCCCTGGGGGAAACGTAGGAAGTTAAGTTTTTGTGGGGTATCGTCACCTGCTCGAAGGGCTATGTGAACTTTTTTTTAATAATAATAATAAATAAACGCATCACACTCAACGGCCCCCATTAAGATCGCGTGACCTTGTGTCGGGGGTCCGGAAACACAACACTAACACAAACACCCAGACCACGGCAAACATCCGTATGACCAATACAGACGTTTGCCGTGAGCGGGGATCGAACCCGCGATCGTTAGCGCTTCAGTCATTTGCTGTGACCACTGCGCCAACGTGTCCGTCAAACGCCAACGTGGCACCCGACTTAAAAAAAAATTCTTTTTCTGGTTTATTTGATAGATATCGGTAAGTAGTGGGTAGTAGTGAAGATAACTTCGTTTGTAGTAGCGTCAAAAAATAAATTAAACACCAAAAAAATTACATCCCCCGACTTTGCAAAAAGTTACTTTTTTGGGTTCTTTCTTATAGAAAGGGGTTAGTAGTGGATTGAAGTGCACTTTTTTTCGTTTGTAGTAAAATTACAAAAAAATATATATTTTTTCCGTATTTTTACAAAACGAATTTTATTACATAAATTTATTCACAAAGCCTATACGAATGCAACATTTGCTAAAACTGACTGAAAAACACTCGCAGACGTTAGTAGTGAAAGAATTTTCGACAATAGTTAAACAAAATTTTGTTCGAAGCGATAAAGTTCAGTAGAATTTGCTGATGAGCATAATCGATTGAATTACTTCCTTTTCAAAGTCTAAACGATTACTACAAACGCTGAATATGACTGAGGAACGTTCGCGGTGGTTAGTAAAGGTTTGTAGTGAAGGAATTTTCGTTTAAAGTGGAACAGAAGTTGGTAGAATTCGACCAACATCCCTAAACTGGTTTCGGAGTATACTCTACTGGATTAGTTCAGGTCGAAAGTCTATACGATTACTACAAACGCTGAATATAACTGAGGGACGTTAGTAGACGTTTGTAGTGAAGAAATTTTCGTTTGTAGTAGAACAGAAGTTGGTAGAATTCGACCAATATCCCTAAACTGGTTTCGGAGTATACTCCACTGGATTAGTTCCGGTCGAAAGTCTATACGATTACTACAAACGCTGAAAATGACCGAGGGACGTTAGTAGACGTTTGTAGTGAAGAAATTTTCGTTTGTAGTAGAACAGAAGTTGGTACAATTCGACAAACTTCCCTAAATTGGTTTCAGGATATACTCGACTCGATTACTTCCGGTCGATGGTCTATACGATTACTACAAACGCTGAAAATGTCTGAGGGATGTTAGTATACGTCTGTAGTGAAGAAATTTTCGTTTGTAGTTGAAAAACTGTTTGTTTATTGATTTGCAATTTAATGCCTTCTTCTAACGATGTAAGGACTAAAATAGTTTGTAATTAAAAAGAAGTTGGATTCATTCGTAGCGTTTTTTGGCGGTAATAAAATGATTGATATGAAATGAATATTGATAAATACGTCATTCAAAGTATTATCTGTCGCTTTCTACATCTTTCTGCTATCTTTTGGACAAAAGACGAATACCAAATCGGGAAAAAGGCTCGTCTTTAGAGGAAATCCACAAATCGATCTATTTTTGATCTTCTGCTCAGGCAGGTTATGACCCATTAATCGGAATAAATGGTAATCAGATAGAGCAACATCTGGAGAGTACAGCGGTGGGGCAGAACTTCTCATTTGAGGGGTTTAAGATAAGTTTTTACCGGTTTTGCGACGTGCGGAGGAGCGTTGTCGTGAAGCAAAATGACTTTATCATCGCTCTCGGCGTATTCTGACCGTATCTTTTAATGGACAGCTTAAACGCATTAATTGTAGTCGGTACCTATCCTCCGTGATAGTTTCATTTGGTTTTAACAATTCATAATAAACCACACCCCTCTGATCCCACCGAATACACAGCATTAGCTTATATCCATGTTCTGCTTAGCATTGATTTTAATGGTTGGCCGGGCTTAACCCATGACTTTAATGTTCAGGATTGTCGTAATGTATCTACTTTTCATCGCCGGTGACAAGTCGATGTAAAAATCTTTTTCTTTTCTGCCTTGGAAGCAATAGTTTGTAGGTCAATAAACGCCTGTCAACGTCCCTCGGTTTAAAATCGTACGGCACCCAATGGCTCTGTTTGAGGATCATACCGAAAGCATTAAGACGTTTTCCTACCGTTGACAAGACAGCTCCTAACATTGTTGATAATTCTCGAAGCAATTTATACGAGTGTTCGACGAGTTAAGCCTTCATTTGTTCATCTTTAAATATTTTTTGTTGTCCAGGGCTCTCCTTGTCTTCCAAGTCAAAATTACCATTTAAAACGTGTAAACCACTTTCAACATTATTGCTCAGCTAGAGCTTGTTCACCACAGACTTCTACCAGAACACGGTGACTTTCTGCAACACTTTTACTCATATTAAAATAATAAAGTAAAATTCCCCGCAAAAATACCTTATTCGGTACAAATGTTGTCATTTTCAATAAATTATAAAGTGTTCTGATTTACGCTTTGAAAATAAACTATATACTCTAAACGATTTCTAAGAATAGCTACTTCAAAATAAATATGTACTTATAGGTAGAAATGGGATACTGTTATACTGATGCTATCATGCGGAAAACGCTACGAAATAATTCCAACACTTTTTAATATAAAATTACGTTTAAAATGATTGCGTATTAATATTTTAAGTAATTTGAGAAACACGTTCGGTATTAGTAGAACAAAAAACTGCTAAAAACAATAAAAAAATTATTTAAACACATTAATTAGACGAATATTGTTATATAAGAAGTATTTAGTAATTCAAATTAAAATAATGTCTTCGACTGTCCTCAATTTTGTGATTAATTTAGTGTTTTGCGCAGCGTAATGCGCATAGTTCAGACCTACACACTTACGTGAAACGAAGTATAGTGTAAGAATTTTCTGTTATTGTCGAATTAATGTTAGTTAAAAGCAATCAAGTTGATTAAAATTTGTTACGAAGTGCAATTACCATCCGTTCAAATCAATATTACTGCAAAGAACTACTGATTTTGTTTTCATTTTTGGGATCGCCTAAATCTTTCTTGTAAGGCCACGCCAATCTTCGCTCTCATTGAGGAAAGCCTGTAAATAGACTGACTGTTCCTGTTCGATCGAAATATCGCAATCTATAAGAGACGTACCGTCTAGCTTATCTCTTTTTTGATCGTGTTTTTATTATCATCGTCATCTTCGCGTACACGCTTACGATCACCTACATCTACATCTTTACGGTTATTAGCCTGGCCTAACTTACGTTGAACATGACTTTCACACTCTCGATCTTGTTCCAACTCGTCTAGTAATATATTTCCTTCCTGAAATACATACGTTTTGGATTTTTGAAGTTTTAGAATCTAGTACCAGGTTGGTGGATTTTTCCCCTACCGGATCAGCTATTCGAGGCGTCGAATGTATTAGTCTGGGTCTTAGTTTTTTGTCTTCTTTTGTGTCGGCATTCAACAAAAAAGTCGTACCTACCAGGTTCCTTAGGTGAACAACAAGGAATTTGTCCATTCTAATTGATTTTTCTTTTTCAAATACCAGATGTTTTAATTCCCGAAAATATTCTTCGCTGCGAGCTGAACTAGAAACCAATCGTACGTTATTTTCATTTAATAACTCTACGTGGGTTGAACTAAGAGCAGTGGCGTGCAGTGCATAAAGACAAAAAGACACTGCCTACCCTAAGTAACTCAGATAAATTTATTTTGATGTCTAATATTATACCACTAACGCCATCTATCAATTAACGGTGGTAGCACGATGTATCATCGATAATTCCTGTGTTTGCATTTCTTGCGCTGCACACTCGCGCTACTAGCGGTATAGGCACAAACTAATTATCACTTATTGCGTGAATGTTTGCAGCATGACGGACTCGTAGTCATGTGAATATATTTATGTGTGCGTCCTTATAAATATTTGACACACAACGATAATATTACGCACATAAAGAGAAAAAAAGACACTGTCTTTTTTACGTTATTAGACGATGAATTAGGAAAATTGCCGAAGAATGTAATGCGACTATTTTGAAAAGTTTTATATTTCATTTAATTATCGCATTAGTAAAGGACTATTAATTTTGGATAACTTCTTCCGAGGGTATACTAGCCGGAATAGCATCCTCGAACTCCATCAACCTATTTGCTTCCTCACGTCTCCAAGCATAAGTCGATTTTTCTTGCAATTCCTTTCCGATTCGCAGATTTCTTTCTCCACATATTTGTCGCTTCTTCAGGTGTGTTACTCCACGAGAATCAAACGTGGAAACATGTAACGTCGTTCCGTCATTGGTTGGTTCACTCAGACAATAAATGTGAATTTTCGATCCGCATTCCGAGCAATTGCCTTTAATCGATAAAAATATTTCTCCTGGATTTCTATTAATTTTAGCGTTTTAGGGATGTTGGTCGAATTCTACCAACTTCTGTTCTACTTTAAACGAAAATTCCTTCACTACAAACCTCAACTAACCACCGCGAACGTTCCTCAGTCATATTCAGCGTTTGTAGTAATCGTTTAGAGTTTGACAAGAAAGTAATTCAATCGATTATGCTCATCAGCAAATTCTACTGAGCTTTATCGCTTCGAATAAAATTTTGTTTAACTATTGTCGAAAATTCTTTCACTACTAACGTCTGCGAGTGTTTTTCAGTCAGTTTTAGCGTATGTTGTTTTCGTATAGGCTTTGTGAATAAATTTATGTGATAAAATTCGTTTTGTAAAAATACGGAAAATATATACATTTTTTCGTCATTTTACTACAAACGAAAAAAAGTGCTTTACAATCCACTACTAACCCCATTCTATAAGAAACAACCCAAAAAAGTAACTTTTTTACAAAGTCGGGGGATGTAATTTTTTTGGTGTTTAATTTATTTTTTGACGCTACTACAAACGAAGTTATATTCACAATATCCACTACTTACCGATATCTATCAAATAAACCAGAAAAAGAACAATTTTTTTTTAGTCGGGTGCCAAGTTCGTCCATCCATCAATCCATCCGTCATCCACGATGATGCATGGATCATTGAGTTAGTAGTAACAACCCTGTAAATGGCCATTTATCTGGGTGCGCTTTCTGGTCCACGTAGGGGCCGATGGGAGGTATCTGTGTCTGAGGTGGGAGGGACAGGGGACTATTTTTCCGCACTGCAAGTCGCATTGCTTGCTACGGTTTTTTTCTTACAGTATGCCATAAATTTTGTTAATAATAACCGTAACCGCGGCCGCCAGCCGGGCACGGAGTTCGTGCTGACGTACTACGACGAGCCGGGCGTGGGCGGCATGCCGGGGGGCGTGGCCGCGTGGGCGTCGAGCCGCGCCGCGCCCGCCTACCTGGCGCGCATGCGCCGCGCCGCCGCCGACTACCGCGCCTGGGCGCGCCGCCGCCCCGCGCAGGTGAGCGCCGGGGCTGCCTAGCTGTGCCTAGGTGGGGCTAGGTGGGGCTAGGTGGGTCTAGGTGGGTCTAGGTCGCTATATAAGTATTCACCGTGCCTGAGAGTGTTGGCCTTGGCTTTACCTAGACGTACCTAGAATTAGATACCTTTAAAATACGTACGTAAGAAGAGGTGAAGCTTTTATAGACGAAGACTGTATGGCGAATCTAATTAACTTCTTTACCAATATTAAATGTTCACGGATTATGTCATATTACATAGTGTGAGCTACAGACATTAAAAATATACTTGAGCAAATTTAAAATTAGTTACATTTACAAAATTATAACATATTATGTATTCATTAAAAGTGGATTTTAAATTCAATTGCAACTCTCAAATTTATACTGTCCAGTTAGATGCTTGTTCCTTTTGCCTGCTAATTAAAAAAAAATCGCCATTACACATTAGCGCGTTCGATTTACACTTGCTGGCTGTAGAAGCTACACCCTGTGTTAGTAAGACGTAGTACATTTTTTCCCTTCCAGGATCTACCAGACTTCATTCCATTCGGTCCGGACCAAGTGAACAAGGAACAAGCCGTTCAAATACAAGAACAAGACATGGAGGTGAGGATTTCGGCTTTTTTAAAAATGGAAAGGTTCTCATTCGTCTGTAACGAAATCGGCTTGACCGATTTGGATATTTCTTTTTTTTTAGCTTGAAAGAGTATACTTCGAGAATAAACCTTTTGAATTTTCATCAAAATCGATTTAGTAGTTTGGTTTTAAAATTGAAATAACCGAAACGAGTATGCCATAAACGAAATGCAGTTTTTTGCTTTTGAAATTGGATTCCTTTTATTTAAGTCTTGTTTACATTAATTATGCCGAGTTATATTGACTACCGTAACAGCCTGTAAATGTCCCACTGCTGGGCAAAGCCTTCTCTCGTGGTAAGGAGAAAGTTGGGAGCTTAATGCAACACTTGGTCCGCTACGAGGCGGGTGTACATGTGTCAGAATTTCACTGGCACATGCAGGTTTCCTCACGATGTTTTCCTTCACATCTTGGCTCTTAGGTTTATAATAGATCTATAAATGACCTTTTTCGTACAAAAATAGTTGCAAGCGAGACTTTTACTGTTTTCTTTAAAAGGGTTAGATTGATCCCATAAAATTTTCATCAAAATTGGTTTGGAATTAAAATAAAAAAAAGGCTGGATCATATACGCCTTTGTTGTTTGCGCTATTTTTTAAGTCTTAGTTATTACAATATTTTTTTCATTGTGTAGTCTGTGTATTTGTCAATAACCGTTAGTCTTTCTTTCCTTAAAATAAACGTATTTTTACCACTAATTTCCAGTCGTCAAAACAAGGACCGGAAATGGAGAACGGAGTGGCAACACGCGACCAAGCGTCACAAACAGACGACTTCCTAATACAAAACTATTCTAGTGATAAAGATACGAAAGATGAACCAAAGATTGATAACAAGAGTGACGAGAGTTCTGGTGGCAAGAGTGAACCAAGAGAGAGAGGTAGGAGCAAAGAGAAGAACGAAGCCGGTGTTCAGACTAATGTCGGGAAGGATAATGATAAGAAGGTACTATTCTAGAAAGATATACTATATTCGAAATATGTATTTTTCCGTAAATTTCCTTGCTTTTAATTGCTTTTACCCGACTGCGTGACGTAAAGTGATTTAACAAGTAATTGGACGCTGATAATCAATACTGTGTCAAGTGTCGATTTCCAAGTGTTACATATTTTGCAATTTATACAATAATCTCAAATAAAAAAAGTTTTTATTTGATAATATAACAAATATATCAATCTGCTTTTAATTTATTATACCTTTTATCAAGAAGGAAAGAAAAGTTGGATATATACTCTTTCAAAC
The DNA here is from genome assembly GCA_037950945.1 of Hypolimnas misippus. NCBI lineage: Eukaryota > Metazoa > Arthropoda > Insecta > Lepidoptera > Nymphalidae > Hypolimnas > Hypolimnas misippus. The sequence goes on from JBBEEQ010000002.1 coordinate 393,159, forward strand.
ATATTTTTTAAGAATAGGTTTGAAATCTTCAGAAGCCATTTTCTCATAATGAAGTCCGTGTGGCTTGACACAGTATTGCTTATCAGCTTCCGTATATAAAGTCAAAACTAACTGGCTGATATTTTCACAGACTGGTCTATTAACATAGAACTGACACCTCTGGTTCTAAACAGAAACATTTTGCATAATCTTATGCCAGAGATGTTGACACAGAGGTCACTGTAACTGACTGAAGCGCTAACAGTCGCAGGTTCGATCCCCGCTCACGGCAAACGTCTGTATTGGCCATACGGATATTTGGACGCTGATAAGCAATAATGTGTCAACCCACAAAGAGTAAAATTTAGAGATATGGGAGATGATGTATTCTGATAATGCATTTCGTATTTAACATTATACAAAAAAATTTCAAGTTATCTGAATTAAATAAGTACGGAAAAAAAATTCTTAATCGAATTTTTAGAATATTGAAATCAGTTCCATATTTTGGATTATTCAATAATTTCATATATATGAAAAACTTATTATTAGATAAAACTCTTTACTAGCCTATCATCTATTTATTAATTATAATTTTTATCAAAATATAAAAGAAAAGATGGATATATGCTTCTTCAAATAAATGTATTAAGAATAGGTTCGACATGTTTAGACGCCATTTTCTCAAAATGAAGTCCGTGTGGTTTGACACAGTATTGCATATCAGCGTCCATTTATCGTGGTCTGGGTGCTAGTATTTTTGTTCTGTATTTCCGGATCCTCGACACAGAGTTATAAGATCCTAATGGGGGCCGTTGAGTGTGGTGCGTTTATTTATTTATTTAATCTTCAATTAAATTCCGTAACTGTGCACTAAAAAAGATTTTTGAAAGTTTTTTTGATATTAAATTCCTAAATTTTTCGGGCAAAGCTGCGGGAAACTGGTAGTATTTATATACATAAGTATATATTTTTCTACAGGAAACATCACAAGACGGAGAGAGTGAGAAACCGGAAGAGGAGAACAATGGCGGATGGTGGCGGTACCTTTATCCGTTTTATTACTTCGTCTGATCCAACATTACCATCGGCTCCATTATATGGTATTCACAATTCGGATCTTTATGACTCATCAGTTAAAACTTTGTGAATTACCTAGCGGTTAAAGTACCTAGGTTATTTAGCGTATAGTCTATGTTTCTTTACTCGTCTTATTTAGCAGAGAAATATGGCGTACTTCTAGCCACACAAGACTTAGATAAGAAATTATCGATTGAATGATTGAACTGAATCATTTTTTATAATGCAAAATTGTAATGAATAATAATTGTTCAAAAATTCGTGATTTTCGTTCGGGGTGTTGTTGGCAAAGAAAAATAGACTATAATTTAGGAGTTATGTATTGATAAAGAACTAAATTATGGGGAAATATTTTTTTAATATGGCATAATTTTACGCCATATTCGATATTGCATGAAGTCATATAGCATACTATTCGAGTCGACTATTTTGGTTAAGCACAAAGAGCTATGAAATGTTATAATATGGCTGATATGTTCTGCCATATTTAATTGTTGTTGACGTTCTATTGCCGTTATTAGAAACAAAATTGAAATATACTTTTTCAAATAGGCTTTATAGCATTTTTGAATTATTAAAACAAAAATATTTGAATTAAATAAAAAGCTACCGCCTGTTCAGAATGTAGATTCTTCCGAGAATGATCGGCATGACTCTCGGTAACTAGGTAAAAATTATACATTTCTAGAATACATAAAAATTTACTACTTAAAATGTATTAGGAACTCGTTTAATCGTTTTCGTCCAGTAAAGAGTCAAAATACAAAAAATATATTATACGCGTCAATAAAACGCTCAGTGTGTAAATACCCTAACGCTTAATAACGCATAATAAGCATATGGATAATAGTTTTGTAATTATACATATATTATAAACTGTAATGTTACCTAACCAGCCAAAAACATTTGTAACAGTATAATAAAGTTATTAAAATAATTTTAAATCGTTAAAAAAACTATAATATGGCACCAACAGCCTTATTAGTTTAGTGATATTAAATGATAATAACAATACAATACTAAACTCATTAGTTAAAAACGTACATAACTATAATAGAAAATGCAACTACTTAAGAAACTACACAATCTATAATATGGCTGCTACTGCCATATTAAAGATCCTAGTATTCATATTTTAATACTAGATTGGGAATCGCTATTCTTAAATAAACTATATAAATATGGCGGAAGGTTGCCATATAGCCATATTGCAATAAAATTAATCCATAAATACAATATATGAATGAATGTATTTTAAAATTGAACGAAATCGTTATAAGCGAGTGAAACTCGTGGCTATTTTAATTGGATAACTTTCAAAATATATTTAAGATTAAAGGTCAGGACAAACAGACAGACAGTAGGCTTAGTAATAGGATTTCGTCGGCACATTTTAATTAAAAAATAAACTATTTTATAGTTCAAAAATCGATTTTTATAGTTTAATAAACTATTTAAAACTCGATATTTAATATGTCATACTAGAAGGTAATAAGTCTTAATATGGCTTAACATCAATTCTCAATTGGATGCTGATAAGCAATAATGTGTCAACCTATAAAATGTCAAATTCGGAGATATTAATGTATTCTGTTAATGCATCATTTATTTAGCATTATTCAAAAAAAAATCAATCGAATCATTTGAATTAAATAAGTACAAGAAACAGTTTCCTAATTTAATGTTCAGTATATTGATCTGAGTTCCATATTTTGCAATAAGCAATATTCTCGTATATTTGAAAAACTAATTATTAGATAATTTTTTTTATTATTCTAATCTGCTTTAAATTTATTATACCCTTTATTCAAATAGAATAGAGAAGATGAATATATTAATCTACAAATAAATTCGTTAAGAATTGCTTCGAAATCTTTAGACGGCATTTTCTCAAAATGCGTGTGGCTTAACATATTGCTTATCAGTGTCCAATTGTAGTATTGTATCAATTTGTAAAAAGGAAAATCCGCCACAGTAGGTCTCGAATTATAACTTTATTTATTTCAAGAAAATTATGGTAAATACATACATAGACTGCGAAAATCATTTCCCCTTTTGACTTCGCCGTAGTCGGGTGACAAGAATAAAACGAAAAATAATGGGAAGACCGTTCGTTGAAAAAAACAATTAATATTGTTATAAATAATATAATATAATTAGTAAATGCTAACACGAAATGGTTGTATAATTTATCATTCATAATATAATGTCCTTAAGACCACAAACGAGGTGGTTGCGGCAACCAAGTAGCCAGCTCAGTGGCCAGACGAGAATGAATCACAAAATTAGGTCTTATGTTGTTCTGGTCACAAAATTAATTGCTGGACAATATATTCTTATCTGGACGCTGATAAGCAATACTGTGTCAAGCCACACGAACTTCATTTTGAGAAAATGGCGTCTAAAGATGTCAAACCTATTCTTAATAAGTTTGTTTGAGTAAGTATTTATCCATATTTTCTTTTCTTTTTTGATAAAAGCTGTAATGAATTGAAAGCAGGTTGAAATATTTAATATATTATCTCATAAAAAGTTTTTAAAAATATAAGATTATTGTATAAATTACAAAATAAGGAACGACCTGGAAATTGGAAACAATTAAGAAACTTTTTCCTATACTTATTTAATTTATATGACTTAATTTTTTATTGAATAATGTTAAATAGGTAATGCACTATCAAAATACACCAATATCTCCAAATTTTACTTTTTGTGGGTTACACATTATTGCTTATCAGCATCCATATATTCTAGTCAATGATGTTATGTAACTAAAGATATGGAATAGGCTGACGTATTTTGGCACTTTGGACGACGTTGCCTAGCAACCAATTAGCGACTGCTTTTTCCACAAAGTCTTAAATTGAACCAAATATGAAATCATATTATTTATCTATTATATATATATGATCAATCAACACAGAGCCGAAACCGCTGGGGCTAAAAAAGTGAAATTTTACACACTTAAATGGACTAAAAAGGACTTGAAAATACATCCCCTAAGGGGTTCAAAAGAGGGCTGGGAAGGTTATAATTTTATTTAAGTATGAATTTTACTCGTTTACATAATTTTTAGCTATCTTGTTTTTTATTAATTATGAAATTTAACATCTATAATCATATAAATTATCATCGATTCTAGTACATTCTAGTACATTTTGGTTGCCGCAACCATTCCTAGTTTAAATAGGCAGGTCTATAATAATTATATAGAAACGTGTGCAATAAAGTTTATACTATAAATGCAAGTTTAAGATCAGTTTTGTCTGTGGTTACGTTGTTAAAGACTAGGTAATTGATCTAAAATTCGTTACGATTCGAGAATAGTGACGGATCTGAATTAAATTTTATTTTTTAACACTCTAAGTTTTACTATCGAGAGCGATATAAACAACTCTGTAACCTAGCAACAGATCGTCGTAAGTAGTTACGAAAGCTGTGAATGACGAAAATATGGCGCTGACAGTACTCTTTCAGGTTTAAAGCAATGAGAAGTTATTTATATAAATCTTTATGGGATAAAGAAAATCTTATCTCAGATAGAAAAGGGTTCAATATTAAATGAACTCTGATCAGCAATACCGTGTCAAGCCACACGGACTCCATTTAAAAAAAATGGCGTTTAAAGATGTCAAAGCTATTCTTAATGAGCTTGTTTGAATAAGTATGACCTGGAAATTCGAAACAATTGAGAAACTTTTTTCCATATCTATTTAGTTTATATGACTTTATTTTTTACTAGCGGCCCGCCCCGGCTTCGCACGGGCACATACACACACACACACACACACACATACACCCTTCTTTTTTTGCGTCGCGTTTCAAAAAAAAAAGTAAAATTATAAAGGAACTTTGAATTTTTTTTAATGATTTTTTTTTTATTTTATTACATTGACTCCCTCCCCCGTACCCCAGTGACGCTTACATGGAGCCTACATCGCATGCTGGCTAGCTGCGCGCGGTGAGCGGCAACCACGCGACTTTTTTCTAATACTTGCATTTTTAAACTCGTGATATCTTCCGAATGAAATGTCCGAATTGAATAATTCAAAAAGTTATAAAAAGGTATTGAAGCCGTCCTGGATATAAAGTAATTTATTTATTTTGATAAGGATTAATACCGAGGTATAAACAGCCTTTTCAAGCGGCGGCATATAAATTAAATTTTTAGAACAAAAAACCGCTTACTGTGACATAACTATAATATTTAGACATATGCTGTCGCGACACTTTTTGTAGATAATGATGAGTTCTGCAAAGTCGTAGTAAATGATTTTGTTCTAACATCAATAGTTTTCGCATCGCACGCGACGTAAGGAATTTTTCAGGTCATTTTTTTACACATTCGGTTACATTATTGAATTTTAGTAAGGATCCCTAATTTTTTTAAAAATATAATATAGCCTATGTTACTCGGGGATAATGTAGCTTTCCAAAGGTGAAAGAATTTTTGAAATCGGTCCAATAGTTTCGGAGCCTATTCATTACAAACAAACAAATCTTTCCTCTTTATAATATTAGTATAGATTGAATAATGTTAAATAGTTCACCTATTCGTGGTCGCGAATTGACTGGTGTACCGAGTGCGCGAGTTTTCTCGCCTACCCTCACAATATTAACATTGTCGTTACGGGAGTCTCGTGTCGGGAGCCCGGAAACACAACACTAACACAAACACAACACTAACACAAACACCCAGACCACGACGAACATCCGTATGGCCAATACACACGTTTGTCGCGAGCGGGGATCGAACCCGCGACCGTTAGCGCTTATAGTATAGTATCAACGTAAGTTGTCTATATACAATTGGTCAAGGTACACAGATTGTGTCGACGGATCCGTCACTGTTCTTAAAATAATAAATATATATTGAAAAGTATATAAAATTATATATATCGGAATTTCTTTGAAAATTGTATATTTAAGATGTAGATAATGAGGCTACGGACAAAATTAATTCGTTACTAATTAATGGGACATTTCAATAGAATTTTTACGACATTAAAGTTAATGGTGCGTTAAACCCATAGGATATTTGTTACTGTTAATACTATTGGGTATATTAGGTTATAGTTTATAAAGTTTACGCTAAACGCTTTTACGCTTTTCTGAGGTGACGTTAGCTGTCACGCTGATAAGCAATACTGTGTCAAGCCACACGGACTTCATTTTGAGAAAATTGCGTGTAAAAATAGACGCTGATAAGCAATACTGTGTCAAGCCACACGGACTTCATTTCGAGAAAATGGCGTCTAAAGAGGTCGAACCTATTCTTAATAACTTTGTTTGAATAAGTATTTATCCATATTTTCTTTTCTTCTTTGGTTAAAGCTGCAATGAATTAAAAGCGGGTTGATATTTTAATATATTATCTAATAAAAGGTTTTTAAATGTATGAGATTATTGTATAAATTACAAAATAAGTAACGCCCTTGAAATTCGAAACAATTAACAAACTTATTCCGTACTTATTTAGTTTATATGACTTCATTGTTAATTGAATAATGTTAAATAGGTGACGCAGTATCGAAATACATCAATATCTCCGAATTTCACTTTTTGTGGGTTGACACGTTATTGCTTATCATCCAGATGTCGAACCTATTCTTGATAAATTTGTTTGAAGAGTTATATATCCTTTTCTATTTTAAGCAAATGTATAATTAATTAATCGATGATTCGTGCAATAAATTTTTTTATCTAATAATAAGTTTTTCAAATATATTCGATTATTGCATACTTCAATATTCGAAACATTAAATTAGGAAACTTTTTTCCGTATTTATTTCGTTTAGATGACTTGAAATGTGTTTGGATAATATAACGTGACGTATTATCAGAATACATCAATAGTTCGGGATTTGACTTTTTGTGGGTTGACACATGATTGCTTATTAGCGTCTGTAGAGTATTTCATATCGATATGATAATTTTCGTAGTAAAATATAACCGACTTCGAAGATGTTTAATATTATTTTAAACTGTAGTTGTACACAGACACGATCGCGGACATCGCGGGGCGATGATAGTTTTTGAAGAATTTCTTTGTTTATATCCGAAGATATAAGTAATATCTTAATATATTACATACTAAAACTTTTCTTTAAAATTATGCATTTAAATACCTAACACCCCAACCAAAATACATCAGTAGTTTTTGAAAATCGCGACCACACAAACGTACATATGGTTTAAATACGGAACCTAATTATTTTGAAGTCGGTTAAAAATACAATATTGATGTCTTGTAACACTTCATTTGTAGACAGACACAATTCTGCATTTATAATATTATTAAATGTTCCAATAGAATATGCAGTTAAAGTGGTATTTGTTTTTGTAGAAATTCTATTGAAGTGTACCTGAAATGTTGCTTGGTAGAATGTCTGGTGGAGTGGTCTGTGGTAATTTAAACCGACTTCAGAAGGGTACTTAATTAGAAGTGTTTGTATACTTTCAGATTAGTCCCGTAGAATTAATTCAATTTAACTATTAGGTATATTGATTGTTATTTCAAAAAGTGATAACGAAAATAACTGAATTAATTATGTCAAAATTAAAAAAGAATACCTTATTCCAGTAGGCTTTTACAAACACTTTTGAATAGTCAATACAGAAATAAAAAAAATTGATGAATCTACCAACGGTTCGGAGTGAAAATCTACCGAGAAGAACCGGCAAGAAACTCGATAGGTACTCGTTTAAAATGTTTTACAATACACATATTTAAGAATTACAAATGTATTTAATACTTTATGTAAATCCAGCTTATACTGTGTACTTACTCAAACTCAAACTCAAAATATACTTAATTCAAATGGGCTTTTAAAGCTTTCGAATCGTCATTTTTTATAGATTTTTATAAAGCTACCACCGTTTCGGAGAAACTCGGCAGTAACTCTTTTAAAATCATTCATACATAATGTATTATTACATTTTCATTTTGTTATCCTTTTAGAAATTCAACGCGTATCAAATCCACGTCTCTGTCGATTTAATATAAATATAGATAAAGATTTTTTAATATAGGCTTTAAACTTATTCAAATGTAAAACTGTCATTAAAAAATTCAACTATGTCTCAGGTAAATGATTTGCGTATGTCGCTTTTGAAGTCGGTTAAGTCTTATTTAAGACCATTATGATGGCGACCAGGCCAAGTCTAGTGAACGTTATGTTAAATATTTTAAGTGTGTAGATATTTTGTATAGAGATTATTGTTATTAAGATGTTAATCGATTATTATTAATAATAAATGTTTTATTGTTTTCTTTTTAGTATTTCATTTTGTAATACTTTATATAAGGCTTGAATTAAACTTGTAAGTTTTTTTTTTGGTAATTGTTGTAAAACAACATTTAACTTGAATTCAACTTACGTGAGTTATTAACAGTGAATTATTTCTGATGTGAATATAATGAAAAAATCTACACATATCGCTGCTTTTCAAGAATATCGATGCAACTAAAAATGATGAATTTTAGAGAATGGGGTTTTTAAATTTCTTTATTAACGTGTTGGTGCATCGCTGCGAAATTTGAACGATCCCTTGATGTTATAACTTTATTGATTTAAAGAAAATTCATCATCGCACCTCTTTTCATGATAAAACATCAAAGATTTATGGTCTTTCGACATACTTAGTTCTATTTGTTAGAATTGTGAATTACAACGATATTCTTTCAAACCAGCGAAATATTAATAAGATGTAAAATTTGTTTTCAAGTTTTTCTGTATTTGAAAAATTAATTTTGTATTGGATAGCTCGTTTATAAGAAGGTATAGGCTATATTACATCACGCTACAATACACAGGAGCGAAGCAATACCCATAAATACTAGTGAAGAGCAATTGACAAGCTAGTGTATTATGTAATATTTTGAAAGTTTGTAAGTAAAACTGGCAAGAGTAATTCGCGCCTAAATTACATTAAAATTTCATTAGTTTTGCCATCCAAAATTACACTAGCACTGTAGCTGGCGTGCAAGTAACTGGTATATCATTAAATCTCATCTCTGTGGCGTGTATCTGTGGTGTTTGACAAGATTTTTATAGAGAAATCGACAAAATTAATTCTGTTACGTACAATAGGGAAAAGAGCACTAAGCACCCACCTTGAATCGCACCGATTTCACACATCAGCTGGGCCTAGCAGGCTTTAGGTCTTCCTATGTGCACCTCTTCCACAGGACGCTAGTTCAAGGTCTTTACACAAGGAACACAGTCAGTGCCGTCCACACACATCAAAAACTTTCAGAATAATAATTTTTTACGGCAAAACATCGACCGGTCACTTCGGGATCGATGGATAGTAGTTTTTTTTATTTGATGAAAAGATGGCGCTAGTGTCGCGCGCATAGCCAATGAAATCGCTTGGCTTTGATTTTAGCGTTTCATACAGGAAGTACTCAGGCTTATTCCCAATTATAAAATTGAATTTAATGGAATGAAATCCTTTTCAACAAATTGCGTTGTCTTTTATTTTAAAAATTAATAAGGAAATTTTATGTGTTCCGATACAGAACAAATTCTATTATAAAATTTTTCTGTGGATGAGCTTAACTGTAGCTCATTGACTACAGTTTACTCTCAGAGAAGATCGGCCTGAACTAGCTAATATAACTGCGCTTCGTACGGCGAGAGAGAGCTGGAAGGCTAACTCTATCTCACTCCTTTCCTTACTTCCTATTCCCTTTCATTCCTTATCCCATTTTAAGCTGGCAATGCATTAGTGTCTCCTCTGGTGCTGGAAATGTCCACGTGTTGATCATTCAACGCCAGGTCTTCTGTTTGCTCGTTTGCCGCTTTTTTTTTATATATAAAAAGATATGCCACTGACTTGTGCATTTCGGGCTTTATATTATCTATGTTATTTCGTTCTAAAATGCCAAAAATGTGTGATTGCTTCTGATATGTGGAATAATTTGTCTAAGAATTATTTTAAAAGTAAACCAAAGTTGAGTTGCTTTAAGTTGATTTTTTCCAAATTTGAAGGTAATTTTATCTTACAACTAACTGGTTTATAGTTACTGCTTCGCATCTAAAATTCGTAGGGTGATGTAATATAGCCTATAACCTTCCATAATAAACGGGCTATCCAACACAAAAAGAATTTCTCAAATCGGATTAGTAGTTCAAGAGATTTCTATATACAAAGTTACAAAGAAATTTTCTCCCATTTTTAATATTAGTATAGATATGGTAATACGTTTAAAGGAGGTTCATTACGCTCGGTAAGTTGATAGCTCAAATTAAAAATCGAATCCAATTTGCGTGATACTGATAAATGAAAATCTAATACCCTGATATTATATTGAAAACTAACAGTTAAACACGAAGCATAGACACTTACTGCCTCACTACAAAAGATTTAAACATACGTTAAACGCGTGTTTAAAATAATCCATATTACAAATCCGCGTCTAAGCACAGTTTTGAGTTAAACATCCTTTAGATATAGATAAACATACGTTTAAGTGAGTTAAATAGATGTCTAAAACCTATTTCAGCTGTCAAATGTAACGTATAACATTTTATCAATAAGTATTTTAATTAGTTTATTCGCTGTTAAGCAATTTAGATAATATTTTAAGCAATGTTTAATTTTTAAACTCTGTTCAGCTAGACACGTGTTGAACATGGTTTTAATGCGTCTTTTGTAGTATGACAGTTAGTTCTTAACATACACCAAATAGAAGGACCGCAAATTTAACACTATAACATTACAATAATCTTAGAGATGCATGGGGTTAAAGCTATTGCTGCTCTCCAGCGCGCAGGGAAGCTCTCCCTGCGTTGGCGGAGTTCTGCGCGTCGCTCGCGATCAATACTCTTCAGCTGACGCGATGGACGTGATCTCACGTTAGTTTCATGTTAGGGAAGCATAAAATATATTTGGATATAAGAAATAAAGCATTTCACAATGGAGAAGCGTGTGCAGTAGTTTTTGTTTTAATCCAAGTTACTGAACAATGTTTTTCGTCAATCCTTGAGGTGTGTATGACGTATACAAGAGACAATGTGAAAAGGATTTTCTAGATGAAACCCATAAATGGACATTTTGAGACTTATGAATAGTCCAAGTAAATTGAAAAATGGTGTTTGATTGGAATAAACGAGAAGAAATCTTTGGGGTCTGTGGCAATGGAACAACATCATCTTGAAATTAGCCGTTTAAAATGGCCCCCAGTCCCCAAAATTTTTAATTACCAAATGTGACGTAGCATAGCTTAGGTGAATTATAAGTGAGCCAATTTCGTTTTATGTTTTGTGTTGTGTAATTTACGTCACAAAAATTGTGTCAATCAATTTGAAGACTATCTCATTGCCAGGATACGTTCTGGTATCGAAAGCGTGTAAGTATCATTGAGATGATAAAAGTCTTGCCAGTACCACCTGGTTCTTCAAAGATCTTGCGTCTTGACGCCTTATTGTGCATCTATTGACTTGATAACCATGATTTGGTCAAGTTTATATGTATTTCTTTAAAAAAAAAACGTTTTAAAAATGTTTCTCACAATATAACATCGACTATTCGCAAGTGTTGTAAGGACGTCGATCCGGCAACGTTAACCAACAATAAGAAAAAGCAATCGAATTGCTTTACATGTTCAGTTTGTGATTGGTCTATGTATATCGTTGAAGTTTTGGAGTGGAATGCCTTTCATGAGTCAACTTTTTGACTTATTATTTTATATATAATGGTACATCTGTTTATATAAATGTCTTGTCTAATTGTCTGTAAACATCTGATTGGTTGGAAAAAACTCAGCCAATGTTATTTTTGGGATTAATGCTTGTTATAAAGAACCCTCTTCTGTGAATGAACAGGCTTCATTTTCCAGATGAATGTGATGGTGATGTATCCATGTGTGTGCAGTGTTTCTTCTAATGTGTGATCTGTGACAATATTCATAAAATCAAGTTTTTTTTTCATTTTCTTGTTTACACGATTCGGTTTAAACATAATTTATAATTTAGACAAGCTCTTGTGACCTCCGTTGTACAGGTAACAGCCCCAAGTCCAGCTCGTCCAGATAACCTAAAGTGGATTCGCGTATGTGTAATTATGATTCTTTTTTCACAAAACCCTGATGACATCATGTCCTGCGATCAATTGAACCGAGGAAGACATGTCATAAGTACGAGTGTTGTACCTACTCACAACGAAATGTGTCTACTTTAAAAATGTATCGATATATGTAAAGTAAAAGTCTGTAAATGTCCCACTGCTGGGCAAAGGCCTGTTCTACTATTAAGAAGAAGGTTTAGAGCTTAACCCACCACGTTGCTCCACTGCAGGTTGGCGGATATATGTACATGTATCAGAATTTCTCCAGGCACATGCAGGTTTAGTCATGATGTTTTTCTTCACCGCCGAACACGAAGGTAAAGGAAAATTTGTTACTTGAATATTCAGCGGTGCTAGCTGCGGTTAGAACTCTTTCATATTTGTATTCGATATAAATGTTCGGAACGCGACATCGATGTTTTTCGATATATCGATATTTTTTCAATATTTAAATGTTTAAAAACTATTTTTGGGATTTTTTTTATGCGGAATGTGATGAGTTACACTTACCGAACCTCCCATCTAAAGGACCGCAGTATAGAGTCGAACTCCTTATATAATTTTGCATGTATACAAAGTGTCAGCCCGATCGGTTTAAAAATGACAAAAGTTTAATACAAATTTTATTCCCTAGTTTATCTTTGGGGGTAGGATTATTATACCTGCATGCAAAATTTCAGCCGGATCCGTTCCGTGGTTTGGGCTGTACGTTGATAGATCACTATGTCAGTCAGTCACCTTTGGAATATATATATATATTTAGTTAAAGATTTACTTACTTAGTCAATGTCGTCTTAATTGGAAGCTTGTAATGCATTGTAATGTCTATGATCAGATTACAAAATCCAGCATCCTCAATCGTGAATGGTCCATGTAGATCAGAGCAGTATTGATTTTCGAACTTTTACTGCTACTGTCCAAATAAACGTATATATTTTCAAACTTTTATAAATCGACTTTTGCTGTTTGAGGTTGGACATGAGGTACGTCTACATTTGTTGATGGTAGTAAAAAAAGATCGAGAATCAGCAGAACACAACTCCTCACCGACTTATAGCAGAACCATTGTTTTGGGCTCGTTGAAATGTACTCAATAAATACATTTTCGAGGGTAATTTAAAAATTTTCAATCTAAAGATTATATTATATTTTACATTGTAATTGTTTCGCTTTCGATTTCAGGCGGTCGACTTTGTTCAACACTTGCAAATTGTATATATTTAAAAACTCAGTTTATGGGTATTTTTTGCGTGGCTAAACAAATAAGTATTTTTGTATTGCAACAAGATTTAACTTATTTTCCAAGGCATCCATTTCCACATATATATGTATAAATCTTCCAAGTATTATTTTTCTTTGGAAAAAAGAGAAAATTAATATGTTTATTTCTTCGATAATTTGTGTTGTCTGTAGTGCGACATTGTTACGTTGAGCATGAGAACTCCAAATCAAACAGGAATACGTAACAAAATATTTATTTACAAAAGTCAAATTTCTACAGCTTGTTCAGAAAACAGACTTCAGGGCCGGTAGTGTCTTGTTAAAGAGTCTTCTCACCAAGTCTACGCAGTCAGTTCAAGACTTTTGTGTCGTTCTTGATAGTAACCCGACGGCAGGTCATGTAGGGAAACGGCAGTCAGTTGTTGCACAACATGAGTATGTAGCTATTTACGTATAACACACAGCAACTTATATTATTTTAAATCAAAAATTAAAGATAAAAATCAACGTCCCTCCTTAGACATCCAGACGTCATCCCCCTTACTTTTTTAAAAACCAACACACTAAACAATTAAATAATATAATAATACAAAAAGGTTTTATAGCACAACATACTCGATTGCAGACAGAGCTAACCATAATAAAATAATAAATAAATAAAGACATATTTAAAAAATTATCACGTTAGTCGTGACAACATCACTATTGATGACACACGATCCTATTATAGCATATCGAATAACTGTCAGCTTTCATGTTACTCGCTCACAGACGTCACTACCGTTTAATTAAATTGACTCAAAATTTAATTAATTGAATAATGTTAAAATTAACTTCGATTATACTGTCATTATGAGTCAACGTTAGTTTTTTATTGAGTCGACATTTTTATTAATATATGAAATAGCAAAAAATGTCAAAACATCGATTCAATCCTATGTATCGTACGGCAAACATCGAGTAAATTCTAGATATCGATAAGTAGTGAATATCACTAATGAAATTGTAATGATGATGTCAAATATGACAATGATGATGACATGTTCATAAATACCTAATTCTTTTTTTTACTTGTCCTTGTTGTTTCTTGTTGAAATTATTCTACGGTTCGGTTTGTACATAAATTGAAGTGACCTCTGGACTAGCAGGGCTGATTCTCATCGTATCATACAGATACCAGCCTTGATTTCAGGTTGTCCAGCCTAAAGTGGATATGCGCATGCGTCCTCATGCTACCTTTCGTACAATATCCTGACGACATCAAGACGCTAGTGTTTTTTCAATCAAGATGCTGATTTTGTTAAATTCATCTATATATTCGCGCAGAAAGTTTTGGTCGTAATTAGATGCTGAATCATTTTCTTGCTGATTTATTAGTTTCACCTTCATCTCATTTTAGTGACCAGGCCGAAGGGCTTAAGTTTCTTCGATGGAAATTAATAAAAAACAATATCAAATGCCTTTTAGTGAACCAAAAGAGCGAAGTTCATCTATATCGCAGAAGTAAATTGACGAATCTATTGTTGTCTCAACGTGCACTTCTTATACACTTATCTTCATTCTTAAATAGACCTTGAAACTTGGTTCTTTTTTGGACGAAACATTGTGTCATAATAAGATGCTGATGATGAAGTACGGATATTTTAGTGATTAGTGATTAAGATATCTTTTATTCGCTCCGGTAATTCTTGAATATAAAATAAAAGCACTTTCCCTGCAACTGAACACAATCCATTTAGTTCATCGCTCCATTTATTTACAATACAGTTATGACACGTTGCATAATTTTGCCTATAGTCACAGTGCTTTGCTGAGCATAAATTAAATTGGCATCGTAATGGAAAGCTGATTTATTTCCTGAAGCTGAATTCTGATTACGTGCTCTAACGGCAGCTGCTCGTTCTCTCTCTGTTGCCAGGCGGTGCGTTGCGTTTGCGCATGTTCAGCGGGAGATTCCTGAACCCGAGTTTACGATTTTATCATACTTTAGCTAGTAAGCCATTGCAAGTACAGTTTGTCTCTCTTGTTTCAGAGACATTCTCAAATCAGAGATATTGACTGAGTTTTAATATGGTCTCCGTTTTTCTATATGAAGCGATATTTGTATCAATCTATATTGTGAGGTTCATTATAGAACACTGCACAATTGTATAAAATTATTACGTCTGAGACGTAAAAATTGAACACAGTAGTGTGAGCCGGTACCGGAAGCACAACCGATCTGAATCTCCAGACGCACGGCGAGGACAGCACTTCTGAATATAAACGTACTAGCTAGAAGCAACTTGTATTATCGTCTAAAGGTCTCGTAGGATGCTAAATAATCTGTGTTTTCTGTACCTGTGTGTGGACAAATGTTTGGTCGTAATTAGATTGAGCGTCGTCGTCTAATTGTAATGTAATATGATGTTACTCTACATAGGGAGCATTATTCTTTCTTTTATTTTCACCATCACGAAATGTCTTTGATGGCCGCTTATACCAAAATGTTCCTGAAGTAATGGGTCTATTATAAAA
The DNA here is from genome assembly GCA_037950945.1 of Hypolimnas misippus. Classification (NCBI taxonomy): domain Eukaryota; kingdom Metazoa; phylum Arthropoda; class Insecta; order Lepidoptera; family Nymphalidae; genus Hypolimnas; species Hypolimnas misippus. Next base: position 409,029 of record JBBEEQ010000002.1, read on the forward strand.
ATCCCAACAGTGAGCCTTCAGTTGACTCTTCAAGTCATTTCTACTTTAAAATAATAGATAAAGAGCGGCGGGCATATATAATAATGAGTTATTTAAGTAGTAATAGAAGTTGTTAGGAGACGACAAAGGATTTTTCCTCTTGGTTTTAAAATAGCCAATAAGAGAGATTCAAATTAAAATGCTAATCCATGATCTGAAACCACCTGAGACATATGGTCCGTAAAGTGCTTTAAGGTACTAACCGTATCTTTGGGTCTTGCAATTTGTTGAATTTAGTTATTTTTAGTTTGATATTAATGGATTTTTGGTGTGAGAAAACCTCCAACCACATGCTCTAATTATGTTCGAGTGTTTTTCAATTTGAATAACATCACATTGATTTGTTGAAACTTAAAACAGCTCTTTTTATACATGATACTTTAACGTTTTCCTCTGTGAACCGCTACTCTCATAACATCACTAAAATTACTGGGTTCACATTTGTTTGCATACAATATAATAAACGTATGCTGTTACGTTTTACAAGGCTCTGAATCCAGTTTTGTTATCATAACCTCATCTGCGTTTCTTTGGAGTACACAAAAGCGTTTACTATTACGAAGGTCATTAGATTCGAAGCCGGTTGATGTGTTGCTCAAAGGCCTTGGAAATCCAAAATGAAGAACTGATATGTATGTTTTATAGAAAGGTGTAAAACGTTTGTAAATTTTTATCCGGCTCAGCATTGCCATCGTTAAATGAGCATGATACAAAGAGTTGATTACTTTTAAGTTTTTCAGAACTATTAAAATTTAGAACAGAATTGCACCACAGAAGCACATTTAAAGGGACGCTTCCTCTGTTCTGAAATTTTATTCTGTCCCCAAAAACTGAAAGGGATCCTCCTAAATATTCGGGATTCATTTTTATCAATCTCATGAGAATTACTCCTCTAATGCTATTTTTCCAGGACTTCCATTTTTATGAGTTATTCTTTGGCTAGTTCGGATCTTTAGGTGATCGACAAGATAATGTAACCAATCAAGCTAGGGGACCAAGATTCCCTAATATAGCAACTCAATACAACACCTTTGTTACATCTATGTTTTATCGTTAAATGCATATTTAATTCACGACACAGTTAAGATGTTTTTTAGCTATGTTTTTTAGCTTGAAATTAGTGTACGATAGATTTAAATATTTTCCAAAAAAAAAAAAAATACAAATCTAACGAGGGGGGTATCTAAACAAAAGGTTTTAAAATGCACAATAATCGTAAAATAAAATCTGAAAAAAATACAAGCTAGAAATTAATTTAGATATAAAAGAAAATGTATTTTAAACTTCTATTTATATATGTCTCCGTTACAATTTCAAATTCTAATGTTCAAATTATCAGGAAATACATTTAATTTCTCTATTATAAAATGTTTTATTCAAAAAAGTATAATCTAATAAATGGATTAAAATTATTGAACGATACTTTCCTAAAATACAGTACAAATATACTTTATTGGACACAAAAAACAAAGAACAGGTTAACAAGAGAAACAGCGGTCTTATCGCTAAAAGAGCGATCTCTTCCACGAAACCTTTGAATGGAGGAAACAGATAACTACATTGAAGGAGTTTTGGGGTGTACTCTTAAAATACCATATTTAATGCACTCAAAAATCTATGTAAAAAATTCTGGTCATTGAACCATACTGACTGTATGGGTTTATTAATTGAGACTGAAATTAAAATAGAGCCATTTATTTTGTAATATTTACAATTTTACTATTTGCACAAGCATTAATTCTATTTACACACAGACCTGCGTTGGTTGGAAGAACAGCATTCAGTTAAGTAGTTCCTACATCGGTGATAGTAGAAGCAAAACGGACTCGTATAATATCTGGCTCTTGTTAAACACTTTTCTTCGAGGATAGTATATAGAAGTCCCAGTCAACGAATACTTTGCATTTTAGTCATCTTATAGGTGAAATCATAGCTCTATTCGTAGACTAAACTTGTACGGGATGCTAAACGTCTTGGGGTTCCCCCGAAACCATCACATGGCTTTTCCATGAGTGACATGGAAATGTAACTGTGCTTCTTTCTTAAAATCTTGTTTGTAGTATAAAATATTGAGCTAAATACAAATTTAAATCTATTTTTACAATAATGTCTAAGAACGTATATTTTTTAAACGTGATAAATAATAATAAATCGTCAAGATTTGTTGTCATTTGAAAATCAAAATAATTTTTATTTCAGTAAACTTTCATATGCATTTTTGAATTTTCAAAACAGAAACCAAAATCATATAAAATAAAGTTACTACCGGTTCGGAATGTAGATTCTACCAAGAAAAACTGGCAAGAATCACGATAGTTACACTTTTAAAATGTTAACCAAAAAGTTACTAGAGAAAACTGTGGGAAATTTTTCAACCTCTCACTTTCCGAGATAAAATAGTGAACTGTATTTGTTGGTGTTTATTTCTTGAAACAATCGCGGAATGCCAAATATCCTACAAGTAGACATGGTTTATATATTACTGGTAGGTAATTTAAGCAGGCTTAGGCAGGCAGATTGGCTTATTCGCATAACACAAAGCGTCAGCTACCGCACACTTAAAATTTGCTAAAGGCAGCCACGACTCAGCGTGGTCAAATTTTCGCAATATACAATAATCATGCGTTCACTGTCACCATGTCGACCATGTGAAAAAATATGCGGTGGTAAAATTTTTTGGATCTTATTTGGATTCTGTAAAGTCCTAGAAGAGTGTCTAACAAATCCACTCCTCCCATATGCCTATTATATGTCATCACTGCATTTGGACATGGTATAGTTTGGGTGAAATTGCCTTTTTAGATAGGTAAATCAGTAGGAGGTTTCGACAACTGGTACACTTCTGTGCCAGAAGTGTACCAGTTGTCGAAAAAAAGCTCATAATTTAATCCTTCAGGAATAGTACTTTTAAAACATTATGAATGTTTTTCCATTCTTGGTCTTGTGCATACAATAATTTACAGTCTCGGACAAGACCATTTATTGTACACACATTTAAAGTGCTCTGGTCACATACTGTCGCTAATATAATTAGGCCAGTCTCTTGTACTTTTTGAATTACCTCCACCAGAATTTCTTTAATTTAACGCTTTTCATATTATTGGTAAAATAAAATGCAGCTGGTTGCTTTAAGTTTGAACTTATACCTTTTACCATAGTCGGCAATCTTTACAGTTTTTGTATTTCCATAATTTTCAAAGCCAATTATTTCATCTTTTTGTGGAGTATAATGAAGTTGTGGCATCAGTGCCATTTCATCAAAAGGGCCCTCGCCCACGGCGACTTTTTGTAGCGATGCTGTCGCATATTCGCATCTATACAGTCGCGATGAGATCGCTGGCTGTGTGACCTCGCTCACATAACCACGACTCAGTCGCGATGTCAACGAAATACTGTCGCGCTTCTGTCGCGATGCAAACGCGATTCAGTAACGGCACAAAAATGCCCGTGGTGATCGCTACAGTTGCAAGATGGACTCCGTTGAGGCAACATTAGTCACGAAAGCGGCGTCAATATTGGATGCACCCATTTAACAAAGAGAGATTATTTGGTGGACATTACGTAACAACGTTTAAAATACTAAAAAACTATGAGCATAAATTCAGAAATTGTTATAGAATGACTTATTCGACGTTTTGTGAATTGCTGTCCATTGTAGAACCAGAGTTGACACGCAAAAATACAGTAATGAGACAATGTATGTATATCAGCTGAAGAACGACTAATATTAACTTTAAGGTAAGAAAAACCAAGTGTGTTAATGAATAAAGTAACTTTTATTAATAGTTTTTGTACAGTGGTTCTTTAATGAGTATTATAATCTAAACAACTAGTTACAATTCCTATTATATTAATTATTGTCACGTTGGTAATCTCTTGGTTTTTACTTTATGGTGATTAGTTTTGTGATAATGTCAGAATCTTGGTAGGATCATCAAATTTATTATTATTTAATTGAGATGAACTACCTACAGTATTGGCATTGGCACCAGCAGGCGTAGGCGGCGTGTGGTAATTATGTATTAGCTGCGACACGATACTTTCAGTAGATGCACCAGCATGTGTCGTAGCTTTGGTATCCATAGTGACTGGTGTATGAAAATGTTTGTGCCATATTGTTATATTTGCGAAGCAAATTTATTATTTCAGCTTTGGCATCCAGTTTATATTCTTCCTTAATCAATTGAAATGTGGAAAAAGCTAAAGTAAAAAATATTGATCTGGATGTTGAATAGTGGGCGTAATTTTATTCAATTTTTCAGTTAAAACTTTGTATAATTTGTTCTGTGCATCATCAAATCCAACGCTTATTTTAGGCTTCTTTGATTTAGGAATAACAAAAGATTCCAAACCGCTGTCGGTGTCGTATTCCTCAGTATCTGTAGATCGACTTGGCGGTCTGATTTCGTTCAAAGGTTGTAAAAATGACAATAATTTATAGTAAACACATTGTTTTCTTGGTTTGGCCCCGGACCCACTAGCACAGTTTTTTTCCTTTGCCCGTTCTCTGTTATAGCAATCTTTTATACTTTTCCATTTTCTCTGGAGTTCAGTAGCTGAAAAAAGAAATACAAGTTTAATATGTTTATATTGCAATTTAAACCTTGGTATTTCGTGTCTAGCTCGGTTTCCTTATGGTACACCCGCCATTTTGGCTCTCATCATCCGATGAGAGAGAGCCAAAATCGCCACGGATCATCAAGATTTCAAAAAGTTTTTGATCACGTTTAGTTAATTAACAACTATTTATTTTATTTTTATAGGTACTGCAACTGGATGTTATTTCACAGATCTTCATTTGGATTTTAAATGTGGTCATACTACTGCACGTAGGATTGTTAAAGAAACTGTGGAAGTAATATGGAAAAAGTTAAAAGACATCTACATGCCAGCACCTACAGAAGAATCACATTTTAAAACCGCTGAAGGGTTTATGAAACATACTAAATTTCCTAACTCGATTGGAGCAATAGATGGAAAACATATAGAATTATAAAACCTTGTCACACTAGCTCGGAATATTACAATTATAAGCATTATTTTTCCATCGTGTTGTTAGCAATATGTGACGCTAATTACAATTTCATAGATATAGATGTCGGATGCTATGGAAAGAGCGAAGGTTCGACAGTACATGACAGCAGCAAATGGTAAAAAAAAATACGAGAAGGAAATTATAGTATACCTCAACCAAAACCTATATCTGACAGTGGAATACCTACTGTTTTTGTTTATCGGTGATATAGGATTTGCCTTATCACAACACTTGCAACGACCATATGCTTGTTACATTCGCTGCCGCAGGAATATCGCCACTGTGACGCACGACCTCAATTAGATATTTAAATCAGCGTTCTAATATTCTAAATATCGAAAATTAACTAGTTTATTACATGAGGGAATCGCTGACGCTGCGCGCCGCCGAAGGTCGCTGCTATGACGCCCGACTCCAATTAGACATTTGAATCAGCGATTTAATATCTTAAATATCGAGAATTAATTAGTTAAAATGGATTCAATAGATGATTCTGGAATCGATCACTATTGTTTCCTTAGAATAAGTTTAATTGTAATTTTTATATTTTAATTAAATATTAGATAAGATTTTGGTTTTTTTAAGTCCTCCGGCTGTCGGAAACGTAATTTGCTAGTAAACACTTATGTTTAGTACTGTAATTGTATCGTGCGCTGTTCATGCGAAGATATAAAATAATAGATACGAATTTTTGTTTTATGTTTAATAGGTTCACAATTTCACAGTAAAATTACACTTTGACACGTCCATTCGCTGGGCGAGCGCGATGGCGAGAGAGCGAGTGTTGCTCGCTTACATTATTTAATATATATTTTTTTAAATTAACAACTTAATGTTGCCACATGCAACTTACTACGAAATAAGAGAATATACAATTACCGCTTAACACGTGCAAGGCGTTTTTGTGTACGTTTGGTATACTCAGTAACAAATTTAAAATTTTCAATCGACCCTTAAACGTTAATGTTGATTTTGCTACGAATATTGTTAAAGCGTGTTGCGTATTGCACGATTTTATTCGTAAGCGAGATGGGTACAAGTTTGATCACACTTTGAGTATAGTTGGGTTCCAAGATCCACCTGCCTGTGATATTTTACATTTAATTGGAAGACGAAGATCAAAAATAAGTGGTACTGCGATCCGATTTATACTGATTATTTCAACGGTGAAGGTTCTGTATCGTGGCAAGATTCAAAAATTTGAAATAACCCAACCTGATTCATGATAATGCTTCAGAATTAAATATTTACATGTATAATAATACAAAAATAATAAAATATTTTCATTTAATTAAATAACTTACCAGAAGCATTCTTTTCTGTATTTGTTTTTTCTCGAAATTTTAAATCAAATATTTCATTTATCTCTTCCCATGCCTTTCTTTTTGCAATCTTATTAGAATACTCAGGAAGATGCGAGTCCCATATTACAGGACGGTTTGGGATTTCCATAATAAATGTTTCCGTATCGAAAGGTTCCATTTTTCGCACGTGACGGACAACAGCACTCTCGACATTTCTGTATTGCACTGATGCTCGGATCGCTTGGTTCTCCACTCACGCGCCATCCCCCTTCGTTCTCTCTCCGATGTCGTCCAACATGGCCGCGCGTTTACATCGATAAGAGTTGCGATGCTGTGGCGCGTTGCAAATGCGACTAACGAGCGTTAGTATTACTGCTGTCGCGCTTTTATGAAACGCGCGACTGCATCGCTACAAAAATTCGCCGTGGACGAGGGCCCTTACAAGAGTTCCCCTCTCTGCCAATGTGATAGCTCCAATTTGCGTTTGGGCCACGAGCAGTTACTATTTTCTTTTTTCTATTTGTTTTGAACCGTAGTGACCCCTGTTTCATTAATGTTCCATATTCGAGAAGCATTAAACTGATTTTTGTAGAAGTCGTTGATATATTTCAAAGAATGAATTAACGTTGTTAGTCTTACTGAAAGACGTCGCTTCTGGTGTCCTTAAAGATAATGGTGAATTTCTGCGTATAGGTTTAACGAACTCTTAAACTTTCATTATTCTTTTTTTTTCTTTATGTTTCTATAAAGAGAGAAGTGACATAATCCGAAAGTCTGACTAGCTTGTCGAATACTGCATTTTTTTTCTAAAGCTTTAGCTGCCGCTAACTCGTAGACTTCTTGGCTTTGTGTTGCCCGCTCAGACTTTCTTTTATACACCCTCAATCTAGAAGAAAGGATAAAAAAAGTAGATATCCACATCATAACTTGAGGCATGTTGTAACACGTTACAACAAGCCCCGGGATTTTGTTACAACTAACCCCATGGTATGATTTTTAACATTTATAAAGATAACTATTTAAACGATTTAGCAATCTTAAAAACTGTTACATATTATGAGAGATAGATAAATTTGAATGTAAATAAGATATAAAAGTTTGAAATTAGTCGATAATAATAACGCAAACCAAAAATTTACGACGATACAATTTTATATTACCTGGCAAAAGTGAAGCACGTGCACTTCCGCTCACTGCGCCGGCCGGCGGCACACTGGCTACGGCAACACGATACGACGCGGTTTATAGGTTAAATCAAGTCAAAGAAATACATGAATAAGGTTTAAGATCCTAGTGGGAAGAGCCTGTTACTACTTACCCCTGTTACAAGAAGCCCCTCGCTCCCCTACGTTGTATTTTAACTTATATCGTTGACTCCTGCTACCCGCTTTTGACGATCGACCTCAGCTCTTCTTATTTGGACCTTGATTGCGAATTACTAAGGAGATCATTCAGGTTTCATACATTTTTGGGCCTTTTCTGAAAGTGCCGGCCAACTAAAAAAATAGTACATATTCTTAGAACTCATTTGGAGCAATGGTTAATATGGCGCAAAAGTTGTAAGATCCATGATATAGAAGTTATACACGTTCTATGATTCATCATTTTCGTACATTTCTTGTTTTCTGAAAGTGCCAGGAAACATAAAATAATGATTGATATTGCTCGAGTTAAGCTTCTCAAGCAAATCATTATAGCGAGAAAGCCTTAATCTGTTCTCTTGCGTTAGAAACCTGTCGTTTTTATGTAATATGATTCTTAATACTAATGTATTTAATTGTATTAATTTCAACCGGTTTTATTATTTTTCTATATGTTTTCGACATAGGTACATCGGGATGTTATTTTTATATATTAAAATAACGTTATATAGCATTCTATAACTAACAACACAGTGTACCATATTTTAGGATAACATAGTAAAATAATCATGAGTTCTGTTTTTTTTTATGATTACAAGATTTTTTTTATGATTATTATCATAGTCTTCGAATTCACCGGCTGCCGCAGCCGATGAAAAGCAAGTAACCAATGCTCCAACGCAATGGGTGCGTCGGATCATGCCGTCTATCTCGCTCGTTATTCGTTCTCTAGCGTGTAAGTGAGTGACGGGTAGTTCTAATAATACGTACCATTTGTTGGCCGGCACTTTCAGAAAAGGCCCAAAAAGAATTCTTTTTTGGATTAGTATTTGGTGATAATTTGAAAAAGTGCCATGAAAAATTAGCAATAAAGTGTTATTTTGATGTGCTACTAAAGGTACGATACTGATATAGCGAATTCTATAAAAATATTATTTGTCATCCACACACGAAATCAATTTTGTCCCTAAATTGTTGAAATATAACACGCACAAAAGGTAAAAATAAATATTTGAAAATATATACTGTTTTTCATTTCAAATCCCTAACTTTATTTGAGTAAGCGAAGTTTTGCTAATATTTTTTGAATCAAGTACTCTACCAATATCAATTAATGTACATACATATAGTATATATTTTTGACATTAGTTACATTATTTAATGTTTGGTATTCTTAAAAAATCTTTAGAGCACGCAGTGGCGAAATTTCCCTTGAAAACAGTGCGTAAATCCATAGATTCGTGGCCAAACAGATTAAAAATCCTGTATAACAATTAATGGTGACCATTTCGAATAGAATATTTTTTATATTTTGCTGAGACTTTAATGAATATGTAGGTATACATTTTAATAATATTACATTACTTAAAAAATGCATTTTAATTTGTAACAGAGCTTATAGCTGGATTAGGTAGGATTGCTACTAAAAACTATTTCATAACCTTTACCATCTGAATTAAAAAAGGAATCAAAAAGTTCTTAAAAAAGTATATTTATTTCCTCAAGTCACAATCTACACGGTAAACGTGGCGGTCCCGTACTTGTGGCTCGCCATCTCGCGCGCGAGCCACGCGCGCGCCGCGGGCGCGCTCGCGTACACGCCCGGCCGCTCCGCCTTGCCGCAGTCGATGCCGTACGCCACCGCGCCGTACACCGCGTAGCGCGTCTGCTTGGCGCGGGTCTGCACCAGCCATAAATAAGTTATTTGTTATGTAGTCATTTAATTTGAATACGAGAAAGAAATATAAACTCATTGTGGGATGATGCAGTCGGCGAGAAAAGTCTTCAGTATCGGTTAGGATTAAATATATTATATGCAAAACTCAGGAGGACAATAATTCGCGTGGACAGCAAATATTTTCCGTTAAGAGAGAGTGGGAAGTCGGTGTTGCCGTGTGTATCGTAAGCGTTATAGTTTTTTCCGTTAATGGCACGTTCAACTATTAAATACGGACCGATATAAGGAGGTTGTAATGCTCGTCGGACGGTATTGTCTCCAAGAAAAACGTGAGTGGTTGTATGAGGAACGCATTCATAGTAAAATTAGGGGAAGCGAGCGGACACACGAGTCAGCGTGGCATATGAGTGCGGCTTTGAGTTTCCTGTGTACCACCGGGCTATCCTCTCTTGCCTCTATAGCAGTCTGTCACACCATACCATGTCCTCAAACTCCTTAGCGGACATAAGTTTTTGTGGTGCCAGGCGACGTGGACAACTTGAAATCGGAGGACTTTCTGATGTTTTGATATAGTGCACTGTATTGTGCTTTATGTCCCTAGAGAGTCCTGGAGGTTTCAGCACATCTGGGTATTCCGCAAGAACTTGTGAAAATATTAAGTCTCCTCAAGAATTGCTTTAACACTTTCCTGTTAGCATACTGCTATAGAGGCAAGAGAGGATAGCCCGGTGGTTCCATCCAAGAGCTTGTTGTCGCGGCAATCTGGCAGGAGGTGATACTATGCCAAGAAGTCTGAGCCGATAATGGCGGTGCTGCGAACACAAATTGCCATTAAAAAGCTCGGCGCAGTCCTAAGATTTAAGCTAACGTTCCATAAGTTCTTATGCGACTACCATTTGCTGCCGTTAATTCATAACTAGATGGTTGACGGATATTTAGTCAGCCTTGAGGGTAACAACATACGTCTGATCCAGTATTTATGAGAAATCGCCGCTTGGTAATCTGGTCGGTTACGACGAGGCGGCGGCTTTCAGTTACACAGTCAGATGCCGCCGCTACTGACTGATCTGGGAGTTTTCCGCATGCCAGGTGCAAGGTGAAATTCACATTTGTGTTTTGATACCAAATTTTTATGGTATCAATATTTCTTTGGATCTAGTGTCGTACTTCTAGATCTTGCGTTGCGAGGGGAGCGACTACGAAATTAAGGTCGATGCCTGCTCACCGATAATGCTGCTACTTGGTTCGACAGTTAGTTAGTCATCAATGTCTTCCGTTGTTCTTCCGATATTGACAGCCGTCGTGTTAACTCTTTTTTATTTTATTATATTACCCATTTTTAGGTTGCTGGTGATTATGTCACCAACCTTTTGAGCGAGCTTTTGGTCTAGTTGACCGACTATATAAATTTGGTTGTATCACAGACAATTCCCGCGATTGAGAATTGAGCCTCTACCTGAGCAAATCAAATAACGGGTTGATAAAATGGAGGTAATTTCACTGATATCTTATGGACTTGGCCAAGTGAAAGATCTGGAGTGGTCTTCTAAGCGTTTATGTAAAATAATTTTGTATCAGTTTCCACTGTCATTGTGGCCACAAGGGGGACAGCTGATAATCAGCAGAGGTTCACAGAACCTTGTAGTCAAAGAGGCGTGGATTTGATAAGCGTTGATTTTCTATCCGGATAACCTAATTAAAATGTAATAAAAATACATTATGTATAAATGATTTTAAAAGAGTTACTATCGAGTCTCTCGCCGGTTCTTCTCGGTAGAGACTACATTCCGAACCGGTGGTAGCTTTATAAAAATCTAAAATTAAAATATGACATGTAACTTGACGATTCGAAACTGCTGTTAAAGCCCATTTGAATAAAGTATATTTTGAGTTTGAGTCTGAGCGGTCTCCTTTTGTACAGAACACAAGGCTAATATTTATTTTATTTTATTTTTTTTTGTATCTACTTTGCATCCATTTATTTTGTGTAGTCTGTGTCTGTTTGTCAATAAACCGTTTTTCATTCCTTCTTTCTTTCTAAAGTAAAGTAACAGCTTGTAAATGTCTCACTCGGCAACTCCTTTTAAGATGGTTTAGACATGGACGTATATATGGGTTGACACATTATTGCTTATCAGCATTGAATTATAATCACATATATTATAGTGATAATTATCAAGTCATTTTTTATCAGATATTTATTGTCACAAAAGATAATTTTTTTATATATTTATTTATTTCACTATAATTGACATGATAATTATCAAATTATGTGTTTTTAACATTTTATTTGATAATTATCATTACAATATAACGTAACGTAAAATAAATTATTAAGGTACCTATTATTTCGCAGCTAAAATATAAAATAAACAATAATAAAAGTGTAACTTACTTCAATAGGGCAAACTAGTGCAGATCCGCCGTCGCCCTGACAAGTATCGACACCCTCATCCCCTCCCGCGCAGGTTAACGAGTTGTGCAGTCTGAAGTACGGCCCTAATCTCGACTTCCGAAGCTTCTCCGTACAGTCATCAGCTCCGACTAGTGGTACAAGAACCTGGAATTAGGGAAAAATTGTAAGTTATTGGGGAAATCTATACTATATTATCAAGGGGGAGCGAATTTTGTGTGTCCGTTTGGAACCACTGTACAAATGAAATTTTTAAATATAATGGTCATATTTAAAAGGTCATTATTCAAGATGGGCATAAGCTTTATATTGTGTGTATTATTTTAAACACACATTAACTCGAAGGTGACTGACTGACATCGTGATCTATCCACGCAGAGCCCAAACCACTGGACGGATCGGGTTGAAGTTTGGCATGCAGGTAGATGTTATGACGAGACTTCCAATAAGAAAGGATTTTAATTAATTCTACCCCAAAGAGGATAACGTGGGGATGAAAGTTTGTATGAAACTTTGTCAATTTGAAACCGATCGGGCTGAGACTTTCCATGCATAAAGTTACTATGACGCAGGCATCACAGATATCGCAGACGAAGTCACGAGCACCAGCTAGTTTTTAGTATAATAATAATTATCATATTGGGCCGTGGTGGGTCAGTAGATAGAATATGAAAATTAACCTTTGTAGATTCAACCCTTCGTCCCATTGCTCTTACTTAGTCCGACTCGCATTTGACTAGTTTTTTTGTATCATTTCGTATAGAAAATAGCTGACAAACAGCAGATAGGACCCCGATCTTAAGTGTTTATCGTCCCCCATGGGCAAATGTCCAGGGGATCCAGATCCAGGGTTGCCAGCTAAAAAAGGAATAGGGATTAATGTGGAAAAGGAGGTAGAAAAGGAATGGGGTTAGGATTTATAGTCTCTTTTTTTCTTACTTACTCCAAACCTTACCTTTTTCAATATAGTCGTGTACTTGTCCTCTTTATTGAAGTCTTGCCCCCAGCCCATGCTGAAGCAGACGGTGCCGGGTGGTGGCAGCTCCTTGCCGATACAAGCGGTTCTAATGTGCGGCGCGCTCTCCAGGTTGACGGGGGACTCCAGGATGAGGAGCGCCAAGTCGAAGTAGAGTGAAGCTGTTTGAAAACGTGTGGATTAGTTTGACAAAAATTGATAATTATCATACTAAGCAAAAATTTTGTACTCCTTTTCACGAAAATTACGCAGACGGGGGAGAATGAAATTTCGCACACTCATAATTAATAAGAAAATAAATAAACAAACACACACGACCATCTATTAAAATTTTATTAAACTACGATTGACTTCTAACTACTAGGCGACAAATCATGAGATTCTAATGGCCCTTGAGTGTGATGTTTTTATTTATTACCTTTTGTACTAGTTGCTTTAGTACTCAGTACGACACAAGGCCGCGAGATCTTAATGGGGGTCCGTTGAGTGTGATGCGTTTATTTATTATTTATTTAGTTGTCGCGACTTCTTTCGCGTGGACTTTAGGATGACTTGTCTCTTACAAAGCTAGGCTGTTCTCTGTGGTGCATTCTCATGCAGTCTCAAGAAAGGAGCATTTTGGAAAAAAAAATGCCTTTTCCTTTAGTTTGCTGTATACTTTTACTTTCCAGAAGTTGATCCTAAAAGGATGACACGATTAGATGGTGCAAAAATACTGAATGTGTTTTATTTTTCAAAACGGGTTTGATTCCTAGCTAGGAAAATAAAATATCTAAAATAAAAGTAGCCTAAGTTACTCTTCATAACATTAGCTATCTGCTAGTGAAAGTCCTATCAAAATCGATCCAGTCGTTCCAAAAATTAACCGGAACAAACAGACAGACAAAAATTTTGAAAATTGTGTTTTTAATGTAAGTACCGTATACTTTCATATGCATTTAGCTAAAAGGTTTTATTTGAAACTACAAAAAGATACTTCAATTTTATTCATCTATATAGATTTCTCGACTCACTTTTGAAGAAGTCGGGGTGGATGATGATCTTCTTCACATCTCTCTCTTGGTACGGATACCTTTCCAATGTGGTTTGGGTGTCCCACTCGCCGGCGCGGATTTTAATCTGCAACAGTTCACATTAAAACTTAACACTATTAATATTCACGCGGCCGCCGTCGTCACGTGGTGGCCGCTGATAGTCAGTGTTAGGGTTATATTATGTGTTATTGTTGTAGAAATGAGTTATGAATATAAAGTTTTTCTGTTGTAATTGAAATTTCTGGTGTATTCAATGTTGAATTTAAAATACTTAATCACTTTTGAGCTATCGAACATTCTAAATCCCAAATGAAATAATTTTTGATCATAAAATGTATATAAATGAGTTTTTAATTCAATTATAGTGTATAAACTAAGCCCCATTTTGTTTTTAGTGGTTGATAAATCTTTTTTTTAATGTTAAGATTCCTATATCCGTATTTTATACAGTTGCAAACATATAAAAAACTGATCTTGAAAATTTGCGTAATTTAAGTTAACTTTGTATTTTATTTTTTGTTTTTATTCGTAAATTTTTTAAATCTATATTTCCGATGACTTTGTCGGTTCTTCTTTTTTACATATGTCGTGTTAATTCGCGTGAATTCAAATAAAGATTCTGTCTATCCATCACATTACGTAGAATAAGTTATATTACTTAATTTTCTATCAAACAATAATCTAAATTGGTCCATTCGGTAGGGAGTTAGACACCACAAACTCGTCAAGCTCATAACACCCCTGTATTTCAGTCGAAGCTCGGAATACCTTGTCGGGCTTCAGCTGGTCCACCTTGTGCGCGACGGTGAGCACCACGGACGGGTGTATCAGGGAGCCTCCTCCGAGGTAATTATTTTGCGACCACGTTGCACTTCTCGACTTCCTGAAGACACATAAATGTATTTTTTTTTTCAAATGAAATTGTTCATCTACACTAATATTATAAAGCTGTGTTGCTCAAACTCAAACTTAAACTCAAAATATACTTTATTCAAATGGGCTTTAACAGCACTTTCGAATCGTCAAGTTACATGTCATATTTTCATTTTAGATTTTTATAAAGCTACCACCGGTTCGGAATGTAGTCTCTACCGAGAAGAACTGGCAAGAAACTCGATAGTAACTCTTTTAAAATCATTTATACATAATGTATTTTTATTACATTTTAATTATGTTACCCGGATAGAAAATCAACGTTTATCAAATCCACGCCTCTTTGTCGTCAAGTTAGATAGTTTATTTATTGATGAAGGCTATAGGCTATATTACATCACGCTACGACTACAAGAGCAAAGCAATAACTATAAACGCGAGTAAAAGCGCCAAAGATAGTGTAACATTTATAAGGAGTTCGACTTGATACTAACGTCCTTC
The DNA here is from genome assembly GCA_037950945.1 of Hypolimnas misippus. Classification (NCBI taxonomy): domain Eukaryota; kingdom Metazoa; phylum Arthropoda; class Insecta; order Lepidoptera; family Nymphalidae; genus Hypolimnas; species Hypolimnas misippus. Next base: position 424,243 of record JBBEEQ010000002.1, read on the forward strand.
TATATATGTAACCTTTGCTTATTCTTTATGGTCTTTTGGACTCTTCATCGACGAAATGTCCTCAACTCGTCTATTATCTAATGTGATGTCATTTTTGTGTATTACGTGTTAGATGTTTTATTTTAGAAATACCAATTTTACAATGGTTACATTTTTCTATAATTAATCTAACATTTTCCAATCATAGTCTATCAAATAAAATTGCACGAATTCGCCTAAAAAGAAAGTTGCTGAATTTTATAATTTTTTGTTATGTATGTTTTTGTCACGACTCCATATGGTAATGTCATTTACGAGTACATCTACACCCTCTATATCCTCGAGCATTTGCTTCATTCTATGATAAACTTCTGAAGCACTACACAGTCCAAAAGGCTTTCGTTATCATTAATACCAAAAGGAGCATTGAAACAGCATAAATCTGAACTTTTATCACATAACGTAATATTCAAAAAACCATTTTTTACATCTAAAGCCCTAAAGAAGTACCTTACGCAAGCTTACTGCTTATTTTATCAATAATTCAAAATGTTGCCTTTGAATGGTTTCATTCAAATCCTTTGGTTCAATGCATCTTATCCCATTAGGCTTATAAACTATAACACGAGAACCAATTAGTAGGATGGGAAACTTGTGATCATCTACATACATATGTATATAATCTTGAACAGAATAATATGCTTTAGCTATTAAAGATTTTTTAATATATACTTTAAATTTATTTTTTGTAAACTAACACTTTCTGCAGGATTTTATTATAAAAACGAATACCTTGCCTCAAGAAGGTAACATTGACTTTGCGGAGTCGAAAATTCGGCGTTATAAGTTTATCCTTTCTTCTCGTGTTAATACAATGCCTGTCACTGTTTTTAATAAACGAATCAATATTATTGTGAATGTACAGAATACTTTTGTAAATGTACTGCGATGACACCGGAAGTAAATCAACTTTATTAAAAACATCTCGAAGGGAAACCTGTTACCTTACGGTAATGGTGACCCTAGAGCTATTTATAATCTAGAAGCTCGAGACGATCTTCGGGATGTTTTTAAGAAGATAGGTATTCTTATCGTTGCGTCACAATATATTTGGACCCTGACCATGACATTGAGACCCTGGTATAATGGAAAAGGGCTTGGTAGATGACGATCATCATCATCGTAAATTTTAATAAAAATGGGTCCTGATAAGCAATAATGTGTCGACCAACAAAAAGTCGAATTCGGAGATATTTTCAAAAAGAAAAAAAATTTTAAGTCCTAAACTAAAAAAGGACGACAAGAATGCCATAACTTAATGTTTCCAATATTGAAGTGTGTTCCATATTATGCAATAATCTCATATGTTTTAACAACTTATTATTAGATAAAACTTTTTTATTTTTATTAAAAATAATCTGTATAATATAATTATATAAATTTATTGCTGTATTCTTATACATATGCAAATATAAATAAATATATCACCTTAATGAAATAAAATAATTATTCAAGGTTTTTTGATTTTAAAACGTCACTGAATCGATTTTGATGATAATTCTACGGAAAAGAATTAACCAAATTGCTCTAGCTATTTTTAAGTAATCGAAGAACATATGCAAAAAATTTAGAACCTCGTTTTTTGCAATTCGGTTAAAACCGGCCAAGCGTTCATCATTTTTATTTCGCGTTAGTTATCTTTAAAGCATTGAATGACATTGGACGCGGCTGAGTTATAATTACTTTTAAAGGTCAAAGGTCAAGGAAATTAATTGTAAATAAGCGACATAATTATATTGCATGTTTTGTTACTAATATCCTAGACTAGCTGCCCCTCGCGGTGTTACTCGCGTTTATGTTGACTGCTTCGCTCCTATGAGTCGTAGCGTGATGTAATATAGCCTATAACCTTCTTCGATAAACGGGCTAATCAACGCTAAAGGAATTTTTCTAATTGTTCTAGTAATTTTCGAGACTTCAATATAGACAATCAAATCTTTTTATAATATTAGTATATATTATCGTCGCGACTTTGCCTATGTTTCAGTATGGTGTTAATTACAAGTAGAAAGAGGGGGGAAAAGGGGGGGGGGATAAGTTTGATGTATATTTGTGCGTCTGGCTGTGAAAACGTAGTCCCCTAACGAACGGACCAATTTTGATGTGATTTTTTTTCGTTTATACGTTGATGTAATCGGAATCGTTCTTAGCTATTATTTATTAAGAAAGTTATCATTTACAAGCGACCATTGGAACGGAAATTCATATGTAAGTACATATGTACAGATTAAATGCATAACGTCATGAATCAACGTATGTATACGTATATGTATAAAGGGTGGGGAGATTCGGATATCACCTTAGCGGGCCCCTCTTTCCCACTGGGCAATCTAGGCACTTGCCCAGGGCCCCCCGATCAATGGGGGCCTCATAGTTCCTATCAGCTTATACTATATAAGTAATTAAGAGAAGATCATCATCTTCTCTTAAAATTTCCTATGACACCTCTTTATTAGGAATATTATAAGTTTATTCATTTAACGTGACAGAAAATAAATAAACATAACAGCAAAAATAAATTTAAAATTTTGTGTATTTACTCTTTATACCTATTTTATCAAAATAATTTTCTTTCAAAACCATTGGGGCCCTATTTTCCTAAGGCCGAGGGCCCCAAACTAGTTAAAGACTGGCCCCTTAGTTCATTGGACGAATGGCTTTATTTCTAGATAACTGATATTAGCATTAAGAATAATACCACTGCGTGATGCCAGGATAAAAACTTGCTTATCTTTGTATACTTTCGACTCACAACTCCCCCCCCACTCGCTCTCCCCCTGGTAATCAGATAATCAAAACTCGAAACGTACTTGATAAGAGCAACTGCCCACGGAAATTCGCCGTAGTTCGCGTAAATTGCTGAATCGTTCTTCGGAAAGACGAATAATTCCGGAACGTCCCAGCCGCATTGAGAGGAGATGTCGTTGTCAACTGAAACACAGACAGTTGAAGTAACAGCATATTAAGTTGTAAATAAATTCGTATTCGTATACTTTAAACTTTAGCGATTCATATTTGGATGCTGATATGCAATACTGTGTCAAGCCACACGGACTTCATTTTGAGAAAATGGCATCTAAAGATGTCGAACCTATTCTTAACACATCTGTTTGAAGAAGCATATATCCATATTTTCTTTTCTATTTTGATTCTGCGAGGAATCTCTTATTTATTTAATTTGAATTCAGAATTTCCCCTTTTTTACCCGTACGTTTCATTCGTCGCAATGGCGCGAATGTCTCAGAAAGCCTACAAATTTGGAAAACTAAAAATGGTTAATTTTGGACGCCATACTGTAAAAAAGAAATAAATGAAAATCGTTATCGTTATCGTTTAGGATTAATGAACAGTTAAAGTTGGTTCGTAACGATTCTCACTTAAATGCTTTTAGAACAGAACTGAGATACGGTGCTGCTGACTGCAGATGGTCTTGTTATGCAGTCGGTTTTGATTTTTTAAAATTAATTCATCTTGTTATAACAGTGCTTTTCCAGCTTAAAAATAAGGGATCAAAGGGAATAAGAAGCGAGGAAAGAAATGGGGGATTAAGCTTCCGGCTCTCTCACTCACCGCACTAAAAGTAAAGTAACAGCCTGTAAATGTCCCACTGCTGGGCAAAGGCCTCCTCTCCTATTAAGGAGAAAGTTAAGAGGTCCACTGCGGGAATATACATGTGTTAGAATTTATCCCGGCACATGCAGGTTTCAGACTTGATAATGGTGCTAGCCGGGGATTAAACCCGCGATGAGATGGACGTGTTCTATCCACTAGGCCATCTCGGCTCATATCCTGTCAGTGTACTAAGCGCAGTATATTAGCTTCTTCATTTCGATCTTTTGTGAGAGTGAGGTACAGTCCGTACACGAGCGGTCAGTTGACTACGGCTAGCGCTAGATCTATACAATTTAACTTATACTCACTATCGGGAGCTATAGGTGTCGTTTTATCGTCATTCACGTCACTAGAGGGCGTTGTGGTTACAGGTCTGGTAATGATATTAGGCTCGAATACTTCTTTTTGTTGTGGAGGTATATGTGTTTCCGTCTTCTTCGCCGCGGTATCCGTATCCGTCAAGGGTTTATACGCACAGCAGACTTCGAGGTACGAATAACATTGTCTTTGCCTGAAAAATGAAAGACGTGTTAAAAAAAGTATCGAACATTAATGACAAACTCGTGCAAGTTATTTTGATTTTAAAATTAAAGTATATCATAAATTGTAAATATAATATGATAACACAAACTTAATAAAAAAAAAAAACAAACACACACACGCAGATCTACCATCTGCGGCAGGTGACAAATTCTTTGGATAAGACCTCCAAGTACGATTTGTTACGTTACAATTTAATTTTAATGAACCACTTAAATAGTTAACCAAAACTATTAGTAATATTGTGTGCATTTTAGTTTTATAACTGATAAGTTTTATTTTCAAGAGCATAGGTTTATACATATGTATAATTAAATAACAATTTATTTTTAATCATATCGTTATTAATATCTTTTTTAGGCCGGGCCCTCTCGGGTCCGTGGCCCGTGGCCAGCCCTGCCACCCTATAGTTACGCCCCTGATTATATGCGGTCTCGTTCGATGATGACAAGAGACGGTGCTCTTTCAAGAGCGCGCATTATAAACGATAAGTGAAAATAACACGACGAATGTAACTTCGTCGAAACGTCGGGCAATAAAAAGGTATTACTATCATTAGTTATCGCGATATGACCCGTTATACTAAATATGAATCCGAATTTCAATACAGAAGATGGTTGGAGACTTTAGAACACTTGGGATCCACTTATTAAAAATTTAAAATCCCAAGTCCAACAGACTGCAAGACCCAAAGATACAGTTAGTGCCTTCTGCGTGCAACCGGAACGTTATTCAAGATACCATCTAAGAAGTAGCTGTAAATAATATTTTCTCAAACCTCAAATAGACAAATGTCACCTTAGTCTACCCGTGACCACGAACGTTGTAAAGTGCTCGAAACGTCGGGATGATAAAAATAGTTAATATACGCGACTTTAACTAGACTTAATGAAATTCCGCAGAAAGTGTAACAGTTTACAAAAATTCTGTTCAAAATTATATAGATGATAAAGATGCTTGGATTTCGTATAAGCTGGATTCACTCAGGGTATTTAATACATATATCTGTAACTCTTAAATTGTAGTTTTTAAAAGAGTTACTATCGAGTTTCTTGCCGGTTCTTTTTGGTATAATCTACATTCCGAACCGGTGGTAAATTAATTAATTAATTCGTGTTTTCTTTTCTTTTGTTTCTGTACTGACAATTCAAAAGTAATGGTAAAAGCCTACTTGAATAAAGCATATTTTGATTTTTTAAATCCGTTTAAAATTGTTTTATTTCAATTAACATAAATTGTTCGTCATTGCTTTACACCTGATAGAATTGCCTGTCAGAGGACTTATTTTTGACATTCCCATTCTTAAGTTTACCCAGATAACTTTTACTAAGTTACAGAGTTGTTTTAAATCAGTTACGAGAATGAAACTTACAAAGGTAATTCTCGTGAACTACTTACTTTCCGTAAGACATTACTAAAACTCGAGTTTCTTGCCGGTTCTTCTCGGTAGAATCTACGTTCCGAACCGGTCGTAGCTTCATTATTGATGTCATTTTTTTATGTATTGATAATTTAAAAGTGCTCGTGAGAGCCTTGAATGAAATGTCTTTTGATTTTGATTACCTGACGTCAATGAGTGTGAACCCATCGTCGATTATCGTCTTGTTCTCGCTATCGCAGAGGTAGTATGGCACACATTCTCCGGGCTCCTTGTTGTCAGTTACACACTTCTTATCGTTCGCTAAAGGACAATAAATAAAGTCAGTACTTGTATTAAATTTATAGCGGTATTATATTTGGACGCTGATAAGCAATACTGTGTCAAGCCACGCGGACTTCATTTTGAGAAAATGGCGTCTAAACATGTCAAACCTATTCTCAATAAATTTGTTTGAAGACGTATATATCCATCTTTTCTTTTCTTTTTGATAAAAGGTATAATGAATTGAAAAGCGATTGATATATTCAATATATTATCTAATAAAAAGTTTTTCAAATATTCGAGATTATTGTATAAATTGCAAAGTGGAACGCACTTGAAATTCGAAACAATTAGGTCACTTTTTCCGTACTTATTTAGTTTTTATATTCGACGTGACGAAACGTGTCTATATGATTTATACTATTCATATTTAAGTCAGCTCGTGACCACGACGGATGCAACTTCGTCGAAACGTCGGGCAATAAAAAGGTATTACTACCATTAGTTATCGCGATGAGACCCGTTACATTAAATATGAATAATATTATAAAGCTGAAGATTTGTGTTTTTGTTTGAACGCGCTAATCTCAGGAACTATTGATTCGAATTGAAAAATTATTTTTGTGTTAGATAGTTTATTTATTGAGGAAGGCTATAGGCTATATTACATCACGCTACGACTCATAGGAGCGAAGCAGTAACCATCAACGCGAGTGACACCGCAAGGGACAGCTAGATATGATACCGATTCTGTTTTGATGCGACACTGCACGTCCGTCAAATATAAATCCGCCTTCAGTAAAAGGGTTTGGTACCCTTTGGGAAAAGTTGAAAATATTTTTCTTAACGTATTATAAAAATGACTTACTCTCATCATTGCTGGGTGTTAGATCGATGTTGTCATCATCTGAAAAATAAATGAATAAAATTGAAGTATTGATAATTTCAAATTAACAGTTTTGCGCTTAATTATAAAAATATATACGCTACACATAAAAAAAATGTTTGTCTATTTGTCTGCTTGTTCTGGCTTATGCTTTGAAACGGCTGGACCGATTTCGATGGCATTTTAACTAAACAGCTAAACTTATAAAGTAACTTAAGGCTACTTTTGTAATGTTTTTTTTTTATTTTAATTTTTCGCAGACGTAGGCTAGTTTATATACCAGTTGAAGTGTTGTTTTTTTTAAGAAGCCATTGGGACGTACTGTCGTCGTCACCAGCTGAGATGGACGATTTACTTGAAACCAGCACAACAACTAATATTATTATATACCTGTAAAGAAAAAGATACATTAGAATATATTTTATTTATTTATTTTTTAATTAAGTAACTTTTTTTTTCACTTTGTCCAAAACTTATTTAGTTGAGATGACTTGATTTTTTAAATAGTGTTATTTGAATAGGTTTTATATTGTTAAAATTATGTTGGACTACACTGTTTCATTGGCGTTAATCATTAGAGGACTATCCAGTAATCACACGAGACCCAAAACAACACCCCGTGTGGGAAAAAAATCACCAAAAATCCCTTGGTGGATTTTCTAAGATATCGTGTATATATTTTCGAAACTTTTGTAAGCTTTTGTACGGTTACATAATTGTTTAGAATTCAATGCTATTATACTTGTTTTTAAAGTTAAGCATTTTTAAAATATTCCTACTTAGGTAGTAGATATAAAAAATACACGTAATCTTAGCTAAGAGGAGAGAGGTAGTACAAGACCATGTATCATCAGGAAGGGCTGTCTAAAAATTTGCTAAAAAATCACGTGATTAATGGATGGAATAGCGTGATGTAGCCACGTGTGTAGCTATAGCTTATATATGGGATGGGTCCCACCAAGGGAAGAGTCCGAAAGGGGGGGAGGGGGTGTAAGTCCAAAATATACAAAGAAAAACTAATTTTTATCCGGGCATTACGCAGTAAGATGGTATGATTCTAAATACTAATATCAGTTATTAAAAAATTATATAAACCATTGTCATTGCTACTCGTTCAATGTACTAAATATAAGTCGTACACTAAGGGTAGGGGGAGGGGGCAGGACCTTAATCTTAAGTGCATTAAGCTCTAATGTTCTCCTTACCTATTAAGGAGAACATTAGAGCCTCTCCTAAGAGGAGGCTTTTACTCAGCCGTGGGATAGTTACAGACTGTTACTTTACTTTAAAAGCAAAATAACCACATTCGTTTATTACACTACACACTTTTATCAGTAACTTCGATTTTAAAACCAAATCACTAAGCCGATTTCGATGGAATTTTTACGGAATCGATAACCTTTCAAATTAAAAAAAAAATTCAAAATCGATTAAGAAATGACGGAGTTATGAACGAAAAAAAGAAACAGATTACGAATTGAGAACGTCATCCTTTTTCGAAGTCGGTTAAAAACGGCAGACCAATGATATTTTATAAATGGACTTCATTTTGAGAAAATATTAACATGTTTAAACATGTCAAACCTATTTGTAATATATTTGTTTGAAGACTATTTTGATAAAATGTATAATGAATTAAAACTACATTGGTATAATTATTATAATAATTATTTAAATATTAGCTGATAATATTAATAATCCTTTTATTATACACTGGTCAGATATTCTTATTAATAAAGAAATACACCAACCCAACTAAAGAAAAAAAACTACGGATAAAAAAAATATTGATATATCATATTGTAAAATATTGATCACACTTCAATATTCGAAACATTAAATTGAAAAACTTTTTTCCGTACTCATTTAGTTGAGATGACTTGAAATATTTTAGATTAATGTTTAATATATTTCGCATTATCAGAATACATCAATATCTCCGAATTCGACTTTTTGTGGCTTGACACATTATTGCTTATCAGCATCCAACTATAGACATCTTACGTGCATACTATAATATGACGTTAAACATCTGTACCCATTCCCAACTTTGACGAGCTCGTCCATTGACTTGTCGTCCCAAAGTTACCTTCGACTTATTCAGTCGCTAGCCGGTTGCTAGGCAACGTCGTCCAAAATGGACGGCACACTGTGTACAATCCACGAGCTCATAACATTTCTATATAGATTTATAACATACACAAAACTCGTATTCGTATTAAAAACATAATTTTCCTGTTATATTACAGAAACGGTTTTACCCACATCACAAATTAATTCACATTACCTCATTGTATTAATCACGTTTCAATAACTTCTTATAATTTACGAGACGAGCGCTCGTCTCGACGCCGAACGCTTAACTGAGGAAATTGAAGACATTATGTAGTACATACGAGAAACTTTAATCTTATATACACAGTTGTCTATAATAATAAATAAAATTGAAATGCCTGTTTGTAGAGTACATATAGACGCTGATAAGCAATACTGTGTCAAGCCACACGGACCTTATTTTGAGAAAATAGCGTCTACATGTGAAATCTATTCTTAATAATTTTTTTGAAGACGTATATCTTTTCTTTTCTATTTTGATAAAAGGTACAATTAATTAAAAGTGGATTATTAAAATAAAAAGATTTATCTAATAATATGTTTAAAATTATGGATCATCTTGAAATTCGACACATTAAATTAAGAAACTTTTTTCGGTACTTATTTAGTTTAGATGACTTGAATTTTTTAATAATGTTCAGTACGAAGCTCTATCAGAATACGTCAATATCTCTAAATTTGACTTTTTGTGTGTTGACACATTATTGCTTAACAGCATCCATATATGGGTTTGTACTTTTGTGGAACTCGCGTGGACGTGAATGATACGTCGTTTAATTCGTCATGATAACGTAAATATTAGAAGCTCTCAATTCATTCTTGAAAATGTAATGTATGTACATAGAAACATTGACTCATTTAAAAAAAATTGTGATATCCATCATATCAATACGAGGAACAAGGACAAACTCATTGTGCCTGCTACTCGACTCCGTCGAGTAAGTAATTCTTTTGTTGGGAGATGTATAAGATCTTACAACACGATCCCAGAAAACGTTCAAAATGCTTCTATAGCAAAGTTCAAAAAAGTTGTAAAGAAACGTTTGTGTGTTAGAGGTTATTATAATATTAAAGATTTCATAGATGATGACACACCTTGGGAATAATGCGATCGCTTCCAGGCTGTTTCAATATATTTTACATACTGTAACCAATCTTGACGTTGTTAAAAAAAAAAAAAAAACTAACAAAAAAAAAAGACCCGCTGAGTTTCTTTCGCGGTTTCTTCTACTACTTTTCCGAAACCGTGGCAGATTCATTTTCTTGACGTTCAAAAAGAGAATGTAAATTCCTATTTTAAATAAAAATATTTTGATTTTGATTGAGAATTTGATAAAATCAAAATGGCCGATTTTGGACGCCATAATGTGAAAAAGAAAATTATGAAAATGGACGAACTATATTAAGAGGTATCGTTGAATAGTTATTTCAAAAAAAAAATTGGCTTTTCATATAGTTTTTTTAATACAAATTTATAATCTATAACGATTTGAAGTTGGTTAATAACGTTACTCACTAATAGGCTTTTTTTTGAACTAATATTAATACTGTACTACTGACTGCAGATGGTCTTGTTACGCAGTCGGCTTTTTCATTTTTGTTAATTTTTTGTTTATATAGTGAAAATATTCGAAAATATACTCGACTCTTGGGATGGGACGATCAAGTTATGTGGATATTTACACCCATTAAAACGATGCGATGATCGTCTTCGGCACGGGAAAGGCCGAGGGATCGCTTGCGCATGCGCATCCGCTCGGTGCAGATATTTGTATTTCTATAAATATTTGTTTCTAGGTGTTGTGGGTCATTGTGCCTCGGAGACCGCTTAAAGCTGTCGGTCCTAGTTGTTATCACAATCACCTGATAATGATCGTTACTCTTAGTAGGGATATTCTAGTCTAAATGGTTACTGGCTTGCCCTCAGGTTGCGGAGGTCAGATGGCAGTCACTCTCTAAAAATCAGTAACTTGCCAATAACTAGACTAGTGTAATAAGCAGACCTTATATAGATAGTTCAAAAGTCGATTTTTATAGTTTAATAAACTATTTAAAATTCGGTGTATAATATGTCAAACTAGACGGTAATATGGCGTAATAGTCAATATGGCTTAACATCAATTCTCAATTGGATGCTGATAAGCGATAATGTGTCAACCCACAAAAAGTAGAATTCGGAGATATTGATGTATCCTGATAATGCGTCACGTATATTATTCAAACAGCAGACCCTGGTGGATCCGAGGATAATGCTGGGTAAATGATGACTATATTAAAACGAAAAAAAAATAATTAATTAATGTAGAATTTAATTTATTCAATACTATCCTTTGCAGTTTCACTCGCGTTTACGGTAACTGCTTCACTATTATGAGTCGTAGCGTGATGTAATATAGCCTATAGCCTTCCTCAATAAATAAAATATCTATAATGAGCTATTTGTAATATATTTTATCTCGTTACGTAGTAGGGAGATCATTCTAGTCTAAATGGTTACTGGCTTGCCTTCAGAGGTTGCGGAGGTCAGAGGCAGTCGCTCTGTGTAAAAATTAGTAATTCTTCAATATCTGGACTAGAATAGAAAGCAGACCCGGGTGTAACCAGGGAAAATGCTAGGGAGGTGATGAAGTGCGTTCGTAAGAGAGAATGCTATTCGTGGAGGTTCATTAATACTAGCTCGTTATGTAGATCTCGTTAAGATATTGTAACTGTCTCTTACAAATTAATTGTGGACCTGTCCTGTGTGGAATTTCCACTGCACATTTTAGTTCGCGTATAACATCCATCGTATTGATTTAAGTTAACTATAAAGGACATTTTAAGTAAGTTATCTAAAAATAATATATTTGTGTGTTCTAATTTAATTGTAGATTTGTTATGCCTTAATTTGACAAAGTTTAAAATGCAGTAAAAAGCTTTTTTTGGTCGTAATTGTAATTGAATCATATACAACTATCATAAAAATTTAATTAAAAAAATCTGAAAAGCTTAATTTTCCTGAAAATTTATGTATTTACCTAGTTCAGGGACAGTAGGTTTTATTTGTACACCTATTTAAATTTTCAAACTGAAATTTGTAAGTTATATAATTGTAAACATTTTTTTTTGCTTAAAAAAATAAACGTTATTATTATGTTATTATGTATGCCACAACTTACTTACCAATTATTATACAACGTTATTTTTGGAATTTTTTTTTCAATTTTTTTTTCAAATTTCATGTATCTGAGCATACATTATAAAATTAAGGGTTAAAAGCAACGACAATCAGTATAAGACTGATTAATTTATTTAAATAAAACACACAGATATTGTGAACCAACTAGAATTACTAGTAAGGGAAACTTTACAAGAAATAAATTGGTGTGGAGATCATTATATTACATACACAATACATGAGCTCCAGTCTTTAGACAGATCGTTCATGAATGTACAAACCAACTGTTAGGAATACATTATAAAAGTTAATAATACTGTATTTTGTCTATATGCTCGTTGATCAGTTAGTTATTATTATATATCGCCAGTACGCATCTTCCCTCTCTCTAGGATAGATCGCTCGTCTTCACTCTCACAAATCGATACCTCCCACATAAGTTGTTGTAACCCCCAAATTACAATTTTACAGTAGAGTACTTTTAATCCGTTTTAGTTTGAAAGTTACAACAAAATACGCCCGAAAAAAGGCTTCCTTGAAAAAAAAAAGGTTTTTGGTATTTTTTCACTTTGAATGCATTAAGCAATGCAAATTCGTGTAGTATTCAGTAAAAACGCTAACGGCAATTTTGTGGCTTACAATAACTTACGTGGGAGGTATCGAAATATATTCACAATTACAAGTAAACTAGTGACTAGAATCCCAGAGATAACTTAACATGGTGTCAGAAGTGCGTGTATGTGTAATTTAAATAGATTTTAAAATCGTAAGTAGTTTAAATAATAACTTTAAAACTGAGAACATTTTTCTTCGTGAATACAACAAACAAGATGGCGGACGAAAATTTAAATAAGTCAATAATAACATCGATATCACAGTTGCGCTTAAATTAGAAATAAATCAGCCAAGTGCGTGTCGGGCCACGCACAATGTAGGGTTCCGTAGTTGTCAGAATTGTCAAGATCGGTCAAGCAATCTTCGAGTACCTATTTTCGTAAAAATGTTTGAATGTGAATTATACTAACGATTTTGAACATTAAATGTTCGTCGATTATTTATTATTCTAACACTTGTAAAATATACTTAGCGCCGATAATTTACTTCCTGATTAGCGCCTATGAAATCTATGGAGATTTGGTTGAAAACTTCATAAGCGCGATTCAGAATCACTCGCGACATGTTTTATTGAGACATTGTTTTATACCTTATTTTATATTTTATTTTAATTTAAACTTATTAAATATTTATTTATTTATTCATTTAAATTCATATATTAATTTAAAATTATTAATATTTACATAATGTGATGCTTAAAAAGTGAAATATTTATTTTTACTTAGATCATCTATAACTCGATAACCATAAGAACCAACATAGCCGTGATAATTTTCCTTTTAAATTCATTATATGTACCGCTATCGTAAATTTTTTCATATTTTTAGACGCAGCAGTTTAGTGGGTAGAGGGGGGGGACACTTGACTCTAAGAAAAATTGACACTTCAAAGCGTAATATTTCGGAAACAGTTCGTCGTTCGGAAAAATGGTTTTCCCACACCTATAACATTTTTAAAAGACCTATCTAACGATACCCCACAACATGGGATAAATGAGAAAAAAAATTTTTGGTCTCTCTTAACACATAGGGAAGACACCCTGAAAAAAAAAATATTTTTAAGATTTTATTGTACGACTTTCTCGGCGTAATTCATATGTATACTCATACCGAATTACAGCTTTCTGGTATTAAGGGTTTCGGAGCAAAGCCGCGGACAGACAGACAGACAGACAGACGGACGGACAGACAGACAGACAGACAGACAGACGGACATGGCGAAACTATAAGGGTTCCGTTTTTTACTACGGAACCCTAAAAAACGATGGTGTTAACTGGAAATCGTGGCTTCAACAGTTCGAATTATATGTATTAGCGGCTAATTTACAAAAAGAAGATGAGAAAAGGAAAGTTGCAATTATATTACATTCGATGGGGGAGAAATGCGTGGATAATTTTAATTCGTTCAATGTAAATATTGACGAAATTAGTTTGTCTCAGTTAATAGAAAAGTTTAATAACAGCGTTTTACCTTACAATAAAACGCTTATTAAATACCTACCTTATTTGAAGCTTAAACATAATGAGATAGGCCTATCTGTTTTCCGCTCGTCTTTCCTCTCTTTCTTCCCTAGTAGCTCTAATAGCGCTGTCTCACTCGCACACTTTCCCTCACTCCACCGGGGCGCGTGCGGCCGTTAGGTTCGGCTCGCTATCATCATTGTGTCGAATTATACCAGGCAGAGAATTAAAGTTAAGCTTCAAATAAGGTAGGTATTTAATAAGCGTTTTATTGTAAGGTAAAACGCTGTTATTAAAAACCTGACCGTTATTTGAAGCTTAAACATAATGAGACCTGTTTGTTATCGCCTGGTGGAGGAGGACGCCAATGTGAATGTATGCATTTCGTCAGGCCGAAGGCATAAAAATAAGCCATAAAAATAACATTAGAATATTGTTAGTTAAGGCAAAAATAAGAAAGTGTGCGATGCTTAGAAAATTTATTCTATCACAAAATATCAAACTAATCGGAATGTATATAAAAAACTAAATAATATCTTCCTTCATAATAATTCAATATTACATTAATTACAAATTTTTATTAAATTGGGCAAAAGTAATTTGTCATCCCAGGGCTAGTAGGAGCCTGGACTACTTGACGCCTATAGAAGCGACGGAATGTGTCACCGGATTTCCAGTTTCCTTGTGACAAAATTTCGTCAACTGAGACATTATCGGCCCAACTCCTGGAGGCGACCGCAGAGCGCACGCTACCCGGAGCTGCGACAATACCTGCCTCTGATAAGAGAGATTTCACCCATCCTGCAATCACCGTACGTGACGCTGGGTTATGATTACCTCTTAAGTTAAGAAATAAAGAATAATTATTTGAGGAATTCCGTTTTTGATTAAATATTTTGATACAATGCTTCACCCAAAACACCGGATCGAGGTTTCTCGTATTTTCATTCTTTAATAGTTTCCAACCCGATTGCCTGTAATCAGAACGGTCAGTTTTAGAGCCAAATCTAGGCCATAATATGATATGATCTGTATTGTCAATATAATGCTCATTAATGACTGCCAAGAGGGTCAGATCGTGGATACGTCTACCGGAACACAAAAGAAGTAACATAGCGGTATGTCTGGCGACAGCGAAACAGCTATTTTCATTAATTTCATATGAAGTCAAAAAGGAAATAAGAACATTGACATCCCAAATAGTTTTCCTATGGAGCGTAGGCTTTTTTAACGCTATAGATTTAAGAACATGCTTAACAAGAACATGAGCACTTAAGGCACCAGATGTTTCGGCATTACAAAGGGTAGACACCACGGATTTGTGCAATAGTATAGTATTATATGATAGGTTTTCAATCAAATATAAATCGGCTAAAAATTTTGCTAGAATTGAACCAGATGGGCGATATGGATCAAGTTTCTCTTTTTTACACCAACCTAGCCATCTATGCCATGCTACTTTATAAGTATTACGCGTAGAAGGACGCCAGGATGACGAAAGTAGGTCCAGTTGAGGAATATTCCAGTCCATTAGGCTGTGAGACCACCCCCACATTTCCATACTTCCAACGTCATTTCCTGTACTTTGGGAGGTGGAAGGCCCGTCGAGATGTCTATTAGGTGGCGATTCAGATTCTTGATTGTGAAAGGAGCTGCTAACGCTCGGGATTTGATATCGGCTCTCCAAAAGACCCGTTCCCATCGTGGCACTACTAACAGATATAGGCCCTTGGCCAGATTGAGGTGGGCAAGGACCTTGGGGATCAAATACGGGGGAGGAAAAATCCACGCTAGGTGATAATTCCAAGTCTGTGAAAACGCGTCGTGGAATAGGGCTTGGTTGTCGTTTTGGTTCAGAGACACATAATTGGCAACCACGTGTGCATCTTCCGACGCAAACAAATCTAATACCGGAACCCCGAATCTGTTGAAAATCAAGTCCGTACACGTCGGCAAAAGGTGCCACTCGGGGGGAGATCGGTAGCGAGACAGATGATCTGCGTGGGAGTTGAATTTTCCGGGAATGTGATGAGCGGCTAGGTGAATTAGATAGCGATCTAAAACCTCGAAAATGTCGGTTGTCAACTCCAAAAGAGCAATCGATTTCGTGCCGCCTTCCTTGCGAATAAAAGCTACCGCTGTTCTGTTGTCGCACTGCCATAAAACCGTGGAACAACTCAGAAACTGACCTTGTTTCTGTAATATTTTGAGTAAGGCTAACAGTTCCTTCTGGTTGCAGTGGTACAGTTGTTCGCGGTCGTTCCAGGAGCCTGAGAACGATCGGTTGTCTAGTTGCGCTCCCCAAGCTTGGTCTGAGGCATCGGTTGCTAGGAAATGCATTGGTGCCGCGAAATGAATCAGAGAGGGACAGGAGTGGTTCTGCAACCACCAATTTAACTCTTTCAAGGCATGTACGGGAATCTTGAATTTGGCAACAGGAATCTTGGATACTGTGTTCAGGAAAGAAAGCAGAGCTCGGAAGTGAAGCCTGCCCCTTGGTACCACAAAACTTGCAAAGTTTAAAAGACCCACTAGGCTCTGCAAAGCTTTCAAATCGATAGTGTTTTCCTTTAGTGCTGTCGATATTTTGGACACCAGGTTCAGGCACTTTTTCTCGGGCAGAGATTTTTCGTTTAACAGAGTGTCCCACTGAACGCCCAGGTAAACTAGGCGTTGGCAAGGTGCTAGTGTGGACTTGTCGAAATTCACCACCCATCCGAGATATTGTAATCTCTCTACCGTGATTTGTACATGGGTCTGTAATATCTGAGGGTTTTGATGTACGACTAAAAAGTCGTCCAAATAAACTATTATTCGAATCCCTTGTTCCCTTAGTGATTGAGCTACCCAATTGGAAAGGGATGCAAAAACCTTCGGGGCCGTACTCAGACCGAACGGGAGACACGTCATTTCCATTAACTTTCCTTTGTAAATTAGTCGTAGGAACCGTCTGTGAGATGGATCTACGCGAAGGTGAAAATAGGCCTGTGACAGGTCTATTTTGCATATCCAGTCGTTTGGTTGAAGGAAGTCTGGGACTCGATAGACATTTATTAATCTGAACCTGTCGGTAATTACGTAGTTGTTCAAGGTTGCTAGGTTGAAGATGGGTCGATGCGACCCGTCGCTTTTTGGCACGAGAAACATCGTGGACACAAAACTTGGCGAGGCCTTGACAACTCCTAATACACCCTGATGTTGCATTTGGGTGATTATGGACGTCATTGCATCCGATGGGATCGTGCTGAACCGACTTTCGTTCAACTGTGGCACTACCAATGGCGGTCGGTGTAAAAAAGGTATGCGGTACCCTTTTATTATTTTTAACAAATAACTGGGGGCATCCAATTCCTTCCACCGATGGTGAAAATGAACCAGACGACCCGCTTTGAACATTTCGGATTGACTGTCAAAACTTACGTTTCTTGTTCCGGTTATAATTCTCGAAGGGGGATGCGGCTCGCTTTCGGTTAGCCCTTCCGTCTTGTTGCTTGAAGCCTTGTCGACTTCCTCTGCCTCGAAAAGAACCTCTTGAGCCACCAGAGAATGACCGGCGATTATCACTTTGATTTGTCCCAAAACCCTGCGAGGGTCGAGCATTGCAGCAACCCTGCGAGGGCTGATTGTAAGCATGGGAAATATGCGTAGACGCACAACATCCCTGACCGGTTCCCTGCGAGGGAACGTTGCGAGAAGCCTGCCCCTGCGAGGGGTGGCGTGCGGGCCTACTTTGAGTCGTTTGCGAAACGGAAGCTGTACTGCCCGACTTTTGTAGAGGCAAGAAGGCTTTTCTTACCCCACCTGCCTTTTCCAGTGCTATAGCTAGTGACTCCGCATTAAACACGTGCTGACAAGATGGGGGTATCTTACGTAACGCAGCCTTGACGAGGGGATCGCGTACGTGATTCGTGATTCCATCCCTTCTCATTTGAATAACTTCTGCACGATGACCACAAGTTAATTGTAGGAGATCGGAAGAGATTTTGAAAAAATCGCCCGTTAAAAATAACTCATTGACTCTTTCGGTTATACCTTCGTATGATAATTCAGAATCTCGCGCCCACTGTAAAAAACTTCTGATGGAAGTTTGTAATGCTTCGCGCTGTTTAAGAATGCAGAACGATATAGCAGCGAAAGCCTTGTCGGCGTGAACAAGATGGCGCAATGAATCATAAGCTTTGATTTCCTCATTCATCTCCAAATCGACGAAACCGGGGGTAGAATTATATAACTTTTGGGTTTCTGCGTAACGGACCTCGCACCAATCACTACTATCAAAATGCTGTAAATCTTTTAACTTATGAAGAAACACCTGAGACGTTTTTGGAATATTAGGCTCTTTTAATTTCGTCTCGATTTCGAATGTAAAATCTGATTGAACAGGTGTCGGCACCTCGAGCGAATTTACAATGGGGTCTTCGAACAGTTCGCCACTAATATTTCCATCAAGTAGATCCTCATTATTATGGGCCGAAGAACAAGGCAAAGGATTATTATTACAAAAAGTTAATTTATTTCGGAGGTCATCAATCTGACGTGTTAATTCACGGAATTTCCGGGACTCTTGCCGTTTATGACGGCGTCTGCCCCCCCTTTTTTTGTTGCGGTAACGTGGCGAGGATTTTCGGTGACTCGAGTCCGTGGACGACGAACTCGAGCTTATAGAAGAGCTAGAAGAACTACTAGTCGTCGAACAAGACCTAGCTCGCGAATGACGACGACCACGTGGTCGTTTTTTCTTGGCACTATTTGCGGGAGCACTAGCACTAGCTTTCGAGCACGACTTTGAAACATTTTCGTCACTTTCCATGTTAACACGAGCTAAAACCTATAGGGTAGAAAAACAACATAAAATTCTTTACAAATCATGCTAATCAAACTGAAAAATATGCAGTAAGACACTAGTATAAATCTATGTAGTACTTTAAAGTACCGAACGGTAACACCGTTTGTTTTTTAAACTGTACTTATTTAAAGTATGAAAAATGTATTTCTTATTTGCAAAAAAAAAAAAAAAAAAAGTTTAAAAGATAAAATAATTATTATCACTTACGTGAACAGGAACGGTAGTCTGAAATGAATTTGCAAAAGATATGCAAAATTATTTTACTGAAGACAACCGTGCGCGGCGGAAAACAAGACGCCAATGATGATAGCGAGCCGAACCTAACGGCCGCACGCGCCCCGGTGGAGTGAGGGAAAGTGTGCGAGTGAGACAGCGCTATTAGAGCTACTAGGGAAGAAAGAGAGGAAAGACGAGCGGAAAACAGATAGGCCTATCTCATTATGTTTAAGCTTCAAATAACGGTCAGGTTTTTAATAAGTATTTCTAGCCGAGAAAAATGGTCAGATATAGTTTCTTTTCACTAAAACAAAAGGATAATGAAAGTGTTAACGACTTCATTACAAGTTTAGAAAATCTTAGTCTAAACTGTGAATTTAAAGAGCTGAGGGAAACGTTAATTAGAGACGAAGTACCTCGAACAATGTTTGTGCGAACCTATTGTGTTAATGTAGTATGCTCCCAGCATTATTATAATAGTAAAGACAATATTAATATTGTGAGGGTAGGCGAAGAAAACACGCGCACTCACCGCCGGAGGGCGCGCAGTACACCAGTCAGCTCGTGACCACCACGAAAGCAAAAAAATGCAGTACTACCATTAGTTATCGCGATAGGACCCGTTATATTCAATATGAATAGTGTAAAACGCGGAAGTTTAAAAAATATAACAGCTTTATTAGCACAACAGGACGCAGAAAAAATCAATAGGAACACTTCAACGTGAAAAGTGAAACGTGTTCTTCGTTGAAAAGTGACCAGGTAGATGAAAATGTGTTTATTGTTAAGGGAAAAAGAGTGAATAGGTCTAATAAATATACCAGTCAACAAAGAATATGGTCTCCAAGCAGAAACGACTAGAAATCGTTAGTGAAGCAAACCATCATTATAAGAGGACCCCGAGCAGAGGGCACATACTGAAGGAAGCTGTGTAAGCAATACACCTTTGAGGACAATTTGTGAAAAGTGTGGCAGACAACATGGATTCAAATGCCCAGCGGCCGAAGCAAGATGCAGGTTATTATTATTTATTTATTATTTATTTATTTATTGAAGTAATTAGAACGGACAATATCCAATTACACTAATTATTAATTATTACATTTAAGAAAATTATATAAATGCACAAACAAAACACTAATTACATACACTAAATACAAAGCAGAATGAAACTAATAATAAATATATAGCGCACTTGATTTTTAGAGTGTCAATTTAAAAACATAGTACAATTATATCGTTCACAAAACTGCAAACATTGATTGACAACAATGTTCCAATGATCTGCAAATATGTCACAGTGAGGGGTCTCTGTCAGAAGGGTGTTCAATGCAGACAGTGTGCGCGGTAAGGTTATGTAAGAAACTTGGAGATTATTATAGATGTTGTTTTAAAATTAGAAATGTGTATAATACAAAGAATTGTCAAGATAGTATTGATACTATGTGTTAGGATCAATTTATATATTTTTATTATTATTCCACATTTATTATATCTTTATATATTTAAATAGGATTTATGAAATATTTTTATTAATTTCGTTGTTTAACTGGCCGTAATTGTTTTTTATCCTTTTTTCAAATTTAGAACGTGACCAGGATGTATTGATTTTTGTTAAAAAATCTTTAATAAATAAAGCATATTATACCATACAAGAATATTTTGACGACAAAGAGGCGTGGATTTGATACGCGTTGATTTTCTATCCGGATAACATAATTAAAATGTAATAAAAATACATTATATATAAATGATTTTAAAAGAGTTACTATCGAGTTTCTCGCCGGTTCTTCTCGGTAGAGACTACATTCCGAACCGGTGGTAGCTTTATAAAAATTAAAATATGACATGTAACTTGACGATTCGAAAGTGCTGTTAAAGCCCATTTGAATAAAGTATATTTTGAGTTTGAGTTTTGAGTTTGAGTTTGAGTTTGTGTTGCGTAATATGTATTGGTGTAAAAATGAGTTATGAATATGGAGTTTTTCTGTTTATTTAATGTTTAATTAAAATACTTAATCTGTAATGAGCTATCGAACAATATGTCTTTAAATTGCAATGAAAATATTCAAGATAATAGTGAAAGTTATACATATATTAAAGCCTATTATTAATAGTAACATTAATATAGTAAATAACTCAAAGAGGGGATGGCAATTTAATATTATGTATGATATTATGATAAATAATGTAAATTGAATTTTGAAATGTAACGTTTTTTGAAACATTTAAAAAGTTAAATTTATCTCAATACATGATAAATAATAATTTAAATATAAACATATTTGGTTTCACTGGTCATAGAACACCCATTATGCGTACATGTGAAATATTATGTAAATTTGGTAGTAAATATAATGAGAAGTTAAGATTTATAATAACAAAAATTTACTGTGAAACGGTCCTACGTCTACTGACTTGATGCTTCCAGTCTGTACTGGTTCATATGGATGCTGATAAGCAATAATGTGTCAACCAACAAAAAGTCAAATTTAGAGATATCGATGTATTCTGATAATGCATTTCGTATTTAACATTATACAACAAAATTTCAAGTCATCTGAATTTAATAAGTACGGGAAAAAGTTTCTTAATTAATTGGGTCGAATTTCAAGTGCGTTTCATATTTTGCAATTTATACAATAATCTCAAATATTTGAAAAACTTTTTATTAGATAATATATTAAATATATCAGTCTGATTTTAATTCATTATAACTTTTATAAAAAAATAAAAGAAAATATGGATATATAAGTCTTCAAACATATTTGTTAAGAATAGGTTCGAAACCTTTAGACGCAATTTTCTCAAAATGAAGTCCGTGTGGCTTGACACAGTATTGCTTATCAGCGTCCATATATCGTTGTCTTAGATTTTCGCGATTATTACTCATTGAAATACACTTTGCAGCGTTCACGGGTAGACTAAGTGACATATGTCTATTTGAGGTTTTCTGTGCTCGAAACGTCGGGATGATAAAAATATTTAATATACGCGATTTAAATCCGTTTAAAATAGTTTTATTTCAGTCTACTGACTTGTGAGAAATATAATATTATACAAAGAATGTATACCGTGGAATCTAAGGGTTCATGTCAAGGTATATTTGGACGCTGATAAGCAATATTGTGTCAAGCCACACAGACTTCATTTTGAGAAAATGGCGTCTAAAGATGTCAAACGTATTCTTAATAAATTAGTTTGAAGACGTATGTATTCATCTTTTCTTTTCTATTTTGATAAAATGTATATCGAATCACAAGCAGATAGATTTATTTAATATGTTATATAATAATAAGTTTTTAAATATTTGAGATTAATTTATAAATTGCAAAATATGGAACGCGCCTGAAATTCGAAACATCGCGTTAAGTAACTTTTTTCCATACTTATTTACTTTAGATGACTTGAATTTTTTTTGAATAATGTTAAATAGGTGACGTAGTATCAAAATACATCAATATCTCAAAATTAGATTTTTTGTGGGTTGACACATTATTGCTTATCAGCGTCCATTTAATCTATGAAGTCTATGTAAAATTCATCAGTAAATCGTGTGTAGGTGGTGTTTCGAACTAAAATAGTTATAAGCAGACGACTATTTTAGTCAGATTTTAACCAATCAAAGTACAATACAACATTGGGATTATAGAATGGGAAAATAAAACACCAAATTCTTCTCATATTGTCATACCATTCGTCTCAAGTTTATGAAAGAAAAATGCGACAAACGTTGACGAGGTACTTAGTTCAATAAATTTTGAAATATAATTAACAACTACCATAAAAGCTATTGAAATAACGCAAAAATTATTTTTGTCAATAATTGACGAAACTAAAAAACGAAACGTCGTCACCTTATGTCATCTCTTTATTTCTGCAATAATTTCACAAAATAATAAACTCTGTTTATTTAAATATTATTTTAATACGAGGCAAACTCGGAATAATAATACAGTGACCTGGATATACATACATATTTCGATACCTCCCACGTAAGTTATTGTAAGCCACAAAATTGCCGTTAGCGTTTTTACTGAATACTACACGAATTTGCATTGCTTAATGCATTCAAAGTGAAAAAATACCAAAAATCTTTTTTTTTTTCAAGGAAAGATACAACAAAACACGCCTAAAAAAGGCGTATTTTGTTGTAACTTTCAAACTAAAACGGATTAAAAGTGCTCTACTGTAAAATTGTAATTTTGGGGTTACAACAACTTACGTGGGAGGTATCGATTTATATGGCCAAGTAACTATTATATTAATGAATCGTCATGTGTAAGGTTGCGTAAATAATTGTTAATAGAAGATGTAATATGTTAAAAACTATTCTGATATATAGATTTCTAAAAACAATACTGGCACTTTAGTTATCAACTCGAAAAGGTTTTTTAAAAAGAAGGGAAATCTAGATGGACATGACGGATGGAAGGAAAAAGGACGGTTTCGGGAAAAAAAATAAGATAATTGGATGCTGATAAGCAATAATGTGTCAACCCACAAAAAGTGAAATTCGGAGATATTGGTGTATTTTGATACTGCATCACCTATTTAACATTATTCAATAAAAAATAAAGTCATATAAACTAAATAAGTACGAAAAAAAGTTTCTTAATTAATTGTTTTGAAATTCCAGGTCGTTCCTTATTTTGTAATTTGTACAATAATCTTATATTTTTAAAAACTTTTTATTAGATAATATATTCAATATATCAACCTGCTTTTAATTTATTACAGCTTTAATCAAAAAAGAAAAGAAAATATGGATAAATACTTATTCAAACAAACTTATTAAGAATAGGTTTGACATATTTAGACGCCATTTTCTCAAAATGAACTTCGTGTGGCTTGACACAGTATTGCATATCAGCGTCCAATTAAAGTGTGAGTAAATGAAGATTCATGCGAAAATTGTAAAAGTAACGGTGATATTCGATGTCAAAGAAGTTAATGGAAAATACACTGAAGTGTTGTATTGAAAGAGTCTAACTATTTATTTATTCCCCGGTGTTGATGTCGGTTTTACTAATACAAGCATATAGTTATATAATATTGCAAATTCTTAAAAAAAGTGGATGGTTTCGCTTTTTATTATAAAAATGTATAACCGGCAATGAATAAGATTTCATTTTTTATTTGGACCAGTTTTCAAATATTGGTTTGAAATTTAATTTTTCAAAATGCGAATTATTTAGTTCAGATCATATTTCGTCAACAAGAAGGGATAACCTTAAAACAATTTAACAATTTGGCTCCGGGTATTAAAATTTTAAGTGAGGACTCACTAAATCTTCTAGAAGCTCCCGTTTTAGATGCTTCTATCCCAAAGTTATTTTTGACCAGTCTACTAAATTTAATGAAGTTTCGGCCGTCTATATCAAATAAATTCACACATGGCTCTTTTTATAGGAAGTAGTAATATAATATGGGGGCGCGGATCATGCTTGGAACTTAATGGTGCCCGAGTCCCGTTTTCCTTAGCACGTTCCATATCGACCTTTATTGACACATAAAACCCCGAGCTACCCCATGGGCTAAAGATTAGAAATACCATAGAATTAAGAAAATGGTATAGCCCATAAATTTTGTATATTATTAAAACTGGATTATTTAATTGGAACGACTCAATATTACTGCATACCGCACGATCATATAAAGCTTTAATCACTGTTGATAAATTGTTTTCTATACGATAAAATATCTTACTATGTACCATGTTGAGCACATTCAACGATGGTTTATTAAGTTTTTCGTATTTATATATGTTTGAATTATAAGTGTTTGAATTGTTCAATATTTACTTTTTTTTTTCATAAAGACATTTGCCCAATCTATGGCAGAAAGAGTCTGTAGACGACAATGAAAATTCTTTCAGAAAATGACATTAAAATGTTAAATATTACAGTGTAAATATAATACTGTCCAACATATTTATTGATATACTAGCTTCCGCCCGCGATTTCGTCCGCGTAGAATAGTTATTTTGGGCTAATATTGCACTATTTTAGAACAAATTTGGTTAGCATAAATAAGGTTATAGTGAGCTATCCTTAAAAGATAGACATATGCTGTCGCGGACTTTTTTTTAGAACTTTTAAAGGGGAACAATTCTGTCATACATGATTTTTGCGAAACTTTAACCGTTTAAGCAGCGCACGCACCGTAAGCTCTCCTAATAGGAAAATATCTCCCAATTTTGAAACATTCTTTATCGGTGCTCCGCTCCTTTTGGTCTTAGCGTAATAATATATAATCTATAGCCATGCTCGACAAATGGGCTATCTAACACTGAAAGAATTTTTCAAATCGGACCGGTAGTTCCTGAGATTAGCGCGTTCAAGCAAACAATTAGACAAACAAAAAACTCTTCTCTCTCTGTTGTAGAGGCTAGATCTCCTGAGGATGCTCCGGTGTCGGAGTGAAACGTGCGTAGTGCCTGTATGGTGTTTTGTGGTGTCGACGCTTGCCTGCTTGTGCGTTTGCATATGTGGGAGGGCGGGTGGTGCATGCTTGCTTGTGCTGCATATGCGTGTGCGTATGTGGGAGGGCGAGTGGTGCTCATACTGCATGATACCAGACAGCTGTAGATGTTTTCGCGGATAACATCAAAGTAGTTTTGTGATTAAACTCTTCAGTTTTATACTATAAGTATAGATTTATTATTCTTTGAAATAGTAGTAAATTTCTTTCCAATAAACGATTTTATCTTATATTTATTTATTACAGAGTTAATTGACGAAGAATTCGTTTGAACGCTGGTTCTGATTGTGTCGCCACTTGCAAGCCCAGTTCCAGCACGACATGCCGGCCCACGGCTCGTCTGTATAGAATACTTGCCCGTTCTGATACATCTGCAATAACATAAATCTATTCTAACTAGAATCTATTTATCGAACTAGTATATATGCGAAAGATTGTGAAAAAAGGTGGATGAACGTTCCTTTTCACACCAAAATAACAAGAGAATTGGACGAAACTTTATAGTAATATAGTTTATACATCAAAAAAATCATTAATTTTTTCATTGCGTAGTCAAAATCAAAATCAAAATAAAAAAATACTTTATTCAAGTAGGCTTTTAAAAGCACTTTTGAATCGTCAAAACAAATAAAAGTTGCTTAAATTAATAAAAGCTACCACCGGTTTCGAATGTAGATTCTACCGAGAAGAACCGGCAAGAAACTCGATAGGTACTCTTTTAAAATTATGTTTTAAAGTATATACATTTAAAAATTACAAATGTGTATATTAAATATCCTGTATGAAATCCAGCTATACTAAATCCATGCATTCTTATCATCTATATAATCTTGTACAGAATAATATGATTTAGCTATTAAAGACTTTTTAATATACAATTTAAACTTATTTATTGAAAATTGCAAAAAAATCTGGGGTTTTTTGTTATAAAAACGGACACCCCTCCCCAGAAAGGAAACATTTACTTTGCGAAGTCGAAAGCTTAGTGTTATGAGTTTATCCTTTCTTCTTGTGTTAATACAAAGCGAGTCACTATTTTTCTCAAACAAATCAATATTATTATGGATATGTATAATCAAATGCATTTCCGCAGGTTAAGCTACAAGACATTGGAAATCGTAACATATTATAAGACAGACTGCGCCCTTTTTTCGTGAGCAGACTTTTCACCTGATTTAGTGATCACCACCGGCCATGAACTTAGAAGCACCAGTAACCACAAATACATTGACTATTTAAAATAATAATTGAGAAAGGGTAATACGATGGGACGAGATTAGGTCAGGGTTTTAAGGACTTCGCTTATAATATTTCTCCGGGGAGTCCGTATGCAATCTGTAGTCAGTGGACTTCATCTAGGATCATAGTGAAACGACTCCTACAACTTGAAATTTTTCCAACCATACTTACAAATGTCAAATCTGAACTCTTGTACGTGACGCCATCATAACCGAAACGCAAAATAAAGTTCATGGAGAATATTGAGAAGATGCATCTGATGTCCGTGGTCGCGGGGATGAAGTAGCGGTACGGCCCACAATAGTAAGAGACCTTGGGTTCATATTCTACCGATTCTGGGAATTCTTCGCGAGGGTTTATCCTGGAAATATGATTAAGCCGTTGGCGGTGTCTCTGTTTGGAGAACTTATTATGATTACAGTAACTCTTAGTTAAGACAAACTAAAGTTCGTAATTATATAGGCAAGTTTTTATAGAGCTTTTTGCCGATTCTTCTCAGTAAATTCCGAATGACATTTTGGAAATTGCTAAATATTCGCAAGGCGAGTAACAGTGATGTCGATCGTTGTATTTTGATTTCGAAATATAATTTTTAGTGTCAATTACATTTAATACAGGATGTGAATATTGATGAAACCTATTCCTAATACATTGTTTCGGAATACTTTCAAATCTCTCGACATTACATAACGATAAAACATTACCCATTTGTACCTATAAATTTTATTATTAACACATATTGAGAAGGCTATCTTCTCCTATAGATCGATCTTAAGTCTGGCCTCCTTCTCCCATTTAAGAAAACGTAAAGAGCGTGTAGTGCTTAATCCACCAAGCTGCTCACCAAGTTGGCGGATATAAATGTATCAGATTTTTTTCAGCCAATTTTTCCTTCACCGCCGAGAGCGGTGCTAGCTGGAGTTTGAACCTGCGATCTTCGTTTGAGATCGACGTGTTCTAACTATTAAGCCATCTCCTCGATTCTTCTCGCTTGTCGTATATTACGCAGTACAAATAAAGCGTCATACTTATAAATACATTGTGCGTCGCTCCAGTTGTCATCAGAATGGCAATAGAGACCCTGGCTGGGGTCTTTTGCTTGAAACTGTTCAGCGTGAGGTCCAACGTATGTAGTTTCTGAATGACGATGGTAGAATCCGGAGAACGCAAACGCTCCTATGGTATACATAAATTAGAAAGGTATGTATATAGAATCCCTTGTGACACAACTGACGTAACCCGAAACTATACAGAAAGATAATATCAAAGACATCGACTAAAATTAATATTAAACACGTATCATAAAGATAAGCAAATAAAACCACATCAAAATTAGTTCATACACACGCCAAAGTTATAACACCTTTTTTTCTTGGGCGGGGTTAAAAATTCAAACTAAACACAAATCAAAATTTAAGACAACGCAGATTTTCGTTTCCTTAGTAGTATATGTATTATGTAAAAAAGGACTTTCTTGTTTGCTTATCCTTCTTAAGTCGAGAACGGATTTGTAGCTATCATTAAATAAAAATCTACAATGACTAACCTCTAAATGTATAGCAATGAGGTTTCCTCTCGCTGGACAAAATCATCTGCACGTCTTCTTGGTTGTGGGGAGAAGCGATGTAATAGGACGTGCCGAGGCATTTGAACTCTATGAAATAGGTATTTAACGTTAATTTTCCAATTATTGTTGAATAGTCCTCCGTCAGAATTGCTGTCACTTACCTGGGCTCGTGTACAGACCAAACGGTATCTTCGCCTGAGTCGATTTTATTTTAGCTTCCGAAGTGTCCATTTTCTTGTTCATTTTCAATAGAACCATGGACATTAAAGCCATGTCCGTTTCAAATAATAACCGCTTCAAATCCTTTATATGTGTGTCTATAAACGCGAATAATTTCTTCTCTGAAGATTTTAGAATTTCACGTCGTTCAGTCTAAACAGCGTAAGTAACATATATAAAATTGCACGGCAACTTAATGTATAATGGAATAGCAGAATGGAAGAACTGGATAACAAGAGTTTGAGAATTGTCTATAATGATTTTTTTTATTGTTTGCTTTGTTTTGAAGGATGCAGGACAGTCAAGTAATAGAAGAGTTGTCTGAAAATATGCTCGCACATTCTAAAATGAAACTACTAGTTTATAGTTAGACTAGTTTTTTCGATTACATTCAATTTATCTGTCAGGGAATGTATAATCTTAATTATTTTTTATGCAACATATATTTCTTTGTTAAAGTTTACTTCAGCATTTAGTCCACTACAGTGGCGAGGCAGCAATGCAACGTGGATGGCCTTAAAGGCTTGATGATATTATATATATCGTCGCCTAGACACAACAATATTATTCCCGAGAAGGAACGACGTCAGGCAGGCGGCCGGTCGTAAAACAAATAGCCAAACCCCTTCACAACTTAAAAAGAATGGTGTGGAAGTAGTGCTTGATTGTGAGATGAAAAATGGGTATTTGCTTGCGGTGATGATCGATACACCTGAGAATGAGAAATTTTTTATTGGTGTAAATTTTAATGGGCATGTGGGAAAAATGAAAGAAAAATATAAAAAAGTGCACGGGGGATGGGGTTTTAGAAAACGTAACCAGGAGGAAGAAAGCAAGTAGCCTTGGCATTCGACCTTGCAATAGCAAATACATAGTTTTAATAAAAAGGACCAACATTTGATCACGTACCAAAGTGGCAAACATAAGACACAAATAGGTTACTTTTGAATTAAGCGAAATAAAATTAATAAAAACAGAAATTGCAAAGTAAATACCTGGTGAGGCCCAAGTCTATCAGAACAGACTTCTTTTAATAGATTTAAAAATAGCAGTTTAGGTTAATAAAATATTGAAATGAATGAGCATATGAGCGCTAAATTAGTGAATGAATGTTGGAATGAAATGGCTACCTGCATAAGATAAGGTAAGGAAAGATAGATCAAGAAACATGGTGGTGGAATAAAGAAGTGTAAAAGGTTTTAAAAGAAAAGAATTTCCTTTAAGGAATGGAAGACTGATGACGATATAAGCGATGGTATGAGTGAATTCAAAAAGAAGATGTATATGGAATTTAAGAAAAATGTTAAAAGAGCTGTCGCTGTGGCAAGGGCTAAAGTGCATGATAACCTGTACCAGACATTAGAAAGCCCGCACAAACAGAACGATCTGTACAGTGGCCAAAGTAAGAGAAAATAATTCAAGCCGTAATACATTTTAAATGTATGAAAGATGAGAAAGGAAAGGTTTTGACAAATGATAAGGAAATTAAAGTTAATGAATGGAGAAAATGATTGGAATAGTGATCCTAGAATATCAGTAAACATGGCCGTAGTGAAAATTACGTTGGATATGGTTAAAATAGTTGTATAAGGTATGAAGAATGGTAAAGCGGTTAGACCAGACTGCTGAAATGTGGAACGTTTTAAAGTTAGATGGATGGAAGTGGCTAACGTTATTCTTTAACAAGTTGTTACAAGAGAAGGCTATTACTGGTACCCTTTTTTAAAAATAAGGGTGATGTACAGAACTGTAACAACTATAGAGGAATTAAGCTCACATCATATAGTATGAAAATTTGGGAAAAAGTGATATAAGTCTTTATGAGAGAAGTATCAAAGCATGGAACAACGGACGCCCTATTCGCAGTGCGCCGACTTTACGATAAATGCAGTAGAACGTACAGAAACTTGTATATTGTGTTTGTTAACTTGGAGAAGGCATACGATAGAGTGCCCCGTGAGGTTCTATGAGTGTTGGAGCTATGAAAGAAAAAGGAGAGTCTGGAAAGTACGTGCAGCTTATGCGTGTTATGTATGAAAGAGCAAACACTAATGTTCGGCCCGAGATTGGGGAAACTAACAAGCTCAATTACACTCTCACACTCCCTCTCTCTAGGATAGATCGCTTGTCTTCCTGAATGACATGAACCCTGGAGATAACTTAACATGGTGTCAGAAGTGCGTGTTGTTATAGAAAATTTTTAAAAGGGCGAAGAGCCAATAAAGAAACTGAAAAACGTAAAGTTGCGATAATGCTACACGCCATGGGTGAAAAGTGTATAGAAATATTTAACTCTTTTAATACTGAATTAAGTGATATAAGTTTGTCAGATTTAATAGAAAAATTAATAATTATTTTGAACCGCGTACAAATTTAACTATGACTAGACATTCGTTTTTTACATGCAAACAAAAAGACGGTGAAAGTGTCAACGATTTTATTACTAATTTGTAAAACTTAAGTCTTAATTGTGAATTTGGTGAAGTGAGACAATCTTTAGTGCGTGATATATTCATAGCAAACATGAATTTTATTCATTCAAATATTCGTCAAAGGTTACTATTGGAACCTGATATTACATTAGAAAAAGCGGTTGATTTAGCAAAAATAATAGTTATAGCTAAAAGTTATAGTGAAAATGTTGATAAAACCGCAAATAGTGAATCGTCGTCCATAGGAAATGTTCAAAGAGTTAAAAGGCACAATGTTTCAAAAGAATCTTGGGACTCTAGTCGGACGCGTTATCATGAAAGAACGGTCCCCCAGTCAGATCATGGATCGACATCAATACTCGGGATTAAATGATGAATCCTCGAGGAGGTTTGACAAGAGGTCGCCTTCAAGGAGTTCCTGTCAACGGTGTGGTCAAATCCATCGTTATAAGTGCCCAGCTTCCAATGTGAGATGCAGATATTGTAACAAGTATGGACATTTTTATAAGTTTTATTTTCATAAAAAGAATAATAATATAAAAATTAATAATGACGAAGATTTAAATGTAACATTAAATTCAATAGAAAAGCAAAATAATAATAGTTGTCAATTTGATAACGCAGAAAGTCTGATGTTATAAATGATATCCAAAAAAAGAAAGTTTTAAAATAGTATATTATATTTCGATACCTCCCACGTAAGTTGTTGTAACCCCAAAATTACAATTTTACAGTAGAGCACTTTTAATCCGTTTTAGTTTGAAAGTTACAACAAAATACGCCTTTTTTCAAGCATATTTTGTTGTAACATTCCTTGAAAAAAAAAATATTTTTGGTATTTTTTAACTTTGAATGCATTAAGCAATGCAAATTCGTGTAGTATTCAGTAAAAACGCTAACGGCAATTTTGTGGCTTACAATAACTTACGTGGGAGGTATCGATTTGTTAAAAAATATTTAAAAATTATCTTAAAGTTAAATAGTTAAAAATCAAAGTCTCATTCACAATTTAAAGTCAACAATTAATAATTTTATTACTCAATATAAAGTTTCTTATTTCTCAAACTAAATGAAAGTTTTTAAATATTTTTATATGGTAGCACTTATAATAAAAAATTATGTCATAAATTCATTCTGAAATTGAACTCTAAAATATTAACAATTGTCAAATAGTGTTGTGTTTAATAATTGTTTAAAAATATGAAAAATATAAGTCTTAATTGAGAATTTTTATAAACACAACGTAAAATATTGTTATTTTGAAAATAAAAAGCAAACTCAGAGACAATAATAATTTTTAAAGGAGTCCAAAGTTCATATAAAAAGTTTTATAATTTTCATTATTCAGATTATTTGTTAGATCATGTCAAGAAGTAAAATATTCTGTATATTTAGTTATAGTAATAGTTACAAAAAAATGAAAAGATAATAATAGTAATATATAGCAATATTAAACTATAATCGCGTAATCTGCAAAGTGCAAGATATACCCTCGTTAATGTTTTACTGTACAAATAAAATGTTACGTAGTTAGATTCTTTCTTCTTTTTTTTTCTTGTATTTTAGATGTATATGTTTTATTTTATCTTGTGTGTTTCTTTAGTTATTCTAGTGTCATGCGTTAGTTATATAATTGTAAAATGTTAAATTGACGACACTGGTGTTCGGAAAAACTTGAATGAGTTTATGTTAACACCTTTAAATGTAAAACCATGTTACACGTACTCTTTTTGTAATTAAATAAATAAATAAATAGAAAGAGATGATATTCATTAAAAATAAATACTTATTAAAAAAAATAATATTGATAAAAAAAAAGAAAGACAGAATAAAAGATAAATATTATATAAGAAGCAAAAGATTATGCTTTGTTAGTTTTAAGTCTAGTTTGTAATTAATCCGCTGATTGATGAATCATTAACTGCCTTACTACAAAAGATTTAAACAGACGTTAAACGCGGGTCTAAGACAGTTTTGAGTTAAACATGCTTTAGACATAAATTAATATACGTTTAAGTGAGTTTAATAGATGTTTAAAACCTATTTTTGTTGTCAAATGTAACGTATAACATTTTATCAATAAGTTTTTTTATGAGTTTATTCGCTGTTAAGCAATTTAGATAATATTTTAAGCAATGTTTAAATCTTAAACACTGTTTAGCTAGACACGTGTTCAACATGGTTTTAATGCGTCTTTTGTAGTATGACAGTATGTGTTTTAAATATCTTATTGTTGATTAGTATTGAAAGGGTCGTAGGTTAAGTTTCTCAAAATCATTATTAATAAGTTTCTCAAATCATTGTCTAAAAAGTATCATAATGATTATATTTGAAAATTCTCAAGTAAAAATGTGTCTTGAATAAAAAAAATGTTTAATGTTCAATGATAGTAATTATATATTTTAAACTTTCGCGACTTATACTATTCATATTTAATATAACGGGTCTTATCGCGATAACTAATAGTAGTAATACCTTTTTATTGCCCGACGTTTCGACGAAGTTACATTCGCCGTGGTCACGAGCTGACAGTCAGATCCGTTATATTAAAATTTCAATAATAGTAGTCATATTAAATGTATATGACAAGAAACACTTAATATTGTTCAAATAGTATTTTTTTTGTAATAGGAATAACTTTAATGTTTTATAAAAAATTATTAGTTATAATTGCTACAACGTCGGTGCGTCTCTGAGATTTTTTGTATTCAATTTCTTTTGTCTTATTCTGGTAACTTGGCAAAACAAAGTAATAAAACAGTGCAGAAAAAATAGCTCGTCGATTTTGTGAGAATTTTGAGCAATAAAATCTTTTCAAATAATTCTGTGCTAATCTCTTACAAAAGAACGCCTTAGTTTAGTAAATAGTAATGGAAAATAATTTTAAAAAGTAAAATCAGTATTTCATATAACGTTCAGTAAACATTAAATAAACTTAGCGTCGTTGTTAAGTCTAAGTTTAATAGTGCTATCCGTGAAGTTTATTAAAGTTAAAAGTATCGGTCAATACTCGAGAGTGAAAAAGGGGGATGTTAGGAATATATCATTAATAAATATAGACCGTATTTTGTCTATGAAAACTCTTTGATTAGTTAGTAACTATATATTGTCAGTATGCACACTCCCTCTCTCTAGGATAGGTCGCTTGTCTTCACTCTCATAAATATATACATAATTACAAGTAAAGTAGTGACATGAACCCTGGAGATAACAGTGATGACGGCTGAAAGGAAGGAATGGAAGAGAAGAACATGTTGTGCCGACCCCACATAAAGTGGGACCAGGACAAGAAGAAGTTTACTTACAGGATTATGGGGTTCTTTTATCCTGCCATTCATATATCTGGTGTAATCCATTAGCTTCTCAAACTTTTCATCAGCGTAACTGTGTTTTGGATCTATTTCTTTACTACTGGGCATGTTATATGGTTTCTAAAAGGGGATTCAATTAGTCTTTTCTTTACAATTGCAAATGTTTATACTCTCAATAAGCTATTACGTATGTGTATAGGGGAAATTTAGACGATAGATGCTTGACCGAGAGAATACATCAATCACGAGCAGATTTGATGCCCCAATCAAAATTCTGGATAATTTTCTTTCATCTAATATTGGTCAAGTGCACTGCAAATGATATTTAATTGTAGTAAAAACTGTTTCAACTTACCGTCTCGACTGTCGGGAATGATAATCGAGCGAGCTGAAAGAGAAATAGATACCGAATAATTTACCGTCGTTTTAATAATAATAATTTGGCTTTCTCCACACGGGAGGTTGGTTACTATCAGGATTATACTCTTACGTAAGCCTTATATATTAGTATACATTCAGAAATTAAACTTACTAGTTGAAATGATGATAAACCATCACTATTTGCTGATACATAATGTAACGTTGTTAAGATCTGCAACAAAATGTTTTCTTCTATATCGGTATAAAATATCTTCGTTAGTTATGTAATTTCAGAACGTCTGTAATTTTTTGGCTAATTCTTATTTATTGTTTGTAATAGTAAGGCTCTCCTGATTATATTACTTTTACTACTGTAACTAGCAAAAAATTCTAGGTCACATTTAGACGAATTATTTTATATTCAATAGAAACTTTAACAGCAGATATTCCCAGTTTTTCATCCCAAACCGCAAGAGAATGTTAGTTGTTTATAAATGAACAAAGGGTTCAGTACCGTTCAAATGGCGCCACCTGACACCAGATACAACTACATAAAATAAAGATGGTTCAATGGCATGATATGGGATAGAACTGGAAAAGACTGTATAGCAAAAAAACTAATGCTCACTGAACTTTATTATAAAATCAACTTGCTAATAATTACGAAATCACGAGTCTATAGGACTTTAATTTGGACAATAATTTAGTGTTCGCTGAATAGATTAAAACAAATAACTGCTGTGACCAAGAACCACTTATACCAATGACTTACATGAAGAACTTTTATTGGAAAATTCATTAAAATTAATTAATTTCGTTTTAAATAAAATAAAAATTTGGACAACGGATATTTCAAGTTTTCCATCCCCTTCATTTCCACCCCGTGCAGATCACGTGCCAAGTGTGTTACACTAAGTAGATACGACAAATGGACAAAGAGATATTTACAATATTTCGACAGGAATAGATTTGGTTAAACCGATGCTCCTGCTATTAATAACAAAAATCTTCACTAATTAAATTTAAAAAAATGTTACGTTTATAATAAATTACATTTGTTTTTAAATAAAAAACTTTATAGGATGTATTTAGTTTTCCTACCCCTCCATTGCCATCACGTGCAGTCTGCAGACCTCACGAAACATAGTCTTGTAAAAGTGCGTTCAACGAGTTGCTAAAATTGGATACGATATTCACTGCTATTCAAAGAAAAAATAAATAAATAACAATAAATAACGCGTCACACTCAACGGCCCCCATTAAGATCCCATGACCTTGTGTCAGGGGTCCGGTAACACTCACAACACAACACAAGCACCCAGACCACGACAAACATCTGTATGGCCAATACACACGTTTGTCGTGAGCGGGGATCGAACCCGCGACCGTTAGCGCTTTAATCCGTTGCAGTGACCATTGCGCCAACGCGTCTGTCAATAAATAACAAACATCCTAGGTTTTTAATTCAAAAAAAAAAACTGAAGAAACAAAAGATATAATGGGGAAAACAGTATGGTTAAACTTAGAATTTAATGAAGTGGTCAAAATAGATTTCGCTGATGTTACTAATAAAGAGCGTGAAGGAGTAACAGATGATTTATTACAAAACTTCGGCGGAGGAAGATATTTTTATAAGAACTCCAATTATTATCAGTCCCTATACTTACAACAAAGATGACAGTTTGGGCACATTTGTGTTCACTGAAATTAACAAAACATGTCACTGTTGTAAGCAAATTCATTAAATTTGATTTTAAATAATATGACAGTAAATATTTCGACTTTTCTGTCCCCTTCATCGTCATCACGTGCAGAATAAGTTGAGTTTCTCCAAACAAAGGCGACTTGCTTATAATTAAAGTTTATGACTAGTCCCTAGAACTTTAATTTGAAAAATGCAATAGAGCTCGCTGAATAGGTCAAAACATATAACTGCCAACTGTAACCAAGAAATACTAGTACATATGACTAAAATGAAGAGCATTTATGAGAAAATTTATTAAAATTGGTTTTAAATGAAATAAAAACTTTGAAAGTGGATATTTCAAGTTTTCCATCCCCTTCATTGTCATCACGTTCAGAACACTTGACACGATTAGGTTTGTATTAATCAGATGTGACTTGCTTATCAACAAAACCAAGAATCTCTAGGATTTCAATGTTATAATTCCAAGGTATTGACATATTTCGTCAGGATTACATTTTGGTTGAAACAAATGCGACTCTGCTGTTAATAATCAAAAATCATTACGAAAGAAATTACAAAACTTCTAAAGGAAAAATTTATTAAATTTATTATTAAATAAAAAAAGGAAACTAAAAATATGGATGTATCCAGCTTTCCTACCCCTCTATCGTCACGTGCAGACCATATGATAAGTAGTATGGGCAAAAAACTTGCTGAATTTAATAATCGCGAGTCTTCTGTTTTCGCTGTGGCAATATGGATCATTTGCTGCGAAATGTTTTGTTGAACGCGATGGGACCGTCAACGGCACATAGGCATAAATGTAAGGTCAACCAGCGCTGCGTGAGAATCCCTCATAGCCAACTTATAAGCAATAGTGAGTTTGTTTTGTTTGGCTGGCGCTGAATGTTCCCGCATTAAAGAAAAACTTTTCTGGTAAACGTTTCTAGCATCAGATGTTGAATAGGGGATATGTCATCGTCTTGTTTTAGAAGTCATGACAAAAGCAGAATTATCTTTAAGCCTAAGTAAGTGCACACCTACTAAGTATTAATTGTGTTTGTTTTACTAAGTTTTGTCTTCTATTTTACTGCGACATATACAAATGAAGTACAAATTTAATGAGTAAGCTGAACTCAACCTAACGTAAGCGTCAATTAATTTTTTGAGTATTATACACTGAAATGAATGATTATAAAAACTCACCACACATATTTTATATAGTGACTTTGCCATTTCATCGACAACTGTTAAATGAAATATTGGCTCGAAAATCGTTAAAACTAATAACCCAATTACAACATGTGAACCTCACATAAACTGTAAAAGTTTATCGATCATAATTAATATTTCAATTGAAACTAGTACTAGCACCACTTTGACTTAAAAAAGAAACTGATTTTTATTATACACCGCTTTCATTAATAAATTGTTTATTATTATTTTGGAAAATTGTAAAATCTAATTTTTGATAGTAGGGGGAAGTGGGGCAGATATAAGGGACACTGTCATACAAATATATTTAGTTAGGCGCACATCGACTGAACGACTTATGTGTGTACGCGTAACTTACTAATGTGTTGTTGACTCACGGAGTTTGACAGCAGTCGGTGTAAAACGCGCGACGAGGTGACGCGCACAAATATGCTTTATTGTACACCAAACAACATATGTATATACAAAAACAAACAAAGAAGAAGGGGAAAAAAAGAATGTACAAAAGGCGGTCTTGTAGCTAAAACAGCGATCTCTGTACTAATGAAACAGGAATACTTTCATTTCATTTTCTTAGGTAGTAGGTTCATACATCAATCAGCGGGGTACATTCATATTATATGAATGTGCCCCACGTTTTTGTTTTAGTTTGTAGAATTGAAATGATATTATAATTTTGTTTTACAGAAAAAATATGGTCAGAAATTACAAGAAAAAGGGAACTAGGAGTAGAGAGGTGGAAGAGGCAATGTTAAAAAGCTATTGATGATATTTTGGAAAACAAACTCTCTTAACGGAAATCAGCAGCCAAATATGGAGTTAATGCACAAACACTTCAAAGCCGTGTCAAAAGAATACGCAAAAGACAAGTACAAGGTAGTGAAAATCGTGAATTTGAATCTAAATTTGCATCGCAACAAGTTTTTAGAAAAACAGAAGAGGATCTTTTACATAAATATATCTTAGAGTGTTTTTAGATGCACTATGGACTGACATGTATCCAAGTTAAAAAACTTGCGTATGAATTCGCTAGGGCTAATGACATTAAAAACCCTGAAAGTTGGAATAATAATAAAATGGCGGGCGCAGACTGGTTAGCAAGTTTCCGAAAGCGTCATAAAAATTTATGTTTGCGTAAACCTGAAAATACCAGCGCTGCCAGATCATTCGGTTTCAACAAAACGGCAGTGAATGATTTCTTCCAGAACCTGGAGAATGTATACCGCAAACACAATTTTACTGCCGATCGGATTTTCCACTACGACGAATCTGGTATTTCCACCAGCACACCCAAAACTTTGGCTGATAAGAGTCAAAAACAGGTTGGTCAAATAGTGTCTGCCGAAAGAGAAGAACTAGTCACATTTGGCGGTATTATTTCGGCAAGTGGAAACACGATACTGACCTTATTCATCTTCCCTCGAGTGCATCTTAAGAACTATTTTATAGAAGGTGCTCCAGAGGGGTCTTTAGGCGTAGCTACAAGAAGTGGTTGGATAAACTCCAGCATTTTTGTTGATGTTATAAAGCACATCCAGAAACACACCTTATGTTCAAAATACAATCCAATATTGCTTTTATATGACAATCATGAAAGTCACACACACTTTATAGAACATGCTAATGAGAATGAAATAATTATGAATCCAGGGCCAAGTCAGTCTAATCACCGGCGTAGTAGATCTACAAGTTCATCCTCAAGTAACTCTTCCAGCAGTTCTTCACGTACTTCTTCTGTGTCTTCGTTCGACGAAGACAGTGATGACTCAGTAAAAGATGTACGTGAAAGACCAAAGTTTTCATTTCCATTAGAACAACTCAGCGGCATCTCAACAATAACTGAGCTTAATTTTTAAGCTCTCAGTGAAAATGAAAGATCTGCCATTATCTCAGATGTAATGGACTCAAATGGACATACAGTTCATGGAAATACAATTAATGAATCTTATGCGATTACAGAAGATGAAACTCCAAATAGCGTAATTGACAATGCATCAGTTTCAGTTGAACCGGTCGTTGTTAACATGGAAGTCGAAACACCTACAAAAAAGGGAAGAAAAGACCAAGACAGGAAAGTAATTGGAAGAAAAATGTCGCAAAAAAATTAAGGAATCAAGGTAAGATCTATCAATCAGCTAAAACCAACAAACAAATACCCGAACGATAACTGAAACCGCTTTGCAAAGATACCTGTAAACTTAAATGCCAATACAATATAACTGAAAGTCAACGACAAGATCTTCTGAACGATTACTGGAACTTAGTGAATATTGAACGACAATGGTCATTTATTCTTCAGTCTATGGAAGAAGTTAAACCGGCGCACCGCTATGTTAGAATTGATGAGAATGGCATACAAGCTCCCAAGCGTGGTACAAATAACGCTTTTTATTTCACTTTGCTGGGTAAGAAAATGAGAGTATGTGAGATTTTTTATATTAACACTTTGGCTATAAATAACAGACCTATAGAAACTGCACTTAAAAAGAAAAATAAACAAACAAACGTCACTTTGCTTGAGGATAATCGTGGATGTCACTCTAATCATGCTCACGTAGATGATACATTGAAAAATGCAGCGCGAGATTTCATTAAAGCAATTCCTAAGATTGAATCTCATTATATCAGGGGTAAATCTAATAAACATTATATCGATGGAAGTAAAACCATATCAGATATTCACAGAGATTATGTCGAGCATTGCAAGAATAATAACATGGCTTTTGTTAATTACGTTATGTTGTACAAAAAAAGACGCTTGCGAATTTTGCGAAGCTTACAAAAATAGTTCTGCAGAAAAAAAAGAATTGAAACAAAAAATTTACTCACAGCACCACGAAGAAAAACAGTTGTCCCGATTAGAAAAGGAGAAGGATAAGAACTATGATAATATTGTTGTTGCTGTTTACGATTTACAAGCCGTGTTTCAGTGCCCTAAAGGAGAAATTTCTGTGTTCTATTATAAATCTAAATTAAACGTACTAAATCTAGCTATCCACGATCTCAAAACTAATGATGTTGAAAGTTACGTGTGGGACGAATCACAGGCTTATAGAGGTGTAAATGAGATTGCTACATGAGTTTTTAAATATCTCAAGAAGATTTCGGATGGTGACAAAACAGTCGACTTTGTTTTTTATTCTGATAACTGCGCGGGACAGCAAAAGAATAAGTTCATGATGGCTATGTACCTTTATGCTGTGCAGACCTACGTTAATATTAAATCAATTACGCACAAATTTCTCATAAAAGGGCACACTCAAAATGAGGGTGACTCGGTTCACTCCCAGATAGAACGACAGGTAAAAAGGCAGATGAGATCTGGACCCATCTATACCTCTGAGGGTTTTATTGGTGCCATAAAAGCTGCAAGAAAGAAATCCACGCCGATTCAAGTCAACGAGATGTGCCATAGTCACATTTTTGATTGGAAAGTTGCTTGTAATCAAATGAATTTTATGCTCAATAAAGATGAACACAAAAACACCGTTAAATTAACTGAGATAAAAATATTTAAGGTACAACAAGAAGAGCCAGAAGTATTGTACTACAAAACATCTTATAAAGATGAGTTTAAAAAAGCTAGAGTTATAAAGCAAAGAAGTAATTTTAGTTTTCGCCTGAAAAAAGCGTTTAATAGAATGCCTGGATTAGCTGAAAGGAAGAAACAGGATCTATTATTGCTACTGAATAGTAATCATGTACCCGGTTATTATTTTGTTTTATGAAAGTTTGTAGAACTATATTAGAATAGATAGATAGATAGAATATACTTCATTGTACACCACAAACAGTAAATTTTACACGGAACAAAATAATAAATTAAAATGTACAAAAGGCGGTCTTATCGCTAAATAGCGATTTCTGCCAGACAAACTTTGATTTGGGGAAATTGTGCAGCGGAAAGGTAGGTGGTGTCTTATATATACACTAATACATATATAAATAGACATATATACATAAATATATATACTAATAAATATATATTATATAATATATTATTGTTTATTCTAGATTTTCTATTTTTTGTTAACGTTTGTTTGCATTTTCGTACACTTCTAATTTTTTTTTCTAATATGCTTATATTATTAGGTGAAGACTGATAATAAGAACTGATTACTTGTTATTATGTAGATAATAATTATTAAGTTTTATAGTATACGTATAAAGAGTTTGTGTTATTGTGTAGACCCAGGATTGGACCACGACGACTTTATTAATAAGTAATTTTAATTAATTCCTTCTTAATCGTAATAAATAGATATCCGACTTGTTCCTACTGTCTATGCCATTAAATGATTGTGATATTTAAGTAGATCCTTCCTAAGCCTGGCTTAGTTGTTACACTAGTAAGATTTAAAATAAGAGAAAGATTATGTGTTTATCTTAAGTGCCTAATTGTATTTTTTATAGTTTATATGAGAAGTTAATATAAAAAAACATGTTGATCTCGTTATAAAGGCTGAATGGTTAAATAGAAATCATTACATGTAATTATTTTTATTCCTCATTTAATCCTATTAATAAATATTTTTTTCATAAACAATGTTTTATTATTTCATAACTCAAAATAAATTCAATAATTTCATCATCTTCAACATGATATTTAATTTTGTCACAACGTAAATCTTACATATATCAAGAACAATGTGATAAGTCCTCCGTTAT
Organism: Hypolimnas misippus; assembly: GCA_037950945.1. Lineage (NCBI taxonomy): Eukaryota > Metazoa > Arthropoda > Insecta > Lepidoptera > Nymphalidae > Hypolimnas > Hypolimnas misippus. Next base: position 466,552 of record JBBEEQ010000002.1, read on the forward strand.
TTTTTTAAATGAAATTATTTAATTTTTATATCAAAATGTACCTTACTTTTACACAATTAGTTTTATAATTAGTTGAACTAAAATACACTCTAATATTGTTAAGTACTCAGCGCAATATTTAAAAAGTTAGCGACGAAAGTTTAAAAATTGTATACTGTAAAATTGAGGTTTTCGAAATGTCACATTATCGTCGCAAGGGAGCGAAATATAAAACCTGCAAGCACTATGAGAATATTCATTTGCAGTAATCATTTCAACAGAATGTCTCTATACCCAAACATTACATGAATAATAATATAGTGATTATACGACTATGTATTAAAAACAAATTAAATAGAAAATTTCATACATACTTTAAGAAAACTTTAATATATATTTCTTCATCCATTACACACAAACGATAACACAAAATTTGATGAATGTTTTAGCATATAAAACATTATGAAATAACACTTAAAATTTGGTGTACATATCTTAATACAATCACAACATCATATATACAAACGACAAACATATCGTATGCCGCATAGACAAGCTAAATACCCAATAAAATGCTAAGTAACTGCTCTGAATAATAATAAATAACTTCACACTCATCAGACCTCATTAACAACCCATGATCTTGCATCTAGGGCCGGAAATACAGATCATCAACACAGACTATAACGAACATTGACATGACCTATACAGATGTTTATCACGAGCGGAGATCAAATCTGTGTCTTTTAAAGCTTTAGTCAGTTGCAGTAACCACTGGTTCAAAGTTTCAAGAATGTATTACATTATGATAAGTAATTTAAACAAACTAGGCTGATTTAAGTATTTTTTATTAATATTTTTACCTATATTGGAATGGAGTATAAAGTTACATTTGATGGGATGTTGATACATACTATTTAAGAATATGATAACATATTGGCACCGTATTCACATGTTCCAAATTAAACGCATAATACTCAAATCAAATTACATAGGCCAACATCCAATATCACTCCCAACATTAAGATCAATGTAATGACAATAAAAACTCAATGGATAAGGAATTTTTAAAAATATGTTACTTACCATATTGTTCACACAAATGAAACGTATGTAACGATACCTCATATGTTAAAATTTATCAAGGCTTTTAGACATTTTAGAATAAAATGCATAAAATTAGACATTTACTCAAAAATCATTAGTTTTGTCTTCTGAGACAGTAGGAGAACAACTATTAAACTCAAAAAAATATAAATTTATTTATTTAAAAGACACACCATCGGCATACACACAACAAAAATAGTAGTTAATAAAAGAACATCAGACTTATTCTGTGTGGTACACCATTACAGGCGTGTACGACACTTGCAACAATAAGAATAACAAATTAAAAAAAAACGTGAGAGGATAATTTCACAAAAAAGAAAACAAACATAAACTAGACACAAATTATAACGAAAAATTATAGCTAAGGCAAATTATAGCTAAATCGTTGAATATATCATGTATCACATTCAAAAATAGCTAAATCATACTTACAATTGAGATTTGATACTCTCACAAGCAATCCTTGGTGGAAATTAAGTGTTATATTATGTTATATTTCAGAAACAATAATTTTGCGTGTATAGTCAACATCCAGACCACAAAACTGATATAGACTAAATATACATTTGACCACCATGAACTACAGTAACAAGTAATACAGCACACAATTGTAGCCCCCATTGCAGACATTAATAGACAGAACAAAATATTTCATGAAAAAAGTCGTAAAAGTCGACGTAAAAGTATCAATTTATGAATTCACGGAATTGAAGACTTGATAAAATTTACGCCCAAATGGCAAATAAGGACAATTCTTTGTTGCGTTTTATCCATAGTTTAAACCAGCATTTTCTTCAGCTTACCTTAAATTATCCAAAATATTTTAAACGATTTATTTTGCCGAATATTGATTGAAACCATTTTTCTTCTACTTCAACAGTTTTTGCCTAGAGACAGAGCGTATCAAGATGTCGGCGTACCAAATGTTTATTCTGAGATAGTTAATATATTATACAATGTATTGAACATTAAATCCATCATCAATTTACGTTAAATTCAATTCAATTCAATTCTTTGGTTAATGGCATATTTACGTTAAAGCCGTCCATTTAATTGTTAATGCAATGTGACATTCGATATAAGTGCTGCCAGTTCTCAAATTATTATACCACTTCAAATAATTAAAATAAAACTTTTTGATTAAAAAACAATTGTATAAAAAAAAGTTAGTAACAAAATAAAATAAAAAAATTTGTAAGTTTTATTTGTGATTGTTTTGTAGGTAATTTTAATAAAATTATTACGATTTCATTATGTTTTTTTATAAACTTTGATCTTATATAACTAAGATGTTTTTAGGGTTCCGTACCTTAAAAGGAAAAACGGAACCCTTATAGGATCACTTTGTTGTCCGTCTGTCTGTCTGTCTGTCTGTCTGTCTGTCTGTCTGTCTCTCTGTCTGTCTGTCTGTCTGTCTGTCTGTCGGGATGTCAACCCTTTTTTCTCAGAAATGCATAGACGTATCATGTTGAAATTAATATCATATACTCAAGTCTACGATGACATGCGGCCGTGAAAATATTAAAGTTCTAAGTCAACGCAATCAAAAGATAATGGAAAATATGTCGTATATTTTGACCATTTTAGCGTTTTCGCAAGGGAATCAAAACCTATAGGGTACTTCCCATTGACCTAGCACGATGAAATTTGGCAAGAAGTAAGATCTTATGGTACAAATAAAGGAAAAAATCTGAAAACTGTAAATTTTTGTATGTATGTTTGTCTGTTTGTAAGTTTGTCTTTCAACCTTTTTCTCAGAAACGCGTGAAGGTAACAAATTTTTATCAACGTCAAGTACTCAGAGTTGTAATTACTAAGAGCTGTGAAAAAATCAAACTTCTAAGTTAACGCAATCAAAAGATACGGTCATTTATATCACATATTTTAAGTATGATAGCGTTTTTAACGTTTTCGCAAGGGAATCAAAACCTATAGGGTACTTCCCATTGACCAAGCATTATGAAATTTGGCCAGGAGCAAGGTCCTTTAGTATACATAAAGGAAAAAATCCGAAAACTGTAAATTTCTGTTCGTGTGTCTGTTAGTCTGTACGTCTGTCTTTCAACCTTTTTCTCAGGAACGCGTAAATGTATCAAGTTGTAAATTGATCAAGCGGAAAATATATTAATCTTAGAATTAAAATTATATGTACTTGTAACAAATTAACATAGGAGTTGACCATGGTAAAAAAAAAAACAATTTTACAAACACTGAGAAGAAACTTGTATCAATACGAAAACATTAAAAAGCAGCAAACCTTTATAAACAACGCAATGCAATATATATATCGCAGCTAACAAAATGATAGCGCGATGCAGCGTACAGCTAATGCCATCTATTACAACATTATGACATTAACTGTGATATAATTCTGCTCGATTAATAAAAATTTTTATTTTAATTATTATTTAAACGCGCTAAAAATTATAAAATAAACTTTTCATTTAAAAGTTTTATCGTCGATTTATAACGTCATTACGTAATTAACATTCAATATAAGAGCTTCACGCGATTTGATTTAAGTACTCGTATTGACTTAGTACGAAAATTTTAAAATTAAATTCAAACAGATCGAGTTATTTAATTTACTTATTTATCTACACATATAAGTCTTCTGGTTATTAGTAATATAATTAGTTATTTATAAATAAGCAATTAGTTTTGTTCGAATTAAGGACTAATTATTTTCGTCTTGGCAACACTAATATATATTTCGATATTTTGATTGATAATGTAAATCTAAATATTTTACGAACGTAGTGCAGGGGTAGTGGAGTGTAGTAGAATATAAATAAAAATAAAACGAGAATAAAATATAATATAATTATGTTGTTAATGTAAAAGTCAACAAGTTAGTTCATTGAAATTGTCAAGAGATGGCGCTAGGTGTATCCTGAATCGCGCTATAACTTTTTTTTTGAAAGTATAAGGTGTATTAGTACTTAAAATAAAATTTTGTGTTTCCATGGATTGCATCCATGATCGTGTTTTAAATTAAAGTGCTCCTAAGTAGTTTCAAAATAGTTTTTGGGACGTGATCCATATTTACATAATATTTGATTATATTTAAGCGACTTCTAAAAAGGAGTGTTTTGAATTCGACCTTGTATTTAATTTTTTTTTATGTTTGTTCGCCGATTACGCCGCCATTTGGGTACCGATTTTCAAAATTTTTTTTTTGTTTGAAAAGGTATACTTCCAAGGTGGTCCCATTGTCTTCAGGTCAGGATCAGATGATGGGATCCTGGAGAAATTGAGGGAACTCCTCAAATATTATAGGCAAGCGTATACCGATTCAGGTATTTTTGATAGTAACTTATGTTGGAACTGATGATGAAGACCACAAATGGCGTAGATGGGTTAGTCTTATATAGATTTCTATAAGTTTATACGGAACCCTCGGTGCGCGAGTTCTACTCGCACTTGACCAGTTATTTTTAAACAAAGGAGTCGACTTTAAAAGCAAAATAATTTAATTTACTTGGGCAACATACTATTTTATTTATTTTAATTTAGTAATTAAATTTGTGTTTAAATTTATCTCCTGCTCGGCGGTGAAGGAAAATATGTGCTCGGAGAAATTCTAACACATGCAGGCCCGCGCCAAGCCTAATCGGCGCCGTCGTGCAACTGTCTGGCTTTTTTTGTAGTAGCGATATAAGTAGAAAATGGTTTAGTCCAATCAACAAGTCTTTTCCGCAAAGTTTTTAATACGAAATCCAATGTAAATATTAAAAATTTGAAAATTTGAAGTATAGGTCCGGCGCCTTTTTGACTCGGCGCCGTCGTACGTCGCACGACTTTGCGCGTATGGACAGCGCGGGCCTGGACACATGTATATTCGCCAACACGCAGGGAAGCAGCGTCGTGGATTAAGCTGTAAAGTACTTACTTTATATTATACTTTACTTTTATTCTACCGACTACAAATACTTTGAAAGAGACAAGAAATCATATCCGGGAGGGATATCGTTGTCTTAGATTTTCGCGATTATTATTCATTGAAATAAAACGGGTAGACCCGTGACCACGAACGCTGCAAAGTGCTCGAAACATCGGGACGATAAAAATAATTAATATACGCGATTTAAATCCGTTTAAAATACTTTTATTTCTTGTCTCCCTTTTTCAGAAAATGTAATATATAATCCGCTTTCAATTGAAGTGACCACATTCATTAAGCAGAACACTGTTGATCGGGTCTTGATTAATAGTTTGATCTATATATAATTGCCCGCGGCTTCGCGCGCGTATTCTTTGGATATTAATTTGAAAATTCGTCACTTAACCAAATTAAATAATGTAATTTTTACAATCGGTATTACCGTTTAGGATCTATAACAATTTAAAGTTAGTTGAATGGATGAATGATTGATGTTTCAAGCAAAATAAAATATACAATTAATATTGGTATTTATTGAAATATAAAACTGAAACAGATTATTTTCCTAATAAAAAATGTCGCTTTTTTTAAAATATTTTTATTTAAAAAATATATATATATAAGTCCGATTTTCAGGACAAGTGGCAAAATGGGGTAAAATTATCAGGAAAATACATACAGCCGAACATATAACCTCATCCTCTTTCGAAGTTGGTAAATAATAATAAAATCAATACTTGGTAACCGGCACATTGTTAAAATAAGAGACTCATTACGACAATCTTTGCTTCGTCACTAACCACTTAGAACAACAACTTAATTCAAACATTAACAATTAATTAGAAGGAAATTCGTAAGTGTTTGTTTGTATTGAAATACAGAAATAGTTACAATTAATCTAAATTCTCAGAACCGCAAATCAACGTCAACGTCGTTAGAGTTAAAATATACGAGTATTCTGTATTTCATTGATTTGTTTTTTTTTTAATTTAATTCTGAAGTTCTAGATTCTAGTTTACTTGATATTACAAATGTATTTATTTATAAGAGTAGCAACGAGTAGCACTAGGCTGTAAATGAAGACTTTAAAATAAGTAATTAATTTTAAAAATTCGAAAATTCGACTGCGTAAAGGTCATTTGTAGTCCGTATCATATCAGTTCTGTCTAAAAGCCTATAAGTGAGAATCGTTAAGAACCAACTTTAAATCGTTATAGATCCTAAACGGTAATTCTGATTGAAAAACATTATGAGAATATCTGAAATTGTTTTTTTAAATATCTATTGAACCCCACTTGACGTAAGTTGTCGATTTTTATTTTTATTTTCTTCATATTTTGGCATTCAAAATCGGCCAATTTTTAAATTTTAAGCTTTCTATGACATTTTTCACCATCATGACAAACCAAACTATGTTTGGTTACCACGCGTTTAGTCTAGATAGTGCCGCAAAGGTACAAACCCACATACGTACATAGACTGATAAACACATTACCCCTTTGCGTCACGTAGTCGGAAAAAACAAGCTACCAACGGGCTTTTAAATTTTGTTTATTATTATAGCTATGTATGTATATAAGATTAAGGTTATGTATTACATAATGTCTTCAATCTCTTCAGTGTAGCGTCCGACGTCGAGGCGAGCGCTCGTCTCGTAAATTATAATAAAAATTTATTCGTCCGTGTTTAATACAATGAGGTAATGTGAATTCATCTGTGAGTGTGTAAACCATTTAGGTAACATAACAGGAAAATTTAGTTTTTGTTATTTATATGAGTTTTGTGTCTGTTATAAATAATATTATATTCGAAATTGTTGAGTTTGAGTTTATAGATATAAGCTCATGGATTTTGGCACACAGTGTGCCGACCGTTTTGGATGATGTTTCCTAGCAACCGGCTAGCGATTGAGTGTGACAGGCGAGAGTATCTTTGGGCCGATAAGTCAATTGACGACCTTGTCAAAGTTGGGTACAAATTTTTATCGTCAAATAGTGTGAACTTAATATGGACGCTGATAAGCAATACTATGTTAAGCCACCCGGACACTATTTTGAGAAAATGGCATCAAAAGACGTCAAACTTATCTAAATATATATAATTCAAAGGTGACTGACTGACTGACATAGTGATCTATCAACGCACAGCCCAAACCACTAGACGGATCGGGCCGAAATTTGACATGCAGGTAGATGTTATGACGTAGGCATCCTTTAAGAAAGGATTTTGATTAATTCTAATCCCAAGGGGATAAAATAGGGGATGAAAGTTTATATGAAACTTTGTCCATTTTAAACCGATCGGGCTGAGACTTTGCATGCATATAGCTGCCCAGTCACCGCAGACGAAGTCGCGAGCACCAGCTAGGTCATAATAAATTTGTTTGAAGAGGTATATATCCATCTTCTCTTTTCTATTTTGATAAAAGGTGTAATGTTGTTGATGTTGTAATCAATTAAAATTTGATGGGTATAATAAATTGTTTTATACAATAATAAGGTTTTCAAATATATTATTGCAATTAACAAAATATTGAGCACACTTCAATTTTCGAAACGCTAAACAAAGAAACTTTTTTCAGTACTTATTTAGTTAAGATGTCTCAAAATCAAAATATATCAATATCTCCGAATTCGACCTTTTGTGGGTTGACACATTAATGCTTATCAGTATCCGTATATCTATAGATATAAAATATGTTTGGTGTGTTGTTTTTTACTGGCTTCGATAAAAGGAGATTCTGAATTCGTTATTTGTTTTATTTTAATGTGTGTTTATAACTTAGTAATTTCCTTAGCGTCTGTGATAATTATTTTTTAAGTTTGAAAGGATGTGCTTCCAGGTTAGTCCTATAAAAGTTTCTTCGAAATCGGCTTAGTGATTTGGTTATAAAATAGAAATAGCTTTTATTAAGGCGTGTTGAAATTAATATCATATACTCAAGTCAACTCTGAGTTGCGGCTGTGAAATAATTAAAGTCCTAAGTCAACGCAATCAAAAGATAATGGAAAATATGTCGCATATTTTGACTATTTTGAAGTATTGAGCATTACTGTGTCAAGCCACACGGACTTCGTTTTGGAAAAATGGCGTCTAAATTTTCTCTTTTCTATTTTGATGAAGATGTAATGAATATTGGAAAATCAGGAACACACTTCAATATTCGAAATATTAAATCAAGACACTTTTTTGCGTACTTGTGAATTTGAGATGATTTTATATTCTTTAATACGTGATGCATTATCAGAATACATGAATATCTCCGATTTTCACTTTCTGTGGCTTGACACATTATTGCTTATCAGCATCCAAGAGGTCGTTAGGGGGCGACGATACCACAGATACAATCCAACTTATAACACCTTTTTTTGTTCGTTGGTTAAAACTACTGTATATATTTTATTTATTTATTTAATAAGGAACTCCAACAGCAGTATACATTAAAATACAAAATACAAGTTTATACAATACATTTCTAAATTTTTGAGTAACTACTTAAGTGGTTCACTAAAATTAAGTTATAACGTGACGATTTTTACTGGGAGGCCCCATCCAAAGAATTTGCCGGGGGCTTCAGATGGAAAAGTTATGCCTATACCCAAAACATTACTTTAACTTAATTAAAATATAATAATAATATACATAATTGAAAATACAATAATGAATTAATATTAGTTAAACTATTTAAGGAAACAAAAACAAAACTAGAATGAAAAAGTTTTTTCTTTTATATTATACACTAGCAGGTGCTCGCGACTTCGTCTGCGATGTCTGTGATGCCTACACCATAGTAGCTATATGCATGCAAAGTTTCAGCCCGATCCATCCAGTGAGTCAGTCAGTCACCTTTGAATTATATACCTATATTAAGACTAGCTGTGCCCCGCGTCATTTTTTGAATTTGTGTAAAAATTGTAATTATATAACGTTGATTTTTCCTACTGGTGTCGGATATCGTTGACACTTATTATATTAAAATATTTAAAATTAAAATATTATTTTATAAATAAAAGTAGCCTAAGTTACTTTTTATAATATTAACTATATGTGAGCAAAAGTCATAACCGAGAATTTCAGAAATTAGCCGGAACAAACAGACAGACAAACGGACGAAATTTTAAAAAAATTGTGTGTTCGATGTAAGTAGCGTGAATACTTTTATATGCCTTTAGTTAAAAGCTGGTAATTTAAAATTACAAACGGACAGTTCAATTCTATTTATTGGTAAAGATATATATTTTTTAAAGTTCAACTATCTATTGTTTAGGTTAGTTTCTGAGATTAGTGTAGTTAAATTTTACCGCTGTTAACCTTTAGTGATAGCTGACCCAATGTCTGGTGCAAAGATCAGTCACCTTTATTTCAGATAACTGCCACGATTAATATCTGGGTTTCCCGTCTTACAATTATTGAAAAGACTTCATACGACGTTACTCCTTATAACATAAACTGTGATATCTCAAGATATTTTAAAAACGACCCAAATAAATAAATAGCAAAGATATTTTCTCCAAATTTTTGAAGTAGATTCGAAGTGAAGTTAGCGGTCTTCATCATACGCGTTGGCGCAATGGTCACTGCAAATGACTAAAGCGCTAACGGTCGCGGGTTCGATCCCCGCTCACGGCAAACGTGTGTATTGGTCATACAGATGTTTGTCGTGGTCTGGGTGTCTGTGTTAGTGTTGTGAGTGTTTCCGGACCCCCGACACAAGGTCATGAGATCTTAATGGGGGCCGTTGAGTGTGATGCGTTATTTATTTATTTATTTATTCATTATCAGGTCCTCTTCACCAAATATGGCTTTCCGTGGACATGATTTATTAAAAATATGGTGTATGTGAACGCTGATAAGCAATAATGTGTCAACCAACAATAGTCGAATTCCGAGATATTGATATAATCTGATAATACATCATGTATTGAACATTATTGAAAAAAAAATCTAGTCATCTACGTTAATTAAGTACGGAAAAAAGTTTTATTTTGCAATATGTTTTAAAAACTTATTATTAAATAAACCTTTTTCTGTCCTAATCTATTTTTTAATTCGTTATATCTTTTATCAAAATAGAAAAGAGAATTTGGATACTCGTATGAAGTATACAAAAGTGATAGGCTGACATATTCACTGACTGATCGATCAACGTACAGCCTACACCGCTGGGTGTAGAAACATGGAATTTTGCACAAACGTTCCTTAAATGTCGTAAGTGTGCACTAAGATTTGTTTAAAAACCATTCCCTAAGGCGTTAAAAAGAATTTTGAAAGATTATTAGGTATTAAATTTCTAAGTATACGCGGGCGAAGCGGTGGGGAACTGCTAATATTTATATAATATTAATCTTCCCTTGAATGTTTGTCATGGGGGTCATGATCCCCCTGGGCTGGGTGCAAGACCTAGGTAGAGCACTAATTATCATTGTTAAACATGATGATGATTAAATGATTTTTATATTTTTTTTGTCACAATATAGATTAGACCTTGACTGTCATACTACAAAAGACGCATTAAAACCATGTTGAACACGTGTCTAGCTAAACAGTGTTTAAGATTTAAACATTGCTCAAAATATTATCTAAATTGCTTAACAGCGAATAAACTCATAAAAAAAACTTATTGATAAAATGTTATACGTTACATTTGACAGCAAAAATAGGTTTTAAACATCTATAAAACTCACTTAAACGTATATTAATCTATGTCTAAAGCATGTTTAACTCAAAACTGTCTTAGACGCGCGTTTAACGTCTGTTTAAATCTTTTGTAGTAAGGCAGTTAATCTATATATATAAAATCACTTGGGGTGACTGATTCATCAACGCAGAGCCTAAACCGCTGGGGCTACGAACTCGAAATTTTGGCAATAGGTGGCTTTTAGGTTGTAGGCATCCACTAAGAAAGGGTTTTTTGATTATTCACCCCTAAGAGGGTGAAAAGGGGTAAAAACATTTGTATGCAAAATCTTATTCCGTGGTCGTATTAACTTAAAACTTAATACACATACTTCTGGATGATAGTAATGAAATGTTAAATAGAAAACAGGGTATTATTATTCCACACTGGGGTGCAAGGGGGTTGTAAAGTTTGTATGGAGAAAATTTATTTTTTTGGCCGATTATCCTTTAATTCAGCATAAACATTACTTAGGGAGAATAACTAAATACATGTATCCCAGAATTTCAAAATCATCCCTTATAGTGACGCTAGGGGGTATTAAATTCTGGAACGGTAATAATTTCGCCGGTAGATTTATTTAGCTGAAACTTTTACAGCGTATTTCTACCAAGACAAAGGGATGTATTAAAAAAGAGCTTTCACCCCAAAACGGGTGCAATGGGGTAAAAACGTTTGTATGCAAAATGTTATCCTGTGGTCATATTTACTTAAAACTGAATACTCATTCTTCTTTATGCTAATAATGAAATATAAAACACAAAATCATCGTATCAATATCAACCCCAACCCACAGAGGTGCAATGGGGTAGTTTAGTTTACATATTTGAAAAAAAAAAATCTTTAAATTAAATATTTATAATATATATGCGTATAGTAGTTAAATCCCTTCGAGGATGGTGTTTTACCCGTTTTTTTTAATTGCTTCTATCAAATTCCAAAATTTACGCGGGCGAAGCCGCGAGCAAGTGCTAGTATTTAATATAATTTCTATGATTGAAGAACGTTTAACCGGACTGGCACTTCTCCACGACCATAAAAACGTACCCATCGAAGTAGAAGTGATAACTTTTTACCTGTATCGATTATTATCAAACTTAAATTATTACTTCTTGTGACTAGACCACAACTATGACCCCCTGGCGGCGAAGCTGGTTCTGCTTGGTTGAAACATTATTGCTTATCAGTATCCATATATTCCTAATGTATCTTTGTCTTTACAGGTATGCAATATTGGTTGTTGTACTGATTTCGAGTATATTGTCTATTTCGGCAGATGATGACGACACTACGTCAGAATGGCTGCGTAAAAAAAATAGCACTTCAGCAGGTATATACACTAGCTGTTCTCGCGGTTACGTCCGCGTTAATTTGAGGAGAAATTGTATTTATATGTTGACCTTCCCTACTTGAATCCCATATTGTTCACTATTTCACTATTAATAAGTTTAAAGCCTACGTTAAAACATCTTTAATAAATAAAGCATATTATACCATACAAGAATATTTTGACGACAAAGAGGCGTAGATTTGATACGCGTTGATTTTCTATCCGGATAACATAATTAAAATGTAATAAAAATACATTATGTATAAATGATTTTAAAAGAGTTACTATCGAGTTTCTTGCCGGTTCTTCTCGGTAGAGACTACATTCCGAACCGGTGGTAGCTTTATAAAAATCAAAAATGAAGATATGACATGTAACTTGACGATTCGAAAGTGCTGTTAAAGCCCATTTGAATAAAGTATATTTTGAGTTTGAGTTTGAGTTTCATTGTTTTCAATTTTGTTTTCGCGTAATTTTGTATTCATATACAAACGTAGGTCCAACACGATACTTCCATTAAAATTTTAAGTTAGTTGATTACAATATAATAAATATATTCGAATTAAAATACATATTTTTATTTTTCAGATGACGACAATGAAAACATCGATCTAACGCCCAATATTGATGACAGTAAGTCATTTTTATATAAATACGTTAAAAAAATATTTGTAACTTACCCTCTTTTCCAAAAGGTACCGACGGGACCCTTTCACTAGCCATCTGTAAGTCAAGGGCGGATCCTCCATTGTGGGCACGATGGGCATGCCCACAACACTAATGGACTTATGACGTTACTCATACCTTAGTCAAATAATTAAAAAAATATATCGTGCGTGATTCAGACCCATTTTTGGCAGTAAATTTATGATATTTTCTACCCTCAATCTTAAATGGATGCTGTTAAGCAATAATGTGTCAACCCAGAAAAAGTCAAATTCGGAGATATTGATGTATTTTGATACTGCATCACCTATTTAATCATATAAACTGAAATAGTATGGAAAAAGTTTGCATTCATTGTTTTGAATTTCAAGTGCGTTCCATATTTTGCAATGTTTACAATAATCTTATCTATTTCAAATACTTTTTATTCGATAATATATTAAATATATCAATCTGTTTTTAATTAAGTATACCTTTTATCAAAAAATAAAAGAAAAGGTATGGACAGACACGTTGGCGCAGTGGTCACTGCAACTGACTCAAGCGCTAACGGTCGCGATCCCCGCTCAATGCAAACGTCTGTATTGGCCATACGGATGTTTGTCGTGGTCTGGGTGTTTGTGTTAGTGTTGTGTGTTTCCGGACCCCCGACACAAGGTCACGCGATCTTAATGGGGGCCGTTGAGTGTGATGCGTTTATTTATTTATTTATTCATCTGATATACATCTTCAAACATATGTGTTAAGAATAGGTTTGACATCTTTAGATGCAATTTTTTCAAAATGAAGTCCGTGTGGACACAGTATTGCATATCAGCGTCCAAACATTGCATATTGTACAAAACACATTTTAAAAGAGTAACTACTGAGTTTCTCGCCAATTTTTCTCAGTAGAGTCCACATTCCGGCGGTAGCTTCACGTGGAACTGACATCACAAACTAAATTGACGATTCAAAAAAGCTTGTAAAGGCCTATTTGAATTAAGTAAATTTGGTTTTGAATATTTTGCTATATCCTGTATGTTGAATTGAATTGAATTTTTCAATAGATAGATATTTACGCGTTGAGTGATTCAAATGAGCGAGTTCATTCTCCGACTCGCACTTGACCGATCTTCGGATGGTGACCTTTATTTTGAGGGTTGGATCCGCCCCGGTCGTTTGTCCATATGTCAGCGCTGTATCGCCTTAACCATAAAGTATAGAGGGTTGAAATTGAAAAAAGAGGGACCTAACAAATTTTTATATAGTGTTAAAGCACATCTCTTATTGCTATTGCATATATTGGATGCAGATAAGCAATAATGTGTCAACCCACTAGACTGATAATAAGTAATTTAATAAAACTCAAAAATGGTTTAAAGTAATCTTAATTGAATAAGGAAGAAAAAAAGTTCCTTAATTTAATGTTTCGAATAATAAAGCGTGGTTTATATTTTACAATATAAATTAATCTCACGTATTAGAAACACTTATGATTAGTTCTTTCTTTTTCTTTATTTTGTTTTGTGGCTTTTAGTTGTGCCAATTGTGCACATATTATTTCGCCAAGGTGTGTGCACTTTGCACTTTGCACTTTGCACTTTGCAGCACTTTGCAGCGTTCGTGGTCACGGGTAGACTCCCCGTGACTACGAACGCTGCAAAGTGCTCGAAACGTCGGGATGATAAAAATAATTAATATACGCGACTTAAATCCGTTTAAAATAGTTTTATTTCAATGATTAATAATCGCGAAAATCTACGACAACGATAAGGTTTGATATGTTTAGACGCCATTTTCTCAAAATGAAGTCCGTGTGGCTTGATACATTATTGCTTATTAGCGTCCATATATCTATATATACTAGTGGTCGTCTAACGGTCCGTAACGAATCGTAGTTCATTAAGTTTTCAACCTATTTCAAGATTGACCACAGATAATCTATTCTCAATTTAACCACAGACTTTAAAAGTAAATAAAAGAATATAATATGCGCGTTTGTGTGTGTAAAATAAATGGTAGTTTGCGTATTTTTTTTTATTGTTTTAATGTATTTTATACACAATTAAAAATTATTAGCACTCTACACTCCATCACTATTCTTCGCGAAATTTTTGGAAAAAGAGGTACGTTTTTGTTTTATTAGATAGGCAGAATGATTTTTTTCCTTTGCCTTTTGACATTTGTAAAACAAAAATGAAAAATAATAAACTTTTCTTAATCTGTACTAAATATATAAGAAAAAATAATTGTATTAAAAATCACAGCAAAATCTTAGGTAATAAAAATATATGTCATAAAGTATAATTCCTAAAACACATTACACACTTTACCATGCATTTACACACACAAAGACGCATATAAACTTTTGTTTATTGTAGTCTGTGGTCAAATTGAGAATATATGTATTATAGATTGATATTCTCTAGTTTTTAACAGTAGAATTTTACAATGTTCAAACTTATAATTTAAATTAATTATGTATACTATCTGTAAGAAATTCATACGAGCACTAATCCTATTTCACCTTTAGTGAACGATAAGAAGTGTGTAACTGACAACAAGGAGCCCGGAGAATGTGTGGCATACTACCTCTGCGATAGCGAGAACAAGACGATAATCGACGATGGGTTCACACTTTTTGATGTCAGGTAAGTCTCAATGCTTTTCACGAGAAATACATTTAAAACAACAAACGAGGATCTTGTAATCACAGGTTTTATTTGAGATCGCATACAACTTTATTAAAATCGGTATATTATTTTGGTTTCAAAATCAAAATAACTGAAACGAGCATTTCATCAATGTTACTTTATTTTATAATTGAATATCTATTAGTTGAGACCATTTCGATGAGCACCAACACGATAGCTCTGCTGTGGTGGTGAGGAGTTTTGTATCCTTGAAATAAAACTATTTTAAACGGATTTACATCGCGTATATTAATTATTTTTATCATCCCGACGTTTCGAGCACTTTGCAGCGTTCGTGGTCACGGGTAGACTAAGGTGACATTTGTCTATATGATTTATCTTACATAGGCCAAACAAAGAGAAGCATCGGTACTAGGGTCAAGGAACACATAGGAGATGTCAAAAATAGGCGTTCTTCAAAGTCTGCAGTTTGTGAACATGCTTTGGACAAACCTAACCATTTTATTCGATTTGATAAACCACAGATCCTCGCTAGAGAACACAGATTCATTCCTAGAATGATACGCGAGGCTATTGAAATTCAAAAACATCCGAACTTCAATAGAGAAGATGGTTGGAGACTTTCGAACACCCGGGATCCAATTGTTAAAAATTTAAAATCCCAAGTCCAACAGACTGCAAGACCCAAAGATACAGTTAGTGCCTTCTGCGTGCAACCGGAACGTTATTCAAGGTACCATCTAAGAAACCGTTGGCGGTAGCTGTAAATAATATTTTCTAAAACCTCAAATAGACAAATGTCACCTTAGTCTACCCGTGACCACGAACGCTGCAAAGTGCTCGAAACGTCGGGATGATAAAAATAATTAATATACGCGATTTAAATCCGTTTAAAATAGTTTTTTTTTCAATGAATAATAATCTTGAAAATCTAAGACAACGAGTTTTGTATCCTATGAACGCTGCAGTATCAGCCCAAGAATTCAAAAATTTGGTCTAGTTATGTTGCATGCACAGGTGTATACAATTTAAGGTTTGAAAATAAATCAAATACTTATTGTGCGTCTAAGATTTCCTCAGCTAAGAAGAAAAGAGCACATGATATTGAAATTTCTTTGATTTTGGTAGAACATGTCTAAGAACCATAGCTAGAAAATGCTGTTTCAAAAAATAGCATCCGAATCTAGAAGCTACGGTGTCACGCACATAGCGTTCAAACTTATAACACCCTCTTTTTGCGCCGGAGGTTAAAAACTCTTTCATTTTTCAGGCAAGGACAATGTTATTCGTACCTCGAAGTCTGCTGCGCGTATAAACCCTTGACGGATACGGATACCGCGGCGAAGAAGAAGGAAACACATATACCCTCACAACAAAAAGATGCGTTGGAACCTTTTTCCGGCTCCATACATAGAACCACAACGCCATCTAGTGACTTAAATAACGATAAAATGACACCTATAAATCCCGTTAGTGAGTATAAGTGAATTAAAGTTTTATTAACACATTAAGCACCAATATGACACTAAGTAGCATCTTAAGCCCAAATCCTTTATTTTTTTAATTATCAGTAACATATTTAAATACAAGAGAAAAAAATTACTATTATGGATAGTTTTAGAAGGGTGTCCTCGCACGAGTACAGCGGTCACAAACTTACTGAATCGTCTGTATGTAAAAGTTAAGTTACAAAAACTAACTGTACTCAAACGAGTACGACGGCGCTAAATGGGTTAAGGTAGCGCTAGCCGTAGTCAACTGACTGCATGTATACGGACTCGACCGCCTGTACCTCACTCTCACAGAAGCTGAGCATAAAGTAGCTAAAGGTGAGTGAGAGAGCCGGAGGCCTAATCCCTTCCCCATTCCTTTCTTCGCTTCTAATTACCAGACTTCGGCAATGACACGGGAGGGCTATGATTTTGATATTTTTTGTATTTATGTTCTTCTGTTCTTTCATATTACTTGGATGCTGATAAACAAATATGTGTCAACCAACAAAAAGTCAAATTCGGAGATATTGATGTATTTTGATAGTGTGTTACCTATTTAACATTATTAAAAATAATTATAAGTTATATAAACTAAATAAGTACGGGAAATTAATTTAATGTCTCGAGTTTTAAGACCGTTCCATATTTTGCAATTTATACAATAATCTCAAATATTTGAAAAGCTTATTATTAGATACGTTAAAGATCTGCTTTTAATTCAGTACACATTTTATCAAAATAGAAAATAGTACATCTGTTTTAAGATTAAGAATAAATTGATTAAGAATAGGTTTGACATCTTTCGACGCCATTTTCTCAAAATAAAGTCCGTGTGGCTTGACACAGTGTTGCATATCAGTGTCCATATATAAAACGTTTAAAAAGTTTAAACGTAATCACCTCCGAGAAAAAATAACGAATAAAATTTGCGAAGATATCGTGTAACGAGAAAAATGTGGAAGACATGTCAAAAGGTTAGGTAAGTAGATACTTACATAAGCGATAATAATATACAATATGACGCCGACAAACTCTGGATTTACCGAACAATATAGATAACAAATAATTGAAAATATCAAAAACCCGACCGCGTAACAGAACCGTCTGCAGTCAGCGGTACCGTATCAATATCAGCTCTGTCTTAAAGCCTATAAGTGAGCATCGTTACTGACCATCTTTAAATCGTTGTAGATCTGAAACGGTAATTCTGATTGAAAAACGATATAGGATATCTTAAAATGATTTTCAAATACCTATTCAACAAAATCCCACTTGACATAGTTCGTCGATTTTAATTTTTTTTTATTTTTACATAATGGTGTCCTAAATCGGCCATTTTCCAAATGGTTATGACAAATCAACGCGTTTAACAACCATGCGTTTTGCCTCAATAGTGCCACAAAGGTACAATCCCACATACATGGATATAAATATACATACATAGACTGGTAAACAAACAAGGGAGGGTTCCCTTGCGTCGCGCAGTCAGGTAAAAATATGACGCCATCGAACTCTGGATTAACCGAACGATATAGATAAAAAATTAATTATACCTGGTAATGTCACACAAATGATGCGGGGGAAATCCGTACGGGTAAGTGGGTCCCGCATGACCCTCTATACTGTACGGATTTCCCCCATCATCAACATCAACACCATTGATAATTAGTTATGCAATCATTTGAAACTGTATTTTTAATGGGCACATAAATTTTGAGATATTTACACACCGACTTCCAAAAACGGAGGAGATTTTTAATTCAATTTTTTTTCAATTCAAATTATGCATAGTTATATTTAGATGCTAATAAGCAATACTGTGTCAAGTTACACGGACTTCACTTTGTAAAAATGGCGTCTAAAAGTGTCAAACCTATTCCTAATAAATTTGTTTGGAGAAGTATATATCCGTCTACTCTTTTCTATTATGATAAATAGTAAAATGAATTAAAAGCAGATTGGTCAAATAAAAACTTTTATTAATAAGTTTTTCAAATATACGAGATTATTGTATAAATCCAAAATATGGAACGCACTTGAAATTCGAAACATTAAATTCAGAATCTTTTTTCCGTACTTATTTAGTTTAGATGAAATGAACGTATTATCAGAATACATTAATAACCCCGAAATCGTCATTTGTGGGTTTAATTGCTTATCAGCATCCATATATGGACGCTGATAAGCAATAAGGGTTGACACATTATTGCTTATCAGCATCTATATACAAAACAGCAACTCACACACCCGCTACTATTAATTTAAGGACGAAAACAAATGTAATCTTCATATGCTGTTACTTTATCTGTATCATATAAAATCACTTGTCCTGACTGATTCATCAACGCAGAGCCTAAACCACTGGGGTTACAAACTTGAAATTTTGCCTATAGGTAGGCCTTTTAGGGTGTAAGCATCCACTATGGAAGGGTGTTTCGATTTTTAATACACATACATACTTCTAGATAATAGTAATGAAATGTGAACCATAAAACGCACAAATATCATCCCCTATTGAACTGCAAGGGGGTGGTAAAGTTAAAGAACTTCGCATTAATGGACGCTGATAAGCAATACTGTGTCAAGCCACACGGACTTCGTTTTGAGAAAATGGCGTTTTAAGATGTCAAACCTATTCTTGATAAATTTGTTTGAAGTCGTATATATTCATCTTATCTTTTCTATTTTGATAAAATGTATAATGAATCAAAAGCAGATAAATTTATTTAATACGTTATCTAGTAATAGGTTTCAAATTTTTGAGATTATTTTATAAATTGCAAAATATAGAACGCACCTAAAATTCGAAACTTTGAGTTAAAAACATTTTTCCATACTTATTTAGTTCAGATGACTTGAATTTTTTTTTAATAATGTTAAATACGTAACGCATAACCAGAATTCATCAATATCTCCGAATTTGACTTTTTGTGGGTTGACACATTATTGCTTATCAGCATCCAAATATACCTTAGGGTGAATAAATCAATACAACAACCTTCGAATTAAAAAATCATCCCTTATATTTTTGCTAGAATGTATTAAAATGTATGCTGTGTATGTGTTTTCAGATGACGACTCTCAATGCGGCTGGGACGTTCCGGAGTTATTCCTGTTTCCGAAGAACGATTCAGCACCCAACGCGAACTACGGCGAATTTCCATGGGCAGTTGCTCTTATCAAGTACGTTTTGATTTTTTTTTTATATGGACGCTGATAAGCAATAATGTGTCAACCCACAAAAAGTTAAATTCGGTGATATTGATGTATTTTGATACTACGTCACCTATTTATCAATATTCAATAAAAATAAAGTCATATAAATTAAATAAGTACGGAAAAAAGTTTCTTAATCACTTATTTCGAATTTCTAGGTTGTTCCATATTTTGTAATTTATACAATAATCTCATATATTTTAAAAAAAAACTTTTTATTAGATAATACATATATTTCGTATGTATACCTGCCTGCTTTTAATTCATTATCAAAATAGGATAGAAAATATGGTAAATACTTATTCAAACAAATTTATTAAGAATAGGTTTGACATGTTTAGACGCCATTTTCTCAAAATGCAGTCCGTGTGGCTGGACACATTATTGCTTATCAGTGTCCCTTTAGTGTGTAGTAGTTATATACAAATTGTTTTTTTTTGTGTTTTATGTGACTAATTTTTTTTTCTACATTGATGTCTGCAGAGTTTGTTCTAAAAAAATCTTTCTTTGTAAAAAAAGCCGACTGTGTAACAAGACCATAGAGAATCGTCACTAACCACCTTTAAATCGTAACAGATTATAAACGGTAATTCTGATTGGAAAGTGATATAATAAACCTAAAAATGATTTTTAAATACCTATTCAACGATACCCCCCTGAACACAGTTCGTCAATTTTCATTTATTTCTTTTTTACATTATAGCGTCTTAAATCGGCCATTTTGATTTTTTAAAATTATTATATGTTCTATGACACCGTTATGACGAATTAAATGACGAGTCATTTTTCAAAATCGGACAACGCAAGGTACAAATCCACATACATAGAGTTATAAACACATTACTCTCCTTTGCGCCGCTCAGTCGGGTAAAAAGATTAAAGATTTGACTATTTGATTGTATTGAATAGTCTCCGAATCCAATTAGAACGATTTGAAAAATCATTTTTGCGTTAGTTACCCCATTATTTAGGAAGATTTTAGGCTATATTACATCACGCTACGACTTATAGGAGCGAAGCAGTAAGCATAAACGCGAGTGACACCGCGAGGGGCAGCTAGTCTAGTTTTTTAGTATAGTTAAAACGAGCAATATGTTTATGTTTCTTATTTAAATTTAATGCCTTGACCTTTGACCTTGTAAAGCAATTTTAGCTCAGCCACGTTAAATGTCATTCAATGTTTTGATTAAAAAAAATAACAAACGCGAAATAAAACTGATACACGCTTGACCGGTTTTAACCGACTTGCATTAAAGAAGGAGGTTCTTAATTTTTACCCAACGCGACGCAAGGGCGATTAATGTGTTTATCAGTCTTTGTACATATCGCTGCTTTTCAAGAATATCGATGCAACTAAAAATGATGAATTTTAGGGAATATGGTTTTTAAATTTCTTAACGTGTTGGTGCATAGCTGCAAATTTTAAACGATCCCTTGATGTTATAACATTATTGATTTAAAGAAAATACATCATCGCAACCCTTTTCATGATAAGATCAAAGATTAATGGTTCTTTAACATAATTAGTTCTATTTGTTAGAACTTTGAGTTATTACGATATTCTTGCAAACTCTTATATGTGGGTTTGTACCTTAGTGGCAATACTTACACCAAATGCGTGGGTGGATTTTCATAAATGACACATCGTTTGTAAATTAAAAAAAATAAACTCAAACTCAAACTCAAACTCAAAATATACTTTATTCAAAAAGGCCTTTGCAAGCTCTTTCGAATCGTCAATTTACAAATTTGTGATGTCAGTTCTACGTGAAGCTACCACCGGCTCGGAGTGTGGACTCTACTGAGAAGAGCCGGCGAGAAACTCAGTAGTTACTCTTTTAAAAATATTTTTGTACAATATTGTTGGACACAATTAGCTACAGTTATCCTGCGAGAATATCAACGCCCTATTATTTTGCACGCGCCCACGCGGTTTTATCATTAATGTAGTCACATACTAAAAAAAAATAGATTTAAATTACTTTTATGTGTCCTCAGGAAGTCGAGAAGTGCAACGTGGTCGCAAAATAATTACCTCGGAGGAGGCTCCCTCATACACCCGTCCGTGGTGCTCACCGTCGCGCACAAGGTGGACCAGCTGAAGCCCGACAAGGTATTCCGAACACCGGCTGAAATACAGGGGTGTTATGCGTTTGACGTGTTCGTGGTGTCTAACTCCCTAGCGAATGGACCAATTTAGATTATTGTTTGATAGAAAATTAAGTTATTTAACTTCAACCTACCATATATCAATACTAATATTAAAGAGGTGAAGAGTTTGTTTGTTTAAATGCGTTAATCTCAGGAATTACTGGTTCGAATTGAAAAATTATTTTTGTGTTAGATATATTTTTCGAGGAAGGCTTTAGACTATATTACATCACGCTACGACTCATAGCGAAGCAGTTACCAAAAACGGAAGTCAAGCTGCGAAAGGCAGTTAGTTAGATATATAGATAGAACCTTTACTTGGATTTTTGGACAAATTTACTCCACGCAATACCGGAAAAAAAGAAATAGATAAAAATTTCTAAACGAATGGAGAAACTTTTTCGAATAAAAATAAAATACAAAGTTAACTTACTTAACTTACACAAATTTTCAAGAACAGTTTTTTACGTGTTTGCAACTATATAAAATACTAGCTGGTGCTCGCGACTTCGTCTGCGATGCCTGTGATGCCTACGTCATAGTAGCTTTCTCTGTGCAAAGTCTCAGCTCAATCGGTTTAAAAATGACAAAGTTTCATACAAATATTCATCCCAGATTTTATCCCCTTGGGGGTAGAATTAATCAAAATCCTTTGCGGACGCCTACGTCATAACATCTACCTGCATGCCAAATTTCAGCCCGATCCGTCCAGCGGTTTGGGCTGTGCGTTGATAGATCACTATGTCAGTCAGTCACCTTTGAGTTATATATATTTAGAATACAAATATATTAATCTTAACATCTTTACATATACTCGTATAATTATTTGTCCTGACTGACTGACTGATTCGTCAACGCAGAGTCTAAACCGAGTTTTGGAACTAATTCCACACACCTAAGTGTCCTTTAGGCTGTAAGCATCCACTAAGAAAAGGTTTTCTGATATTCACCCCTCAGTGGGTGAAAAGGGGTATAAACGTTTGTATGGAAAATCTTATTCTGTGGTCCTATTGACATAGAACTTACTACAAATACTTTTGGATAATAACAATGAAATACAAAACACAAAATGTAGTATTTTTTCAGTTTTCTGAATCGCTTCTATAAAATTCTTAATATAAAGATTTATAAACTACTAAGATAAAATTGGGTGTACTAAGTTTTTCTATCATCAAAAATTATTTCATTACGGATTCAGAAAGTGACTAAACACAGCCAACAGTAAAAATTGTTATTTATTAAAAAGTTTCGCATAATAAACAATTTTAATGAAAATTTAAGCTAATAAACAGTAAAATTTTATAGGTATAATCCATAAAGTGATGTGACACACAAAATGGAAAACCATATAGTTAGAGTTAAGTTAACCCCACTGACTATCAGTGGCCACCACGTGACGACGGCGGCCGCGTGAGTATTAATAGTGTTAAGTTTTAATTTGAACTGTTGCAGATTAAAATCCGCGCCGGCGAGTGGGACACCCAAACCACATTGGAAAGGTATCCGTACCAAGAGAGAGATGTGAAGAAGATCATCATCCACCCCGACTTCTTCAAAAGTGAGTCGAGAAATATATATAGATAAATAAATAAACGCATCATACTTAGTGGCACCTATTAGCATCTCACGATTCTCTGTCGGGGGTCACAGACCACGGCAAACATCTATATGACATCTATATCCAAACAGACGTCTGCTGAGCGGGGATCGAATCCGTTACCGCTAGCTCTTCAGTTGCAGTGACCACTGCGGCAACGAGTCTGTCAGAATACTAAAACTATATCAAAAATATCGATAATGTTAAAATTTAAGTAGATCGTTCTTTAGGTCTGCAAGGACTAAAAAAATATACTGAAATTATAAAAAGCAAAAATTTGTTTGTGAGTTTATTCGATTTAATTTTTTTTTATTGGATAGACCCATTATTGAGGAAGGTTATAGGCTATATTTTAACACGCTATGACTCTGCCAACAGCGAGAGGCAGCTAGTTAAATATAAAGATAATAAAGATAGTATAACAGTTCTTACAAAACCTATCAGGAATTCACTCTTCAAAGTGGACGGCGCGCCGCACATTCTATAGTGATTTTGATAATTATCATGAATAATTAGTATGATAATTATCAGTTTTTGTAATTTATGACTAATATTATCAATTTAATATATTTTTTACTCAAAATTTAAAAAATATATACGCATTTTTCTCTCCTTCTCTATAAAAACTATAAAAGTTTTTGCTTTACGTATAAATAGAATTAGTATGATAATTATATCTATATTTTATAATTATATATATATTTGTAAAAGCAATTCACACGTTATCAAACAGCTTCACTCTACTTCGACGTGGCGCTCCTCATCCTGGAGTCACCCTTCAACCTGGAGGGTGCGCCACACATTAGAACAGCTTGTATCGGAACGAAGCTACCACCCCCCGGAACCGCCTGCTTCAGCATGGGCTGGGGGCCCGACTTCAATAATGAGGAGAAGTACACGACAAAATTGAAAAAGGTAAGACTTCTAGTAAGCAAGAAAAAGGAACTATAAAGCCTAAACCTCTTCCCCCCCATTCCTTTCCTTACTTCCTATTCCCCTTTGTTTTTTTTAACTGGCAACGCATTTGTAACTCCACTGGGTTGCGTAATTATGCTAAAACATAGGACTTAACATAGGACTTTCATACAAAATTCTAACCCCCATTTTTATTGTTACGTCCTAAAAAGAATCCTCATGCAAAAGATGAAACTCCTAACACTTCTAATTTTTGAGATTTCGTTATAAGTGAGTGTCTTTTCGCTTTTCGAAATAAATGGTAGCCTTTGTCCTTTCTCAGGGTCTAAAGATTGTCTGTGCCAAAATCATCAAAATCTGTTAAGCGGGTTCGGTTTAAGCGGGAAAGGGTTACTTTCGCATTTATGAAATTAGTAGAGATTATAACGAGCAAAATCTTGTTTATATAGCTTTTGATGACGGCTTCGCGTTAAAATGTGTAAAATAATAAGAATAATGTACTTTTCAAATGTTACCATTATTTTTAAAATAAGTTCAGTGGTTCCAAAATTCACTCCCACTTTATTATCTATACTTATGTTAAATAGGTGAAGAGTTTGTTTCTTTGTTTGTTTTAACGCGCTAATCTCAAAACTACTAGTTCGAATTGAAAAATTATTTTTGTGTTAAATAGCTCATTTATTGAGGAAGGCTATACGCTGTTTTACATTCGCTACGACTCACAGCTAAGCAGTAACCATTATCGTGAATGAAACCGCAAGAGACATTTAGTAATAGTATTATTTTTTTAATTAATTTAATTTATAATCTAATTCCAGATTCGTGTACCGCTAGTCGGAGCTGCAGATTGTACAGCGAAGCTTCAGAAGTCGAGATTAGGGCCGTACTTCAGACTGCACAACTCGTTAATCTGCGCGGGAGGGGATGAGGGTGTCGATACTTGTCAGGGCGACGGCGGATCATCACTAGTTTGCCCTATTGAAGTAAGTTATATCACTTGTATTGTTATTTTTATTTTATACTAGCCCACGACTTCGTATGCGAAAAATTAATTTAAAAAAAAATCTGGAAAAAAGTAGCCTAAGTTACTCTTTATAACATAAGCTATCTGCTTCCGAAAGTCTCATTAAAATTGGTCCTGCCGTTTCAAAGATTAGCCGGAACAAATAGACGGACAGACAGAGAGACGGACAAAAATTTTAAAAATATTTTTTTCATGTTCGTAAAGTATATACTTTTATATGCATTTAGTGAAAAGCTGTTTTTGAAATTACAAACAGACACTTCAATTTTATTTATCAGTATATATGTGGATATATGTATGTATATATGTATATAGATCACAGTGGGCTCCGAATGATTATTTTTTGATAATTATCGCTATAATTGTGATGATAATTATCATGACAATTATAGCGATATTAATTAAAATAACAAACAGATGTAAAATATCTAATAAAAAAGTGTCTTGATAATTATCAAAACAATTGTTATTGATAATTGTCATAATAAATATCTGATAATAATACGTGTCTTGCTAATTAACTTTATAATTGTTTTGATAACTACACAATATAGTCAGGGCGCCAAATTCCGTCTGTCGGATTTAAAACCGTCTTTACATTTGTCACCTTTATATAACCTAAATTTTCATATTGTACAAATATCAAAGCTTTACTGTCTGTCTGTATATAATCTGTTAGGTTTTTGATTTTTATTTTTTTTTCTGTTGAAATTATTTCGTATCTATTTTTCTTGTTATGTAAAATAAATAACATATAAATAAATCTCGCAATGGAGCAGCTTGATAGATTAAGCTCTTAACTCACGGGAATAGCGGCCTCCCAAAACGCTTACATCCATTTCTAACATAAACCTTCTCCAAAGGAGAGGAGGCCTTGGCCAGTGAGCATTTACAAGCTTTACTTTAGAAAGAAATAAAAACTGTTTACTGAAATATATATAAACTACACACAAACCAAAATTGAATTCAAAGTAAGATTAGGAAAGTAAAATAAGGAAAAAAAACTTTAAAATAAAAGAAATATTAGCCTTGTGTGCTGTCAAAAGGAGACCGCTCAGACTACGAGGTTCTGTAAACCTCTGCTGATTTTCAGCTGTTCCCCTTCTGGCCACAATGACAGTGTAAACTGATACAAAATCAAAATATACTTTATTCAAGTAAGCGCTCACGAGCACTTTTGAATCGGCAATACAACAAAAAAAAAATACATTAATAAGAGGTCGGAACGAACCACCGAAAAGAACCGGCAAGAAACTCGATAGTTACTCTTTTAAAATTTAACTACATAAATAAACGCATCACACTCAACGGACCCCCATTAGGATCTTATGATCCTGTGTCGGGGATCCGGAAACACATACAATACAAGCACAAACACCCAGACCACAGCAATCATCCGTATGACCAATACAGACGTTTGCCGTGAGCGGGGATTGAGCCCGCGACCGTTAGCGCTTAGATCAATAATTTTTTTGTGAACTACAAATTTTGAAACATCCTATATGAAATTCAGCGTATACTAAACCCACGCATCTTTATCATCAACGTAATCTTGTATAAAGTAATAAGCTTTAGATATTAGGAATTTTTTAACACATAATGTAAATCTATTAACTGAAAACTGCAAACATTTCTGATGTATTTTATTCCAAAAACAAATACCCTGCCCCAAAAAGGAAACATTTATATGCGAAGTTGAAAATTAAGTGTTATAATGTGGCGAATGTAATTATTTAGTGGGCAACACTGTGAATTAAGATATTCACGTATTGTAACACGGCAACCCACTTCCCACTCTCTCAACGGAAATTATTTGATGTCCACGCGAATTATTGTTCTCCTGAGTTTCGCATATAATATATGAAGACTTTTCTTGCCGACTGATTATATTTCTTTCTCGTATTCGAATGAAATGACTACATAAAAAGTAAGTTATTTATGGCTGGTGCAGACCCGCGCCAAGCAGACGCGCTACGCGGTGTACGGCGCGGTGGCGTACGGCATCGACTGCGGCAAGGCGGAGCGGCCGGGCGTGTACGCGAGCGCGCCCGCGGCGCGCGCGTGGCTCGCGCGCGAGATGGCGAGCCACAAGTACGGGACCGCCACGTTTACCGTGTAGATTGTGACTTGTGGGAAATAAATATACATTTTTTAAAGATTTTTCTTTTATTGATGTGTGATGAATGTTATGAAATGGTTTTTGGTATATTTTTATGAAGAATAATACATCAAGGTGAGTTTTTTAACTGGACGTGGAGCAAATCCGAATGAGGAATAGCGAAAAATACTTAAAGGACTCTGGGGGTCGATTTTGATGAAAAGTAAAACTGCGTCATTAGTTAATCTCATATATTTGAAAAACCTATTACTCGTTCAAACGTTTTCTTATACCGATACGTTTTTAATTCACTCTAACGTTCTGCTAAATAGAAAAGAAAAGATGGATACCCATCTTTTCTTTTATATATATATATATAATTCTTCTCTATTATATATATAATTCTTCAAATAGATTTGACATCTTTAGACGCCATTTTCTTAAAATGAAGTTCGTGTGGCTTGACACAGTATTGCTTATCAGCGTCCACTCGGTGTCAATAGTTTCTAACAGCCCAAGCATTGATCCCATATTATGGAAATCTGTTCTGTTCATATTATCTGTATAAACTTAACATTACGACTACGCTACTTAGAGCCAGTTTCACCGGTCCCTATTAAATTTTAGATAGTTAACCGATATTTAACGATAACCAACAATTGGACGCTCATAAGCAATAATGTGTCAACCCACAAAAAAGTGAAATTCGGATATATTGATGTATTTCGATACTGCTTTTTTATTTAATAATGTTAAATGGATCACCCATTAAACATTATTCAAATTAAAGTCATACAAACCAAACAAGTACGGAAAAAAGTTTCTTAGTTAATTGTTTCAAATTTCAAGGTTGTTCCATAGTTTGTAATTCATACAATAATCTCATACATTTAAAAAACTTTTTATTAAATATATTAAATATATCAACCTGTTTTGAATTCATTATCAATTTTATCAAAAAAGAAAAGAAAATATGGATAAATACTTATTCAAACAAATGTATTAAGAATAGGTTTGGCATCTTTAAACGCCATTTTCTTAAAATGAAGTTCGTGTGGCTTGACACAATATTGCTTATCAGCGTCCAATTAAGGTTTGATAATATATTTTCAGTACCGCGATCGACCTCCCTGCTAAATTAGCACTATAAATTCATTTGACATTTATAATTTGACGAATTCTAATTTATATTTGCTTAAAAAGGTGTCCATGTTATATTTTTAATCAAGACCTTCGAAAACCAAAATTGTAGTTTATTAGGTGGATAAGTTCCAATTAAGTTAAACGTAAAACAGGCCCTTAAACTTGTAAGGTGGCTTATCAACTTACGTACTATTCACGTAAGTTCTTTGGTGAGAATTATAAGTTTTGCTCTTACACATTTATAAGCATTCACACATGGATTCACCCAGGGTATTTCATATATTTGTAACTCTTAAATGTATGTATGTAATGAAAACTTTTTAAAAGAGTAACTATCGAGTTACTTGCCGGTTCTTCTCGGTAGAATCTACATTCCGAACCGGTGGTAAATTAATTAATTAGTTTAGTTGTTTTATTTTTGTTTCTGTATTGACGATTCAAAAGTGCTTGTAAAAGCCTACTTGAATAAAGCATTCATATTTAATATAACGGGTCTTATCGCGTTAACTAATAGTAGTAATACCTTTTTATTGCCCGACGTTTCGACGAAGTTACATTCGTCGTGGTCACGAGTTGATTGAAACGTCGATTTTTCTTTAATATATAATTGAATAAAGCATATTTTGACTTTAATTTTATTTACATGTACTGTTTGTCATTACTTTACGCACCTGAAAGAATTGACTTAATTCGTTAATATTTAAAATTTTTCGTAACTACCTGGCCGTCGCTAATTATTTGCAAGTGATTCCCTCCCTTTTAACCGACTTCCAAAAAGGAAGAGGTTCTCGATTCAATGAGTACTTTCTCATGTATGTTCACCGTTTACGCGAAAAATATACTAATATTATAAAGCTGAAGAGTTTGTTTGTTTGTTTGTTTGCTTGAACGCGCTAATCTCAGGAACTACTGGTCCGATTTGAAAAATTATTTCAGTGTTAGCTAACCCATTTATCGAAGAAGGCTATAGGCTATATATTATCACGCTACGACCAAAAGGAGCGGAGCACCGATGAAGAATGTTTCAAAATCGGGGGGTATTTTCCTATTGCAAGAGCTTACGCTGCGTGCGCTGCGTAAACGGTTAAAGCTTCGCAAAAATCATGTATGACAGAATTGTCCCCCTTTAAAAGTTCTAAAGAAAAAACCAGGACAGCATATGTCTATCTTTTAAGGTTAGCTCACTACAACTTTTTTTATGCTAACCAAATTTTTTCTAAAATAATGCATTATTTGCGAAGGTGTTTTTATAAATATTATTTAAATATTTGTATTAAATTTAAAACAAAATTGCCCTGTACATCATTCGATTTAAACGAGTATCTTAGGAAATATTGTAATTTTTAAATAACATCTCAGCAAAATAATGATCGAGCACTGCGCGCACAATTTGCACAGTAATTACTCACCTATACACATAAACTAACTTGCAAGTTAAAGTCAGCGTTAGCCCAACGCAACTATTCCACGCGGACGAAGTCGCGGGCGGAAGCTAGCTATTTATATATTTACGTGTTTTTAAGTTGTAAATAAAATAAATAAACGCATCACACTCAACGGCCCCCATTAAGATCTTGTGACCTTGTGTCGGGGGTCCGGAAACATATACAACACAAACACAAAACGCCCAGACCATGAAAGACATCCGTATGACCAATACAGACACATGAGCATGGATCGAACGCGCGACCGTTAGCGCTACACCAGTTGCAGTGACCACTGCGCCAACGTGTCTGCCAAATTGTAATGTTATTGGTTATAAATATATATGATTTTTATTAAGTTGAAACGGACAGTTAATAAAATTAAATAAAGTACTGAAGTTAAATAGACTCGCGCGTAAGCCTTGAGCCCGCTAAGGTATTACATACTATGTATCTTTTACTAGGTTACAGAGTTGTTTTTATCAGTTACAAAATTAGAACTTAATAAATTTTTTTTAATAAAAACAAACCGACTTCGACAGCGAAAAAAGTAAACTAAAGAGTAAAAAATAAATATATTCTACCGCATTTTGAAGTCAGTGCCAGTAAGACTTTTTACGTGTCATTTACTGGCACACTATGTGCCTTTAATATTTGAAGAGTTTCCTCAATTTCTCTAGGATCCCATCGTCAGTTCCTGACTTCATGACAATGGGACAAAACTAGAAGTATACCCTTTTAAACGAAAAAAAAATTCAAATCGGTCCACAGACGGCGGAAAAATCGCTGAACAAACAAAAAAATACATACAGCCGAACATAAAACCTTCTTTTTCGAAGTCGGTTCAAAATGTAATTATCGCCTTAGAATACAAAAGAATTAATCGCAAAAGGACGACTTAAATGTGTTTAAAGAAGCATTCGATTTAAATTAAATGTATTCTTTATATTATGACAGACGCGTTGGCGCAATGGTCACTGCAACTGACTAAAGTGCTAACGGTCGCGGGTTCGATCCCCGCTCACGGCAAACGTGTGTATTGGCCATACGGATGTTTGTCGTGGTCTGGGTGTTTGTGTTAATGTTGTGAGTGTTTCCGGACCCCCGACCCAAGGTCATGAGATCTTAATGGGGGCCGTTTAGTGTGATGCGTTATTTATTTATTTATTTATTATTAAAAATAAAACTTTCATATATAAAAAAACTTATTTATTTATCTTACAAACATATATCATGTAAATTATCTATGATGACATTAGAATACTATTGAACATCGAAGTTTGCGTTCTTTGGTTTTTAACAGATAATTTCTACAGGTATTCGTGAAAAAAAATGGCGTTTAAGTTACTGTCTCAAGCCACACGGACTTCATTGAGAAAATGGCGTTTAATAATGTCAAACCTGTTCTTAATAAATTCGTTTGAGTATATATCCATCTTTCGTTTGCTATTTTGATAAAATGTATAATGAATTACATGTGTATAATAAAAAGTTTTATCTAATAATAAGTTTTTTCAGATTTGAATATAGCAAAAAATGGAACACATTGCAATATTCTAAACATTAAATTAAGACACTTTTTACCGTATTTATTTTATCTAAATGAATTAATTTTTTTTAATGATGTTTAAAGTGTAACGTATTATCAGAATACATCAATATCTCCAAATTTTACTTTTTGTGGGTTGACACATTATTGCTTAGCAGCATCCAATTATAGACCCCTTACTTTTATAATATTTTACGTTAAAAATCTGTACCCATTTTTTTGACATCTTGTCAGAAGATGCCCTCACTTATGGTCAATCAGTCGCTAGGTGGAATTATGGGTGTCAAAATCTATGAGCTCATAACATACCTAAACTTAAGATATTGATGTATTCTGATAATACGTAACGTATTTAACTTTATTCAAATTTCAAGTCATCTAAACTAAATAAGTACGGAAAGAAGTTTCTTAATTTATTGTTTCCAAAATTAAAGTGTGCTCATTATTTTTCTATGCAATTATTTAATTTTAAAATGTACTAAATTAAACTTTATTTGTAATGAAAAGAGAAGATGAATATATACGTCTTAAACCTAATTTGTCAAGAATAGGTTTGACATGTTCTGACGCCATTTTCTCAAAATGAAGTCCGCGTGGCTTGAAACAGTATTTATCAGCGTTCAGTTATGTAACATCATTGGTTTGAGGTAATTTACAGGTTTAGTTTTTAACAAAAGACTTCGTGTCGAACCCTTGTGTTGCCATCTCTTTGAATATCCAGTCGTAAACTTCAGGGATTTTCACGTAAACTCCCGGCAAGTTCTCCGTGCCGCAGTTCAATCCGTAAGCCACCATACCAACCACGGAGTAACGTAGACCAGACTTATCCTGGAAAAGGAAAACGTATTTTTAATACAGTTTATTTAGACTGCCATAAAGAAATTCCCACTGATATAACGTCGTCATTCAAACTCAAACTCAAACTCAAACTCAAAATATACTTTATTCAAATGGGCTTTAACAGCACTTTCGAATCGTCAAGTTACATGTCATATTTTCATTTTTGATTTTTATAAAGCTACCACCGGTTCGGAATGTAGTCTCTACCGAGAAGAACCGGCACGAAACTCGATAGTAACTCTTTGAAAATCATTTATACATAATGTATTTTTATTACATTTTAATTATGTTATCCGGATAGAAAATCAACGCTTATCAAATCCACGCCTCTTTGTCGTCAAAATATTCTTGTATGGTATAATATGCTTTATTTATTAAATATTTTTTAACGTAGGCTTTAAACTTATTAAGTGGCAAATGTAAAACTGTTTGCGGGATTTTATTATAGATGCGAATACCAAACCCCAGAAACGATGAACTGACTTTATGAAGACGAAAGTTTGGTATGAAAAGTTTATTTTTTCTTCTAGTGTTTACACAATGCCTGTCACTGTTCTTAGGAAAACCATCACTATTTTGAAAGATATATAAAATATTGCCGGTACAAAATTATGGTGAAGCATTAAAACGAGGTGTTACTAACAAGAACGTTGATGACGAATGGACTTTAGTGGAAGGACGTAAGAAACGATCTCGTTTTGTTGGTAAAAAGGGAACCTCTCCTATTGATCCGTATAAAACTAATTTCAAAGCAACCGACGTAAAAGTTCCATTTCTATTGTATAATTTTTCAAAAGATGTGCACTCACAGGATATAACAAACTATATAATGGAAAAGACAAAAATTTTAGTGATACCTGAGAAGATTGAAACAAAAACGTCATTAGATTATGACTTATAAAATATATATACCGAAGCATAAAATATATATTTTTTTAAAATAAATAAATAACGCATCACACTCAACGGCCCCCAATAAGATCTCAAGACCTTGTGTCGGGGGTCCGGAAACACTCACAACACTAACACAAACACCCAGACCACGACAAACATTTGTATGGCCAATACACACGTTTGCCGTGAGCGGGGATGGAATCCGCGACCGTTAGCGCTTTAGTCCGTTGCAACGACCATTGCACCAACGCGTCTGTCAATTGTTTTATAGCTGTAACTTATGGCCTGATGGTATCTTCTTCAGGCGATATTTTGTATTCAAAGCTAAAGTTTCTCGAGACACGGATATTTATAATAATTAAATAAAGATCAATTATTAATATAATTGTTAAGTAATATAAAAATATATGTATATCTATATATATAAAATCACTTGTCCTGACTGATTCATTAACGCAGAGCCTAAACCGCTGGGGCTACGAACTTGAAATTTTGGTAGTTGTACATTCAGTGAAGGGTTTTCCCTCCCAGTAGAAATCGTCACGTTGTAACTTAATTTTAATGAACCACTTAAGTAGTTACCCAAAACTATTAATAACATTGTATGCATTTTAGTTAAATTTCTGATAAGTTTTATTTTCAAGAGCATAGGTTTATACATAAAGTAAAGTAAAGTAACAGCGTGTAAATATCCCACTGCTGGGCAAAGGTTTAGAGCTTAATCCACCACGCTGTTCAAATGCGGGTTGGCGGATATACATGTGTCAGAATTTCTCCCGGCACATGCAGGTTTCCTCACGATGTTTTTCTTCAGCGAGCTCGAGAAGAATTTAAACACTAATTTAGCACTTGAAAAATCAGCGGTGCTAGCCGGGGTTTGAACCCACGATCATCGGTTGAGATCGACGTGTTCTAACCACTAGGTCATCTCGGCTCCTTATTAGGTGTATACATGTTTATAATGAAATAACAATTTAGTTTTAATAATTACTCTCGGGTCAGGGGCCCGTGGTTTTTTTCCTGCCACCCTATAGTTACGCCCTGTCTATGAGCCCATGAATGTTGTCATTTGGTATTACCAATAAAAAGGAGTAAATCCCAAACACCTTTTCAGATAAAAATGAATTTTCAAAATCGATCAAATAAATCAAGGTTTTG
The DNA here is from genome assembly GCA_037950945.1 of Hypolimnas misippus. Taxonomy (NCBI): domain Eukaryota; kingdom Metazoa; phylum Arthropoda; class Insecta; order Lepidoptera; family Nymphalidae; genus Hypolimnas; species Hypolimnas misippus. The sequence continues at coordinate 501,335 of JBBEEQ010000002.1, forward strand.
AAGTAACAAACATGTAAACGAATTCTAAACTTCTCTTATCTTAAAGTCGGTTGAAAATATTTTCCCGCAAACGTATGTGGAATCTTCCTTCTGAGGTTTTCCCTGAGTGTTACAATTTGGGGGTTTTCAAGCGTTGACTGTAAAGTATAGTATGATTCGCAGTATGAGATACTATAACGAGATACATTCTCATGTCATTGACATATACAAACAGGGCAAAAATAGTTTTAGAAATAATTTCAATATAAACTTAAATTAATTTAGCAACAGTAGCAGTAGTGTAATGAAATCCTGTTGTTCTCATTAGGATACTAATCTTTTTTTGTGTTTATTTTATAATGTTTTTTTAATGTAAAAGTGTAGTGTTTAGTTTAAGTATTTTTTATAAGATGTGAAAATTGTAAATACCTGTAATGGTGTATCACACAGTACTAAATTTTAAATTTCTTTTCTTTTTATGGTATTTGTGATCATGCCGATGGTGTTTCAAAATAAATAAATAAATAAATAGACACTTACATTGCAAAACTGAACATCAGGTGGTACAATTCGCTCGTTTGCCAACTTATTATATAAAAAAAATGAAACTTACAACAAGAGGACACACGAGAGACGAGCCTCCATCACCAACGCACGTATCCACATTCTCTTGCCCACCAGCGCAAGTCAGAGACTTGTGCAAATTGTACGACTGACCCAGCGGGCTGTTGCGGTAGAGATTCTGGCACCTCTTACCCTCGACGAGGGGCATTTTTATCTGAAAATGTTAATAAAAGTTTAGAAAGATCTTTTCGATTTGATTAAACTTGGTTTAAAGCTGCGTTAATTACCAACGAGTTATAGTTCGTTTTTTATCCGACTGCGCGACGTAAGGGAAGGTAATTTATTTATCGGTCATCAGTGTTTATATGTATATGGCTTTGTAACTTTGCAACGGCGCTAACGTCATAGAAAGAATAATACTGTGTCAATCAACACGAATGTCATTTTGAGAAAATGGCTTCTAAACATGTCAAACCTATTCTTAACCAATTTGTTTGAAGAAGTATATATCCATCTTTTCTTTTCTATTCTGATGAAAGGTATAATGATAGAAAAATAACAGATTGATATATTTAATGTGTTATCTAATAATAAGTTTTTCAAATATTTGAGATTATTGAATACATTTCAAAATATGGAATGCATTTGAAATTCGAAACATAAAATGAAGAAATTTTTTTCGTACTTAATATGTTTACATGGCTGGAATTTTTTTTGATTAGTATTAAATAGGTGGTATTGATTAATTTTATTTTTTGTTACACATTATAGCATCCATATATAACTCAAACTCAAAATATACTTAATTCAAATAAGCTTTCATAAGCTAAGTCATATTAAAGCTTTGTTATGTCGGTTCCACGTGAAGCTACCGCCGGAATGTGTACTCTACTCTGAAGCGAATGTAATCTCGCTTTCTATATAGTGTTACCTTCTTCAGTATATGGGCATACGTCTCGCCGTTCACGAAGTCCTTCCCCCAGCCCATGCTGACGCACTCGGTGCCGGCGGGCGGCAGGCGCGGCTCGAGGCACGCCACGCCGATGTGCGGCGCGTCCGCCAGCGCGAACGGCTCCTTGAGGATCAGCAGCGCCACGTCATTGTGCGCGTGCACTGTTGAACACGTTAGAAAACATGTAAAGTGACAGCCACTGCTGGGCAGAGGTTTAAATCCTATTCCACCACGCTGCTTTAATGCGGATATCCGTGACTTTATCCACACCAAAGTATCCACCCTAAGGGGGATTATCCGAATTGCGTGTCCGTTTGGCCACCTCGGCCAGAGGTATAATCGGCAGATGTTTTTTAAATTTCAACTTTATATTATCTATACAAATAAATAAAATTGAAGTGTCTCTTGCTACATATATATACCAGAATTTCTCCCGGCACATGCAGTTTTCCGAGCTCGAGATGAATTTTCTAAAGAAACGGTATTTGCCGGGATTTGAACCCGCGATCATCGGTTGAGATCGTGTTCGAATCACTAGGCCATCTCTGCTCTCAAATCATCCCGAGGAAATCTGCATATGCCGGGAGAAATTATGACACATGTATATCCACCTCGCAATGAAATAGCGTGGCAGATTTACTCCTAAACTTTCTCCATAATGGGAGAGGATGCCATTGCCCAGCAGCAGGAGATCTACTTTACTTAATTGAAAATTCTAGGTTGTTTAATCTACTTCATCTCTTAACAAAAGTTGTAGACTTGTAATAGAAGATACTGTTAAGAATACTTACGTCTGTTAAACTCGCTGTGCAAGACGATCTGTTTCACATCTCTGTCTTGATGCTTGTAGAATTCGTCTTCGGTCTTAGTGTCCCACTCGCCGGCGCGACACGACACCTGGAATATTAATTACTTTAAAGATCTTCCGAAATAAAATCCAGCTTACCAGATGGCATCTCGATTTGGTATATTTCTACGTCTACGTCTGCTTATTCCATTTTTTTTATATAAAAAACTGTTTAAATATGTTTTCTACAAGTCTTGTTAACTTTGTTAGTAAATGACTCGGTGAATTTTATACTAGCGCTATCTACTGAAAGCTATCTAAAGTTTTGGATATTATTTTGGCGAACATACCAATAATTATGTTTTGGTTAATCCAAACTTACAAAGAGATAATTATTTCTATATCTTTTAGAGTTTCTTTAGTGCTGCAAATGTCTTTCGACGGCGGTGATCACTTAACATCTGGTGTCTCTTCTGCTGGTTTGCTATTTTCTATAAAAGGAAAATAATAATAGGAATTATATTATACCTGGTTAGCCGAGATCTCGTCAACTTTGTGAGCGACGGTCAGCACCACGGACGGGTCGATTAGGGTTCCGCCGCCGATGTACGCGTCATTAAAGTTTCCTTTCGGTACATTTTTCCTATGATCACAACGGAATTAATTAATTTCACAGACAGACAGCATTGGCATTAATTTAACCGACTAAAAAACCTATAAGTGAGAATAGTTACTAACCAACTTTAAGTCCTCGTAGATCATAAACGGTAATTCTGATTGAAAAAAGAAAATAAGAAACCTAAAAATGATTTTAAAATATCTATTTAACGATACCGCATTTGACGTCAATTTTTCTTTTTTTCCATTTTGCCGCCCAAAATCGTCCATTTGATTTTTTTTATTTTATTAGCTTTCTATGACATTCGCGCCATTATAACATACGGCGGGTCATTAATAAAATCGGTCTACGCGTTTGGTCTAAACAGTGCCACAAATGTACAAACCCACATACATACATAGACTGATAAACACATTACCTTACGTCGCGCAGTCAGGTAAATATCATTATATAAAAGGAATTCAATCCAAATTTACTTTATCAAGGCGACCATCCACGGGAAATCCCCATAGTCCGCGTAGCCGTATTGGTCAGCCAGCTCACGGAGCACGTTGGCGCCAGGGTTGCTGTAGCCACAGCCGCGGGGCTTCTGGACCTTCTCCTTCTTGGGCTCGTTTCGGATCTTGTTTTCTGGACAGCAGACCTGAAGGTACGTGCAGCCACCTTCCACTAATTCTCTGGAAAAATGTTTCTAAATCAATTACTGCTTTACTACAAAAGAAATGAATGAAGTAAGAATGAGTAAAAATGGTTGATAAGCAATAACGTGTCAACTCACGAAAAGTCAAATTAAGAGATATTGATGTTTTTTGATAATGCATAATATATAGTGTTAACACTCGCTTTTGCCTGCGACTTCGTCCGCGTTTTCGTCGTTTTTCGAATAATTAGCGTATTTCCTTCCTCAGGTTTCAGTGGTTTTGATGTGACAGACACATTAACTATCGTAATTTAATAGGGAAATATAATATTTCAATCCACAATACTTGATTTCTATGGTTTTTTTTTATTAAAACGGTATTAATGTTAACTTTTTTAAATTAGGGATGAGTGGGAGTATTATAAACGTAAGCGTAAACAAATATAATCAGAATTCTCCGAACTGCTAAGCCATCAGGAGTTACACGTGTTATTGTGAGTCAACCATAAAAGATAGACATATGCTGTTCCGGGATATTTTTTAGGAAATTCTATGTAGAATATTTCCGTCATACATGATTTCTATGTAACTTTAACCATTAAGGCTGCATACGCGACGGAAGCTTAAAAATTGGAGTAACGTCTCCCGTTTTCCCAAAATTTCCCTTTATTACTCTGCTCCTCTTGATTGTAACGTGATGAAAAGTATACTATAACCTGCCCAAGAGTATGAACAATAATTGTACTAAGTTTCGTTAAAATCCGTCGAGTAGTTTCTGTTTCTATAAGGAACATACAGACAGACAGACAGACAAAAATTTTACTGATTGCATTTTTGGCATCAGTATCGATCACTAATCACCCCCTGATAGTTATTTTGAAAATATATTTCATGTACAGAATTGACCTCTCTACAGCTTTATTATAAGTATAGATTATTCAAAAAATGTTCAAGTCATCTGAATTAAATAAGTACTGAAAAATATTTCGAATGTTGAATTGTGTTCCATATTTTACAATATACAATAAAAAGATGTATTTAAGAAATTAATTATTAGAAAAAATCTTGACACGTTCAGACGCCATTTTCTCAAAATGAAGTCCGTGTGGCTTGACATAGTATTGCTTATCAGCGTCCACTACTATAGGTCTGAAGTCTGTTTAACTAGGTACGTGATAAAGATGGTTTTATTTTATCTTTTGTACTACTAGCTGTCCGCTTCGCTCCTTTAAGTCGTAACGTGATGTAATATAGCCTATAGCCTTCCTCAATAACTAAACTATCTAACACAAAAAGAATTTTTCATAAAAACAAACTCTTCAGCTTTATAATATTAGTATAGATGACGAAACTTTTTACTGTGCTAAAGCTACCAGAACTACACATATAACTTTTGGTCTCAGACTTTCATAAAGATTTACATAAGTCATTTCTCGTTGCTTTACACCTGAAGGAATATACTGGTAGTGGCTTTATTTTTTATAGGAACAGCATCGTAAGGTTATCTTGTATGCAGGTTACGGAATTCTTAGGTAGAAGAGAACCTTACGGCTTCTTAGGAAGAAAATTCTAGTCCAATTACCTGTACGTAAATGTGGTGGCGGGGTCCACGGGCGGTGGCGTCACTTGACACAGGGACTTCTTGACACATCTTGCGTCCTCCCCGTTTTCATGGTCACATTGTTTAACTGAAAATTTTGAAGTTTTATTACTTGCTTGGTGATGACAAAGTGCCCAACTCAAATGGACGGTGATATGCAATACTGTGTCGAGCCACACGGACTTCATTTTGAGAAAATGGCGTCTAAACATGTCAAACCTATTCTTAATAAAGTTCAAAGAAGTATATATCCATATTTTCTTTTCTATTTTCTTAAAAAGTATAATTAATTTCAAGGATATTGGTATAATGAAAGGTTTTATCTTATAATAAGTTTTTCTAATATGTAGGATTATTTTTATATAGCAAAATATGGAACACACTTTAATTTCGAAACATTAAATTAATGAATTTCTTTCCGTACTTATGTTGTTTAATTGACTATTGTTTTTTTACTCGTCTACTATCATTCCTTATTCCGTTTTAAAATGACAACGGATGGCTCTTTTGGTGCTGTAAATGTCCAAAAGATGGCGGTGATCACTAAACATATCTGCCTTACTACAAAAGATTTAAACAGGCGTTAAACGCGTGTTTAAAAAAATCCGTACTACAAATCCGCGTATAAGCACAGTTATGAGTTAAACATACTTTAGATATAGATTAACATACGTGTAAGTGAGTTTAATAGATGTCTAAAACCTATTTCAGCTGTCAAATGTAACGTATAACATTTTATCAATAAGTTTTTTTATGAGTTTATTCGCTGTTAAGCAATTTAGATAATATTTTAAGCAATGTTTAATTTTTAAACACTGTTTAGCTAGACACGTGTTGAACATGGTTTTAATGCTTCTTTTGTAGTATGACACAATGTGTCCAGCCTGCTCGTTTGGGGAATACTTTTTATAAAATAAACTAATATTTTAAAGAGGTAATACTGTTCTATTTAGGGGGTAATCTTTGAAACTAATCATCCGATTAAAAAAAATCTTTTTGCGTTAGATAGACCATTTATTGAGGAAGGTTATATACCATATTGCATTACGTTCAAGGGCGGATCCAGGGGAAGGGTCATGGGGGTCATGGGCTGGGTCCAAGACCTAGGTAGAGCACTAATTATAATTGTTACACATGATAATGATTAACATGATTTTTATATTTTTTGTCACAATATTGATTTTATGTAAGTACTTTCAATATTTAATATAATTTGTATGATTGAAGAACTTTTAATAGGACCGGCACTTCTCCACGTCCATAAAAACGTACCCATCGAAGTAGAAGAAGTGATAACTTTTTACTTGTATCGATTATTATCAAACTTAAATTATTACTTCTTGTGACTTGACCACAAACCGGTGACCACCCCCCCCCCCCCCCTGGCGACGAAGCTGGATCCATCCTTGATTACGATATGACTTAAAAAACAACAAGCAGTAACCATAAACGCAAATGAAACCTCGAGGGACAGCTAGAAGTAAAAAAGCTCACAGTTCTCTAGGAAACGCATCCTGGCGGGATCTGCCTGGGTGACTGGCTCATCCCTAGTCCTGCCATCCGGTTTCGCCTCATCCTTCTTCCCATCAACAGCCGCCAGTAGAATGTTCTCGATTTCAACTACATTGACATCTGTGTCGAGCGCGCTGGCCAGCATCAGCCAACACAAAATATAGACCAACTGACGCCTGGAAAACGATAATAATTATCAATTTAAAATTATTGTTTTCGTGGAAAAATATAACCTATTTTAAACACAACTGTTGTCGTTATACTAATATTGTGAATAGGTTAAGTGTGTGTAAGTTTGTATCTATGGGATAATATCTGAAACTACAAATCCGATTTGAAAAATTCTTTTTGTGTTAGATAGCCTGCTTATTGAGGAAGGCTATAGGCTATATTACATCACGCTACGAGTAACTGGAGCGAAGTAGTAACCACAAACGCGTGTTAAACCGCAAGAACAGCATATGTAAAAGTTTTCATATATGAATTACAGCCTTCGCAAGGTCTAAACTTACAACTATTTGTTGGTTCTTATTTTATAATTCCGAAAATTTTTTTGGTAGAAACTAGAGATCGAACATAATAATTCGGTGGTAGGTTTCTAAAAACTAGCCAAGACAGACCTTAGGGTACAATACATTATCTTATGTTATAAGAATATATATGTTATACGGTCACTTATAAATAAATTTCAGGACTGACCATTGAACTTGGCACCCATTTAGATCTCACTTGTTTTGTCGTTCAAGTCAACAACCAAGCATTTATCATAATATTGAACTTGGCTCTCATTTCACATTTGGACGCTGATAAGCAATACTGTGTCAAGCCACACAGACTTCATTTTGAGAAAATGGCGTCTAAAGGTGTCAAACGTATTCTTAATAAGCTAGTTTGAAGACGTATATATTCATCTTTTCTTTTCTATTTTGATAAAATGTATATCGAATCACAAGCAGATAGATTTATTTAATATGTTATCTAATAATAAGTTTTTAAATATTTGAGATTAATTTATAAATTGCAAAATATGGAACGCGCCTGAAATTCGAAACATCGCGTTAAGAAACTTTTTTCCATACTTATTTACTTTAGATGACTTGAATTTTTTTTGAATAATGTTAAATAGGTGACGTAGCATCAAAAAACATCAATATCTCAAAATTAGATTTTTTGTGGGTTGACACATTATTGCTTATCAGCGTCCATTTATGTTTTTGGTTAGAATATAGATTACGTGCAAACTAGATACTAGAAACGTAGTGATTATATAATAATGATTACGAAAACTAAATGTACAATTTATTGTTTTTGGAGAAGCAAATATTATTTTGACATATTTATATACTACTACTATTATAATGTGAAAGTTTGTATGTGTGGGTTGATGAATGGATGTTTGTGACTCTTTCACGCAAAAACTACTGAACCGATTTGGCTGAAATTTGAAATGAAGATGGATTATATCTTGGATTTACATTTACTATTCCATGCGGACGACGTCGCGGGTGAAAGTTAATATGTAATATTAACGTTAATTAGTGGTCGCTCAGTGGTCGAAATTTGACCGTAATTCATTTAAATTATAATTTCGAACATTATTAAGGTTCTATTGATAACCTATCCTCAATTTGACTACAAAATAATTTGAAATAATATATTTATGTGTGTTTCACATTGTAATGTGTTTTATGTTAAATTAAATAAGTACAGAAAAACGTGTTTTAATTAAGTATTTAAAATATTGAAGGGTATTAAATTTTTTACGATATGCAATAATCTCATATACCTGAATTATTAAATAAAACTTTTTATTAGACCAATCTACAATTAATTCATTATACCTTTTATTAAATTAGAAAATAAAGAAAAGCAAATTTGATAAGAATAGGTTTGACATGTTTAGACGCCATATTTATATAGATACATGCATATTACAACAGGAAAAAACCGAGAAAATCAAAGATTTGAAGTTTGATGACGTAAAAACTATATAACCGTACGAAGTTAGGCCGGGTCGTTAATAACGATGAGGTGTACTTTAAGTGACCTCAAAATCCCACTCGCTGATGTGCGCAAAACTGTACACACAGTCGATGACAATACTGTATATAATATATGATGATACTGTATATACATATAAATAGAATTTCACGTGTATAAGATCATCACTTGATAACGGAACCACCAATTTAATTAATTATATTGTCGCGTTCGTTATTTTTACAAGGTTATTTAGAAATATATCGAAAAATCTACTGGAAATATATATGGATGCTGGATAAGCAATAATGTGTCAACCCACAAAATGTCAAATTCGGAGATATTGAAGTTTCCTGTACGCCACGTATTTAACATTATTCAAACATTTTTTAAATCATATAAACTAATTTAGTATTAGTATATTGTTCACTATTTTGAAATATGAAATAATCTCATATTTTTAAAGAACTTATTATTAGATAAAAAACATTATTATACCAATCTGCTTTCAATTCATTATACATTTTATCAAAATAGAAAAGATAAGATGAATATATACGTCTTCAAACAAATTTGTTAAGAATAGGTTTGACATCTTTAGACGCCATTTTTTCAAAATGAAGTCCGTGTGGCTTGACACAGTATTGCTTACCAGCGTCCAACTATATATATGTTATAAACGAATTTTGGCATCCATTTTGTTGACAATTTTTGACGTTGCCTAGCAACTTAGGCGGGAATTATTTTAATTCGTTCCATCGTTAATAAACATCACTGGTACACATAGACACGATAAGTTTAACTTCGCACTTAACTATTTATTAATAATTATAATTTACAAAGATCAACATTTACTAGCAACGCACTGTATATATTTATATATAAGATCACTATACAATTATTAATCTCGTCTGACCTTAGAACAGCCGTGATTTTGCATTAATTAAAACACTATTTACCTATTAAGATAGTATGTAAAATGAGTCAAATTAAAATGATTTTATTAAAACTTACCACATTGTGTTAAATATTGATGGGAAGTCTTGTCGTGTCACCGACTGACCGGTCTTGAGACTGGTCGTTGAGGAAAAAATCTTTGCATTTAACGCGAGTGTAGTGATGTGACTGCTTCATCGATATCGACTGTCCGTTATTAATTTATAACGGGATTGTTTCAAATACATTTGAAGCGGTCGTTTCAATTACACACAATTTTTTAGGGTTCCGTACCTTAAAAGGAAAAACGGAACCCTTATAGGATCACTTTGTTGTCCGTCTGTCTGTCTGTCTGTCTGTCTGTCGGGATGTCAACCCTTTTTTCTCAGAAATGCATAGACGTATCGTGTTGAAATTAATATCATATACTCAAGTCTACGATGACATGCGGCCGTGAAAATATAAAAGTTCTAAGTCAACGCAATCAAAAGATAATGGAAAATATATCGTATATTTTGACCATTTTAGCGTTTTCGCAAGGGAATCAAAACCTATAGGGTACTTCCCATTGACCTAGCACGATGAAATTTGGCAAGAAGTAAGATCTTATGGTACAAATAAAGGAAAAAATCTGAAAACTGTAAATTTTTGTATGTATGTTTGTCTGTTTGTAAGTTTGTCTTTCAACCTTTTTCTCAGAAACGCGTGAAGGTAACAAATTTTTATCAACGTCAAGTACTCAGAGTTGTAATTACTAAGAGCTGTGAAAAAATCAAACTTCTAAATTAACGCAATCAAAAGATACGGTCATTTATATCAAATATTTTAAGTATGATAGCGTTTTTAACGTTTTCGCAAGGGAATCAAAACCTATAGGGTATTTCCCATTGACCAAGCATTATGAAATTTGGCCAGGAGCAAGATCCTTTAGTATACATAAAGGAAAAAATCCGAAAACTGTAAATTTCTGTTCGTGTGTCTGTCAGTCTGTACGTCTGTCTTTCAACCTTTTTCTCAGGAACGCGTAAATGTATCAAGTTGTAAATTGATCAAGCGGAAAATATATTAATCTTAGAATTAAAATTATATGTACTTGTAACAAATTAACATAGAAGTTGACCATGGTCAAAAAAACAATTTTACAAACACTGAGAAGAAATTTGTATCAATACGAAAACATTAAAAAGCAGCAAACCTTTATAAACAACGCAATGCAATCTATATATCGCAGCTAACAAAATGATAGCGCGATGCAGCGTACAGCTAATGCCATCTATTACAACATTATGACATTAACAGTGATATAATTCTGCTCGATTAATAAATTTTTTTATTTTAATTATTATTTAAACGCGCTAAAAATTATAAAATAAACTTTTCATTTAAAAGTCTTATCGTCGATTTATAACGTCATTACGTAATTAACATTCAATATAAGATCTTCACGCGATTTGATTTAAGTACTCGTATTGACTTAGTACGAAAATTTAAAATTAAATTCAAACAGATCGAGTTATTTAATTAACTTCTTTATCTACACATATAAGTCTTCTGGTTATTAGTAATATAATTAGTTATTTATAAATAAACAATTAGTTTTGTTCGAATTAAGGACTAATTATTTTCGTCTTGGCAACACTAATATATATTTCAATATTTTGATTGATAATGTAAATCTAAATATTTTACGAACGTAGTGCAGGGGTAGTGGAGTGTAGTAGAATATAAATAAAAATAAAACAAGAATAAAATATAATATAATTATGTTGTTAATGTCAAAGTCAACAAGTTAGTTCATTGAAATTGTCAAGAGATGGCGCTAGGTGTATCCTGAATCGCGCTATAACTTTTTTTTTTTTGAAAGTATAAGGTGTATTAGTACTTAAAATAAAATTTTCTGTTTTCATGGATTGCATCCATGATCGTGTTTTAAATTAAAGTGCTCCTAAGTAGTTTCAAAATAGTTTTCGGGACGTGATCCATATTTACATAATATTTGATTATATTTAAGCGACTTCTAAAAAGGAGTGTTTTTAATTCGACCTTGTATTTAATTTTTTTTTTATGTTTGTTCGCCGATTACGCCGCCATTTGGGTACCGATTTTCAAATTTTTTTTTTGTTTGAAAAGGTATACTTCCAAGGTGGTCCCATTGTCTTCAGGTCAGGATCAGATGATGGGATCCTGGAGAAATTGAGGGAACTCCTCAAATATTATAGGCAAGCGTATACCGATTTAGGTATTTTTGATAGTAACTTATGTTGGAACTGATGATGAAGACCACAAATGGCGTAGATGGGTTAGTCTTATATAGATTTCTATAAGTTTGTACGGAACCCTCGGTGCGCGAGTCCTACTCGCACTTGACCAGTTATTTTTGCTAAAATACACTCTAACGTCATTACATTCCTTCTTCTTCAGTAGTTTGAAAGTAAAAAAATATATCTTATATGTGGACGCTAATAAGCAATAATGTGTCAACACAAAAAAAGTCAAACTTGGAGATAGTGATGTATTTTGATAAAGATTCACGTATTTAACATAATTAAAAACACATCAAGTCATCTAAACTAAATAAGTACCGAAAAAGTTTCTTAATTTAATGTTTCAAAATGTTCCATAATTTTCAATTTATACAATAATCCAATATATGTGAAAAACTTATTTTTAGGTAATTTTTTTTATCATAATAATCCGCTTTTAATTAATTGTACCTTTTATTAAAATAGAAAAGAAAAAATAGAAATATACGTCTTCAAAAAAATTATTAAGAATAGGTTTCAAATGTTTAGACGCCATTTTCTGAAAATAAAGTCCGTGTGGCTTGACATAGTATTGCTTATCAGCGTCCATATAAAATACTCGTGTCACAATGCTAGTTTCCTCCGAAACGGCTTTACTGAATTTTATCAAATTTTATATGTATATTTAGTAGGTCTGAGCTCGGCTACTATGTATTTTACAACCCCCTAAGTGAAGTTTTGTTCACCCAAAAACTTTTTTTTTATTTTTGTTTTTATTTTCCTATTTTGTGACATTAAAAATACGTACAACCCTAATTTTTTTTTTCACCAACCCCTATTTTTTAATTTTAGTATACTTATATACGTCCAAGTTTTTGTGTATCTATTTGTAGTAACAATTTTTAACCGGCTTCAAAAAAAGGAGGTTCTCAATTCGTAGCGTATGGTTTATTAAATCTCTGTTTGTAAAATTTCTTTTTTTATTTGCAAGGACATACTTTCAGATTAATCCCGTCGAAATTTTACCAAAACGGATTCATTAGTTTTCAATCCACGTAAACGAAATTGCATATTTTTCTGTTTCGCGCTGATCTCAGAAAAATAACCAACTACAAGTATTTTTTGTCATCTAATTATTTGTTCCCACTCGAGTGACAGTGAAATAATTTATCGACAAATTATCGATATATCGATACAATTGAGGAACGACACTACTATATAATATAAAACCCACGGGTCAAAACAATATGATAAACCAAACTAAGGAAAATAACATTTATATAAAGTTAATATTAATAGTCTGTAATTAATATATAATCAATTGTTAAATATAATATGGATGCTGATAAGCAATAGTGTGTCAACCCACACAAAGTCAAATTTTGAGATATTGATGTAAATAATTTTAGAGACATATCAGTATCAAAATTCACGCTTTAACTTATATATGGATGCTGATAAGCAATAATGTGTCAACCCACAAAAAGTCAAATTTAGATACATTGAAGGCTATAGGCTATATAACATCACGCTACGACTCACAAGAGAGAAGCAATAACAATAAACGCGAGAATTAAATCATTTGAATTGTGTCAGTATGTAACACATTATATATTTTAAACTTTCGCGATTAATACTATTCGTATTTAATATAACGGGTCTTATCGCGATAACTAATGGTAGTAATACCTTTTTATTGCCCGACGTATCGACGAAGTTGCATCCGTCAGCTCACAACCACGACAATATCTCCGCATTCGACTTTCTGTGGGTTGTCACATTATTGCTTATCAGCATCCATATATTATATCTATTTATGATAACAATACAATAACAAGATTTCCCTAATTAACTCACGTTAGATAACCTTAACCTTCGAGGCGGTAAACCCCAGTTTAACCTAATTTATTACATTTTAACAGTAATACCTAACTGGTAATTATTCAACTCAATATTATGTATTTTCTTTACTTGCCTTTAGCAGACAAATGTTTGAAGAAGTATATATCCATCTTTCCTTTTATTTTTTGATAAAAGGTATAATGAATTAAATTGAGACTAATATATTTAATATATTATCTAATAAAAAGTTTTTCAAATATTTGAGGTTATTGTATAAATTGCAAAATATGGAACGCACTTGAAATTCTAACCAATTAATTAAGTAATTTTTTTCCGTACTTATTTAGTTTATATGACTTCAATTCTTTGATAATGTTAAATACGTGATGCAGTATCATAATACATCAATATCTCCGAAATATGGGTTGACACATTATTGCTTATCAGCATCCATTTATACAAAACGCCAGCCGATTTTAATCACTGATATATTGTCATAACGGCACGAATGTGAAGCACAAAAATTTGGAAAAATCAAAACGTCATTGTTTGGACGCCATAATATGGAAAAGTAAAAAAAAACTAATCGATGAACTAAGTGGGATATCGTTGTATTTATTAAACATTTTTAGGTGACATATCGTTTTTCAATCAGAATTACTGTTTAGGATCTATAACGATTTAAAGGTTAGTAACGATTCTCACTTGTAGGCACAACTGATTTTGATACGGTACTGCTGACTGCACATTGTCCCGAAAGTCAACGATTAAATTGAAATGGGATATAGGCCAGGTCATAACGAGTGTGTAGACAAAAATCGTTTTTGTAAAAGTCCCTCGGTTTCTGAGATAGGAGCCATTATGTGAAAAATACGAAAAATGACTTCTTTAGTAGGTTTTTTGACTGCCAAGGCTACAAATTTAAACCTTTATCAATCGTTGTTACTGTTTCTTAAAGCTGAATAATGTATTTATCAAATAAATAAAATTTCAGGGCTCTAAGTCTATCATGTGCGAAAAAAGTAACTTGAATTTCAATTTAAAGGTTTTTGTCTTTTGCATCACTATACTTTGAGAACTCACACTAAAAAAATGTACTACACAGAATCTGCAAGTTATCTCAAAAATTGGCGCATTTAATGTAGAATCCAAAATGCTAAAAAAAAAAACAACAATGAATCATTGAATAAAAAATATTGATAATTGATTATATTTTTTGATTACAAAAAGTATATTAATTGATTACAAAAAGTACCTACTTCTGTCAGATTTCCTTAAGTAAGAATTAAGAAATTTAGTATTTATTTTTAAATTTTCGTAAAAAACTATAAAAAAAATATATATTATTTTAGAACAAATTTGGTTAGCATAAAAAAGGTTATAGTGAGCTAACCTTAAAAGATAGACATATGCTGTCGCGGACTTTTTTTTAGAACTTTTTAAGGGAAACAATTCTGTCATACGTGATTTTTCCGAAACTTTAACCGTTTACGCAGCGCACGCAGCGTAAGCTCTCTCAATAGGAAAATATCCTCCGATTTTGAAATATTCTTCATCGGTGCTCCGCTCCTTTTGGTCTTAGCGTGATAATATATATATACATGCACACTGCCGAACTACCGAATACAGGAGAGATAAAAAACTTCTTTTAACCTAACTGTAATTAATATTACATTTTGAAATGATTCGGACTTACGATATTGTAAGAAATATTATTTTTATTAAAGTAAGTTATTTGAATACCGTTTTCACTGAGAAAATACATTTTTACAAAAATAAATATTAATGTAGGTTTTAAAATTAGAAAGTAGTATAATTATGTTAACTGCGGGATTTTACAAATGTATATTTGTCAAAAAATATATGAAGAAAATCGTTGATAAAATAACTGTTATTAAACACAAACTAATTGCCTCACCACGTAAGATGAAATAAAACCACGTTCAAACAAAATATTATCTAAATTGCTGAGTGAAATCATGAAAAACTTATTAATAATTAATTTTGACTGACAGGTTGGCGCAGTGGTCACTACAACTGACTGAAGCGCTAACGGTCGCGGGTTCCATCCCCGCTCACGGCAAACGTCTATATTTGTCATACGGATGTTTGCCGTGGTCTGGGTGTTTGTGCTTGTATTTTATGTGTTTCCGGATCCCCGACACAGGATCATAAGATCCTAATGTCCGTTGAGTGTGATGCGTTTATTATTTATTATTATTTTAATAAATTAAAAACCAACAGCTTAACGAGACCATCCACAGTCAGCAGTAGTGTGTCAATATCAATTAAAATTTTAAAATAAAAAATATTTATAAATATTTTAGTTATAGTCATTTTAACTAAATACATATATCTCAAAGGTGACTGACATAGTGATCTATCAACGCACAGCACAAACCGCTGGACGGATCGGGCTGAAATTTGGCATGCAGGTAGATGTTATGACGTAGGCACCCGCTAAGATTTAAGGATTTTGATTAATTCTATCCCCAAGGGGATAAAGTGCATGCATAAGGCTACTATGACGTAGGCATCGCAGATATCGCAGACGAAGTCGCGAGCACCAACCAGTACCTATATATTAATGTTTTAATCTTTACTATTTTCGAATTATTTATAAATTTTGTCAAATTAATTTTAGAATAACAAATGTATTGTCTTAATCATTATTTATCTGTAGTAATATTATAAAGCTGAAGAGTTTGTTTGTTTGTTTGAACGCGCTTATTTCAGGAGCTACTGGTTCGTGATTGGTAAGACATGATGGTACAATTAATTCTTATTCCACCTTTTGTAATATTTACCCATGTTTTTCAAATAAAAATTCTAAAAAGAAATCTTATAATGAATTTTAAATATCTATTCTACGATATGACATGGTTTGTCGATTTCATTTTTTTTATTTTTCACATTATGGCGACAAAATCGGCCATTTTGATTTTTCCAAATTGTTATGTTGTCTGTAACATTCGTGCCGTCATGTTCAAATGATGTGTCATTTATCAAAATCCATGCCCATGCGTTGGGTCTAAATAGTGCCACAAAGGTACAAACCCACATACACACAAACATACTCAGACTGATAAATAAATTATCATCCTTTGCGTGGCACAGTCGGGTAAAAGCGTTTTTCACTTGAGACTTCAAATCTTCTCCTGAATAAGAGAAGAGGTCTTTGCCCAGCAGTGGGACATTCACAGGTATTTGCTTACGTACTACGTATACAAATACTTAAAACTTATATTAAGACATATTATATTAAAATTTAACGTAAGCAAAAAAAGTCATTTAAAGAAAATTTAAAGTTTTAAACGCCTGTTCAAATATTTACAGCAATATGTGACTTGCAACGTCATTTGATTTTTTGGCCAGGCGTAGTGTTAGAAATCTATATTTATATTAAAAACTAAATAGAAGATATAACAAGTATCTGTATTTAATAACCATCTATAACCTTATTAAAATCGCTTTACGTGGACGAAGTCGCGGGCACCAATTAGTCTTTAATATGACACACGTCTGTGGCAATGTTCCAAAATAAAATATTGATTAATGCACACCATGTTACCGGGAAAAATGTATTATTTATAATAATTGATAAATACTGCTAAATAATTTGTGTTATTTTATTATAAACATTATTTCGTTACGTGGCTTATCATATTAAAAATAGTGATGCGTTCTTAATGTTATCGATATAGTAAAACCTAATTTCGGTATAGTTTAGCTTTTTAATATTTCTGTATTTATATTTAATAAAATCATTGGTTTATTATAAATGTAATGGGTTTATATAAATAACAATTTATTAAAATTTTTATATCAGTTATAATATTTAATTTACGTCTCTTCTGTATATATAAACACCAATTTTAAAAAACCCTGCCGGACTTGTTCTTCAAAAAGGGGTAAAACCGTCATAAGTGAAAATTTAATACAAATCTTGAGTGAGTTGACATATTATTGTTTATCAGCATTTACATATATGTATGTAATTTATATCCTAATATCTCAAAATCTATTAATCCGATTTCAACGGGGTTTTCGGTATTTAAGTGCTAATTTTTCAAGGAAAGCTTTAACGTATAGTAATTTAAGATCTGATGAAGACCTCGATTGCTGCGGTCTTATATCTATGTTCAACAAAAGTTGTTTATGAAATCAAATTTTATGTTTCAAAATTTAATATTGCCTTCTCGAAATTGACACAAAGTAATTAAGAAAATATTATCGATATTAATACCGTTACCTCACTAGTGTCATGATAAATACATAAATATTTTTGTAAGAACAATCATTCTTGTGCCGGGTCAGTCGGCGCGAAGACATTATTTTATATCATCCCATAATATCACGAAATGTGGTAAGTTTATTTTAATGAAATTATTTTATTTAGTCTCTTTTCTGAGGCTAATTTTTGCTTCTCATCTTGTATTTGTGAGGATTGCACTGACTACGCAACGTAATGTATTTTCCGTAAAGGAAATATGCAAGACTTAAATGTTAAAATGTTAAAATAAGTTTAGATTTAACGGCAATCATTCGCACGGACGAAAGAAGCAATTGATCGTGCAAATGTGCTTAAAAAATACATGTGCAATAAAGAGGTTTATCGCACGAATGGTTTCTATGAACATAATGTTTAGTTGATCGAAATGTGCGAAATGTACGACGAGAATAACACTCATAAGTTTTGCTCTCAGATTAATAAATTATTTCTCATTGCTGAAAGTTTCTGTCAGTCAGGAGCGTAACTATAAGGTAGCAGGGCTGGTAAAAAGCCACGGGCCCCTGACCCGGGAGGGCCCCAGCCAAAAAGAGCTTTATTAATAAAAATCTTATTAAAAGTAAATTTTTATTTCATTATAAATATGCATAAACTAAAGTTCACTAAAAATAAATTGTAACGTCACAATTTTTACTAGAAGGCCCCATCCAAGGAATTTGCCACCGGCCTCAGATGGTATAGTTACCTCTCTGCTGTCAGTGGCTTATCTATCTATCTATCTTCTATCTATCTATCTATCTATATCTATATATACAAATAAAATTACTTATCAACGTAGAGCCTAAACCGTTGTGGCTACAAACTTGAAATTTTGGCTGTAGGTGCCTTTTAGGGTGTAAGCATCCACTAAGAAAGGGTTTCTCGATTTTTCATCCCTAAGAGAGTTACAAGGGGTAAAACCATTTGTATGAAAAATCTTATTCCGTGATCATATTAACTTAAAATTTAATACACATACTTCTGGATTATAGTAATGAAATTTGACCCATAAAACGCACGATTATCATCCCCTATTGATCTGCAAGGGGGTGGTGAAGTTTGTGTGGGCGAAATTTATTGTTTTGGCCGATTATCCTTAAACTTAGCATAAATATTTCTTAAGGCGAATAAATAGATATCTATCCCCGAATTCAAAAATCATCCTTCATAGTTGTTCTTGGGAGTATAGTATACGCGGGCAACGCTGCGAGAAATTGCTAGTTTTTTATATAACCAGCTTTCGTAACTACTTACGACGTATCTGTTGTTACAGAATTGTTTTATATCGCTCTCGAGAGTAAAACTTGCAAATGTAAGTCTCGCTTCAGATAAGACAACTTAAGCCGAATTACGTAACTCTTTAGAAGTCATAATAAAGACATTTTAGCGATAAATTTTACAACCGACTTCAAAAAAGGCGGTTTCCATTAATATATATATTTTTAATTATTACCTCAGAACTTATTTCGATGTTTTATCTAGTACTAGCTGTCCCTTGCAGTTTCACTCGCGTTTATGGTTACTGCTTCGCTCCTATGAGTCGTAGCGTGATGTAATACAGCCTATAGCCTTCCTCAATGAATTACCTATTAAACACGAAAAGAATTTTTCAAATCGAACGAGTAGTTCCTGAGATTAGCGCGCTCAAACAAACAAACTCTTCAGCTTTATAATATTAAGATAGATTGTTTTCAATGTTTCGGTTAAATGTTTTGGTTTTAGAATGATAATATGGATAATGGATTAAGCTTGTGATGCACGCTTTTGAATTCAATTCCTTTCTTAAGATCACCATTATATTGTAGGCTCTCATTGGTCCATTTCTCGTGCTGTCTGCTGCTGGTCAGTGCAGGGGTCGAAGAAGTTGACGAAGCGACCTTGGACGTGGAAAGCCTTCTGATGAACACGGAGCTAGAAAAAAGTATGTTAAACAACTTTTGCAGGTTTAACTATATGAATGGTGATAAGCAATACCGTGTTAACCCACAAAAGTCAAATTCAGAGACATTAATGTATTCTGATAGCGCTTCACGAATTTAACATTATTGTAATTTTTTTTAAGTCATTTAAACTGAATAAGTTCAGAAAAAAGTTAACATATGACATGTTTAGACGCCATTTTCTCGAAACGTTGTCCGTGTGGCTTGACACAGTATTGCTGATCAGCGTCCAATTGAACTTGGCATCCATTTAGATCTTAGTTATTTTGTTGCTGAAGTCGACAACCAGGGCATGTATCATAAACCTGTACTTGACTGTCATTTCCCATTTGGACATAAGCAATACTGTGTCAAGCCACACAAACTTCATTTTGAGAATATGGCGTCTAAAGATGTCAAACCTATTCTTAATAAATATGTGTATTCAAACATATATAATGTGTCAACCCACAAAAAGTCAAATTCTGAGATATTGATGTATTTTGATACTGCATCCCTATTTAATATTATTCAAAAAATTTTAAAGTCATATAAACTAAAATAACTGGTCGAGTGCGAGTAGGACTCGCGCACCGAGGGTTCCGTGCAAACTTATAGAAATCTATATAAGACTAACCCACCTACGCCATTTGTGGTCTTCATCAGCAGTTCCATTTCACCAAAAGTGATGTTCTGAACAACTTGATACATTTACGCGTTCCTGAGAAAAAGGTTGAAAGACAGACGTACAGACTGACAGACACACGAACAGAAATTTACAGTTTTCGGATTTTTCCCTTTATGTATACTAAAGGACCTCGCTCCTGGCCAAATTTCATAATGCTAGGTCAATGGGAAGTACCCTATAGGTTTTGATTCCCTTGCGAAAACGTTAAAAACCCTAAAATACTTAAAATATGTGACATAAATGACCGTATCTTTTGATTGCGTTAACTTAGAAGTTTGATTTTTTCACAGCTCTTAGTAATTACAACTCTGAGTACTTGACATTGATAAAAATTTGTTACCTTCACGCGTTTCTGAGAAAAAGGTTGAAAGACAAACTTACAAACAGACAAACGTATTTACAAAAATTTACAGTTTTCAGATTTTTTCCTTTATTCGTACCATAAGATCTTACTTCTTGCCAAATTTCATCGTCCTAGGTCAATGGGAAGTACCCTATAGGTTTTGATTCCCTTGCGAAAACGCTAAAACTTTAATTTTTTCACGGCCGCATTTTATCGTAGACTTGAGTATATGATATTAATTTCAACATCATACGTCTATGCATTTCTGAGAAAAAAAGGTTGACAGCCAGACAGACAGACAGACAACAAAGTGATCATATAAGGGTTCCGTTTTTCCTTTTAAGGTACGGAACCCTAAAAGTACGGAAAAAAGTTATTAGGAAACTTAATTGTTTCGAATTTTAGAATTTTCGAAAGCACGTTCCATATTATTCAATTTATAAAATAATCTCAAATATTTAAAAAACTTTTTATTAGATAATATATTAAATATATCAGTCTGTTTTTAATTTATTATAACATTTATCAAAAAATAAAAGAAAAGGTGGATATATACTTCTTCAAACATATTTATTAAGAATAGGTTTGACATGTTTAGACGCCTTTTTCTCAAAATGAAGTTCGTGTGGCTTGACACAGTATTGCTTATCAGCGTCCAATTATAGATATACACAAGGTTTATAGAAAAACTTATTGCCTAATTGTTCAATAAACAGTTGAGTATCTAAATTAATACAAAACTTAACAGAAACAAATTATACGATACGAAATGAAAAATAAAATTAAGAGACAAGATAATTAACTTATATATACTATAACTAAATTACATACGATTAATATGAGCCGAGATGGCCTAGTGGTTAAAACACGTCGATATCAACCGATGATCGCGGGTTCAAACCCCGGCCTGCACCTCTGAATTTTCAAGTGCTAAATTAATGTTTAAATTCATCTCGAGCTCGGCGGTGAAGGAAAGCATCGTGAGGAAGCACATGCAGTGCTAGGAGAAATTCTGACACATGTATATCCGCCCCGCAGTGGAGCAGCGTGGTAGATTAAGCTCTAAACCTTCTCCTTAATAGGAGAGGAGGCCTTTGCCCAGCAGTGGGACAATCACAGGCTGGTACTTTACTTTTTTTTATACGATTAATATACTAATTTTTTGTAATTTTTATTTCTTTTCGTTTTCTGTACACATAAATAAAATCCAAGTGTCACATGTAAACTCTATTGTGTCTACTAGTAACTGCTAGAGAGCTCCTCGTTCAAGGTACCTGATCAGTTTCAGATCCGCTATGCAACCACGACAGCGGCGAAGTCGCGAGGTGTGTCAAGAAATCACTTTGCCAACTTGCGCCGCAGCCTCTAAATTATTCCACTGATTTCACTTTCAGGTACATAAAGATATACACATTAATATTACAGATTATGTTAAGGCTTAGGCTGGTTTTGCCCCAAGTCTGTAGATCTGAGTATCTTTAGATATTAAATAATCTTTAACTCCAAAAAAAATTCTCAATGACGACTGATTCGATTTGAATGGTATTTTTTGCATATTTTTAGAGGAAGGTTTTATATAGATGTTGATAAGCAATAATGTGTCAACCCGCAAAAATTTACCTACAATTTTGACTTCTTGTGGGTTGACACATTATTGCTGATCAGCATCCAAATAAACTCTTATATCGAAATATATATAAGTCAAATGTGACTAACTGACTTATAATCTAACAACGCACAGTCCAAACCACTGGACGGATCGAGCTGAAATGGCATGCAGGTAGATGTTATGACGTAGGCACCCGTTAAGAAAGGATTTTGATTAATTCTATCCCCAAGGGGATAAAATAGGGGATGAAAGTTGTAACTTTGTCAATTTTGAACCGATCAGGCTGAGACTATGACGTAGGTATCCCCTAAGAAAGGATTTTTATAAATTCCAGTGAATTCTACAAAATATAAAGATAAGTGTCAAATTAGTAGGAAAAATCTTGCCATCTGCGAGCTATTCTGGCGTGCGCTGCAAAAACCGGTACAGTTACACCTCTGTAGTGTACAATGAAAATGTTTATCTCAAACATTCCTACAAAAAATCCGTGACAGTATACATCTATCTTTTATGTGTAAGCCATTATCGTCAAAACTAATCCTGCGAAGACGAAAGCACCAGCTTTACTAGCTGTAAACTCATAAACCAAATTCACATTTTTTCAGAGAATTAGAAGCAGGAAATTGTAAATATTACCAAACATGCTGCCCTGAGAACAAGATCCGCAACGAGGCGAAGATGCCGAAGGTTCAGAAACCTGACGGCTGCGGCTACAGCAACCCTGGCGCCACCGTGCTCCGCGAACTGGCTGACCAATACGGCTACGCGGAATATGGAGAATTCCCTTGGATGGTGGCTTTGATGAAGTAATCCTTAATCTTGTTTTTAAGCCAAAAACATTTTACTCTCGTTCTGGTGTACTAAATGGACGCTGATAAGCAATATTCTGTTAAGCCATACGGACTTAGTTTCGAGAAAATGGCGTCTAAAGATGTCAAACCTATTCATAACGAATTTGTTTGAAAACTTGTCCTAGTCGGTGCCTCGGACAGCACGTAAAGCTGTCGGTCCCAGTTGTTATCATATACGCCTGATAATGATCATTACTTTTAGTAAGGAGATTATTTTAGTTAAATGGTTATACTGGCTTGCCCTCAGGTTGCGGAGGTCAGATTTCAATCGCTCTGTGTAAAAATCATTAACTTGTATGTACTAGAAAAATAATCAGAATCTGGTATAACCATGAAAAATGCTACGTAGGTGATGAATTAATAATTACTTAATAATAAAGAGACAAACTAATTATTACTTAAATATAAAGGTGTCTTTAAATTCAACGATAAATATTTTACAGATATAGAGCGTGATTTTGGCTCACTGCTTATATACGGGTTAGCTCGACCATGGCACCTCACTCTCCAAGAAGATCGGTGTGAAGTAGTTATAGACTATTTTTCTTTATTGTCCCAATTTGGTAACAATACCCCGAATGAAAATCACGAATTTTCGAACATTTTTTATAATTTTTCATTATATAAAATGATTCAGTTCAATCATTCAATCGATCATTTCTTATATACATATATCTGCTAAATAAGACATATAACTGCGTTTCGTATGGCGAGTGAAAGCCGAAAGCCTGACCCCTCCCCCATTCTTTAAGTCTTGATCGTTCATACTTTTTTAAGCAGGCAATATATTTTCGTCTTCGTTGGTCAAATGTCCATGGGCGGCGGTGACCACTTAACATTAGGTGATTGACATGTTGGTTCAGAGGTCACTGACTAACTGAAGCGCTAACGGTCGCGGGTTCGATCCCCGTTCACGGCAAACTGTTTTGTAATATGTATTGGACATGTCGACGTTTGTCGTGGTCTGGGTGTTGTGTTGTGTGTGCGATTCTCGACACAAGTCTACGAGATCTTAATAAGGGCCTTTAAGTGTGATGCGTTTATTTATTTATTTTTTCACTCGTTTGCCGACTAATTTTTATAAAATAAATTTAAAAAACACTGGTCGTTGTTGTAGGAAAAATGTACCAACGAAGAATTTCAACGATGCGTCCTTTGGCGGCGGTGTCCTGATAGACCCTTCAGTGGTTCTGACAGTAGCTCACAAAGTTGAGAAGTTGTCGCCTGACCAGGTAAATATAATCAACTATAGTCTCTTCTTAACCGACGTAGATGTGTTATAAGTTTGACCGCTGTGTGTCTGTGACACCGTTGTTCCTAAACGGGTTTAGACTCAGTTTTTTTTTAATTTGATTTGAGTTTTCTAGCAATGGTTCTTAGACTTATTCTACCCAAAATCGGTCCAGCCAATTCATGAGTTCTGTTCTCTATTTTTTAAAGGTTTGCCTCGGGATTTTTTTACAAGGTACAAGGTTACAGAATTGCTTAATTTCATTTACGAGAGTTAATCTTATGTAATTTTCGCCATGAAGAAGTCGTTGAAAGGAAATGATAAAAAATTTATGTAAATCTTATGTAAGTCAAGAGCAAAATTGATAAGTGTAAGTCTCGTTTTTAATATTTATAATTCAAAGGTGACTGACTGACTGACATAGTGATCTATCAACGGACAGCCCAAACCACTGGACGGATCCGGCTGAAATATGGCGTACAGGTAGACATTATGACGTAGGCATCTGCTAAGAAAGGATTTTGATTAATTCTACCCCCAAGGATAAAATAGGGGATGAAAGTTTGTCTAAACTTTGTCAATTTTAAACCGACCGGGCGGAGACTTTGCATGCAAAAAGCTACTATGACGTAGGCATCACAGACATCGCAGACGAAGTCGCGAGCACTGGCTAGTTTACATATATGTACAACTCCCCGCAGCTTCCACCGCTTACTTAGGAATTTGATGCCTATAGTCTTTTTTTCTTTTCTTGTCTTATTGAGCAGAGAAATATGTCGTTTCTAACCACAGATAAGAATTAGAGATCAGAAATTATCGATCGAATGATTAAACCGAATAATTTTTTTGATGAAAAATTATTATGATAGAAAAGTTCGAAAATTCATGATTTTCGGTCCGAGTATTGTTACCAAATAGGACAAGTGAAGAAATATAGACTATAAAAAGATTTTAATCCTACATGGCCACCAGCAGTAAGATGGTATGATTCTAAATGTTAATCTCAGTTATTAAAAAATTAAAAAAATCATTGCCAATGTACTAAATATAAGTTTAACAGACACGTTAGCGCAGTGGTCACTGCAACTGACTGAAGCGCTAACGGTCGCGGTATATGTACGCCATATGGATGTTTGTCGTGGTCTGGGTGTTTGTGTTAGTGTTGTGTGTGTTTCCGGACTCCCGACACAAGACCATGAGATCTTAACGGGACCCGTTGAGTGTGATGCGTTTATGTTTATAAGTGAGTCATATACCCATGGTTTCTCCTAAGACATCGTTCGATGCAAACTAATTGGATGCTGATAAGCAATAATGTGTCAACACACAAAAAGTCAAATTTGGATATATTGATGTATTCTAATAGTGCGTAATAAAGTTTTTAACGTTATTCAAATCGAATCAAGTAATTTAACCTCAGTAATTACGGGAAAATGTGTCTTAATTTAATGTTTCAGATATTGAAGTGTGTTCGATATATGGATGCTGATAAGCAATAATGTGTCAACCCACAAAAAGTAAAATTTTGAGATATTGATGTATTTTGATACTGCATCACCTATTTAACATTATTCAAAAAAAATTTAAGTCATATAAACTAAAAAAGTACGGAAAAAAGTTTCCTAATTAATTGTTTCGAATTTCAAGTGCGTTCCATATTTTGCAATTTATAAAATAATCTCAAATATTTGAAAAGCTTTTTATTAGATAATATATAAAATATATCAATCTGCTTTTAATTAATTATACATTTTCTTAAAAAATAAAAGAAAAGGTGGATATATACTTCTTCAAACATATTTATTAAGAATAGGTTTGACATCTTAAGACGCCATTTTCTCAAAATGAAGTCCGCGTGGCTTGACATAGTATTGCATATCAGCGTCCATATTACAATATATAAATGATTTATTTGAAAACCTTATTATTAGATAAAACTTATACCAATTATACCAAACCGCTTATAATGCGTCTGCTTATAGTTCGAAATGATATATTCTTCTTTAAAGAAATTTGTTTAGAGTAGGCTTGACGTCTTTAAACGCCATTTTCTCAAAATGAAGTGGCTTGACACAGTATTGCTTATCAGCGTCCATAGTGTTCACAGATTATGTTTCAATCTACCAATCACGAAAAGACGCTCCAAATGTTTTTTTTTTAATTAGTGGCTTATGTTACAGCTGATATGTCGCGCTGGCGAGTACGATACTGAAACTGAAGACGAGCTTTATTTGCATCAAGACAGACATGTGAAACAAATCATATTACACAACGAATACAAAGGAGGTTTGTATTCAGAAGCTTTTCATTAGCTTCGAAAGCTAATTCATTAGCTTCGAAATTCTTTGTTTTTAAATTAAAGTAACAGCCTGTAAATATCCCACTGCTGGGCAAAGGCCTCCTGTCCTATGAAGGAGAAGATTTAGAGCTTAATCCACTACGCTGCTCCACTTCGGGGCGGATTTACATGTGTCAGAATTTCTCCCGGCACATGCAGGTTTCCTCACAATGTTTTCCTTCACCGAGCACTAGATAAATTTAAACGCTTTAGCACTTGAAAACTGAACGATGTTAGTCGGGGATTAAAGTCGCGATCGTCAGTTGTGATCGACGTATCAAAGAAGGATTCTGTATTCAATCCATATATATGTACGTAATATTTGTATGTAGATGATTTTAACTATTGTCACGACTAACGTGATAATTTTTTAAATATGTCTTTATTTATTTAATATTTTATTATGGTTAGCTCTCTCTGCAATTGCGTATGTTGTGCTATAAAACAATTAACAAAATATAAAGAATTAATCAGACTTTATTGTTTGTTTACACGCTTTAATGTAGAAAATGATCTCTCTAACGTCCCCTTATAAGATCGATTAGCAGAATTTTACGAATTGGACGTCATTTTTTAGAAAAAAATCTATTTAGCGTGGATGATTTTGGTGGTGGGAAGGATCATGTCCCACCTTCGGACCGCGTCTACACCCACAAACAACTCTGTATGCTTGTGTCAGTTGGTTATGTAAATAATAAGAAACTTGTCAGATATGGCGAACATTCGCAACGACGTGGCGCTGCTGATCCTCAAGGAGCCCTTCGTGCTGGCTGACGCGCCGCACATCGGCGTGGCGTGCCTCGAGCGGCGCCTGCCGCCCGCGGGCAGCGAGTGCTACAGCATGGGCTGGGGGAAGGACTTCGTGAAAGGAAATAAATACGCCAACATACTTAAGAAGGTACAAAGCTTTCATATGGGAGGGGTCCGTCCAAAGGAATGTGCGAAGGGGTAGTGCAACTAGGACGTTGATAGGGGTCCGTCCAAAGGAATGTGCGAAGGGGTAGTGCAACTAGGACGCTGATAGGGGTCCGTCCAAAGGAATGTGCGAAGGGGTAGTGCAACTAGGACGTTGGTAGGGGTCCGTCCAAAGGAATGTGCGAAGAGGTAGTGCAACTAGGATGCTGATAGGGTTCCGTCCAAAGGAATGTGCGAAGGGGTAGTGCAACTAGGACGTTGGTAGAGGTCCGTCCAAAGGAATGTGCGAAGAGGTAGTGCAACTAGGACGCTGATAGGGGTCCGTCCAAAGGAATGTGCGAAGGGGTAGTGCAACTAGGACGCTGATAGGGGTCCGTCCAAAGGAATGTGCGAAGGGGTAGTGCAACTAGGACGTTGGTAGAGGTCCGTCCAAAGGAATGTGCGAAGAGGTAGTGCAACTAGGACGCTGATAGGGGTCCGTCCAAAGGAATGTGCGAAGGGGTAGTGCAACTAGGACGCTGATAGGGGTCCGTCCAAAGGAATGTGCGAAGGGGTAGTGCAACTAGGACGCTGATAGGGGTCCGTACAAAGGAATGTGCGAAGGGGTAGTGCAACTAGGACGTTGATAGGGGCCCGTCCAAAGGAATGTGCGAAGGGGTAGTGCAACTAGGACGCTGATAGGGGTCCGTACAAAGGAATGTGCGAAGGGGTAGTGCAACTAGGACGTTGATAGGGGCCCGTCCAAAGGAATGTGCGAAGGGGTAGTGCAACTAGGACGCTGATAGGGGTCCGTCCAAAGGAATGTGCGAAGGGGTAGTGCAACTATTACGTTACAAACCTATTTACGTCGTCTGATTCGTCATGAGAGTGCAAAAGTCATAGTAAAAATTTGGAAAAATCAAAATGGTCAATTTTTGAAACCATAATGTGAAAAATAAAAAAATCGACGAACTATGGCAAGTGGGGTATCGTTGAATAAGGATTTAAAAATCATTTTTAGGTTTCTCATATCATTTTTCAATCAGAATTACCGTTTAGGATCTATAACGATTTAACGTTGGTTAGTAACGATTCTCACTTATAGGCTTTAGGTATACAGAACTGATATTGACACAGTACTGCTGACTGCGGGTAGTCTTGTTACGGCGTCGGATTATTGATTTTTTCAATTAATTACATGTTTAAAAGTTTTGTTATATAAAAAAAAAAACTATAAAGAAGCGCGCAACTAACATTTTTACATTTTCAGGTGCAACTACCTCTGGTCGATCGCGCAAAGTGCCAGGACATGTTCTACAACTATAGGCATAAAGTCTTCGAATTGCACAAGTCGTTTACTTGCGCTGGTGGTGTGAAGGGCGTTGACACGTGCCACGGTGATGGCGGCTCGTCGCTAGTCTGCCGCGTCAATGTAAGTGTTTATTTACTGTATCTTTTAACCGACTTCAAAATGAAAGGTTCTGTATACGATCTGTAAATATATTTTTAAGGAAGATTTTAGTATTAATGCCCTTCGCGGTTTCAATCGCGCTTATGATTCCCGCTCCTATGAGTAACGTGATGTAATATAGCCTATAGCTTTTCTACATAAACGGGCTATCGGATCGGTAGTTTCAGAAGAGAAAAAATGATAAAGAAAATATTAATTGTAAGAATATGCTTGACACTTATAGACGCCATTTTCTCAAAATGAATTTCGTGTGGCTTAACATAGTATTGCTTATCCGCGTCCAATTTTAATACTTTTCAGGATAAATCCGGTCTACGTTACTCCGTGGTCGGCATGGTTGCTTTCGGCATAAGTTGTGGCAGCGGAAACTTGCCAGGAGTATACGTGAACGTCCCCGAGATCTACCAGTGGGTCAACAAAGAGATGCAACAGCAAGGCTTCAAGGAGGCGTCCTCTTTGAGCTCGAGGGTCAGCTCGGCTGCCGGCGAAGATAATTCAGATTTTACCTTGAGAACTTTTAGCAAATGAATGTTGTAAATAAAATCGAAATTAAATGTATAGTTTCTAATTTACTTACCCATCTTCTAATGGGTAATAACCATTGTCATTTGTTATTAGTGTTGCCAGTTTTTTTGTGCTAATAATGTACATTGGTTATTACAAGGTAAAAAAAAGTACGTCGTGGAATATTAAAGTACATTTCTTTACTCTATCATTATAAAACATCTTTTTTCACACTTACGTAAGTCAGCGAGGTCTAAGTCGTGTACTAAGAAGCGAGGGGGGGGTTGTGATAATAACCGGAACCGACAGGTTTACGTTTCGAAGCACGGTGGGAACTCACAAGGTGAAACACAAATATTTGGGGATCGAACTCGCAACTGTCAGCGTTAGAGATACATTCAGCACCACTATACCAGAGCGATAATCTAACTTTGGTAAATCCGCCTCCAATTTTTTATTAAAACTAACAATTAATTTACTATGAATTGTAATGTCACTGCCATTAATCTTATATCTATAAACTTAGTCACATTAGCATTAAGTATTTTTACACAAACTATATAATACGAACTGTTTTGATGTTGGTAAACACACGAAGATTTCCCTTAACTAAGATTTAGTTTAAGAGGCATGCAACGGAGAGCGAGTTAGGAACCAGATCTTCGCCTCATCAGCGTCCGGGGCAGAATAAATAGGACGCGCGGGGCGTGGGTGCGTGAGATGGGGTCGTACGCATCCGTTTACATAAGGCCCCGAGGTGGACGGCAGCCGGGATGGAACTCGAACTGTACGCACCAGCGAGGGCTGCTGGGAGAGCAAGACCAGACTTTGCCCTCCTGACGAACTCCAGCAGCCACGAGCGAAGCGTCACAGCGAGGGTCAGCTGATGCGCATGCGCAAGCGATCGCGCGGTGTCTCCATTTCCGTGCTGAGGAAGACCATCGCAGGGGTTTTAGTGGGTATAAATGTCTACGTAACCCGATCTTCTATATTTTGGAAGATTTCCCCTGCGAATACAAAAACAAAAGAACCGGATCTGATTCTAATGCCACAGAGTCACAATAACACTAATGTCACCGACTATACAGTCACTTGACAGCCCATAACACACACAAATGTATGATATTATATAGGTATTTTGACAAGCTTGACAATTGTTTTGTTGACCATATTCAGTCACTAGCTGGTTGCTAGGCGACGTCGTCCAACAATGTCGGTATTCTGGCGGCGAAAATCTATGAACTTATAACGTATACATACATATATGGTGTATAAAATTTATAGGGGTAATTAAAAACGCTTGCGATTTTTAACGATTTTATTCTTTAAGTACAGAGTTACATTTAGGCAAGAACATTATTTTACTTTATTTAAAAAAAAAATGTTTACAGTATAGAATGTTCGGAATGGACATTTTTTATTTACAATAAATAAATGTTCGATTTACAAATAAAAATGTCCAGTATAAAAATAATTTACATTACAATTTAACTTAGATTTTAAATATATCAAATATAATATTAGAAATTTCGCCTCGCTCGTTTCCATCAATTCCATATAACATTTTTAAATGACTACACTTTGGTTTGCCAAAATACAAAATCATTATTCCTAAAAATTGAAAAAAAATTGCCATTTCATTAAAAAAATAATTCAACTCAAAAATATTCGTTATTATTTTCGTTGTTAATGTTATATTATGCAAAACAATATTCTAAAATCAAAATATACAAACATAAAAAAATAAGTGACTTCATAATAATTTAAAAAACATAAAAAAATTGGAATAAAAAAAACTGAATATCACAACTGAAGGCCGCCATTTTGTTTTTATTTAAAAAAATGTCTATAACACTTAAGGCGCGATTAATCACTTATAATGTGACTTTTTCTAATTGCGGGTAGTACACGAATGTTTATATGAGAATCAGCGCCATCTCGTGTTAACGAGGAGTAACTAAATCAGTGGGTACAGCCAGTGAATATGATTGGTAGATTAAATCATTATCTGTGAACATTAAAAATTATTATTATTAAATTAAAAACATAACTCTATGTTCGCCGCTAAATATAATAAAAAGGAACTGTAATTTCGTAAACAACATTATGCGTTAATATTAAAATAAATAAATTAATTTCAAAATTACAAATTGGTAACGAAAAATATCACATATATTTACATAAATAACAATGATATATCATAACTATGTATGTTTAACCTCCTAAGACCCCTTGTACAAAATTTTGCACATAATAAAGTTTAGCTGTCAGACCCAGGTTAAAAAAAGGTCATAGTAATAAACGCCCACGGTACAATTTTTTGTACATATTATTCAAAGTTGCCGCATTTCTTTTTGACTTGTCGGGAGATTTTTGCGATGCAAAAATGTGTACAATTTTTTGAACAAAAGATAGGCCGAACAAATCTATGTCATCATATGCTTTAGGTGTAGTCTACACAAGGAAAAATAGCATTACTTATATAACTTTCCGAATTTTGAAGTTACAAGGTAAAATCCCTCTGGGCCTGACTGCTGTACCAGAATTTTAAAAAGCTTGGCCTTAGGAGGATATAATATTCTTACCATTTGACGTTATATATATAATCTGTGGCTAATTTCAACTTTGACAAGTGCTTGTAGCTGGTAAGTTAACGATTATATTTCATTTGGAATGCCAAAATTCACGCTTTAATTTATATGGACGCTGATATGCAATACTGTGTCAAGCCACACCGACTCCATTTTGAGAAAATGGCGTCTAAAGATAACATGCGTATTCTAAATTAGTTTAAAGACGTATATATCCATTATTCTTTACTATTTTAATAAAAGGTACTTTGAATTAATTGCAGATAAGTATAATAAACAGTTTTACCAACTAATAAGTTTTTCAGATACATGATATTCTTGAATGTCTCAAAAAATGTAACACACTGCAATAGTCTCATCATTGAATTAAGACACATTTTTCCGTACTTACTTTGTTTAAATGACTTGAATTTTTTTGGAATAATGTTAAACATGTAACGGATTATCAGAATACATCAATATCTCCGAATTTGACATTTTGTAGGTTGACACATTATTGCTTATCAGCGTCCATATATGGATGCTGATAAGCAATAATGTGTCAACCCACAAAATGTCAAATTCGGAGATATTGATGTATTCTGATAATTGATTTCGTATTTAATATATTTTTAAAGTCATGTGAACTAAATAAGTACAGAAAAAAGTATCAGAATGTAATGTTTAGAAGTGTGTCCTATATTTTGGATTATATAATAATCTCATATATTTGAAAAACTTATTATTAGATAAAACTCTTTACTAGCCAATCTGCTTTTAATTCATTATACTTTTTAATAAAATAGAAAATAATGGATTTATACTTCATCAAACAGATTTATTAAATATAGGCCATGTTTAGACGGCATTTTCTCAAATCGAAGTCCGTGTGGCTTGACACAGTATTGCTTATCAGCGTCCATATATAAAACCGAATGGTCATTCGCATATTGAAATCTCAAAAGCTACAAGCGCTAGAAGAGTCAAATTTAACATGGACGTTATTTTAAGGACTTTGACGACAAAGATTTGATACGCGTTGAATTTCTATCCGGATAACAAAATTAAAATGTAATAAAAATACATTATGTATGATTTTAAAAGAGTTACTACTGTTTCTTGGTCTTCTCGGTAGAGACTACATTCCGAAACCATGCTCATTTGAGTATATTTTGATTTTGAGTTTGACGTAGTTGCTTTCTAAGGCGGGATTTTGTAAAATTTGACTCCATAAGGGAGTAAAATGAGGGTTGAAAATTTTAATGAAAGTTCTTTGTTAAGCGCGAAACCGCGAGGAATCGTTAGTATTAGTTATTAAATATCACTGGTATATTAATTGGAATGTTATTTCATAACGAATATACTAAAAAAAATCTACATATAGCACGATTAGTATTAAAGTAACTGAATTCAAAAATCGACATTTTTTATAACACGTAAAAACGTTTTGCTTTCGGCTGTTTAGAAATTTTTTTTTAATTATTTTAACGGCTCTGGATACAAGCCCTTTTGCTTTTAGTTAGTTGACAGAATAGTTTATTTTTCAAAATCATCATTACGAAAAACTGAATTATACATATAAAATAGAGATTTGAATACTATCTTAGCTAACCCGTTTCACACAGATTTTGAATTCGGTTATTTTAATACTAAACGTGATATTACCAAAATAATTTAAATAAAAAATAAAAAAATACATTTAAAAACCTAAAATACACAATAATTACATTAATTACAAAAATAAAATAACTTTTTAAATTTAATTCCAGCACGTTCAGTGTTGCTAATTAAAATTTACTATTTTTAATTTTTTTTTAACTATTTGTTCATTTATTGCACAATTGATAATGATATAATATAACTATACACATGTTACGTTCATACTATTTAACTACTGTTTAAAAAATAGCTGGTTGCTAGGCAACGTCGTCCAAGGACATTCGACATGGTCGACATTCTGGATGCCAAAATCCATGAGTACATACATATATATAATCCATGTGTATAGTTATATAATATCATCGACAATTAATTATAATAAAAATAATTATAAGCCATATTTATCACTGGACAAAAATTTACGAACGAATTCGATTCGTAAAAAAAATAAAAATATATAATTTAACCACGCACTGCGAAAAAAAATTGCGAAATTTCGCTATGTAGATTAACAAGACTTAATTATTGAAAAAAAAATCCTACAGCCTAGTAACAACACCTCGCATGTCAAAATCGGTCAAAATATTTGCTACAAGAGGTCAAAACAGTTCGCCAATTTTGTCATTGTCCGCCATTTGCTGACGTCATCAAAGTCTACGATACCGGCTAATGACGTCAGCACTATCGGCGATATCATAGTCTTTCGTGTCGTATATGGACGCTGATAAACAATAATGTGTCAACCCACAAAATGTCAAATTCGGAGATATTGACGTATTCTGGTAATTCGTTACATGTTTAACATTATTCGAAAAAAAAAATTTAAGTCATTTAAATAAAATAACTACGGAAATAAAGTGTCTTAATTCAATGATGAGACTATTGCAGTGTGTTAGATTTTTTGAGATATTTAAGAATATCATGTATCTGAAAAACTTATTAGTTTTTTTTTACGCAATTAATTCAATGTACCTTTTATCAAAATAGTAAAGAATATAATACGTCTTTAAACTGATTTATTAACAATACGCATGTTATCTTTAGACGCCATTTTCTCAAAATGGAGTCGGTGTGGCTTGACACAGTATTGCATATCAGCGTCCATATCAAAATCGGCCCATCCGTTTGGTGTTATTAGAGCCACAAAAGTACATACTCAAATGCATAGATAGGCTGATGAACACATTCCCCTCCTGTTTCGCGCAGTCGTGTAAAAATAGAAACTCGTTTAGGCTACAAGATGGAACTGTGTGTCCGTTATCAGTATACATGCGCGCGAAAAACGTTAGTATCCTTTTTGATAAGTCGGTTAAATACATAGTAGGAAATATTGTTTAATATTTGTAATAAGGAAAAAAAAATCGCGCAATTTTTTTGTCGCAGTGCGTTCACGATATATTTAACTATTTAATTTTTTAATAAAATTAAGTTATCTGTTGTCACTGGTAAAATAAATTCATAATTTATTTTTTTATGAACTGCTTAATCCAACCAAATAAGATCATAAAAAACTTAACCTAACAATTTAATTTAACCAACCGGCTAAAACCATTTCATTACCTAAATTTAACTGCTTTGAATAGCCGTCTAATAAATTTAACCACTTGGCTATAAAAAAATAAATTGTACTAAACACTGTCACAAAGTGTTATTTTTAATCAACTTCAAAAGAGGAGATTCTTAATTTTATTTCCCTTTTTTTTATAAAACAACTTTTTAACTATTATGATAAAATTTTTAGTTAAAAAACCCTTTTTAAATTAACGAACAGGCTATGCAATAGATGGCCCATTAAAAAAATGAAGTAATATTTTTGTAAAATTATTTCAAAATAAAATAAAAAATTGTCTATTAAATCCATTTATCCTCTTTTTTCCCGCCATTTAGTAACGGCGTCGATTCTTCTTTCGAATCCTTTATCGGGCTTATATCCGGTTTACCGTTGAAGAATTTAGCTAAACTGGTCTTTGAGACTATGTACGGAACCCCGGCCATATCTGAAGTTAAGGGATTGTAATATTGACGATAACAGAATAGAGATACCGCGAAACCCAGGACAGAACCGACTAGGACATCTGGAATAAAGAAAATTACTATATACAGTGTGCAGCGTGATGTTATATGGACGCTGATAAGCAATAATGTGTCAACCCACAAAAAGTCAAATTCGGAGATATTAATGTATTATGAAAATGCGTCATCCATTTAACATTATTTAAAAAAAATCAAGACATAAACTAAATGAGTATGGAAGAAAATTATTAATGCTCCGAATTTCATGTCCCTATTTTGCAATTTATACAATAATCTCAATTCGAAATACTTTCTATTAGATAACACATTAAATATATTAATCTTTATGCTTTTAATTCTTAATTAATGTTTTATCAAAATAGAAAGATAAGATATACTTCTTGAAAAAAATTAACTAAGATTAGGTTTGACATGTTTAGACGCCATGTTCTCGAAATGAAGTCCGTGTGGCTTGACACACTATTGCTTATCAGCGTCCATATAGCCTATAACCTCATTCAATAAACGGGTTATTCAAATCGGAACAGTAGTTTCAGGAAATCAATCCTTTTGTTAGTTTTTGAAAGAATCTGAGCAACATCGAGTGGTCTATGAATGATATCATAAGATATTCGTGTAACCTTGAGCTGATGCTGCATCTGGAATGAGCACGACACAAAATTCCTCACTAACAGCAGAAGTGTTATGGTGAAGCTCATTGAAATAATTTTCAATTTTATCTTGCACCAACTGCTTCTTTTCTATAAGCGTGATGTAATATAGCCTATATCCCCAATAAACAGGTTATTCAATAAAACAGGAACTTTAAAAATCGAATCAGTACTTTTATAATCAAAATTTAACGTCATAATAATATTACCTTGCCAATGGTGATGGTAATCACAAGTCCTGGACAGAGCGATGGAAGCCGCCAGCACCAAGGGGAGCAGAGTCACCAGGACCCTGATTCCAGACCCTCGTTTCTTGGAGATGGTGCCCAGCCTGCCACAGATCCAGGCAGACGCTATGCCCAGCGAGCAAAATGACACTGGAAAATAGTTGGGGACAGGGTTGCCAAATAAATTCAGTCGAAACGTTCACACATACAAACACACCGTCATACACACATACACTCACTAAAATCATTTGAAAATTTCTTTTTTTTTTAATCCTTAGCTTTATTGGTCAGCGACATCTACTTTTCTTGCAAAATTCGTGCCAATCTATATTAAAGTTAGTAAGCGAAAGTGAAAATAATAAAACTTAAAAAAAAGGAAAAAATCCTTACTATCGTTTACTTAAATGACAAACTTAGTAATTATTTCGATTTTAAAAACAAATCTCTGAATCGATTTTGATGAAAACTAAGAGAACAATCGATATAAAATACTCACAACTGCTATGCCCGCTAGGGAAGGATTTCCTCCCCTCCATAATGTCAGCAATATCACCCGTGCACTTAAGGTCGGGGGTTTGGATCCCGTCTGGGTAACATCGGTAGAAGAAGTCAGGACGTGGACGACCTGGAACATTTTGGTTGAAGAGAACCAGACCCTTAGGGATCATAAGTTAGATTCTAAGTTTCTAAGATTTTTATCGCTTATAATAATTGTACTGTGAAAAAGAGAAATTAAAAAAAGTTAATCACGAGCTGACTGGTGTACCGCGCGCCCTCCGGCGGCGAGTGCGCGAGTTTTCTTAAGAAAAGTGACCACGACGAATGTAACTTCGTCGAAACGTCGGGCAATATTAAATATGATCCGTTATATTAAATATGAAAAGTATAAATCGCAAAAGTTTAAAATATATAATTAAATATGCAATTTCTATTTGAACACATATTTCATCTTTTTTTTTTTCACACGGGTACCATCTTGTATGAATGCCGAAAGCATCAACCAGCCAGCTCATTAAAAATTGTAATAGACGGTACGGTTTATTATTCCAATCGCTAGATGAACGGCGCCGTAAGATTAAGTAAAGAGGCTAGGCTGTTAATTGAATGACTAATTGGACACTGATATGCAATACTGTGTCAAGCCACACGGACGTCATTTGAGGAAATAGCGTCTAAAGGTGTTGAACCTATTTTTAACACATCTGTTGGAAGAAGCATATATCCATATTTTCTTTTCAATTTTGATAAAAAGTATAATTAATTAATAGCAGACAGGCTAGTAAAGAGTTTTATCAAATAATAAGTTTTTCCAATATATGAAATTATTGCATAATCCAAATTATAGAACTCACTTCAATATTCTAAATATTAGATTAAGAAACTTTTTTTCCGAGCTTATTTAATTCAGATGACTTGAAAATTTTTTGTATAATGTTAAATAAGAAATATATTCAGAATACATCAATATCTCCAAACTTGACTTTTTGTGGGTTGACACATTATTGCTTATCAGCATCCAATTAAGCTAGTTAATAGCGACGTATTTACAAGAATTGCTACTTAAAAGTAAAGTAACAGCCTGTAAATATCCCACAGCTGGACAAAGGCCTCCTCTCCCATTAAGGAGAAGGTTTAGAGCTGATCCATCACGCAGCTGCACTGCGGGGCGGATAGACATGTGTCAAAATTTCTCCCGGCACATGCAGGTTTCCTCACAATGTTTTCCTTTACCGCTGAGCTTGAGGTGAATTTAAACACAAATTTAGAACTTGAAATTTCAGGTGCTAACCGGGTTTTTGAACCCGCGATCATCGGTCGAGTGTTCTAACCACTAGGCCATCTCGGCTCATTGCTACTTAAAAGGTTTTAATTATAGTCTTATTAAGCACTTACCAACTATCAATTTAGCCGAGTCTGTTAACATCCCGGTTATTCCCAACGCGAGTGACCAGGCAAGAAGAAACTGCAGAAATGGTTGCATTATTTTATTATCTATACTAGGTGATCGACACGGTTTAACTCGTGTTTATGTTACTGACTCGCTCTTATGAGTCCTAGCGTGATGTAGTAGCGGACGAAGCTACGAGCAACTGGTAGTACTGTATAGACTTTGTATAGTCTTTTCACAGAGGCTGGACCGATTTTGGTAAAACATGTCTAAGAAAATGTGTGTGTGTGTGTGTGTGTGTGTGTGTGTGCGTGCGTGCGTGCGTGTGTGTGTGTGTGTGCGTGCGTGCGTGCGTGCGTGCGTGCGTGCGTGTGTGTGTGTGTGTGTGTGTGTGTTAAGTATATATTAAATTGTATTTGCATTTAAATATTATATTTTATTAGTTATAGAGTATATTAGATTTGTATTCCTTTGTAAATTAGTTTACTTGCACTAATGCTGCATATCATATATGAATGCTGATAAGCAATAATGTGTCAACACACAAAAAGTCAAATTTAAAGATATTGATGTATTCTGATAATGCATTTCATATTTAACATTATACAAAAAAAATTCATGTCATCTGAAATAATAAAATATTAATAAAATAAGCTCAGAAAAAAGTATCTTAATCTAATGTTTAGAATATTGAAGTGAGTTCTATAATTTGGATTATGCAATAATTTCATATATTGGAAAAACTTATTATTTGATAAAACTCTTTACTAGGCTATCTGCTATTAATTAATTATATTTTTTATCAAAATAGAAAAGAAAATATGGATATATGCTTCTTCAAACAGATGTGTTAATAATAGGTTCAACATCTTTAGACGCCATTTTCTCGAAATGAAGTCCGTGTGGCTTGACACAGTATTGCATATATCAGCGTCCATATAATATGTTTGGCATGTATACAGGGTTGTCTGTAAGAAATCACTACCAGTTATAAGAGCGCCTTTGCATTCTATTGTGCTGTCTTACTATATTTTTTTTCTGTATTTCTTTTTCTTGTGTGCAATAAAGAATTGATAAAAAAATAAACATTGCAAGAAAACTCACTTTCAAATAAAAAAACCGCAACCAAATCGGTTCATCCGTTTAGGAGCTACGGTGCCAAAAACAGACACACATAGACAGACATAGCAGTCAAACTTACAACACTCCTCTTTTGCGTTAGGTGTTAAAAATAGACTTCAATCTTATTTAAAGTCAATTTTCTTAAGAGAAATCAAGATTTTTAAGCTAAAAAATATCTCTTCAGTAATTATTACATCAAATAATAAAAAACATCCATACTCAGAAACAATTGCATTTATATACATACAAATAAATAAAATTGAAGGGTCCGTTTGTAATTTCAAATTAACAGCTTTTAACTAAATGCATATGAAAGTATACACGGTACTCACACCAAAAATGCAATTTTTTAAATTTTTATCTGTCAGTTTGTTCTGGCTCATCTATGAAATGGCTGGACTGATTTTGAAGGGGCTTTCACTCACAGATAATGTTACAGGGAGTAACTTAGGCTACTTTTATTAAGAAAAAATATTTGTCTTAACTAATAAATAAAAAAAGTGTTACGCGAAAACAATAACATAGTAAATCCAATTCAAGTATCCAATTCAAGCACAGAAAGTTAGTAACAAGATGGACCTCACCTCCAAAGCATCGTTGCAATCATTACAAGCTGCCCATGCTATTAACGACAGCACACATGGCACTGAAAGAACGATCGACCACAGCATCCCGCTCGGCACATAGGACTCATGGCGAGGATATTTACAATTGTCCTCCATTTCTGAATGTGGAATCACTCTGATGAAGGGATCTAAAGATTCCATGTAACTGAAATAAATTAGTTCTTATGTTTAATTAATTGAATTGTCTACGCGCAATTTTGGGTGCTACACTATATATGGACGCTGATGTGCGATACTGTGTCAAGCCACAAGGACTTCGTTTTGAGAAAATGGCATCTGATGATGTCAAACCTATTCTTAACAAATATGTTTGAAGAAGTATATATTTTTTTATTTTTTGATATAAGGTATAATGAATTAAAGGCACATTGATATATTTAATATATTATCTAATAAAAAGTTTAACAAATATATAAGATTATCATATAAATTGCAAAATATGGGACGCACTTGAAATTCAAAACAATTAATTAGGAAACTTTTTCTGTAGTTTTTTAGTTTATATGACCTTACATTTTTTTGAATAATGTTAAATAGGTGATGCAGTATCAAAATACATCAATATCTCAGAATATGACTTTTTGTGGGTTGACACATTATTGCTTATCAGCATCCATATAATACTAGCGATTTCCTGCAGCTTCGCCAGCATATAGTATGGAATTTGATACCTAACAAACTTTCAACTCACTTTTTAACCAGGGGATGGATTTAAAAAAATCCGTTCTTAGTGCACACTTACATTTAAGGAATGTTTGTGCAAAATTTCATCGGCATTACTACTAAAGATTTAATAAAACCGTGTTCAACACTTGTCTAGCTAAACAGTGTTTAAAAATTAAACATTGTTTAAAATCGAATCGAAATTAATAAAATATAACAATAAAATATCAAATTAAAACAATTAAGCTATGTCCAAACCATGTTTCACTCTAAACTGCCTCAAGACGTGGCTTTGTAGTACACGATAATTTATAGACACGTGTTTAACGTACGTTTAAATGTTTTGTAGTAAGGCAGCATGTTTCTAGACCCAGCGGTTTAGGTTAGGCTCTGTGTTGATTGATCAGTCGGTGAATGTCAGCTGGTCAGTTTTGATTTTTATATATATAGGAGTAAACCTACCACTACCATGAAATGTAGATTGTATCAAAAAGAACCGACGAGGGACTCAATAGTTAGCGTTTTTTTTATATTACATTGATATATACATTTTTTAAATTATATTAAACATTCTGTACGACAATCAGTGTAGCCTGAATCCATTCATTAAATTTTGATAGACATGTTGTCACAGTGGTCACCGTAACTGACTGAAGTGCTAACTGCCATAGGTTCGATCCCCGTTCACAAGAAATTTCTGTATAGATCATAAGAATGTTTGTTGTGGTCTGTGTCACGACACAAGATAACGAGATCCTGATGGGGGTTGAGGGTGATGCGTTTATTTTTGTTTTATTATTTTTATTCATTGCAACGAATTAACTAGAATTCATTGTCCTATTCACAATTATCAAGACAAATACTCTTTACTAAAATAATCTGATAAAATTATATGATAAATAGATTTTTATCAAGTAATTATTAAATCTTGTTATTAACTTATTTTTTGTTTATAATTTAATTACCTATAATAATTTTATTACAAAAATGAAATTGAAGAAAACTTCATATTCACTCAAATTAATTAGAGGATGACTTGATGTGTGGCAAATTATTTTTTTTATTATTGTTTTAAATCAATTAAATGTGATGTAAAAAATACAAAATTAATACAAAAATTCAGCATCTAACAATTGCTTATATAGAAAATCCAATTGTATTCTGAAATAAAGCTTTATTATTGTTATTAAAAAGAAATAACTAAAGATAACAAAGAATGACCTATACGATATTGATATTAAATAACAACTAATGCAGATTACTGATTTTCTAATGTAACACGTCCTTCGATTCAGAAAATAATCTATTTCGGATCTACTGGCGGAAAAAAATAATAATAAATGCAAATTTAACTGTCCGACTGTATAGAACATTTACTCGTAAATTTGAGCACAAAACCTATTTTATTCGAAATATTTTGCATTTTATCAAAATACTGATATACGTTTCAATTTTGAATAAACGTTTCGTAAATATTTGCAAAAGATTTCATTCATAAAACGTAATCTTAAATGGAGTTACGAACATATGGTAAGTACTTACCAAAACACAGAGAACAATATAATACGAAGGAGAACCTCCATAAAGAGGTTATAACTCGCCGAACGTATAAGTGGCATATTTAAATTAATTACTATTCAATTTGGTAACAAATAAATATTTATTGTTTTAGGATTTCGCCAAAACATTGCCTTGTAGTGGGGTTAGGAAACAGTTGACATTTAAATAATGTAGCCAGTATAATTTCAGTAAAATCCCTTATTAAATAA
This sequence comes from Hypolimnas misippus, assembly GCA_037950945.1. Taxonomy (NCBI): domain Eukaryota; kingdom Metazoa; phylum Arthropoda; class Insecta; order Lepidoptera; family Nymphalidae; genus Hypolimnas; species Hypolimnas misippus. The sequence continues at coordinate 544,315 of JBBEEQ010000002.1, forward strand.
TTAATAATTTTAATAAAAAAAATATTAATCTTCATATCGAATCACATTAAATATAATTATTAAATTACTTGACCGATTATTTTTAATTTAACTAGATTATTGGGACGATGTAATTTATAAATGCAATATGGATATTCAAAATAAATGAATACCGTTCAAACTTATAAGCGTTAATTTAAATTTAATATAACATAAACACGACCCATTTTATTATGTAGAACATAATTTATGGCATGTATATAGTCGTATGAAAATTTTGCTTAAAAAAGGTAAAAATCAGATTAGATAGATGAGATTACAAACATAGTTGCATAACTCTTTAATAAAATTTATTTATATATAATCTTCTTAAGGTTTTATTTTAAATACTTCATTTAAAACCTTATTTATCTATTTTTATGATAAAAAAAAATCGAACTTGAAATAAGGGTAATATTAAATATATTACTTGGCAACATTGTCAAAAAAGTAATTTGTTGGCAATTTTTTGACATAATTCTGCGTTTTGTTATTTACCAAAATAATTTGTTAATATTTATGATTCATTTAAATAATTAATTTATGACAATAGATAATATTTAAATTTTATTACCCAAGTATGTATTACAATCATGTTATTTTTTTATTATATGAATTAAATATTAGGAATTTTGTACACTATCAATTGTGTTTTATTAATTTTTTAATAAATATTATTTTATAATTAAAAAAATGAATTATGATATAATATTAGGTTTTTTTTAAAAAATAATAAACTAAATAAAACGACATATAAACTTAATAATTTATTTATTAAAATTAATATTCTTTATTTCATCTTCAATTTTCGGAAAAAGTATATTATATTTTTATATACAAAATAAATCGGTGATTTAAAAGTGGCAAACTCCAGTTTCTAAAGTTTTTGATGTTTTTGTATTAGGCGATAGAAAATTGCGTCTTTAATTTGATAAAACAATTTTTAACGAAAGTTTTTTTTAATTCAATTTGTTCAATAAGGTTTCAACATAAAAAAAAAACACTTTTAATTAACTTTTTTCTAATTAAAAAAAATACAGTTTACACTTAAAAATACTCATATGCTTAAGTACCTTACAAATGAATATAAAAAAATATTATAACTTATAACAGCTTTAAGAATATTAAAAAAAATCCGAAAAATATCTTGTTAATAAATAAATTTAACTTAAGAGATATTATTTCTTACATGATTTTTTTTTTAATGTAACTAAGATAACGTTTTGCGAAGACAACGAGTTCCAGAATAATACTACAAAAAATAAACGAAAAGAAATAAAAAAAATAAGAACAATAAAAAAATCTTATTAATAAAACAATATCAACGTAAATTTTTATACGCAATACGCATTTTTATTTTTTTAAATGTTGGAAAATCAGAACATTATACGACAAAAAATTAAAAAAAAAGCCAAGTAACAAAAAATAAATATATAGCACAAGTACATACATAAATAAAAAAGTGAGTTTTGAAACTAATGTAAAAATCTTATTTAGCCTCGCCGCACATTGTAAGAAAATTAAAAAAAAAATTATACAACATTTTCGATTTCTTAATTCACAAGCTCTCTCTAAGGTTTTAGTCGACATAAAAAACGTCATTTTTATAACCAAGTAATTTTTTTACTATATTTGGATTTAATCAAAAGCTTTAGACGTTTATTTTTATTAATAATTATATCTTTAAAAGACCGTTTTAATTACTCCTGTTCAATTTACTAACATGGTTTGCAAATAAAGGTATCGTCCCTGCACTGAACCCTGCACACTGCCAGAAAATAACAGCATCATTCGTCTGCTTCCGTACTAGTTGTTACAATTTTCAATAACGGAAAATTTGACTTATCTTGCATACATTGACTAGCCGCGTTTCTAACAAGAATTTCGTTGTGTCGCAGCTAGTCAATGTATAGAAGAACACTGGTTAGTCGTCCGGTCCGTGTTCGTGTCAGTTCCTAACAATATGCGGCCGAGTTTAAGCACCATATCATAGTTCATACAATGATTGGTATTTACTCAAATGTATAGCAAAATATATACCGTTCACACACACATCTTTGAAATAAAACTATTTTAAACGGATTTAAATCGCGTATATTAATTATTTTTATCATCCCGACGTTTCGAGCACTTTGCAGCGTTCGTGGTCACAGGTAGACGGGTGATCTATATATTAATATACGCGATTTAACTCCGTTTAAAATAGTTTTATTTCAATGAATAATAATCGCGAAAATTTAAGACAACGATACAATGAATCTTATTTAGACCCCGTGATCTTGTATTGGGGTTACGAAATCACTAAACAAATTCCCAGACCACAAACATCCGTATGACCTCAACAGATGTTTGTCTTGATAGACACACACAAAACTTACAAGTGTAAATCTTGCCTTATCGAGTGTCAAAGCGGAGACAGTCGCAATAAAATTCGTATAAAGACTGACTTTACAAATTGTAAAATAGAACAATTCATAAAAAGCTAACAAAATTATGATTTTAATTCATAAATAATATGATGCGAATACTTACCAAAATGTATATATAGTTAAATTATATATTTAACATAAAAATATAATACTCAAAGTGCTAAATTGAAGGCTATTCACGATAGGACGTCTGTGTTAGCTGTCTTATCACAAACGGCTATTATATTAAAATAATATAACATTTTATAAACAATACTCTGGTAAAAGGACTAAGACTAGGTTATAGAGTATACAAAAAATGTTTATAAACTTATTTTTTTTATAAATACAAAAAATACATGATAATAATATTATATGCAATAGTTTAATAAAAAATAAAGTGTCTTGCTTTAAGTAAGATAACATTAACTATATTAATATAGAAAAAAAAACTTACGCTTAAAATAAAAACTGACTTATTCATTACAGAATGTTTCATCAAATTGGGTCAGTAGGGAGAAATTTGAAACTATGAAAACTTTTCAAACTTGAAACGAACTAAATCACCGATATTGAAATTAAGATCAAAGATTTGGATCGTGAATTAAAGAAAAAATTGTTATTTCTTACTGTGAAATTAGTTTCTTGCAACATATTTTTGTAGTGCTAATTTTTCAATTTTCTTATTTATGCATTTTGACGATTCGTCTGTATGTCTGAGATTACTCATTATTTGAATACTAGCTGTGCCCCGCGATTTCTCTCGCGTTCAATCACTATATTTGCCAGATTGTTGATTTTAATAGGCTATATAACATCACTCTTATAATAGAAAGGGTGATGTTATATTGCCTATAACGTATCTCAATAAACAGCACATCTGACCAAAAAAGTATATTTTTTTAATTGATAGAGATAAGTGCATTCAAATTAACTCTTTAGCTTTGTATATTAAAAGACAATAAGATAAAATAGGAAATTATGACTTTTAAAAAAAAGAATATTGAGTTTTTATACAAATTATCCTATTTTTAGCTGATCCAAATAAGTGTATAGGTCTTACAGATCCAGGAATTTAGTGATGAGTGAGTGAGTGAGTTTCTCCTTTATATATAAAGATTATATCACTAATACGGCTAAAGAAAACATCATTTATATTTACAAATACAATTTTCTTATTACATAATCTTACAATGAGAATGTTCCGAAATACAATAGAGCTTAATCAATTTTAATGACACCTTACGTTTGTTGACGTCTCACTGTGATACTTTAAAACTATAGATAAGCTAATAGTGAATAAATTTTGGCGCCCAAACTGACTTCCACTTCAGGAAGACCGATTATATAAACGTTTATCAATTAAAAATTCAAGTGTCAAAATTATCGATGCGATCAGATTTTTAACGTTAAATAGTATGAATATATCTTTATTTTATAAGTATATCCATGTTCTTACTATTTGGCTTTAAGAATACCTATTTTTAGCTGAATTAATGACTCAGACTTTCGCCTGTTACACGGTCGCTAGGCAACATCGTCCAATGTGGTCAGCATTCTAGATACCAAGATCCATGAGTGTATACCATATTTCTAGTTTTTTAAATATTATTGATCTATATATGATTCGATTCGAAAGTGCTTCAAAAGGGCATTTAAATAAAGTATATTTTGAATCGATTAATAATAGAGTAAGTAATAGAATGCTATAAACATCGAGAGTCATGTGAAATGTCAATTAGAGATGTCATTAGCTCTGACCAGTATGATTGCATTTTGGAACATTCTGTATAACTGGGCATGTTTGGTATTTTACTAGCGTTACCAGAATCGTTATTTAAATGTAAACTTAACTATTTTGTTTAAATTTCTTTTTCATAAATTATGCCTACAAGATCCAACGTTTAATTAAAAGAAAGTTTAACTCATTTTTTACTTTTAAATATCGATTTTGGTTACGCTAGTAAAATATCCAACACAAGCCCAGTTCGCATGCATCTTATAGCACAGTATCGCGCTATACAATCAGTGGACGGTCTATAGATAATATCCCATAGAGTGTGTTCTGGCGTTTTGATAGTAATCGAAATATTCAGATGGTGAATTAGAGTGTTTTTTCACTACTTCATCTAACTGCATTTGATCACCCCAGTCCGCCTGGAATTTGATTGAAAATTTTTATGGTTTAATATGAATCTAATAGATTCAGGTCGGTTTATTTCTTATCGAGTGATTAGTATACATATTTTTAAAAATTTAAAAAGTACAAGCAAAATATATTTACGTTATTTTATAATGTATAAGAAAGATAAAGAATACATAAATAACAAACAAAAAAATTGAATTTTTTTTTGGGCATTTCGATTCGCATCTTAGTGTTTTTTCTTTTTTTTTAATAATAAATTCCGTGAAATAAGCGAAATGACTAGACATTGTGGCTGATTACTTACTTACATAGTTACCACAGTCTTTGGCTAGAAAAAAAATTAAATGTACTTCTCAGCAAAAAATATAAATAAACTTAAAAAAAACACTTACAAAGTTAGGAAACTTTGATCTCTTTTCATCAAACTTCCTCTCGTTGATGCATCGTAAAAGGTACAGCCTTTCAACCCACGGCCATATCATGTAGTCTAACATCCCCGGTTTATTTCCACCGAAATAATTTGTACCTTAAAGAAACAATAAAAATATTATTTACAGCGCCATCTATTAGTAATAATGATGAACTTTGTATATATATTTTAAATGATTATTTACAAAAGAAAAGAAAATATATATAAATCTATACTAATATTATAATGAGGTTAAAATTTTCTGTATGTATAATATTATTTTTATATCGGATAACTCGTTTTTCGAGAAAGGCTATATTACATCACGCTACTACTCATAGGCTAACAATGGCGCAAGTAGCAGCTAGTACATTAAAAATGACTAATTACGATTAAATAATTCGAAATACCTCGCGACATTACTTGCATCATATTTACGTTAACTATTCCGCTTATATTACTCACAGCGTGATGTTTTATAGCCTACTAGATATTTCTCGCATAAATGTAGATTTTATTTAAAAATAATACGCATTTATACGTGAAATATATTACCATCTAGAATAAGTACCTTTCGAATGTTATCATAATTTTTAAAATTGATTCAGTAGTTACAGAGTTTACTTCCCACAAACAAAATTCATTATTTCTTTACATGAATAACGTCGCTCTATATGTGATACCTCCTCGTAACGAAAAATTTCGGTAAAAATGTATTTTCTCAGTGATAGCGGTATTCAAATAATTTAGATTTATAATATTAATATTTCTTACAATATCTTAAGTCTAAATTGTTTAAAAATGTAAACATATTTATTACAGTTAGCTTTAAAAAAAGTTTTCCGTCTCTTCTGTAAAGTTCGGCAGTTTGCATGTACGAGCTATCACATCTAGACCGACGATATATGGACGCTGATAAGCAATACTGTGTCAAACCACACGGACTTCATTTTGAGAAAATGACGTCTTAAGATGTCAAACCTATTCTTAATAAATTTGTTTAACTAAGTTTTTAGCCGTTTTTCTATTCTTTATTGATAATGTTAAATAGATATTGCAGTATTAAAATACATCAATGTCACCAAATTTCACATTTTGTGGCTTGACACATTATTGCTTATCAGCATCCATATAACTTTTCTCCATATATGAGTTATCGAATGCAAAAAGATTATTTTTAATAGCACTTGTCACCGTGCGCTTTAAATCAAATAAATTCTTCTAATTTATATTCTTTTAATACAGACTCATCTATCTACGTTCATACTATTTGTTATTAATAATCTGTACCCATTTCCAACTTTGACAAGCTTGTTAATTGACTTGTTGGCACAAAGATATTCTCGCCTGTCACACTCATTAACTGGTTGTTAGGCGTATATCGTGGTCGGTATTGTGTGTGCCATAATTCATGAACTTATAAAATATACCTCGTTTCACGTAAGTGTGTCGATCTGAACACGAGGCGAGTCCGAACTCACGCATACAGTCGGGTGAACAAGACTTGAAACATTGAATGTATGTGATATTAATATATATTGTTATATTTTATGTAATATTTTCAGACTTTATAATTTTTGTCTTTACTAGATTTATTTGGTAAATAAACATATTCCTGAACGAAGTCACGACTCTTTTCATAATTAATTACACTGGTTCAGTATTAATGTTTTCAACTATTTGAGAAACTCATTCTTTATTCAAGATTACGTTGACGATAAAGATGCGTGGGCTTAGTATATGCTGAATTTTGTACAGGATAAATAATCAATTTGTAATCACAAACTGTGTTGTATTGACAATATTTTAAAAGAGTAACTATCGAGTTTCTTGCCGGTTCTTCTCGGTACAATCTGCGTTGCAAACCGGTGGGAGCTTCATTATTGATGTAATTATTTTTTGTTTTTTTCATGTGTGACGATTCAAAAGTGCTCATGAGAGCCTACTTGAATAAAGTATTTTTTTGATTTTGATTTAACCACATTTATTTCACATATATAATTAGATACGAGTATTTATTAATTAAAACTAAAGAAATGTGTTAACATCTGTCCCGTTGCTTAACTTAGCGTCATGTGCATCATTCCGGCGGACACCCTTACGTGAATTGAGGTCAGCCTATGGTATGCTATAAGCTATATGTCATAAAAATACGTATTGAAATATCTATCTCACCTCTTTGTGCCAACTCCTTCTCAAATATATCCAAAGTTTGAACGATTTGTTCGCTCCCAAAAGCGAAGTTCGTGTCGAAGCATTCTAAGCTTCCCTTTATTAACTGGAAATAAGGAAAAGTATAATTATCAACCGACTTGGAAAAAGTAGAAAAAGGAGAAGTTTTCTATTCGTAATTAATGTTAGTCATATCAAAACCAAAACTCCAACTTTTCCTTAATGATTCTAAAATTTATTTATAACCGACTTCCAAAAAGGAGGAAGTTCTCAATTCGTCGGGGACTTTTTTATGGATATTCACCGATTATTCCTACAATTTTGAATCGATTTTTGTTTTGGTTGAAAGGGTATACTGCCAAGAAAAAAACATGTAACTGTAAACTTGGCACTTTCTTCAAAATGTAGAAAAAAATAATTTTTGTCATTTAGTTTATTCGTACATATTAAATCCGTTTTTTAATCGGTCACGGTTTATTAAATAGCTTATTTTTTTTGTTTTGAAGTCAGGTTCTTCCTTTAAAAGATCTTTTAAAGTTGTACAAACAAATATTACTTTGTAAACGTTCTCATTTTATTGTTATGTAGTATATAAAATAATTAGCAAAAAGAATTCCCTTCCACCCAGGAGTCTTCAAAACGTCTTCATTTGTACGCAAATTACGCGAAATTTTCTTCGATTGTCAATAGTTTTTATTAATTCTAGTGGACAAAATATACTTATTTTAATTTGATCTAAACAAAAATAAATTCTTTAACCAACAACAAATTGTTTGAAATAAATTTAATCATTATATACCGTGTAAAGAGTTTAAGGCGAGAATTACATTCGTAAGTTTTACTCTCGAGAGCGATATAAAACAATTCTGTAACCTAACAGATAGGTCGTTACGAAAGCTGTCAATGTCAAAAATAAGGCACGGATAGAAAATTCTTTCAGGTGTAAAGCGTTAAGAAACAACTTATGTAAATATGAAAGTCTGAGAGCAAAACTTATAAGCATAACTCTCGTCTAAAAAGTATTGACAGTTCGTCTAAAGAAGATTATATTTTAAGCTAGCTGTGGCCCACGGTCCCCTTACTTGGGGAATATTATATTTATATAATGTTTACCTTCCTTTTTTTGATTCGGACATTATTCACTATTTAATTGGTTTCGATTTTATGTTTGCGTATTTTTTTATTTATTAATTAAAATCAATAAAAAAATTAAAAATAAAAGAAGCCTAAGTTACTCCTTATAACATTAGCTATATGTATGCGAGAGTCCTGTTAAAATCGGTTAAGCCATTTCAGAGATTAGTCCGAACAGACAGACACAGACAAAATTTTAAAAAATTGTGTGTTTTGATATAAGTACGGTGTATACTTTCATATGCATTTGATTAAAAACTGTTAATTTGATATTACAGACACGTCAATTTTATTTATATATATAGATAATAAATAAACATATGTCACTTACCTCATTAAACCTTTCTATTAGTAATCTATCCTGTGCCTTGACATAAGGATCTCTGGAATGCAATGGGTTCCGCGGGTATTTTTCATCTAAATAGTCACAGATGACGACACTTTCAAATAGACACTTGTCACCATCATCTGTTGGTATTTCCAAGACGGGGATCTTTACTGAAAGAGACAAAAATGGTTTCTCATTGACATATGTATATCTATTCTAATATTATAAAGCTGAAGAGTTAGTTTATTGAACGCGCTAATTTCAGGAACTAATGGTTAGAATTAAAAAATATATATTTTGGTGTTAGATCGTTTATTTATTGTGGAAGGCTGTAGGCTATATTACATCACGCTGCGACTCATAGAAGAATAGCAGTAACTTTAAACGCGAATGAAACCGCGCTGAGCAGCTAGTTTAAACTAATACATGACTTAAAAAAGAAGGACTGACTTCAAAAGAAAAATACATTATTTCGTTAACTTTAAAAATATACTATGACTCGTAATATTGAGTATAAAATCAATCTATTGAAGCGATTTTGATGAAATTACTATCGGACCAATCTAGAAGTTACCCTTTCAAACAAAGAAAGAATTAACTAAATTGATAAATCCGTTTTCACGTAATCGGAAGTGCCCGACGAATTAAGAAATTTCACCTTAAAAAACAGTGACTGACTGGTATATTAACACGCAGAATAAATTGAACGGATTGGGTTGCAATTTCGCACACTGATTGTGACATAGACAGGGATTAAAGTTTCGAAAATCCAAAATCCGCTATGATTCCTGAATGGATGAAAAGCAGACCCGCGCCAAGCCTAATCGGCGCCGACGTGCGACTGTCTAATATGCGCCTTTTTTACCCGACTGCGCCACGCGAAGGAGGGTAAAGTGGTTATCTGTCAATGCATGTATGTTATTAATCAAATGGAATATCGTCTAATAGGTATGTACTCGTACCGTTTTACAACCATAAGGAAGAGTTACATTGGTTTTTCTTAAAGTATTTTTTTCTAATGGATTTTTTTTCTTTAAGGATCGGTTAGGCCGGGCGCCTTTCGGACTCGGCGCCGTCGTGCGCCGCACGACTTTGCACGTATGGAAGCGCGGGCCTGATGAAAAGAAGCTCAAAGTATTTGTATGGAAAAATCAAACTTGGCCACATATAACAAAGTAGGCGAACACTAAGTAGTATTGACAGTAAATTCTTTCAGCAATGACAAACAACGTTTGGAAATATTTATAATTGTCTGAGAAACTTATTAATTCTCGCCTATAAGGGATAACTAGAATGCAAAGTTGAACGCGTCTTATTTGAACTCGGAAACGTACTCGTAGCTTTCTACTTAAGATTCTGAAAAATCACCGATCAGAACTCCCATCAAAAATCGATTAATCAATGTATAATTTACAATACTTAAGACATGACAATTCGCAAGTAATTCAGAAAACATGAAATAAAACGGTATTATGTCCTATTTTCCTAAAAATAAAAAGTAATCTCAAAAACATTTTAACGAGCTTCAAATTAAACTAGAAAATACTTTAAAAAGGATCGCTAAAAACACTTTCATCCAAGTCAATTTAAAAATCGAAATCAGCTTATCCGTTTGGGTGCTATTAAATATTTAAAAGCACCCAAACGGAGTTAGCTGCTCGTCGCGGTTACACTTGCAGTTATCGCTTCGCTTCTATGAGTCGTAGCGTGATTAAATATAGCCTATAGCCTTCTTTAATAAACGGGCAAACGAACGCAAAAATAATTTTACTAATCAGTCTAGTAATTTCAGATACTAATCAATACAAAACCAACAATCAAATCTTTTTCTCTTTATAATAGTGTAGATATTCAGTACTTACGTCTTGGATTTTTCACTCTGAACCATTCGGGTAAATGTAAGGGGTCTAGCCGGTAGACCTCGTATTTGGCCTTTTTAGCTTCCAATATCAAAAGAACTCTGTGTCCATAGGGGTTCATGTCAACGTGGTATAATCGAAGCTTGTCTGTAAGCCGTGGTGGTGACGAGGCTCCTGAAAAAGGGCAAAGTATAAATTACAGTAATATTTCCACAAGACCGTCATTTCACGGCCATATTATAGCGTTGAATAATGGCACTCAAGTGTTTATTATGGAAACATATAGTGTTTCCTGAATTCTATTTTACGCCTACAATATTGCTTTCGTTATAACGTCCTGTATTCCTAATGTTAGGTTCCGGTTAAAAATAGTTTGAGCTTATTTATCTATCTGTCTGTTGAGCTATCTGTCGCCGTGATACACACGGCGACAGAAAACCAATTCTAAGCAGTTATAAAACGCCCCACGCTTAAAGTTAAGTTAATAAGTTATCTAAGCAATCCACTACGTGATGCTTTATTTAGGAACGCAACGATAGACGAAATTCAGGTCAAGGTAGATTTGTGTATGCGTTACTAATAATCTGTCGAGCAAGTGCATACAAGCACGATCAATTTTTAGATTTAGTAAACACTAGTTGCCCCACGCGTTTTTATTTTTATGGTTACTGCTTCTCTATGAGTCGTAGCGTGATGTAATATAGCCTATAGCCTTCCTCAATAAACCTAAACAACGCAAAAAGATTTTTTCAAATCGGCTTCGGAGTCTATTCAATGAAAACAATCAAATCTTTTATCTTTATAATATTACTTATATAGTAACAGACCTTAGTCTATAATACTCGCGTGTTATTTTGTAGTAATAATGTAATGAAAATATGATATCATAATTTTTAAAATAGCTACCAGAGTTTATTTCGCGCTAGACACGGATTTATCAACAGGCTGGAGATTAAGGTGGCGGGAAAAGGGCCCTTTTGAGTGATATATGTACTTTATCGGAATATGATAGTGAACTAGGGTATTGAATTGTAGGGATCGGCACAACGAGGGACGGCAAAATTGTAATAGCCCACAGGCGGCAAATGTGTAAATCACTCTCTCTCTCTCTCTCTCTTTGTTATATTTTTATATATAAACTTGAAGTTCTGGTTACTGGCCTGATCTTATGAGCCGTAGCATGATGTTATATAGCCTATAAACTTTTTCAATAAACAAGCTACAAATCTCAACGATATGTTTTTAGGGCGAGCCGCGAGAAAAAGCTGAAAAAATATTTTTGCGTTGAATAGCCCGTTTATTAAGGTTATAGGCTATATTACATCACGCTACAATAGAAGCGAAGCAGTAACCATAAACGGGAGTGAAATCGCGAGATGCAGCTAGTTCTAAGCAAAGGAGAAGCTTTATACTATTAACAATAAAACTTAAAACAATGTTTTGCAACATGTAGTTATTTAATCTTTATTGTTTTAATACCTTTTTATTTGCATTTTGATAAAATAAAAGTGACAGGATAATGTACGATAAGAAATTATATACTTTAATAGATAAAACAGTAGGTATTTTATGTTTTAACACTATATCACAACAAGCTAATATCCGCGGTTTTACCTATATTAAATTTAGTTACGTGCATGCACATTTGCAGGGCCATAAATACGTTACCAGCTTAAAAAGGTGTCGACGCATCCCTACAGTTTCGTGTTGTGATGTTATATACCTTCAATGAACAGGTAAAGAAAAAAAAATCGTTTTTATATATTTTATTTTATTATAAGATGGTCCACTAATTTCATCTGCGTAAAAATGTTCATACCCTATATCAACTTTTTGATATTTTAGCCTATAGCCTTCTTAATTATCTTATTTAGCAGATAAATATGGCGTATATCTAGCCACACTTCAGAGTTAGATAAGAAATTATCGAATGAATGAAATGAATAATTTTTATAATCCAAAATTATAATGAGAAATAATTTTTCGAAAATTCGTTCATTCGTTCGTTTTCGTTCGGGGTATTGTTATCAAGTAAAGAGAAGTAAAGAAAAATAAACTATAGGGTCCAATATTCATCAAAATTTTGTGTTGAATTTAAGTGTAAAAAGTAGGTATTTTTAATCCTTTGTATGTAAAAATTCTCGGACGTCCGGAAAACGAGTTTTGTAATATATGTAAATTTATTATAAATCGGCACGAAGAGCATACCATCTCATAGTGTAATTATTTTTACTGAATAACACAAGGATTAATGTTTTAAGACACTAATCCTTCTAAAGCGCGTTTAAAAATTTAATAAATTCTATATTAAATATTAAGTAATGTACTTAACATTAAAAAAAGAGAAAAAAAACATTGCTTTTAAGTTTTTTTTTTAATAATTTTAGATATTTCGTAAACTTTTGATGTAATTTTATTAGAAATTAGTAAAATAAAAAAAATACATAATTCTCTTCAAAATATGTTTCAAATTGAATGAACGAGTTTTTTTTTTTTATTTCATAAGTATCTTACAGTAGCTATAGTATACAATTTTTAAGTTTAATTTCCAAAAAAAAACATATATTGCCCCATTATTTCATAAGTACTATTTCAAGTCTAAGAAAACTAAAAATACATACGTTTTTTAATAATAATAGAACACTAATTTGTAAAGATTTTAATATTGTCACATATCAATTTCTATCTAAATTATTTTATCAATACTTATCTCTAGTGTGATAACGTCTTATGCAGTTGCATAAACCAAACGTTGCAGCATGACATCATCAACAGCTGTTTTGTATTTACACTTGAATAATCTATTGTTATTAAAAAATTTAATAAAAAAATAAAATGAAATGACTAGAAATGAAAAAAAAAAACGTTACAAAACAATTTTATTTTAAAATTTAAACATTTGTATTTAAAGAAAAATGACATTTATAACCGCAATTTATTTAAACATGACTAATTCTCCAAAAATGCATTAAAAAATTACTAATGAAAAAAAAAATACTTTTTTTTTCAAAATGTATAAAGATCGCAAAACGTAAAGCCGGATAATAATAAAATAGCTTACATACCGGCTGTCCTGTGCGGATAATACGCCATTTTAGCACTTTTCTTTCAATTAAATAAGTAAATTAAAAAATTTCACTCAGAGCGCACTTTCGCGTTCAACTCCAATGTGGAAATAGCGACGTCACATTTAAAATAAGCCACTATGACATCATCTCGACCCGATTATCAAAAACCCGAACATGTTGCGTTAATATAAACATTGTACGGAAATAGTTCGCTGGAATTACTTTTTAATTTAGTCGGGTTATATTATAAGGTCGTAGAACGTTGATGTAACTTTAGGTATTTTTTTATTGATTTACCTACATAGTTCGTTGAGTTGATTTTTAATTGTTTTCGGGTAATTTTAAGACTAAGTAACCGTTTTTTACGTTGTAAATGCGATACATAACCAATTAATCGTTATTGTTTGTAATGGAATGCTCTTTAATTTACAATAACAAATGTTATTTCTTTTAAGGGATAAATATTACTCATATTACAAAATTAAAACTATATATTAGGTTGTGTTGTTAAAATTGAAAGATGTTAAATATGGTATTTTTTATATGTATAAAAAATAAACATTTGTTTTGAGGTAAATATTGTTAATTATAATTAATTTATTTCAGGTAATTCGGGTTGTCATATATAAATTTTTCTACTCTTTTAATAAAATGTTAAAAAACATATATATTTTTCGAAAGATAAAAAAAAAAATTATAATTCACTGTAAACATTTCTAAAATAATATTATTGACTGGTACCTTCATCTTTTATTTTTTCGCAAGAAACAACATAATAATTCCTGACTTGACATATATAGCTCAATAATTATATAAGTTGTTTTAGTTTTATTTTATTATATATTTGTTTTAATTATTTCATTTGCAATTGTATAAGTAAAACCGCGAACAAAAACTAGTCAAAACATTTTAGTAAGAATATCATTTTAGTAATCTTGTAACCCGAAATAAGTGTCAAACACTTTGACGTTCTTCAGTTATTGAATTTTTCTTTTTCGTGTAAACAATCAAATATTATAATATCGCCATTATTTCTTTGAAATAATTATAAGTTAAACATTTATTTGTTTATATGTTATTGTGTTTTAATATTACGGATTATGGATAATATAATGAAGGTTATAAGTTGAAACATAAACAAAAAAACTGGTAAAACTAGTTACGTTAGTAAAAAGTATGTATTACTTATATATTTTTTACTATCTCATTGTAATTTAAGTGTTTTATGGCTGTTTTTTATGTAATTTTTATACGTAAAATAAAAGTACATAATGAAATATTGGTAAATTACTTGTAAGTTATAGTTTAATAAGTTTTTTTTTTTCAATTAAGTATTTACTTATTATTTTATTAACTTGTCTTATGGTTTTAAAAAGTTACAATTTTTAAAGTTTTCATAAGTATTTTATAACTTCCAACCATAAAATAAGAATGTTATAAGTATTTTTCTGAGTTGGAAATTTCTATAATTTTAATTCAATATTGTTTTTCCAGTAATATTTAATAATGGAGGACCTAGCAGTGCAGCCTGTTGAGGAAATTGTGATAAAATGTGAGGTAATTGAAATATCCGACGAAGACGTTGACGAGGAGGAGCCTAAAAAGTAAGTTAGGATGGTTATATTTATTAAATAGTTAATAATCATGCCTGAAATGGTATATATATACATAATATTAGTAATTTGCATAATAATGTCATTTTAAATCTGGCCAAATTCAATTCTGTCTGGCAGAGGTTTTTGTAACACACGTCATATTCACACTTGGTTGTTTCTTAAAATGTCAAATGAAACTATAAAAGTAAAGTAAAGTAACAGCCTGTAAATATCCCACTGCTGGGCAAAGGCCTCCTCTCCTATTATGGAGAAGGTTTTAGAGCTTAATCCATCAGGCTGCACCACTGCGGGTTGGCGGATATGCACGTGTCAGAATTTCTTCCGGCACATGCAGGTTTCCTCACGATGTTTTCCTTCACCGGCGAGCTCGAGATGAATTTAAACACTAATTTAGCACTTGAAAAATAAACGGTGCTAGCCAGGGTTTGAACCCACGATCATCGGTTGAGATGTGTTCTAACCACTAGGCCATCTCGGCTCTGAATGAAACTATATTGTCACGGATTTAGAGGAGAGCATGGTGGGCAGTAACACACAATTTTCTTTTGTTTGAGATTCGTAAAATAAAATAAACAAAGAGCCTTATTATTTCATTTTATTCCAGAAAACGTCGCAAACCAGCGACTCCCAAGAAACAACACCCCTGTGATATATGCGGTAAAACCTTTCAAACAGGTTACGAGCTTAAGAAACACAAACGAACACACACCGGAGAACGGCCCTATATGTGTACGATCTGCGGGAAGACGTACACACAGCTCGGCCACCTTAGTATCCATAGTTTATCACATAAAGGTAAGCGGTGTGACGTTAGAGAACTTTTTATTCGTCATTATAGATTTTAATGCGTCTGTAATAAAAAAAAATAGGTTGTATGGTTTGGCAACCTTGCCTATCCCGAATAGGAGTGAATTAAAAAAAAAATTGTCTGTCAAAGAAAGCCTTCAAGACCTCAATATTTTTTTGTTTAAATGTATAATTAAAATAATATGGAGTTAAATAAAAAAAGAACTATTTTAGCTACAGGAAAACATTCATAGAAAACTATTCTTAATTTTTCAACATAATGAGAACACACATAATGATATGAAATTACACTAGGCGTAAAACATTAGCTGACACATTTTAGAGACTTTTTTAATTGATTACTGTAATATTAAAGGCTTAAAAAATTAAAAAAATCTGTTTCAGGCATAAAAAACTTCAATTGCAACGAGTGTGGGGCTTCGTTTTACAGGAAAGCGGATCTAGACAGACACGAAAAGATTCACACGGGCGAAAAGCCCTTCCAATGCGAAATATGCTCCAAAAGCTTTACCCAAAAGAACAATTTGGTGATGCACTTCAAAATGCACATCGGTGATAAACCTCACAAGTGTGAAGTTTGTAACAAAAGATTTTTGACTAGGAGCAAGATGGTGTTGCACTCAAAAAAACATGATAAAGAGAAGAAGAAAAAGAATGAATTTTTGGGGCACGTTTAGTTTTATAATGTAGGGTTGCCAGCTGTGATGAGAAAATAAAGCCGAGGTTAATGTTCTTCGAGTATTTATTTTTTACATGTATGGTTAACGGTAAATAGATCAATAGCTAAATTAGTTTTTAATGTGGAATAATTTCACAGCAAAGACTTAATTAATATAAAATTTTACAAGTAACATATTAATAACGAAAACAGAAAGAATGTGTATAATATTAAAAATATTACATATTTTAATACAAAAAAATATATTGTTGGTTGTAAGGTGTCATTGGTAAGGTGTAGTGCCTTTGCCTTTTCTCTCTAGGGAAAAAAAAGCCAAAAAAAGTGAAATATGTCATCAGATACGTATTTTCCTTGGAAGCGTCATAGGCTATGTGACGTGACCAAGAAATCAACATGGCGGATGTTACCGTCAAAATTGGCCAACTTTTGTGACTTGACAGTCAACAGTTTGATCAATTTTGATGTACGAGTTATAAGTGCGGGTTTTTATTTATTTTTTAAATTAAGTACTGACGTAATTGAAAAAATATAATTGCATCTAAAATATCAGCAGAAATTGTATCGGAATTATTTCCGATTTTTACGAATTTCGGGAAAAATGTTACTGTTGGCAACCCTACTCAAATGTCAAACGGTTTACTTTTAATAATGGCGGTAAAATGACCATATTTATTATATGGGTAATAAAGTTAATATAAGTTTAATATTTTGTTTTAATTTATTTATATGGGTGCTGATAAGCAATAATGTGTTAACCCACAAAAAGTCAAATTAGGTGATATTGATGTATTCTGATAATGCGTTTCATGTTAACCATTATACAAAAAATAAAATTAAGTTATTTAATCATAATAAATACGGAAAAAAGTATCTTAATTTAATGTTTAGAATATTGAAGAGCGTAATATTTTTTGATATCCAATATTATCACATATCTGATTTATTACTATTATTATTAAATTAAACTTTTTATTATACCAATAAGTATTGAATTCATTATATCTTTCATCAAGAATGAAAAGAAAGAGTGGTACATACTTCAAACAAATATATCAAGAATAGGTTTGACATGTTTAGACGCAATTTTCTCAAAATGAAGTCAGTGTGGCTTGACACAGTACTGCTTATCAGCGTCCATATATACTAATACAGTTATCCCCTAACACGGTAAATGCGTTGATAGGAAAACGCGTTTTTACTACCTGTATAACGCGTTGCATACAAATTATTCACACATGACTTTTCTCACTAAAGATCTATCTCTCAGGCGGTTAACATCGTATGGCGTCTTGCAGTCAGTTGTATGCGTTAATTAGCGTAACGCTGATAAAGACGGAAAATAACATTTCAAATGACGTCGCTCCGTGACGTAAAAAATGTCACAAAATTCGTTCCAAACTTTTTTCTAATTATTGTTTAAATTTAAATAAGCAAAGAAAACGCTATAAAATTCCAACATTCGCTTTTGAATTTGTGAAAAAAAAATGACACTCGATTTTTTTTGCAACCAGCCAGTATGTTCTCGGTCAAAAAAGTTTACATAGATACGACCTACTTGATAAAAAATGATATAATAATTGATTAATAATTTGAAATAGAACGTGTTACTTAGACTTTTTTGATGTGTGTATATTGACAATTTAATTTGCAAATAAACACCGAACAATAATTTCGTACAGTCTTAAATCAAAGATTTTTTTACTTATAATAATATATGGATGTAAAGTAATTCACACACAGAGTCTGTGTGTTACGTTATGGTTAAAGCGCTGATTTTTTAGTGAAATTCTTTAAAGCTATTCCTTTAATTAGATATAAAAAATATAATACAATTATTAATTATTTTATGCTATAATTAAGTCGCGGAAACGTCTGCACGTTCACGTTCCAAAACCATTGATCAGATTATGATGAAATTTTGGTATAAAAATTCTATATACTTAAAGTGGTATTGCAACACATGTGTACAGCTAGTCTACGAGGGGAGGTCAAAAAGTTGGCGGAATGGAGGGGTTAGTGGGGGTAGGTTCACTTGTCCAGGTAGGCACTAGTTAAGCACCTCATTAAGAGGATATATACCAAGTTTGAACCTAGTTATCGGCCTGTAAACAACTGAATCGGGAAGAAGTCAGCCAGTATGGAGAAAATTGAAGATTTTGATTTCTTACCAAGCAAGGAAAATCCGCCCAGATTATTTTTCAAGAGCTGTTGGCGGATTACGCGGACTCTGCCCCTGGTAAAACCATGGTTTACAAGTGGCATGGTCTTTTTAAACAAGGAAGAGAGTTCATTGAAGACGACCCTTGCTCTGGACGGCCAATTGAGCCGCCACACCGGAAATCGTCGAAAAAGTAGAAAATCTTATATTGGAAGATGCCCGGTTGAAAAAGAAGCAGCTTGCAGCAATGATTGGAGTATCCGAAACAACTATTTTGAATATTCTACATCATCATCTTGGGATGACTAAGGTCAGTGCAAGATGGGTTCCGAGAATGCTCACGCCACTTCAAAAACGCGAGCGTGTCGAGTGTTCTCGCCAGTTTTTGGAGCTCTGTAGAGAGAGCAAGGAAGAAGTTATGGCCCGAATCGTTACTGGTGATGAAACCTGGGTTCACTACTATGAACCTGAGTCGAAGCAAAAGTCGATGCAGTGGCACAAAGGTACACCTCCTCCAAAGAAGTTCAAAGTGACACAATCTGCTGGCAAGATCATGGCGACCGTTTTTGGGATACAGAAGGTATTTTACTGATCGATTATAAAGAACGTGGTGTAAGTATAACAGGACAGTATTGCGCTTCTTTACTTGAAAGATTAAAAGAAGCCATCAAGGAAAAAAGAAGAGGAAAGTTGTCAAAAGGTGTGCTCCTTCTGCACGACAATGCATCCATTCACACGTGTCATGTTGCGACGGCTGTCATTCACCGATGCGGCTTCGAACTATTGAACCACCCACCTTACAGTCCAGACTTGGCACCCAGTGACTATTATTTATTTCCAAAAATGAAGAAAGAGTTGCGTGGAAAAAAAATTGATGACGATGAAGAAGTGAAGCAATTTCGGCCTGTTTTGACACCAAAGACAAATTTTTTCGATCGTATAAACAAGTTATTTCAGAGATCTGAAAAATGTATAAGGGTTAATAGAGAATATATTGAAAAGGAAAAATAGTTTGGTGATTAATTTCAACCTCCTTCCCTATTCCGTGAACTTTTTGACCTCCCCTCGTATATAAATAAATAAAATTGGGAGTGTCTCTTTGTAATTTCAAATAAGCAGGTTTTATTAAATATATAAAGGTATATACGATACGAAAAAAACGATATCGAAAAATCGATTCGAGTCTTGTTTGTTCCGGCTAATCTCTGAAACGGCTGGACCGATTTTGACGGGACTTTCGCTCACAAATAGGTAATTTATAAGGAGTAAATTAGGTTACATTTTTTATTTTTTGAAATTTTATACATTTTCATTTTTCACAAACAAAGTCGCGTGCAGTATAAAATAAAACAACAAAATAATTTATAATCTATGTATTTTTCAACTTCTGCCATTCATCCGGCCAGACGTTTTCAATGATCCAGTCCAAATATGATGAAACTCTTGTATAAACGCCGGCGTTCTTGCCGCACCTCGGCCCGTACGAGACGATCCCTTCTATTGAATAAGAACAGTTTAAATTCGTGAATTGCGCCATTAACGGACCTCCACTGTCGCCCTGAAAAAATAAAAATAATTTTTCATTAAATATCAATCTAAATATATATAATTCAAGGTGACTAACTGACTGACTGACTGACATAGTGATCTATCAACGCACAGCCCAAACCACTGGACGTATCGGGCAAAAGTTTGGCATGCAGGTAGATGTTATGACGTAGGCATCCGCTAAGAAAGCCGCATTCGTATTACCCCCAAGGAGATAAAATAGGGGGTGAAAGTTTGTATGATTTTGACAATTCTAAACCGATCGAGCTGAGACTTTACATGCATAAAGCTACTATGACGTAGACATCACAGACATCGTAGACGAAGTCGCGAGCATATAAGGGCGATACACTTAAGGGTAGATGTTCTATAGTCGTTGATTAAATTTATCGGCTGTCAAGTGACTGTATAGTCTGTTACATTAGTGCTATTGTGTAACGTAGTAAAGTAACAGCCTGAAAATGTCCCACAGCTGGGCAAAGGCCTACTCTCCTATTGAGGAGAAGGTTTACTTAATCCACCACGCTGTTCCACTGCGGGGATAGACATGTGTCAGAATTTCTCCCGGCACATGCAGATTTCTTCACGATCTTTTCTTTCACGCGCGAGATGAATTTAAACGAAAATTTAGCACTTGAAAAAAACAGCGGTACTAGCCAGGGTTCCGGCTGTTTTAAAATCGTTGATTAGATAGTTTCTTTATCATATATTAGCGCTCAATCAGCATAAGGCTTATGGGCTGTCAAATGACTGTATAGTCTGTGACTGTGCTATTGTGAGTCTGTGGCATTAGAATCAGATCCGGTTCCTAGCTCGCTCTCAACCTGCCTTCGATGCGTGAACATATTAAGTGTTGGTTCCCACAAATCGTAGTATGTTTACCAACATCACAGCGGAATATCATCGTCAGCTTACTAAGATAAAAGCGCGTTAAGAAACGAATTGATTTTTTTTGTTCGTATCTCAGTTTTGTTACCTTGCAAGCGTCGTTGGAGCTCGCTGAGACGGCGCCGGCCGCGCAAATCATTAGTTCCGGGATGTACACGTCGCTGTCAAACCTCTGCTTACACAAATATGGGTTTTCCCTCACAATTGTCTGAAACAAATACACATTCGTATTACGTATAGTATAGTCTATTTGTTTACAAACTTTATCTGTCATACTACAAAAGACGCATTAAAACCATGTTGAACACGTGTCTAGCTAAACAGTGTTTAAGATTTTAACATTGTTTAAAATATTATCTAAGTAGCTTAACAGCGAATAAACTCATAAAAAAACTTATTGATAAAATGTTATACGTTACATTTGACAGCAAAAATAGGTTTTAAACATTTATTAAACTCACTTAAACGTATATTGATCTATGTCTAAAGCATGTTTAACTCAAAACTGTCTTAGACGCGCGTTTAACGTCTGTTTAAATCTTTTGTATTAAGGCAGTATATGTTTAGTGTAGGTTACATTTAGTTATTATATTATTATTATTTGCTCAAAGAGTTGTGAGTTAAATCGCGCTATCGTTGTGTTACTTCAGATTTATATGTTTCTTAGATGTTTTTATATTGACTATCCTCTTCTGAGGATTCTTCTGAATAAAGTGATTTAATTTATAGAACAAGTTCGATCACTAGTTCGGAGTGTTCTATAATCGTTGATTAGATAGTTTCTTTATCATATATTTGCGCTCAATCGGCGTAAGGTTTATGGGCTGTCAAGTGACTGTATAGTCTGTGACATTTGTGACAGTGATACTCTGTGACATTATTACTATTGGGATCCGGTTTCCAGCGCTCGCTCTCTGCTACGTGACTCCGATGCGCGTACACTATAAACAACAACAGTTCCTGAAAATCATCGTGTTTACCAACAACAAAACACGGAGTACAGTGCGGTGCAACACTATTTTTCTCACTATTTCTATTTTAATCACGAATTTTCGAATATTTTTTTTTTCATTATAATTTTACATTATAAAAAGTGATTCAGTTCGATCATTCAATCGATAATTTCTTATCTAACTCTTATGTGGCTAGAAATACATATTTGTCCGCTAAATACGACAGGTAAAGAAATTTAGACTTTTGGTAATCGATGATCGCTCTGGTGTAGTGGTACTGAATATACCTCTATAGCTGACGTTGCGGGTTCGATCACTACTCAGGGCAGATATTTGTATGTTTAAATATTTATTCCTAGGCTTGGGTGTTTGTCCTTGTGGCTTTTCTAACTGTGCCTTGGAGTATTACGTAAATGATCGTTACTCGTAGTTGTTAGAAATATATCATAAAATTAAATAATACTGTATTGTGTCTATGGTAGCTCGTTGATCAGTTATTATTATTATATATCGGCAGTACGCTCCCTCTCTCTAGGATAGATTGCTCGTTTTTACTCTCAGAAATATATTCATAATTACGAATAAACTAGTTACTAGAACCCCAGAGATAACTTAACAGTAGTAGGGAGATTATTCTAGTCTAAATGGTTATTGGCTTGCAGTTGCGGAGATGATGGCAGTCGCTCTTTAAAAATCAGTACTTGCCAATAACTGGACTAGAGTAATTAGCAGACCCTGCTAGGCTAGGTAGATGATGATAATGGACTGATTCTATTTGAAAAATTCTTGTTTTGGATAGCCTATTTATTGTGGAAGATTATAGACTATATAACATCACTCTACGATTCACAAAAGAGAAGCAGTGACCATAAAAGTCCACTCTTAGAGCTGTATTATTTTTACGAATTTATATAGAGTCAACTTTAAGTATAACCAATTCAATTAAGTTATAATCTAAAATCGAAATTAAAAAAAATAACGACAATCTACCCGCTGCGACAATTTTAACAAACATTTTCCCCAATTGTGAACTGCTTTCAATAATAATTATTTTAAAATAAATCTACACTAATATTATAGAGGTAAAGGAATTGTTTTTTTGAACGCGCTAATTTCAGGAACTACTGCTGTGAGTTGAAAATTTGAGTTAGATAGTTTATTTATTGAGGAAGGTTATAGGCTATATTACATCACGCTACGGCTCATAGGAGCGAAGTAGTAACCATAGACGCGAGTGAAAACGCAAGGAATAGCTAGTAAAAAATAAATTTACGGGTTGAATAATGTATTAAGGACATTAATAACAAGAAGCGACGGTGAAATTATTATCTGTTAATATTTTAAATTTAAAAAAAATCAATATTGTCAAAATCTAAATCTAAATATGCTTTATTCAAGTAGGCTTTTACAAGCACATTTGAATCGTCAATACAGAAACAAATGAAAACTAAACACTAACTGCCTTACTACAAAAGATTTGAACAGACGTTAAACGCGCGTCTAAGACAGTTTTGAGTTAAACATGCTTTAGACATAGATTAATACACATTTAAGTGAGTTTAATAGATGTTTAAAACCTATTTAAACTGTCAAATGTAACGTATAACATTTTATCAATAAGTATTTTAATTATTTTATTCACTGTTAAGCAATTGAGATAATATTTTAAGCAATGTTTAATTTTTAAACTCTGTTCAGCTAGACACGTGTTCAACATGGTTTTAATGCGTCTTTTGTAGTATGACAGTTTTTAATTAATTTTTTATTTTTTCCGTTAAAAACTGATAAAATATATTTTTTTAACGATGTGAACTGTATAATTTAACGCATTTTGCACAGGACGGTTATGTTTTCTTTAAGGGTAATCATAATACATGACTGGACGTTAATGACGCCCCATGTGACGCACTCAACCATCCCGCTTTAACGGAAACATATTAAACAACTTTTTTATGAATTTAATAAACCATTGTGACCATTTCAATCCCCATCGCCGATTCCAAATAAAGTTGAAGCCAGCGTTGGGACTAGGTTACTTTAGTATAATTAAAATCACAGTTTAGTAAATTTCTATTCGATCAGACAAGAAGCTACTCAGATGCTTTCAGCAACCATAAAAGTCTTTCAAACGTTTGAACTGATCTTAATAATATAACTAAGGACCATTCCAATTACATCACCTCTTAAACAAAAAAATCACATCAAAATCCATTCGTAATAGAGCTACGATGCCACGTACTCATAGAAACACACTAAATAACAAAAAATCTTTTTTGATCGGTGTGAAAAATAATTATAAATTTTTTCGTTAAAATAACCTATCGAAAACGTTAAATAAATAAAGGTTACAATATTAAATAATATTATTTTTATTCTGGAGCCTAGATGTAACCCACTGCTAGCTAGTATAACACACACAGGCGATAATTAGTTAATATACTTTTAATTATTACGGTTAACAAGAGAGCCCTTCCCTTATTAACTAATTCTATTGGGAATAAATTTGGACGCTGATAAACATTACTGTGTCAAGCCACACGGACTTCATTTTGAGAAAATGGCGTTTAAAGATGTCAAACCTATTCTTAATATAGGTATTTGTTTGAAGACGTATTTTTTTTACTTTTCTATTTTGATAGAAGGTACAATAAATTAACAAAAAAAGCAGATTGGTATAATCAAAACTATTATCTAGTAATAAGTTCTTTATATATATATGAGATTATTATATATTGATACACACTTCAATAATAGAACCTATACTTAATAAATTAGTTTGAAGGTGTTCCAACTATTATTTTCTATTTTGGTAAAACGTATAATTAATTAAAAACAGATTTGTCTAATAAAAAGTTTTATCAAATAATAAGATTTTTTAATAAATGACATTATTTTATATTGCAAAATATGGCATACACTTCAATATTCAAAACATTAAATTAAAGAACTTTTATTTGTATTTATTTGCTTTAGATGACTTGAAATTTTTTTGAATAATGATAAGTACATGATGCATACTCAGAATACATCAATATCTCCAAATTTGGTTTTTTGTGGGTTGACACATTATTGCTTATCATCATCTATTTGTTTAAATTAAAAAAAATTAACGGCTATTAAACTCACCGTGAGGAGGACTTCCGACCCTATTCCCCTCTCGTCCGTCTCCCCCCACCCGGCTATGATCCAATTAACTCGATCTATTTCCCGCTGCGGTACAGGCAGGCAGGCTGGTCGGATGAATTCATTGAATTTCACTCTGAAAAAGAAAAAATTAAAAACCGTTAAAATATTTTTTTCTCAGTAATAGACTTTCTCTATAGATGGCAGCACTTAATAACATTGCTGTGCATTGTGGTACCCGACATTACTCATAGATGGCATTAGTAGCCGACACAATCCAAATTAGTACTAATATTATTCACAGAATTTGATGCTGATAAGCAATAATGTGTCAAAACACAAAAAGTCGAATATATATAGTCGATATTAATGTATTTTGATACTGCATTACCTTTCTAACATTTTTCAAAAAATTTCAAGCCATATTAACTAAATAAGTATGGAAAAAGTTTCTTAATTAATTATTTCGATTTCCAAGTGCATTCCATATTTTGCAATTATACAATAATCTTAAATATTTGAAAAACTTTTTATTAGCTAATATATTTAATATATCGATCTGCTTTTAATTCATTATACCTTTTATCAAAAAAGAAAAGTAAAGATGGATATATACTTTTTCAAACATATTTGTTAAGAATAGGTTTGACATTATAGACGCCATTTTCTCAAAATGAAAATGACGTCTAAAGATGTCAAACCTATTCTTAATAAATTAGTTTGAAGACGTATATATTCATCTTTTCTTTTCTATTTTGATAAAATGAATATCGAATCACAAGCAGATAGATTTATTTAATATGTTATCTAATAATAAGTTTTTAAATATTTGAGATTATTTTATAAATTGCAAAATATGGAACGCACCTGAAATTCGAAACATTGAGTTAAGAAACTTTTTTCCACACTTATTTTAGATGACTTGAATTTTCTTTGGATAATGTTAAATAGGTCACGTACTATCAAGATACATCAATATCTCAAAATTTGACTTTTTGTGGGTTGACACATTATTGCTTATCAGCATCCAAATAATTTCACAATATTTACCTTTCGTTAAGTTCCAATAATGCTATGTCATGCTTCTTCTCCCCAGAGTATGACTTGTGGGGTATTGTTCTTATAACGTTGTACAGAATACCCGACTTCGGGTCCCTCTTATTCAGTGTTCCCATCATGGCGTAACGGATTCGGCCGCTGAAAGAAATATAAGATGTTTTGATGTTAGTAAACAGGCGATTATTTTCCGTAAATAACACTTGGTTCTACATTTTTAATACATTCTAAATTCTAATGTCACGGAGTCAGTTGTCAGTTGTCACGGTTCAAGGAAGCCATTTAATAACAATTTGTAGAACATAGGATAATATCGAAAATTAGCTTTAAAAAGTAATAAAATAGTGAATTAAAAAAATCAAAAACCCTATGAACAGAATCTGCAGTCAGTACCGTATCAATATCAGTTCCGTCTAAAAGCCTATAAGTGAGAATCGTTACAATCCAACTTTAAATCGTTATAGATCCTAAACAGTAATTGGAATAAGCAATACGGTGTCAAGCCACACGGACTTCGTTTTGAGAAATTGGCGTCTAAAGATGTCAAACCTATTCTTAATAAATTAGTATGAAGACGTATATATTCATCTTTTCTTTTCTATTTTGATAAAATGTATATTGAATCAAAAGCAGATAGATTTACTTAATATGTTATCTTATAATAAGTTTTTAAATATTTGAGATTATTTTATAAATTGCAAAATATGGAACGCACCTGAAATTCGAAACATTGAGTTAAGAAACTTTTTTGCATACTTATTTAGTTTAGATGATTTTTTTTTGAATAATATTAAATAGGTGACGCAGTATCAAAATACATCAATATCTCAAAATTTGAATTTTTTGGGGTTGACACATTATCGCTTATCAACATCCAATTCTGATTGAAAAACGATATGAGAAACCTAAAAATGATTTTTAAATACCTATTCAACGATACACCACGTGGCTAAGATTGTCCACATTCATTATCTTTTTACATTATGGTGTACAAAATCAGCCATTTTGATTATTTTCAAATTTCGATCGACTTATCGAAGTGACCAGAAACGTGAAATTGCGAGGGGCAGTTAGTAGCTTATATGGATGCTGATTAGCAATACTGTGTTAAGCCACACGAACTTCATTTTAAGAAAATGGCATCTAAGGGCAAATATATTCTTAATAAGTTTGTTTGAATAAGTATTTATCCATATTTTCTTTTCTTTTTTGATTAAAGCTGTAATGAATTAAAAGCAGGTTGATATATTTAATATATTATCTAATAAAAAGTTTTTAAAAATATAAGATTATTGTACAAATTACAAAATAAGGAACGACCTGGAAATTCGAAACAATTAATTAAGAAACTTTTTTCCATACTTATTTAGTTTATATGACTTTGTTTTATTGAATAATATTAAATAGGTGATGCAGTATTAAAATACACCAATATCTTCGAATTTCACTTTTTGTGGGTTGACACATTATTGCTTATCAGCATCAATATAGCGATGGTGAGGGAAAGAGTAGGCAGCCAACCTCATCCTCCCATTTCTCTCTTCGTTATTCTCCTTCACCCCTGCAAATGTCCATTTGCGTTGATGATAACTTAACATCAGGTCACCAACAGCATATTTCTTAGAGCTATTTTTATAGTTTTGTTTTTAATAACGGCGAACTCACTGAAGGTTTTCCACCAGCACGTGGGCCGCGGTGAGTATGAACCTCTCGCTGATGAGGGAACCGCCGCCGATCCATATAACGTCGACGTTGTCTTTGGCCACGGCGTTATGACAGCCCACGACAGCCTGAAATTGTAACAGAAAGATTTATTTTTTTTTAAAGACCGATTAATAGTGAGGGTTGAGTGAGGCTCGTAACGAATGTTACCGATTTTGATACGGTGTTTTTGTTGGAACGCTGATGTAATTGGGATATTATCTATAATTTATAAAGTTCTGTTGTTGAAAGGATCTGGAATCAGCAGGATGCACAAGTCCTCAGGAACTGACAGAAGAATTATCGTGTTAGGCTCGCTAAAATGGTCTTTATGAATAGATTATGGGTTTTAAACTATAAAATCCATGAGCTTTTAGCTTAATGAGCTATAATACTATAAATATGTTTATGCTCATGGATTTTAGCGCCGAGAATGTTGGTCACTTTGGACGATGTTGCCTACCAACCAGCTAATGACTGAGTATGATAAGAGTATCTTTCGGCCCACAAGACAATTGACGAGCTTGTCAAAGTTGGTCAAATAACATCCTTGAGGGGATGAAACAGTGGTCCAAAATTTGTTTGGAGGAAAGAAACTTGAAGCTTACGAATCAGGCTGTGGAACTACCTATCTACCTCCTGAGGTTTTCCTAGAGCGCTATAATTTGGAGGTGTTCAAGCGTCGAGTGTATAGAGACCTTCCCGACAAAGGCAACGCACCCGCAACGCCCCTGGTGTTGCAGATGTCCGGGTGATAGTAACCACTTAACATCAGGTGGTATGGTATGGTATTTGCTCGTTTGCCCCTCTTTTTTTTATAAAAAGCCGCGAGCAAAAGCTAGTAACATAATGTTCATTTATTTTTCAATATTTTTAGAAGTAAATTAGATGATGGGATATTTTGCATTTCGTGAAGTGTCTGGACGTCGAATACAATGTTGGAATAATTTAGACTAACCCCTTCTTTTAATATTTAATATAACGGGTCTTATCGCGATATCTAATGGTAGTAATACCATTTCTATTGCCCAACGTTCCGACGTTGTCGATGTCAGCTCGTGACCACGACGGAAGCAATGGAGACCCGTTATATTAAATATGAATGGTATAAATCTCGAAAGTTTAAAATATATAATCCTTACCATCTGGCAACCCAAGTAGAAATCAAATCAAAATCGACTTTATTCTTATTTTACAAATTTGTCACGTCAGATCCACGTGGAGCGACCGGAATGAGGACCCTACTGAAAACAGCCGACGAGAAACTCAGCACTTGTAGAGGAGAGCAAGGGTGGATCTAGCCCTCAAAAAAGGTCACAGCCACCCAAAAATCGGCAAAATACCAGTCAGATTACGAACTTGTTCATATGATCACTCAAAACGTAATTTTGAGTTTGTTTGCACATTAAGATTCTAATAAAGAAATATCTATCGTTCAAAACTTTAATCTTAAATATAAAATCACTTGGGGTGACTGATTCATCAACGCAGAGCCTAAACCGCTGGGGCTACAAAACTCGAAATTTTGGCAATAGGTGGCTTTTAGGTTGTAGGCATCCACTAAGAAAGGGTTTTTTGATTATTCACCCCTAAGAGGGTGAAAAGGGGTAAAAACGTTTGTATGCAAAATCTTATTCCGTGGTCGTATTAACTTAAAACTTAATACACATACTTCTGGATGATAGTAATGAAATGTTAAATAGAAAACAGGGTACTATTATTCCACACTGGGGTGCAAGGGGGTTGTAAAGTTTGTATGGAGAAAATTTTTTTTTTTAGCCGATTTTCCTTAAATTCAGCATAAACATTACTTAGGGAGAATAACTAAATACGTGTATCCCAGAATTTCAAAATCATCCCTTATAGTGACGCTAGGGGGTATTAAATCCTGGAACGGTAATAATTTCGCCGGTAGATTTATTTAGCTGAAACTTTTACAGCGTATTTCTATCAAGACAAAGGGATGTATTAAAAAAGAGCTTTTCGATATTTCATTTCAAAACGGCTGCAATGGGGTAAAATCATTTGTATGCAAAATGTTAGCCTGTGGTCATATTTACTTAAAGCTGAATACTCATTCTTCTTTATGCTAATAATAAAATAAAACACAATCATGTATCAATATCAACCCCAACCCACAGAGGTGCAATGGGGTAGTTTAGCTTACATATTTGAAAAAAAAAAATCTTTAAATTAAATATTTATTATATATACGCGTTTAGTAATTAAATCCCTTCGAGGATGGTGTTTTACCCGTTTTTTTTAATTGGTTCTATCAAATTCCAAAATTCACGGGCGAAGCTGCGAGCAAATGCTAGTACAATATATATATGTAATCATTTTGAGAATTGAAAAAGGGTTTAATATGGATATTTTAGGTAAATAGAGAAGAAAAAAAGGCTTCGCAATTTTTTTAGACGCCATTTTCTCAAAATAGAGTGAAAGCTACACGAGCTTGATCCTTGCGTTCAATTAACCTTACCATATGAGGGAACTGCCTGGGCAGAGCTAGGACCCCACCAGATATTCTGAACGTTGAGCTATTGGAGGATATGCCGCACGTGTCGTTCCTCGTGTAAGCAGACGAATACTCGTCCATCGAGACGCATTTGTTGAAATACCGCTGGTAATTAACGCATTCTGAAATTGGAGAAAGACTTCTGAAATTAGTGAGAACCAGGCAGGTTACCTAATGTAAAGTGATCATCAAACAAGAAAATTTGCAGCACCAGAAGAGCTAAAAAGGAATGAGTGTTAAAGAAGATTGTTCGCTGATAAGCAATACTGTGTCAAGCCACACGGACTTCACGGACACATTATCAAAATACATCAATATCCGAAATTGACTTTTAGCGGGTAGCAACATTTCTACTTATTAGCATCCAATTGTCTTTCAGAAATTAATCTGTATAAAATTCAGAGAATGAGAAAGGCAGCCAAAAATATTAGCTATTGCTGCGGATTTTGTGTGATAAGGTGGTACTTTCTCTATCGAAAAACTTATATGAGCTGTAGTCAATTTGATAACAGGCACGTTGCGCAGTGGTCACAGCAACTGACTGTAGCGCTAACGGTCGCGGGTTCGATCCCCGCTCACGGCAAACGTCTGTATTGCCCATACGGATGCTTGTCGTGGTCTGGGTGGTTGTGTTAGTTTTGTGTTTCCGGATCCCCGACACAATACCACAAGGTCTTAATGGGGGCCGTTGAGTGTGATGCGTTTATTTATTTATTTATTTATAATCAATGGGCTTCAGCTAGGTTTCCTTAAAATAAGTATATTTTGAAGTCATATTTTCCATACTCCTTATTAGTAATTGAAGGAAAATATCATCAGAAAACCTGCATGTGCCGGGAGAAACTCTTACTTATGTATATCCGCCCCGCAGTGGAGCAGCGTGGTGGATTCAGCTCTAAACCTTATCCTTAATAGCAAAAGAGGCTTTGTTCAAAAGAGGGTTATTACAATCTGTTACTTGACTTACTTTAATGTCCTTATATTACAATAGGTACGTACTTTTCCAAAGAAAATGCTGGACTTTGGTTTTAAGCTTCGGCTGCGGTAGAGGCGGGCATTGTTTGGGTTCAGGCGGCTCTGGTAGCTCCGGTGTGTTCTGACAGCACAGGATCGGCTGCTTACCTTCGTAGCGACAGGTCTGAAAAGTATTAAAACATACAATTCTTACTAATAGTACAAACTAAACTAACTTATCGTTGTCTTAGATTTTCGCGATTATTATTCATTGAAATGAAACTATTTTAAACGGATTTAAATCGCGTATATTAATTATTTTTATCATCCCGACGTTTCGAGCACTTTGCAGCGTTCGTGGTCACGGGTAGACTAAACTAACTTGCGTAAAATAATATTTTGAGAAGATTGTGTCTTTGAGAAATGATTCACTATATAAATTTTTAGCGTCTTTAACTTTTATTTTTGAGACAAAAATTGAAAGAATTTTAGTATGTCTCCAACTGTCTAAAATTCATCAAAATTGGTTTTGCAACTCAGGCGTGGACAGGTAACAAAGAGACAAACTGATAGACAGAACTACTATTTTATCCTCTTAGGAGTAGAATTAATCAAAATCCTATCTTAGCGGATGCCTACGTCATAACATCTGTCAAATTTCAGCCAGATTCGTCAGTGGTTTGGGCTGTGCGTTGATAGATCACTATGTCAGTCAGTCACGTTTGAATTATACTTATTTCGATTTCTAATTCTGATCCAAAATTACTACAAATCTTTGAATGTAGTTTCATTTAATTTAAAAATCTTTGAGATCCTTACCATATCTTTTGACTTGATGACTCCATCGTTAGATGCTTTGAAATAATCTTTGAAGATACCAGTTCGGAACAGGAGATTCTGTGAAGGACAGCAGACGATCCTCACGTCATCTTCATAGCCGCAAGTCTGGAAGTAAATATGTTTTTATGAAAATAGTCCCTGAAACAAGATCATGAGATCCTAATGGGGGCCGCGCCGTTGAGTGTGATGCGTTTATTCATTTTATTTTTGTCGTTTAACAAAAAACATTTTTAATAATTTTCATTTTAAGGTACTCTGTGCGCCATTATTGTCACTCTTAGATATAATGATCACTTAACAGTTAAGGGTACGGAAGAAAAACAGTACGACGCATTACAAGAGGAGTCAAGAACACGTTGTTAAAAATGGAATAAGGATTGATAATGGTGTGTAAGGGAATGAATAGAGGGGGAAGTTTTAGGCTTTATAAAGAAGAACACTCACAGGCGGCTTCTTCTGTTCCTTATCAATTAATTCGATCGCGTAAGGGCAGTGGTAGATTCTTCTGCAAACGCCAGTTAAGTCATCTTGGCTGCAGATGATCCCTGGAAATTAAAACTATTTACATTTATGTATATACTGAGAGCATATATGGATGATAAGCAATAGTATGTCAAGGGACACGGACTTCATTTTGAGGTAATGGCGTATTTCGGTAACGGTATAATGAATTAAAACAGATTGGTATATTAAAAAAATTATCTTAGAATAAATTTTTCAACTATGACATGACATTATTACTTCTTCTTTTTCTTGCCCTGGTCCCACTTTCCCTTCCCTTCCATTCCTGCCTATCAGCCGTCATCTCAACACTCACTCCTTTCTTACCCGTGTCACCTTTTACGCAATCCATCCATCTTTTCTTTGGTCTACCTCGAGTAATATAACCGTCCACAGTCATATCTAGCACTCTTCTTGTCACGTGGCATTCATCCCTCCTCATAACATCTAATCTATTACTCATCAACTTATCTGTTACTGGAGTCACTTTTAGACTGCCTCTGACAAGCTCTTTTCGTACCTTATCCATTCTAGTCACTCCACACATCCATCTCAACATTCGCATCTCCGCCGTAGGCACTCTCTTTTCATCCATCCCTTTCGTTGCCCAGCACTCAGATCCATACATCACGACAGGTCTTATTATTATTATATAAATGTTCCCCTTAATTTTAAGGGGCATTCGTGGGTCGCAGATTCATCCATTTCAAGATCAAGATCCAAGATAACGGAAATCGGAGCAGACCGGAAGGGATACACCATCTCAGGCAGTAATGCCACCAATATTACAATACAATACAATACAATACAAATACTCTTTATTGCACACCAGTCAATTTGCAAAGTACATAGAAGGAAAAAAATAAAGAAAGATGTACAAAGGCGGTCTTATCGCTGAAATAGCGATTTCTTCCAGACAACCTTTGGGCATAGGACAAAATATAGTAAAAGCGGTTTGGAGGAGCACAACTAAAAAGAGAAAAAACAAAAAACAAAGAAATGCGTTGACTTATTGAATTAATAAAAATTGAAAATAGGAGTGGAGACAACACGCCACCTTGTGGAACGCCAGCACTTACGCAAGACCAGTCTGAATAAGAATCCTGGACGCGCAGACGTTGCCGGCGTCCGTACAAGTAACTATATAAGTTCAGATAATTGGCAGAAATTAAAAGTGGAAAACGTCGAAGGAGTTCCTATGGCTGAAAGATAACTAAGTGTATTCGATTTTGTTGTACTATCAATAGTAGCAGAAGATGTAAAATATTTATTGAGATCATTGAGATCGATAAAATTTGAATTAACATTCTGCTTATTTTTGCCAACTCCGAGTGATTTAAGAAATTTCCAAATTTTAGCAGAGTCTTCTTCCTCTATTATAGATTTGTGAATATGGCGTCGTTGTGCATCTCTACATGCTTTGTTGCAGCGATTCCGTATCTTTTTATATTTCTCCCAATTACAAGGTGTTGGTTGTAATTTGTATCTTACTTTAGTTCTACTTTTTATGTCTTGCAGAACTTTTATATCCGCATTCAACCAAGGAGCAGGCAGATGCTTAATACGCACTGGTCGTATAGGAGCGTGGATGTCAAATAACTGGGTCAAAAGAGAATTGAAAATAGCTAGTTTTTCATCCACTGTAGATGCGTTCAACACGATTGACCAGTCAATCATAGCTACGTCTTCACGCAAGCGACTTAAGTCCATGCCACTAAATTTCTCGGGGGTCTCATTTTATATGAAAGAAACAAGAGGTCGTGGTAGGAAAAAGCTTCAGCTGGACATTGTCCGTGCTTTTCAACGTGATCAGGAGAAGAGACGAGAATTAAGTCAAGAAGAGATGGAGAGCAATTAGGAAAGGAATGCGTAGCTTTTAAAGGAAGGATATGCATATTGGCCGAATTTATAAGCGAGCAGAGACGCGATGACCTGCAATCTTGCTTAAGAAGGCAAGTATTAAAATCCCCCATCAATATTGGGAGTATACAATTCAAGGAGATTTTCAAAAGAGCCAAAATAGTCTACAGTAAGTGATGGGATATAATAAACACCTAAGAGGAGATTAGTGTAGGAAAATTTTATTTCAATAAAAAGGTGATCAGGACCATACCCGTCTTGGGAATTAGAATTACTAATGATGGTAAAGGGAATATGAGGGCGAAGGTAGATTGCGACGCCGCCCCCGGTTCGGCCAATGCGATCGTTGCGGATTAGATGGTAACCAGGAAGAGAGTAGGAAGTAGATGGTAAACAAGGTTTTATAGGTATTACATAATGCAAAATAACATCGATGAAACATAATACAATATTCGAAACATTAAATTAGGAAACTTTTTTTCGTTCTCATGTAGTTTAGATTATTAAAAAAAATATATAATATTAAATAGGTACGTTACGCATTTATACATTAATATCTCCGAATTTGACTTTTTGTGGTTTGAAACATAATTGCTTATCAGCATCTAAATATAGATAGTAGTGTCAATACACGTAAAGAAAAAGTATTTACATTAATTGGACGCTAATAAGCAATACTATGCCAAGCCATACAGACTTCATTTTGAGAAAATGGCGTCTAACGATAACATACCTATTCTTAATAAATCTGTTTGAAGACGTATAATATAATCTTTTATTTTATTTTTTGATAAACGGTATAATGAATTAAAATCAGACTGATACATTTAATTTATTATATAACAAAAAGTTATTTAAATATTTGAGATTATTGTATAAATCGTAAATAAATAAATCAGCCAAGTGCGTGTCGGGCCACGCACAATGTAGGGTTCCGTAGTTGTCAAAATTGTTAAGATCGGTCAAGCAATCTTCGAGTACCTATTTTCGTAAAAATGTTTGAATGTGAATTATACTAACAATTTTGAACATTAAATGTTCGTCGATTATTTATTATTCTAACACTTGTAAAATATACTTAGCGCCGATAATTTTCCTTCCTGATTAGCGCCTATGAAATCTATGGAGATTTGGTTGAAAACTTCATAAGTGCGATTCAGAACCACTCGCGACATGTTTTATTGAGACATTGTTTTATACCTTATTTTATATTTAATTTTAATTTAAACTTATTAAATATTTATTTATTTATTCATTTAAATTCATATATTAATTTAAAATTATTAATATTTACATAATGTGATGCTTTAAAAAGTGAAATATTTATTTTTACTTGGATCATCTAAAACTCGATAACCATAAGAACCCACATATCCGTGATAATTTTCCTTTTAAATTCATTATATGTACCACTATCGTGAATTTTTTCATATTTTTAGACGCAGCAGTTTAGTGGGTAGAGGGGGGGACACTTGACTCTAAGAAAAATTGACACGTCAAAGCTTAATATTTCGGAAACAGTTCGTCGTTCGGAAAAATGGTTTTCCCACACCTATAACATTTTTAAAAGACCTATCTAACGATACCCCACAACGTGGGATAAATGAGAAAAAAAATTTTTGGTCTCTCTTAACACATAGGGAAGACACGCTAAAAAAAAATATTTTTAAGATTTTATTGTACGACTTTCTCGGCGTAATTCATATGTATACTCATACCGAATTACAGCTTTCTGGTATTAAGGGTTTCGGAGCAAAGCCGCGGACAGACAGACAGACAGACAGACGGACATGGCGAAACTATAAGGGTTCCGTTTTTTACTGCGGAACCCTAAACATGGAACTCACCTTAAATTCGAATCAAGTAATTAGGAAACTTTTTCCCTTACTTATTTAATTTATATGAGTACAATATTTTTGGATAATGTTATATATAAAAATTTATCAATATCTCCGAATTTGACTTTTTGTGGATTAACACATTATTGCTTATCAGCATCCAATTATGAAGGTAACACTGGTTCGAAATCAAGATTCTACCGAGAAGAATCCGCATGAAACTCGTAACTATCTTTTAAAATTTAGTCAATACAATTTGTTAAACATTCTGTATGAAATTCGGTGACTAAATCCACGCATCTTTACTAACTTAGAATGATGAATGAATTGAGTCATTCGCAGTTTGTGTGCTGTATTTTCCTTTACATGTAATTATTGATTATCCCCTTAAGTCATCGTGTTTGTAAGTTCAAAATGGTTGAGAAAATATATAGGTATTAATATAATGCCGCAATACACTAATCCAAGTTAGTCCATATTAGGGCGCTGATATGCAATACTGTGTCACGGACTTCATTTTGAGAAAATGGCGTCGAAAGATGTCAAACCTATTCTTAATAAATTAATTTGTATTATATATCCAACTTTTCTTTTTTAATTTGATAAAAGGTATAATGAATTAAAAGGAGATTAAAACCAGTAATTGACAAATTGCAAAATATGGAACGCACTTGAAATTCAAAACATTAAACTATGAAACTTAAATTTTATTTATTTGTATGACACCCGGGCTATTAATATGAATCTATTAAACCCAAATTCATTTAAAATGGCCTTATAATTTAGGCGCTACGGTGGAACACATACATACATAGACAGTCAAAATCATTACCCTCTTCGCTTCGCCAAGTCGGTAAAAAAAACATGTTTTTGCAACTTTGCATTGAGGTGCGACCTCGTTGCTCTGTATTGTATGTATTTTAATATTAAAATTGCCTTACTACAAAAGAGTTAAAGTTACGTTAAACGTGTAACTTCTATAAAAATTCTCTCTCACACACACACACACACACACAAACACATTCAAACAAATATATACAGTAATGCAGGTCTGTTTACCTACTAATCTTCACTTTATATTTTTTTTCTAAAGCTTTAAATTGTTCATAACTTTTGTTCAAATTCTCTATTTTATGGTTAATATTATGTATTCAAAGCCATGTCTGAAGGATCTAGTTTAGGAATCGGGGATAAGCAATATTATGTCAAGCCTCACGGACTTCATTTTGAGAAAATGGAGTCTAAACATGTCAAACCTATTTTTAATAAATTTGTTTAAAAAGTTTTTGAAAGAGCTGTCTTCCCGCCTCGTCGAAACTACAGGTGACCGAAGGGCTGGTGGCTACCTTGGCCAGCATATCAGTCTGGCCATACAAAGAGGTAATGCTGCCAGTGTTTTGGGCACCTCGCCTCACTGTGACATCGATAGTTACTTAGGTTTAATATAGTTATTTTTAATTTCTCTTTCTTTTTATTTTTAATAATATTATTTGTTTTTACTTTACAATTAAAATGGTATAAATAAAGATGTATAAATCCATTTTTTCTTTTCAATTTTGATAAAATATTTAATTTATTAAAATCAGATTAGTATTATCAAAAGTTTTATCTAATAATAAGTTTTTCAAATATATTAGATTATTTTATATTTCAAAATATAGAACACACTACAATGTTCGAAACATGTTTCCGAACGTTATTAATTTAGTATTCCTTAAAAAAAATTGAATAATGTTAACATTATTAACACATGATGCATTGTCAGAATACATCAATATCTCCGATTTTGATTTTTGTGGCTTGAAACACTATTGCTTATTACACATATGAGTGTAATCGTAGCCTAGTGGTTAGAACGCGTCGATCACGAACGCCGAGCGCGGGTTCATCACCGCCTAAGAAAGTTGTGTTTTCAAGTGCTAAATTGTTTAAATTCATCTCGTGCTCGGTGGATAACAATATCGTGAGGAAACCTGCCTGTGCTACCTTTCGATGGTGCTGGATTAAGCTCTCTACCCTCTCCTTAATTGGAGAGGCCTTGTCCAGCAGTAGGATATTTACGGGCTGTTACTTTGCTTTATTTACCCGACTTCACTAAGCAAAGGAGCGTAATGTATTTATCAGCAAATGTCGCTGCTTTTCAAGAATATCGATGCAACTAATAATGATGAATTTTAGGGAACGGGGTTTTTAAATTTCTTTATTAACGTGTTGGTGCATAGCTGCGAAATTTAAACGATCCTTTGATGTTATAAGTTTATTGATTTAAAGAAAATTCATCATCGCAACTCTTTCCATGATAAAACAACAAAGATTTATGGTCTTTCGACATACTTAGTTCTATTTGTTAGAATTTTGAAATACTACGATATTCTTGTCAAACCAGCGATGTATTTATGTGGAATTTGTTGCAATATTTAGATTAAACGCGTGGGCCGATTTTGGTAAATGACGCCTTAATAGAAGAGGTCTTATCTAGTAGTGGGACGAATACAGGCTGTTACTTTTTTTCTAGGCTTTAAAACATCACTCTACGGCCCATGGGAGGGGAGCTATAACCGTAAACGTGTGTGAAACGAGTCACGTGTATAATGAACACTTTTCCTTATTCGTTACTGTTTATAAAAAGATCTTGTTTGGTAAGTTTTTTTTGGAAACTTTTTAAAAATCAAACTGTTATTAAAATCGGTCAAATGTGAGTCGGATTCTCGTATAAAAGAAACTATAACTTTCTTTGCTTCTATGAGTTATAGCGTGATGTAATATAGCCTATAGTCTTCCTCAATAAGTAAACTACCTAACATTAAAATAATTTTTCAATTCGAACCAGTAGTTCCTGATATTAAACAAACTCTTTAGCTTTAAAATATTAGTATAGAATAGTTGTATTAATTTGAGGAAAAACTTACGAAAATAATGTATTCTCTACTTTGATCTTTTACGCAACGCACGCACACAACGAAAGCTCTCAAAAGGAATATTTTGTAACGTTTTTGCAACATTTTTCTTTAATACTCCGCTCCTATTGGTCGTAGCGTGATGCAATGTAGCCTATAGGCTTCCTGGATAAATGGACTATCCACTACAAAAAGATTTTTTTCTAATTTGAACCAGTATTTCTTGAGATAAGCGCGTTCAAACAAACAAACTCTTCAGTTTAATAATATAACTATTAACATTTTGGGCAATTTCAATTATTTTGTTAAATAAACATGAATGGATTTAACAAACGGTGTGAATCAGTTTGTATTTATATCCTCTATGCCAAGCCAAAAAACTAAAAAAATTTAGGTTTTTTTGAGCCAAGTACAATACCTGCCGAGCACAATATTATCGACATCAAAAGTAAATAAAAAACACAATTAAGTTCCGTTCAGTTCAGTTTCATTTTGATAAAAATTCTACGAGACCGATCTGAAAGTATACCCTTTCGAATAAAAAAAGAATTTTCCAAATCGATTACGAAATGACGGAGTTCTGATACCACAACAAAAAAAGTCGATTAATTGGTGTATTCAAACAATCTTTATATAATAATATGTATAAATATATATACAACAATTAAATATATCATATTAAAGTCTATGAATACATGATTACGTCATAAGACATTAAAAGATCAAGTTTTCTACTGACATAATTAAATTAAAATATAAAATAGAATTCGTAAACAAAACTTACATTTATGACAGTTATATTCTTATAATATAATAATACATTATTAATTAATAATAAAATGTTACGATATGACTGATGTGGATTCTGTTATAAAATAATACGTATATATACAAAAGAATAAAGCCTAAATTCAACTAGAATAACGCACTTTAAAAT
The DNA here is from genome assembly GCA_037950945.1 of Hypolimnas misippus. Lineage (NCBI taxonomy): Eukaryota > Metazoa > Arthropoda > Insecta > Lepidoptera > Nymphalidae > Hypolimnas > Hypolimnas misippus. Next base: position 584,731 of record JBBEEQ010000002.1, read on the forward strand.
GGTACCATAATTTCGAAAATAGAGTCAGATGTCCCGGAGTTTATAAGACACAAACAAATTGTCTTTCTATATTTTTATTACTATAGACATGTCTTAAAAATACCTTACCTGTACGATTTTTACACCACGCGAACTCAAATAACACTAGCAACAGAACTATATACTGATAGAAACTCATTTTAGTATATATCTCACATATGATATAGTAACAATTACGCGTTCGTAGTTATGTAGCGACTGTCCTTGATCACTCTTGAACACTTTGTGAATCTTGTTTCTCGTAGTATATAGTTTTATATATGTATATATGTATAATTTCCTGTATTCGTATTGGCGCGTAAATACATTTTGACGCAAGGTGGACACGAGTGGACGCATAAGCAATACTGTGTCAAGCCACACGGACTTTATTTTGAAAAAATGGCGTCTGAAGATGTCAAACCTATTCTTAATAAATATGTTTGAATGATTATACATCCAACTTTTCTGTTATTTTTTGATAAAAGTATTTAGGATATAAAAGCAGATTGATATGTTTAATATATTATCTAAAATAAGTTTTGCTAATATTTGAGATTATTGCATAAATTGCAGAATATGGATCGCGCTTGAAATTCGAAACAATTAATTAAGAAACTTTTTTCCGTACTTACATTTTTCATCATTTATACTTTTGTGGATACTTTAAGGTGGCTAAACGGAAACATCCTTACTTATATTGTAAAGAGTAAAAATTTGTTTGTAACTTTGTATATAGGGAGTAATATATTTATATTTTTTGCCATGTCCGCCATGGTCTCGTTTACTTAGTCTATCATGTCGGTGAAGGAGGCGGCGGAAAGGGAACGAGAAGCGGACGCTCTCGCTGACCGGATCCGCAGACGACGAACGGGAGAAGACGACGTTATGCGCACCTTCTTCCTCCTCCATAAGGAAGATACTTAAAAATACCTAAGAAGAGCGTCTTCCACACACCACCAGGGCATAGGCCATCTGTAGGTAAAGACGGCCCACCCAGAGGTGGGCCAATCGTCGGGGCGTCACGGTAGCTTGCTTAAGCGATCCCGTTACGTTATACTAAGATGATGAGGGCACCGCTGGTGGAGAGGGGGGGGGGGGGGGGGGGTAATATAAATAAAATAATTGGATAGCCCGTTTATTGATAAAGGTTATAGTTTATATTACACCGCGCTCACTTAACAGCAGCGAGGCAGTAACCATAAACGCGAATTGGGTCAGCCAGTTAAAATAAAACAATAAATTCAGTTTAAATTATGTGTTTTTATTCATTTTCTTCCATTCCTCCGGCCAGGCGTTTTCAATTATCCAGTCCAAGTAGTAGGAGACCCGTGTGTAGACACCCACATTCCCCCCGCACCTCGGCCCGAAGGAGACGATACCTTCGATGGCGTATGAGCACTCTAGATTCGTGAACAATGCCATTAGTGGTCCTCCGCTGTCCCCCTGGAAGATATATTAATTGGTGACGTGCTGGATATCCGCGGATATTCGAAGGAGAAGAAGGATCCGTATTATTCGACGGATATTTGGACGCTGATAAGCAATACTATATCAAGCCACACAGACTTCATTTTGAGAATATATCGTCTAAGCATGTCAAATCTGTTCTTAATAAATTTATTTAAAGAGCATGTACATCTTTTCAAGAATTCAAGTGCTAATTTTTGTTTAAACAAATCTTGAGATCGGTGTAGGAAAACATCGTGAGGAGACCTACATGTGCCGGGAGAAATTCTGACACATGTATGTATATCCGTCCCGCAGTGGGTCAGCGTGGTGGATTAAGCTTTAATCCTTCTCCTTAATGGGAGAGGAGGCACTTGCCTCGCAGTGGGACATTTACAGGTGTTGGGAATATATCATAAAAGTAAATAATACTGTATTTTCTTTATGGTAGCTCGTTGATCAGTTAGTTATTATTATATATCGGCAGTACGCACCCTCCCTCTCTCTAGGATAGATTGCTCGTCTTTACTTTCAGAAATATATTCATAATTACGAATAAACTAGAGACTAGAACCCCAGAGATAACCTATCAACAGGCTGTTATTGAGAACTGAGGTAGAGCTTAGCTAGTGACTATAGCTCGTCTACGAGCTGGTTAACCCGGAGTACCGCACTCTCGCAGAAGATCGTCGTGAAGTAGCTAATATGGCTATGTTTTGTACGGTGAGTGAGAGAGCTAGAAGCCTAACCCCATTCCTTTCTAAGCTGGCAACGAATTTGTACGCCATCAAAACGAATTAAACGACGTCTTATCAAAATCGGTCCACGCGTTTGGTCTAAATAGAGCCACAAAGGTACAATTTCATAAAGGCTGCTGAACTGATTACTGTCCTTTGCTAAGCTCAATTTTACTTTTTAACTGACTTCGAAAAAGGAGGTTCTATGTTCGGCTGTACGTACTTTTTTATGTTTGTTCACCGATTTTTCCGCCGTGTGTGGACAAATTTTCAAAATTTTTTTGTTGTCGAAGTCGGTTTTTTTAAAGTTTTTATTTTATATAAATAGATGTGAATTGCGTATGTTTAAACTATACCTTGCAGCTGTCATGTCTTATAGACCCCACGGAGCCTCCCGCGCAGATCATCCGCTTCGGCACGTACATGCCGTGAAGCTTGTGGTCGCACACGTGTTCAGTGACTCCGATGCTTGCCTGTAGGGTACATTGAAAAAGCTTTTATTTTGCTGGCTGTCCCTTGCGGCTGCACGCGTTTATGGTTGCTGCTTCGCTCCTATGAGTGAAGCCCATAGCCTTCCTTAATAAATAAACTATCTAACAAAAAAAATTTAAACCATAGTTCCAGAGATTAGTGCGTTCAAACAAATAAACTCTTCAGCTTTATAATAAAAGTTAGCTAAATTAATAATCCCCTACACAATCATGGGGCCCCATTTTCCCAATGTGCTCAGAGCCCCCAATCGGTTAATGACGCTGCTTATAAAACACACTTTAGGTAATTTTGTTAAAAGCACTCACATAGAGCAGAACGTCAGATGTTTGTTCTGTTTCCCCCGTTTGTCCCCACCCGGATATGATCCGCTTAGATTCTACCTTCTGACCCGGGAGGGGTAAGCAAGCCGGCCGGATGAACTCGTTGAATTTTACTCTGACAAAAAAAGTAAAAATTATTTCAATGCTGATAAGCAATAATGTGTCAACCCACAAAAATAATTCGGAGATATTGATGTATTCTGATAATTTTTTAAAGTAATTTAAACTCAACAAGTACGGAAAAAAGTTTCTTAATTTAATCTTTCGAATAATGAAGTGTGCTTAATATTTTGTTATATGCAATAATCTGAAATATTTAAAAAACTTATTGCTAGATTAAACTTTTTATTATACCACTATGCTTTTAATTAATTACACATTTTATCAAAATAGAAAAGTGAAGTTCGATATATACGTTAGACAAATTCGTTAAGAATAGGTTTGACATCTTTAGACGCCATTTTCTCAAAATGAAGTCCGTGTGGCTTGACATAATATAAATCATTGAATGAAATACACATTATTGTACACCAAAATTTACAAAAGAATTACATAGAGATAGAATATACAGTATACAATCGGCGGCCTTATCGCTAAAGAAGAGCGGTCTCTTCCAGGCAACCGGCTTGGCATATGACAATATATGAAATAAGAAATTATTGATGGAGATGTACTAGATAAGAAGAAAGAACTATAATTACATAGAAGAACAGAAGATCAAATAGTGTTATAAGGAATTGAAGAAGGAGTACTAATTATAGATCAATATAATATTAATAAATATGACATAATAATGCAATTTTTTAGAAGAAATTTGGTTAGCATAAAAAAGTTATAGTGAGCTAACCTTAAAAGATAGACATATGCTGTCGCGGACTTTTTTTTAGAACTTTTAAAGGGGAACAATTCTGCCATACATGATTTTTGCGAAGCTTTAACCGTTTAGTCCGGGTTCCCTGGCCTATTTTTTCACTTGATTAGTAACAAGCTAATTTTCCGTGAGTAGCTTCGTTTCAATGAGACGCCCAACTTTTTCCTGTGCGAAAATTCTCGATTGTGGTAGGTGACAGGGGTAGCAGGAATAAAAGATGTTGACTTTATGATTCTCATAAATTTATTACTAACTGGATTTTTTTTTGTAAAATCTAATGATAATAATCTAAATTATTCGAAAACATTTTTGTCCTACAAAATGTATGGTTTCATCAAAATGTCCCCCTCCTTCCAACATGTATCGATAACAAGGTCATCAAAAATAATTGCTAACCAGCTGATTTATTTTTTTTTACTTCGTTAATATTTATATAATCTAACAGTTATATTGTCCTACAAATTGCATGGTACGTTATCCCGGTCCTACGCTCGAAAATAGTAATACAGATCCATGATGTTAAAATAATTACTATCAAGCCAAATCTTCGTGAATAGCATCGTTTCTATAAGACGCCCAACATTTTCCTATGGAAAATTCTCGATTGTGGTAGGTAACAGGGGTAGCAGAGATAAAAGATGTTGATTTGATGATTCTCAAAAATTTATTAGTAACTGGATTTTTTTCCGTTAAATCTAATAATAATAATCTACATTATTCAAAAAAAATTTTGTCCTACAAAATGTATGGTTTGATCGAAGAGTCCTCCTTCTTTCAACCTGTATCGATAACGAGGTCATCAAAAATGATTGCTAACCAGCTGATTTTTATTTTTTTACTTACTTAATAATTATATAATGTAACAGTTACATTGTCCTACAATTTGCGTGGTACGTTATCCTGGTCCTCCAATTGAATCTATATTTAAAATTCATGAAATTAACAAGCAAATTATTATCTGTATTTCGTTACTACAGCGGTAGTCATGCGCAGAGCATACATATTTTTCTACCAATTTTTATAAAAAATAAAGTTATTTAAATTTTAAAAAACATGTTATCACTGTATTTTTACCCTAACATTTAAATTCTTGGGAATTTTAAGTTATTCAATGGTCGAAACTCGCAAAAAATGGGACATAATTCCTTATTGGTTGAAACGCGAACCATCTTCATTTATTATTGACCAATTTTGAAAATAAAAATTAGAAAAGATGGTAGACCTTGCAGGCCGTCCCTGTAACTTCCCGCTATTCCCATACCTAAGTGCTTGGATTTCGTTTATTACCCTGTTTTTGAGCTCTGCGAGCTCAAAACTATAGTATATAGTACATTATTTATATATATTTTTCTATATAGTACATTATTTTGACCTCTCCGTGCTCAATACAAGAGCTGCACTATGCTTTTGAGCTCTTCGAGCTCAACAGTCTGATAACAGTTTCATAAAGTACAATTTATGTAAATTTAAATTTTTGAATGAATCAACCGATTTTCACTCGATTGGTGGCCATCGATGTTATTTTTCAAGTCCTGTGGAAGACTCAAAAATACCTATTGATCATATGAAAATTTTCGAAATAATTTGAAAAAAATCAATTTTTTAGATTTCTTTCGTTCACGATAACTCACAAACGAATCAACCGATTTTGATTTGGTTTGCGGCAATCGACGTGGTTTTACAAGGTTGAGAGCTGATTAGTTGTTGGAATTGATTGATTAAGCTATTTAAAAGTTAGTTTGAAAAAAACCACATTTGAAAAATTTATTTTTTTTTTTTTTTTGAGATTTCTCAAAATCTAAAGAATGAAATTGGTCCAAATCATATTAAAAATCTAAGTTCAAACAAAACCTTTCGAATGACACCAATTTTTACTAAATTTATCTAGCCGTTCAAAAGTTATAAGGGAGTTACATACTCACACACACACACACACACACACACACACACACACACACACACACACACACAGGCATAGTCACACCCTCGCGGGAATGGTCACGGAAGCTTCCTAGGACCCCGAAACATTGAGATCTGATTAAAACTCGATTTTTGCAAAACGGGGTAAAACCAATAACTTCCCGATTTTTAGAAAATTGTTAATTTTCTTAGCGGGAAGTTAAAAATATTTGAGAGTCTTGAAGTTAGTTACGATTTCTTATTGGTTGAAATTCATTCGCATGCACTTTTTAAATTTCTAGAGTTACAAATAGGAAAACGAAAAAATGGCAATTGTAGGACTAGTAATAGATACCTGTTTTTTTGTAGGACGTTGTTTCATTTGGGCAGAGAACACACTAATCTATTATGTAATATTTTTGTCCTACAGTTAGTAATGAAAAAGATGGTCTTGTAGTATTAACCATTTCGGAGTGTAGGACCGGGATAACGTACCATGCAATTTGTAGGACAATATAACTGTTAGGTTATATAAATATTAACGAAGTAAAAAAAAATAAATCAGCTGGTTAGCAATTATTTTTGATGACCTTGTTATCGATACATGTTCGAAGGAGGGGGACATTTTGATGAAACCATACATTTTGTAGGACAAAAATGTTTTCGAATAATTTAGATTATTATCATTAGATTTTACAAAAAAAAATCCAGTTAGTAATAAATTTGTGAGAATCATTAAGTCAACATCTTTTATTCCTGCTACCCCTGTCACCTACCACAATCGAGAATTTTCGCACAGGAAAAAGTTGGGCGTCTCATTGAAACGAAGCTACTCACGGAAAATTAGCTTGTTACTAATCAAGTGAAAAAATAGGCCAGGGAACCCGGACTAGTTTACTCAGCGCATGCAGCGTAAGCTCTCTCAATAGGAAAATATCCTCCGACTTTGAAACATTCTTCATTGGTGCTCCGCTCCGTTTGGTCTTAGCGTAATAATATATAGCCCATAGCCTTCCTCGATAAATGGGCTATCTAACACTGAAAGAATTTTTCAAATCGGACCAGTAGTTCCCGAGATTAGCGCGTTCAAGCAAACAATCAAACAAATAAACAAACTCTTCAGATTTATAATATTGGTATAGATACCTTATCTGCGTCCGTTTGAGTGTCAAATAAGATATGTAAAGAAAAAAAACAATAGTCACCTTTCATGGAGTTCCAACAGCGCTATGTCATGGTCTTTCTGCCCCTTAACGTATTGTTTGTGGGGAACTGTTCTCACTACGTTCAACAGTAGTCCTTTTGTGTCCTTTTTGTCCAAGGTTCCCATTAACGCGTAACGAACGCGGCCGCTGTAAATGAAATATGTTAATTTGCATGTTTTGTTAAATCCATCAATTTATTGGCTTTAAATTTACTTTCTCACCCACCATACAAAACACGTCAGTATTTTTTTTTTTCACAAGGATCTATGAGCCGATTCCTGGGCGGAGAGATCTGGTTATGTGGAGATTTAACGTTACTCACGGTAAATCTTAGCGTAATGTTATGATAATTTTTCGTAGGAGTGTGGCATGAGCCAGTAGATTGATTTCATGATGGGAGGATGCATATTTTCTTCATCTCCAACACATATTCTAACACAGTCTTAAACTATTTTTTCATAGGCCGTTTTCAAAATTATACTGATTTCGATAAATCCCCTACTGGTGAATTCCTACCATATTATCAAAAGTTGTCAAAAATTTAAAGATTATATATACCGATGGAAATTTGCAAATGAATTCCAGTTAATTTTACGCACCCCATTTTTTACGTCGGATCCCTATCAAGTCTCTAGTGGATCCCCGGGTAGTTATAACCTTATCTTAAGCTAGCTGCCTCTTCCGGTTTCACTCGCGTTTATGGTCACTGCTTCGCGTCTATGAGTCGTAGCGTGATCTTAAATAGCCTAAAGCCTTCCTCAATAAATAAACTATCTGACTCAAAAAGATTTTTTCAATTCGAACCAGTAGTCACCCAGATTAGGCATTCAAACAAATAAACTCTTCTGCTTTATAATATAAGTAGATAACGTGGCCATAAAAATGATTAAACTATTAAGTTTTATATTATATAATTTTATAGACAGTTTCATCAATCAATTCAATCTGGGAATTATTTTAATTTTCACCCGACTTTGTAAAGGAGGAGGGTCTCAATGAATAGTGTGTGCTTTTTTTAATTTGTTACCTCAGAACTCCGTTATTTATTTATTAAAAAAATTGTTTATGGTTTTAAAATCGAAGTAACTAGAATTAATATGTCACTAAAGCGAAGGAAATCACGTACTTTTTATTTGAATTTATTCTATTTTTAGTATTACTTATATACTATTTTATTTTATGCCAGGAGGAAGATACACAGCCTATGGGATCTGACATTTTTTCGATCTAGCCAACCTATATAAGAGCTGAAATCAGGCCACATCTATGAGCTCTTAAACTCATTTTCGAAAAACTTTGGCCTTCCTTCATGGGAACTGTTCAACCTCCAACATATTCTCTTCAAGATCTGAATATTATAATTGTTATGTGCGATTGCATCCGCTAATGGCTATGACTGTCGTGTGTACAGCCAAGTCAACTCACTGGGTGTTTTCCACTAGCACGTGGGCGGCGGTGAGTATGAACCGTTCGCTGATGAGGGAACCGCCCCCAATCCATATGATGTCGACTGGGTCTGAGTATACAGTGTTGTGACAGCCCACGACAGCCTGGAATTATAAGAGTTGCATCAAGATGTCCGGTTTTATAACAGACACCACAGAATTTTTTACAGTTTTCAATGAATAAGTTTAAAGTGTATATTAAAAAATCTTTAATAGCTAAAACATTATTCTGTACAAAATTATAATATAGATGATAATAATGCATGGATTTACTATAGCTGGTTTTCATACAAGATGTTATTTGTAATTTTTAAAAGTTTCTTGCCGGTTCTTCTTAGTAGGATCTACATTCCGTACCGGTGGTAGCTTTTCCTTAATTTAAGTACTTTTTGTTTTTTTTTTTTGACGATTCAAAAGTGCTTTCAAAAGCCTACTTGAATAAAGTATATTTTGATTTGATTATGATTGCGCGCGAAACGAGTACCTGATGATAAGTGATCTCTGCCCATGGACATTAACAACCCAGAGGCTTAAATCCGTTTAAAATAGTTTTATTTCAATGAATAATAATCGCGAAAATCTAAGACAACGATATGTGAATCCAGAGGTGCTATAAATATGACGTCAGCTTAAAAATGATTAACAGAATAGAAAGTAAAGAAAATAATAAGGGGAGGGTTGGGGGGGGGGTGGTGGTTAGGTCGCCGGCTCTGATATACCGTACGAAACGAATTTATATGATATGAACGCTGATAAGCAATAATGTGTCAACCTACAAAAAGAATTTGGAGATATGGATGTTTTCTGACAATGCGTCATGTATTTAACATTTTTCGAAAAATTTCCGAGTGGCTTAACAGAGTATTGCTTATCAGAGTTCATACATCTTCTGTAAGTGTGAGTTACGGTACCAGCCCGTATACGAATTATATTTATTAAATCAGAAAATTCTTTCACACGTATAAGGTGTTCGACGTCAGAGAGATCATTTTCTGCTAAGACGTGAAAGAACTTGGTACACTAGTTCACTTTTTGTATTTCATTATTAGTGTTTCCAAATATGCGACTGAATTTGGAGGTAGTGCTGGTTATTTCAATATGACTTACCATGTGTGGGAATTGCCTCGGCCTGGCTGGGTCACCGTTGAGTATTCTCTCAGTATTTTCATCCCTAGGAGGTATTCCGCAGGTGTTTTGTCTTATATAAGTCCCCGGCATACCATCTGCTTCAACGCATTTATTAAAATATCGCTGATACTCCACACATTCTGAAATTAAGAAGATTGTCGGAGATTCATATTTAATATAACGGGTCTTATCACGATAACTAATGGTAGTAATACTTTTTTATTGCCCGACGTTTCGACGAACGACGAATCGACGTTTCAGTCAGCTCGTGACCACGACGAATGTAACTTCGTCGAAACGTCCAATTACTACCAATAGTTTTCGCGATAAGACCCGTTATATTAAATATGAATAGTATAAATCGCGAAAGTTTAAAATATATAATTGTCGGAGATATTTAAATAAAAAAAAATTGTATTTGTTCAGGTTAAAATAGATTTTGTTATTCCAGATAATAAAAAAAACTGGTTCGATTCGAGAAATTCTTTTTGCAATGGATAGCCTATCATTGAGAAAGCCTATTACATCACGCTACGTACACAAGAGCAAAGCAGTAAGTATCGACGCGAACGAAACTGCTAGTGGCAGTTAGTCTATTATTAAAATGAAATGTTGTTCGTTTGTTTCGCTAAAACACAAGAATGGCTGGACCGATTCGGCTAATTTTGATCTTGTAAGTTCAGGGAAGTAAAAGAAAATGCTGAAAACGATAATCATATTTTCCAATATAAACGTCATTCAGAAAGGTTAGAACTACTATTTAAACATCATACACAGCAATTTACAGCAGAAGTATCATGTTGATCATTTCGCTGCTTTTCAAGAATATCGATGCAACTAAAAATTATGAATTTTAGGGAATGGTGTTTTAAAATTTCTTCATTAATGTGTTGGTGCATAGCTGCAAAATTTAGAGGATCCCTTGATGTTATAACTTTATCGATTTAAAGGAAATTCATCATCGCAACTCTCTTCATGATAGAACATCAAAGATTTATAGTCTTTTGACATACTTAGTTCTATTTGTTAGAATTTTGAGTTACTACGATATTTTTGCAAACCAGGGATTGGTTTTAATGGTCTCTTTGAATAATCTGTCGGCTTTTTATGCGACTGCACGACGTAAGGGATAAGGCAGTTCATACATAGTCATAAACACACTACCCTTCCTGGGTAATGTGGGTATGTATGAATGTTTGTATCTGTGTATGGATGTGTACTGAAAAGGTGCATTCAGAAATTTGTCTGTTTTATTGCTGTAGAATAATGTGTTTGGTCTAATTACTTAAGATAAACATTTCGTGTTCAGTTTTGGCTACATTTAGTAGGTAACACAAAGTTCTTCGGATCATCTAGTATTAGATAAATATATGGACGCTGATAAGCAATATTGTGTCAAGCCACACTGACTTCATTTTGAGAAAATGCCATTTAAAGATGTCAAACCTATTCTTGATAAATTTGTTTGAAGAAGTATATATCCATCTTTTGTTTTCTATTTTGATAAAAGGTATAATGTATTCAAAGCAGATTGATATAATAAAACTTTTTATCTAATGTTAAGTTATCTCTGGGGTTCTAGTAACTAGTTTATTCGTAATTATGGATATATTTCTGAGAGTAAAGACGAGCGATCTATCCTAGAGAGAGGGAGGGTGCGTACTGCCGATATATAATAACTAACTGATCAACGAGCTACCATAGACTGAATACAGTTTTATTTACTTTTATGATATATTCCTAACATCTAATAATAAGTTTTTTTTTTAATATGAGATTATCTTATATATTATTATTACTTTATATTGTAAATTATGGACCGTACTTCGAGATATTCAAGACATTAAATTAAGGAACATTTTTTCCTACTCATTCAGTTTAAATGACTTCAAAAATTGTTTTGAATAATATTAAATACACGCATTATTAGGTAACATCAATATCTCCGAATTTTTGTGGGTTGACACATTATTGCTTATCAGCATCCAGTTATGTTGAATGGTTACATACTATCCCAGAGGAAATGCTCAATGACTTTTTCCTTATTATTGATCGTTACAGTTAGTTTCGGTTTAGGCAGCGGGGGACACTGCACTGGCTCGGGAGGGTTCGGCCTCGCTGGCTTGTTCTCACAACACAGGAGAGGCTGCCTGCCTTCATACCGACAGGTCTGAAACAATAATTAATCCGTAAAATAATAAAAATAAATATTAGTTTAATATCAAAACATTTTGTATCTATGGTCATATCGCGGTATAACAACCAGATGAACGTATCTACAAAATATCGAAAATCTTTTTTTAACTAAAACAGTTGAATTTTTTTTCTATGAAATGGCAAAACAACGTAATTAAGGATTTCACTAATTCCAAACAAAACGTTATATTTATTATTAGAACCACTTTTATATAGAACCAAAAATAACTATATTATGAGTACTGCTAAATTAGGAAAAAGTAAAATTTTTAAAACGTAGATACGTTCATCTGACTCTCATACCGCGATGCTGGTAAGCTGTATTAAGTCGAGCCACACTGACTTCATTTTGAGAAAATGGCGTTTAAAGATGTCAAATCTCTTATTTGGACGCTGATAAGCAACACTGTGTCAAGCCACACAGACTTCGTTTTGAGAAAATGGCGCCTAAAGATGTCAAACCTATTCTTAATAAATTTTTTTGAAGACGTATAGGTACATCTTTTCTTTTCTATTTTGATAAAATTTATAATGAATCAAAAGCAGATAGATTTATTTAATATGTTATCTAATAATAAGTTTTTAAATATTTGAGATCATTTTATAAATTGCAAAATATGGAACGCACCTGAAATTCTAAACATTGAGTGAAGAAACTTTTTTCCATATTTATTTAGTTTAGATGACTTGAAATATATTTGAATAATGTTTAATAGGTACTGTAGTATCAAAATACATCAATATCTCCAAATTTGACTTTTTGTGGGTTGACACATTATTGCTTATCAGCATCCATTTATAAATTTGTTCTATTTTGGTAAAAGGTATAATGAATTAAAAGCAGATTGCTACAATTAGAAGTTTTGTCTACTAATAAGCTTTTTAAGTATGAGACTTTTGTATAAATTGCAACACATGATGCATTAGTAGAACCTATCAATATTACAGATATCATTATATATTATATATGAAATTAATATCTCCGAACTTGAGTTTTCGAGGTTTGACTCATTATTGCTTAGCTTAGAGATTAATCCACCACGCTGCTCCACTGCAAGTTGGCGGATGTGCAGAATTTCTCCCGACACGTGTAGGTTTCCTCCCAATGACTTCCCTCATCACGAACGAGATGAATTTAAACACTTACTGCCTTACTACAAAATATTTAAACAGACGTTAAACGCGCGTCTAAGACAGTTTTGAGTTAAACATGCTTTAGACATAGATTAACATACGTTTAAGTGAGTTTAATAGATGTTTAAAACCTATTTTTGCTGTCAAATGTAACGTATAACATTTTATCAATAAGTTTTTTTATGAGTTTATTCGCTGTTAATTTAGATAATATTTTAAGCAATGTTTAATGTTTAAACACTGTTTAGCTAGACACGTATTCAACATGGTTTTAATGCGTCTTTTGTAGTATGACAGTTGAGCTCTTGAAAACTCAGCGATGTTAGCCGGGGTTTGAATCCACGATCGTCGGTTGATATCGGCGTGTTCTAAGCACTAGGCCAACTGGACTCAAAATTGGATGCTGATAAGCAATAATGTGTCAAACCACAAAATTCTAATTTTGAGATATTGATGTATTCAGATAAATTTAATATTATTGAAAAACTATTAAAAGTCATATAAACTAAATAAGTACGAAGTAAGTTCCTTAATTGTATGTTTCGAATATTAAAATGTGTTCCATATTTGTAAATACACAATAATATTTTGAAAAAATAATTATAGATACTTTTGATTATACCAATCTGCTTTAAATTTATTATATCTTTATCAAAATAGAAAAGAAAAGATAGATATATACGTCTTCAAACAAATGTATTAAGAATAGGTTTGACTTCATCAGACACTATTTAAAAATGAAGTCCGCGTGGCTTGACACCGCTTGCTAATCACCGTTGAATTATGAGTGTTATGTCCCAATGGATCAGCATTTAAAAAGAAGAGGTATATTACCATGTCCTTTGATGTGATTATTCCATCGTTGGATCCCTTGAAGTAGTCCTTAAAAACGCCAGTCCTGTATAGAAGGTTTTGTGACGGACAGCAGGCTATGACGACTTTATCTTCGTAGCCGCAAATCTGAAAATTAATTCATTTTAACAGTTTATTAAACGTGCCAGAAACATTATACAGAAGCATATGGACGCTGATAAGCAATACTGTGTCATGCCACACGAACTTCATTTTGAGAATTTTAGATGCCATTTCCTCAAAATGAAGTCCGTGTAGCTTGACACAGTATTGCATATCAGCGTCCAATTATCCCTAAAAGAGATTTCTTACAGTATATCCGAATTGATGTAAAAGTAAAAGTTAATTTAATTAATCTCTATTGGGGCAGTATCATAGGAGCTCAGAAAATCGAGGAGAGTGAGAGCTTAAACCGGGGGGAAGGGGGGTTATTTCCTTTTTAAGCTTTTTTTTTGTTTACGCAGGGGAAATCTCCGAGTAACCCGATTCCTGGGGGGGGATCGGGTTGTGTGGTGATTTATACCCACTTAAACCCCTGCGATGGCGTTTTTCAGCACGAAAATGGAGAGGCCTCGGAAACCCTTGCGAGGGCGCGCCCTATTTATTCTGCCCCGGGCACTGGTGGGGCTAGGAGGCCGGAAAGACGACGCCTCGGTCGTCCTCGTCGGGCGTGATCGGCCCTCTCCCGGGCCAGCCCTGGTATCTCCTTCTGGACCATGACGGTCTCACAGAAGGAGACTATGACCTCTCACGCCAATTCCTTGCGGAGCATCGTCAACACGACTGCTCGCAGGGTCCTATTTAATCTGGTAACTCATATGTAGCTCATTTTCCATGGGCGGCGGTGATCACTTAACTTTATGTGTACAACCTGCTTCTTCGCGCTACTTTTTATTAACAAGTAACTAATTTTAAAACTCAAAAACCCGACAGCGTTTAAGAGCATCTGCAGTCAGCAGCACCGTATATCAGTTCTGTATAAAAGCCTTAAGTGATTCGGTACCAACGCGCTTTGAATCGTTATAGATCCTAAACGATAATTCTGATTGAAAAACGATATGAGAAACCAAAATATTTTTTTTAAATACCCATTCAAGGATACCCCATTTCATTCACGATATAGTCCGTCAATTTCAATTTTTTGGCTTTTACGCAATTACGTTCAACCACTTATTTCCAAATTTATAAGTTTTATATGATGTTCGCGTCGTCATGACGAATCGAAGAACGTATCACTTATCAAAATCGGCGCACGCGTTTGCTCTAAATAGTGCCTCAAAGGTAGAAACCCACTACACATACATACATAGGCTGATAAGCAAAAAGAAAAACGTTACTTTACCGGGGCTTTTTTTTGTTTTACATCAAACAATTCCGCTGCAAAGGGACACTCGTAAACTCTTTTACAGACGCCAGATATGTCGAACTTCTCTGCAGTGCATGGTTTACCTGAAAACGCGAGAAAATAATCTTCATATGGACGTTGATAAGCAATAATGTGTCAACCCACAAAATCTTAAATTCTCAGATATCGATGTTTTCCGATATTGGGACACGTATTCAAAATTATTCAATCATTTTTTTTATGTCATCTAAAGTGAATAAGTATGGAAATAGTTACTTAATTTAATGGTTCGAATTTAAAATGCTGTCCATATTTTGCAATTTATACAATAATCTGTACTAATATTATAAAGCTGAAGTGTTGTTGAATTGTTTGTATGTTTGATTGTTGACTTGAACGTGCTAATCCCAGGAACTACTGGTCCGATTTGAAAAATTCTTTCAGTGTTAGATAGCCCATTTATCGAGGAAGGCATTATCACGCTAAGACCAAAAGAAGCGAAGCACCAATGAAGAATGTTTCAAAATCGGGGGATATTTTCTTATTGAGAGAGCTTATGCTGCGTGCGCTGCGTAAACGGTTAAGTTTTGCAAAAATCATGTATGACAGAATTGTTCCCCTTTAAAAGTTAAAAAAAAAAGTCCGCGGCAGCATATGTCTATCTTTTAAGGTTAGCTCACTACAACCTTTTTTATGCTAACCAAATTTGTTCTAAGTAATGCATTAATTGCGAAGGTGTTTTTATAAATACGATTTAAATTATTATCCAAATAAATACATTATTCATAACAAGTATTTAATTTAAAACAAAATTTCCCTTTACATCATTCGATTTAAATGAGTATTTTGAGAAATATTGTAATTTTAAAATAACATCTCAGCAAAATAATGATCGAGCACTGCGCGCACAATGTGCGCAGTACTTACTCACCTATACACATAAACTAACTCGCAAGTTAAAGTCAGCGTTAGCCCAAAGTAACTATTCCACGCGGACGAAGTCGCGGGCGGGAGCTAGTTTAATATACTTGAAAAACTTATTATTAGATAAAACTTTTTATGACACCAATTTGCTTTTAATTAATAATACATTTTATCAAAATATAATAGACTTCTTCATACAAATTTCTTAAGGGTAGGTCCACCATTTTTAGACGCCATTTTCTCAAAATGAAGCCCGTGTGGCTTGACACAGTATTGCTTATCATCGTCCCAAATATAAAAAGTGTACATTTAATGTAGATAAAAACTTTTTATTCATTTTTTACCACATTCTATAAAAATATAAATATGTAGGTGATACGAAGTTCAGCGGGTCATCTAGTGTAAAAAATAAAAAAAACCCGACTGCGTAAAATAAAATGAAAATAATGCGCCGTCTAAAAGCCTATAAGTGAGAATTACTAATTAATAAAAAATTATTATATGTATATCCTAAATGGTAATTAAATATATAACAATATAAAAGACCTAAAAATGATTTTCAAATACCTATTCAACGATACCGCAATGGAAATAATTCGTCAGTTTTCATTTTTTCCTTTTTCATGTCGTTCAAAATCGACCATTTCGATTTTTCCAAATACTTATGTTTTCGCGTCATTATGACTAACCAAACGACGTTTCATTTATCAAAATCGGTCCACGCATTTGGTCTAAATATTGTCACAAAGGTACAAGTACAATATATAGGCTGATAAAAAAATGTAACGGTAACCCGGCCATAATAAGAAGACTCACCGGTATAATTTTTACACCACGTACACTCAACCATTAGAAATAAAACAATAATACATTTCAAAACACTCATTGCTTAATTATTTAATATAACATAACACTATCAATATCAAAACACGACTCTTATCAAAGCTCGCTACAATAAGAATCATTTCTGTAATAATGTTATACTATATATATAATATTTGTATTAACGTTATGATCGTATAATCTAATATTATAACATTATTTTTTGTCTGTGTGTTCAAATATTAACCGCTGGTATCCGTCGCTCGCGTTGATGCGGTGCGGTGCGGTGCGAAAACGAAACAGATGACACCTATTGGAGTGACCGCTATATAAGAACGCGGTGCGATGCGGCGCGGCGCGACGCGAAATGTAACGAACGCGATCTGGCGTCGTTTTACGTAGGCGATTTTTAATGAACGCGATTGTGAAGGGATAACAGTCGGAATCGATGATTCGGAAGCGATGCGGCGCGGCTAGAATCGTCCCGTGTTATATTTTGGTTTGCTAGGATTTCAGCCTCGTATTACTATGCCCGTTTATGTTGAGCTACCCATTTAACATAAATAATTATAGCTTAGGAGATAGCATTGTATTTTGTTTATTGAAATTAAAAGGGCCTAATTTTCGTTTCAATAGAAATATTAATTTGCACGCATATTAAGAAAATAAAATATTTTATAATTATTTAGTCCCCTATTCTTGTTATATTTTCATGCTAAACAAAGCGAATTTTTTTATAAATACTTTATTTTGGAATTAAGTGTTTTAATATCACTGATCAAAATATGACGTTATCTTTCAGGTTATATTGGGACGATACGTCAAAAATTCTAATGTAAGATGGGTAGCGCAGCGAAAACGAGCACAACTAAACCTAAAAATAGAATTAAATAATAATACAGAGCTGTAATCTGTAATCAAAATAAAATGACGTTACCCCAACTCGTACGCGCGAATACATCAAGCCAACTGATCGCGCTCCCTTTATTTTGCGCACCGTGACCTTATTTCATGTAGACCACATCAATAGGTGACATAATCATCCTAGCACTTTTACCCGGTTAAACCAGGGTCTGCTGATTATTCTAGTCCAGATATTGATAAGTTAATGATTTTTACACAGAGCGCCTGTAATCTGACCCTCGTAACCCCTGAGGGCAATGGAGTAACCTTTAGATTAGAATAGTCTTCCTATTGATAGTAAATATCATTATCAGGTGATAACAACCGGAACAGACACATTTACGTGCTCTCCGAGGCATCGAGGGGACCCATGGACAAGCACCCAGGCTGAGGTGCAAATATTTATACAAATATAAATATCGTTCCCGAGCGGAGATCGAACCCGAAACCGACACCGTTAGAAGTACATTCAGTATACCAGATCGGTCGACAATGTACGTCAACTGTTCGTTATTTTCGCTCCGCGCCGCACCGCACCGCATCGCGTCGCACGTAGGTCGCATGTTTGCACTTGCGAGCAGTTTATATTTTAATTTCTAGCACCAAGATGTCTCTTACCGGCCACATAGAAAAATAAATTTGACTCGGTTGTGCGAGATAACAAAATGCGAGAGAAAACGCGGCTAAAAACTAGCGGCTACTAAAATAAAATATGACCTGCTATCGTATCGTATATATGATCGTCATGCTAAAGGAGGAAGTATATGTTAAAATTATAATTTTAGTTTAAAGTATTAATTTTAAACAATTCAGACGGGAAAATAAGACATCCATTTGTACATTTACAACAATATTTTGTACTAGCTGTCCCTTGTCGTAGCGTGATGTAATATAGCCTATAGCCTTCCTCCATAAATAAACTATCTTCTCTAGTTCTTGAGATTAGCGCGTTCAAACAAAATTTAGGCTTTATAATATTAGATATTAGAATTCTTTTGCCAAATAAAAAAAAAATATTTTTTTCGTACAAATCCCGGGTAAAAGCTAGTACTGATAATCGTCACTAGTATTTGTGCATTGGGTTCCCCCAGAGGTCATGGTTATGATAGCTCACGACACATAACTGTCGTTTTATCTTTTGTAGGTGTGCACGAAATCCGTCAAATTAAATACGAGACTTTTTATTAAAAACATCAAAGCAAAACATGGGATTTCGTTTACTTAAAAGATTTTATTTTTTTATTATTTCAGTTACTGAACCGATTTCGATGTTAATTCTATGCTAGAAAATACTAGCTTCGTCTGCGATGTCTGTGATGCCTACGTCATAGTAGTTTTACGCATGTAATGGTATGCAAAGTCTCAGCCCGATCGGTTTAAAATTGACAAAGTTTCATACAAACTTTCATCCCCTATTTTATCTCCTTGAGGGTGGAATTAATGAAAATCCTTTCGTAGCGGATGCCTACGTCATAACATATACCTGCATGTCAAATTTCGGCCCGATCCGTCCAGTGGTTTGGGCTGTGCGTTGATAGATCACTATATCAGTCAGTCACCTTTGAATTATATACATACACTAGCTGTGCCCGCGACTTCGTTCGCGTGGATTACAGAATGCTTGGCATGTCTCCTGCAAAGCAAGGTTATAATAGTCTGCGGTGCTGCTCAAGAAAGGAGCTTCTTACTTTGGGAATTTTCTGGTTGTATTTATAAGCAGACTCTAATTCAGATATTCCTCCACAGTTTTCACTATAAATGTTGAAGAAAAGTGTTTTGTGCTAGTCTTTAAAATTTCGACTGTATACCAGTAAATTCTCGCCGAGGTTTTCCTTGTATTATATATCGGGTGACTTTTTTAACTGGGCTTGATAGGCCATATCCGGAACTTTAAGGAATCGCGAAAAATACTTAAAGGAGTCTCGTGTCCGATTTTAAGAAATCTAAAACTGCATCATAAGTTTTTTTAATTTCATGATTCTCCTGACCTGGGATTGAACCCACTAATTAAAAAAAAATACATTCTGTATTATTGCACCACCTACCTAATAATGTCACTTGTAAGAATCAACTTTTTGAAAGTTTTAGGAAAAGATTTATTTTTTAACAAAATAACATTAAATCTATACATGAATTAGAAGTTAAGTAATCGATTCTATATATATTAAATATACATATCAAATATGTGGGTTAAATCACGGCTTCCGGTAAGTTTAGAAAAAAAGTCTGCATAACTTCGAACGATTCGTTTATTTGCATCAAAATGCTAGTCACCTACTAAAGTAAGGAAGAGTGTAAAGAATATCAAAAATATATAAAATGAATAACTCACAGTAACTTCTTTTATGTTTGTCTATTTTTTCTATGTGAGCTGTACAAAGTAGATACAATGTGACGTTTGTTTTGGTCCCCGTCACCTACTCCGTTACCTAAGTAGGTTTAGATAATTCCTAAAAAGATGAATCAATTTATTGAAAATCTACATTTCACTGGACTCGGCTATTGTACTCACCCGCTATTAGTGTTACAACATCCCGTTATAATTTAAAAATTTCACTTTTAGGTATGATCGTTTTTTTGAAGAATTACAAAAGATTTAATTAATGTATGAATTTGATAGAATTCTGTAAAAAATTTGCCCTTTCTTTTTGTTGCAGTTAACTATATAATAATACCTCTCTGAAGTTGTTTCTTATAATATGGGACAGTATTAGATGATGCAATCATACAGAATGTTATTTTTTTCCAAAATTAACGTGTTCGTTTCTGGCTAGGAGAATTTATTTTTCAAAAAACTAATGAAATGGTTTTAGTTTTTATAAAAATCGGCTCTGTTACTTCTTTAATTATTTTTCGCTATTGTTTATAGTTTCGGATTTGGTCTATCATATCCAGTAAAAAAATTACCCGGTAAATATATTATTTTCCAAATTATTATATTTATATAATATACATCTTCCATATTCGAATTAGATGTTGTTCACTTTTTCATTGGTTTCAATTTTGTTCCTTATTACATTAGCTTTCAGCAGTGAAAGTTTCGTCAAAATCGGTCCAGCTGTTTCAGACATTAGCCGAAAAAAATTGAGTGACAGAAAGACAGACAAAAATTTTAAGATTGGTAATTTTGTTGTAAGTACCGTGTATACTTTAATATGCATTTATTTAAAATTAAAAACAGACATCAATTTTATTTATTTTTATACCTTCCCTTCTTAAATCGGAAATTGTTCACTATTTTATTGGTTTCTACAATATTTTGTTATCGCGTAATTCTCTTTTTTACTTATTCATTAAAATAAACATATTAAAAAAAGTAGCTAAAGTTAATCCTTATAATATTAGCCATTAAATACGTCATGTTTTGAAGAACTTTTTAGACTTTGTAATATTTCGTGAATTTCTTCTTCCATCTCCTCTCCCTTTCTGGACCTCACGTGATTAATGGATATTCCCTAATTGCTTGTGAAAGTCCCATCAAATTTGATTCAGCTGTTTCAGAGATTAGTCGTAACGAACAGACTGACAGACAAAAAATTAAAAAATTGATTTTTTGATGTAAGTAATGTATATACTTTTATGCATTTAGTGAAAAGCATAAAATACTGTTCGACGTGAACCCTTAAATTGACATAACTTTTTTTTATGAATCGATTGAAATTAAATAAACACCAAATGTTAAGTGAACCTTACTGCAATATAATCATGAAAACCACATCTAAATCGGATAAGCCGTTTCTGAGATTAGCGGGCGCAAACGCACTGATAAACAGACAAACAGACAAAAATTCTAACAATTATTGTTTTGGGTTCTATTGCGTATGTAAAGGCCCAAATAATTTGTTTTTTTTTTTTTATATATCTTCTATGTACAGACAGCGACCCGTTAGAATTTTTTTATATGTATAGATTAAAAATATCTAAAATAGAAGTAAGCCTAAGTCACTCCTTATAACATTTGCTAACTGCAAGTAAAAGTACCATCAAAATTGGTTCAGCCGTTTTAAAGATTAGTCGGAACAAACAGATAGGCAGACAGACTGACAGACAAAAATTTAAAAATGTATTTTTTGATATAAGTACTGTATATATGTATGTACTTTCATGCATTTAGTGAAAAGTACAAAATAATGTTCGACGTGAACCCTTAAATTGACATAACTTTTTTTTATGAATCGATTGAAATTAAATAAACACCAAATGTTAAGTGAACCTTACTGCAATATAATCATGAAAACCACATCTAAATCGGATAAGCCGTTTCTGAGATTAGTGGGCGCAAACGCACTGATAAACAGACAAACAGACGAAAATTCTAACAATTATTGTTTTGGGTTCTATTGCGTATGTAAAGGCCCAAATAATTTGTTTTTTTTTATATATCTTCTATGTACAGACAGCGACCAGTTAGAATTTTTTTTATATGTATAGATTAAAAATATCTAAAATAGAAGTAAGCCTAAGTCACTTCTTATAACATTTGCTAACTGCAAGTAAAAGTACCATCAAAATTGGTTTAGCCGTTTTAAAGATTAGTCGGAACAAACAGATAGGCAGACAGACTGACAGACAAAAATTTAAAAATGTATTTTTTGATATAAGTACTGTATATATGTATGTACTTTCATGCATTTAGTGAAAAGTACAAAATAATGTTTGACGTGAACCCTTAAATTGACATAACTTTTTTATTTATGAACCAATTGACATGAAACAAACCCTAAATGTTAAGTGAAGCTTACCACAATATATTAGTGAAAACCGCATCTAAATCGGATAAGCCGTTTCTGAGATTAGCGTGCACAAACGCACAGATAAACAGACAAACAGACAAACAGACAAACAGATAAGAATTCTAAAAATCTTTGTTTTGGGTTCTATTGCGTTGGTAAAGGCCCCCAGTAAGATTTTTTTTCATATATCTTCCATGTACAGACATCGACCCTCTAGAATTTTATTATTAGTATAGATATAGATATATTTAGATCATACCCTTTCAAACGAAAAAATAATTAACCGAGTCGTTCCTGTAGTTTCGAGTAATCGGTGAAAATAATTAAAGTCTCCGACAAATTGATTACTTGTTTGGAAATAAATAAAAAATGGCGGAAAAAAAAACATATGTACAAAATGACAAATTCTCTCAGGAATGGTTATTATTATGATACAAATGGCCCAAATTAAAGAGTTCAGGGATCAATAGTTATCATTGCAAAATTTGAATAATAACATATATTAATGTATATGTATACGCGGAGAGAAATCTTTTGGGGTCCTTTTTTTTAAATTTTGTAATTCCAAATTCAATTGAAATCCAAAATATACTTAATTCAAATAGGCTATTTACAACACTTTTGAATCGTCAAGTTAAAGGTCCATTGGTTATAGATTTTTTTTTAACTTCCAACGGTTCGGAATGTAGTCTCTACCGAGAAGAACCGGCAAGAAACTCGATAATGTAACGTATGTAATGGAATTGCCTGTAAATGTTCCACTGTTGGCCCTCCTCTCCTATTAAGGAGAAGGTTTAGAGCTTAACTCTTAAATTCATGATTTATTTTATTTAAATAATACAAACAGACTATAATAAAGCAAACAGACTAACAAATAGATTCATGGAAAAATAGTAATAAACATTACAGGTCATACAGCCAAATTAGGCGTTTAGTAAAATTTTTAGTTAATAAACGTAAATAAACGCATCACACTTAACGGCCCCCATTAAGATCTTGTGACCTTGTGTCGGAGGTCCGGAAACACACAACACTAACTCAAACACCCAGACCACGACAAACATCCGTATAGCTAATACAGACGTTTGCCGTGAGCGGGGATTGAACCCGCGACCGTTAGCGCTACAGTCAGTCGCAGTAACCACTGCGCCAACGTGTCTGTCATAGTTGACAGTTATAGACTTAGGTTACTTCACTTTTTTTATATCACCAGTTAGTTCCCATAGTTTTTGAATTAATTCATCAGTTCGGCCTTAATATAAATGGAATATTTATATTTTTATACGTTTGTATTGTTGTTTTTTAACTGTATTTGCTGTGTTATATTGTATACTAGCTTAAGGATTAGTTTTGACGATAATAGCTGTAAAATTCGCTGGAATTTATCAAAATCCTTTCTTGGGATGCCTACATCATAGTAGCTTTATGAAAAATAAATAAATTGACAAAGTTTTATACAAACTTTCATCCCCTTATTTCATCCCTTTGAGGTAGAATTAATCAAAATTTTTAGCGGATGCCTACGTCATTACATCTACCTGCATGTCAAATTTCGGCCAAATCCGTCCAGTGGTTTGGGCTGTGTGTTGATAGATCACTATGCCAGTCACCTTTGAATTATATAAATTGAGATATTTATTTTGTAAATTTTATGTAACTAATTTTACTTTTAATAGTGTTTGTCGTAAATAAAAACTTTCTTTCTTATTTTGCTTGTGAAGTTTTAAATGTTTTGTTTCGTAAATAATTTTTATGGAACATGAAAGGTCTCTTAGCCATATTTATCCGTATCGTGTTACTGGTGTCGAGTGGAGAGCTGTTGAACAAATTGCTTTTAAAATACTAGAGATGTTACCCAACTTTGTGTGTGTTTACCATTTTTAACCGACTAGAAGGAGATGCTCAATTTGCCGGAGACTTAATGTTCACCAATTACTGAAAGGCTTGATTGATACAGTTAAGTGATTTAGATATCCATCCATCCATCAGCCTGTGGTCGTCCACTGCTGGATATAATCTTCCTGCATGGATCTCCACCAGCCGCGGTCCTGCGCTGCCTGAAACCATTGACTCCCCGTGAATCTCTTGATGTCATCCGTCCACCTGGTCGGGGGTCTATCAGCACTTCGCTTTCCAGTGCGGTGTCGCCATTCCAGCACCTTGGATCCCCAACGACCATCGGTTCTCCGAGCTATGTGACCCGCCCAATACCACTTCAGCTTGGCAATGCGTTGAGCTATGTCGGTTACTCCGGTCCTACTACGGATCTCCTCGTTTCTGACTCGATCGCGTAGAGACACTCCGAGCATAGCTCTTTCCACCTCCCGTTAAGCGTCACTGAGGTTTCTTATACGGCCCATAGTGAGCGAGCACAATTTAGATATGGTCTACGCAATATAGGTTTTAGTATATAACTGTGCCCTGCTGTGTTAATTTGAGAAATAAGTTATATTTAGAAAATGTACATTCTCCCTACTTGATATTGTTTAATATTTTATTAGTTTCATTTTCGTTTTGGAATATAGGTTTTAATTTCTTTATTCATTAATTAAAATGAATAAAATATCTAAAATAAAGGTAAAAGACCCGTAAAAATCGGTCCAGCCGTTTCAATGATTAGCCGTGTTGTAATTACACTACTAAATAATAGGACTGTAGGCTGTAGGGTGTATACTTTGAACAGTTTATTTAATACGAGAGATGGAAAAGGTATGACAATTTAATAAATATCAAATTTAGAACAACGGTATAAAAGAGGTTTGAATACATATAAAAATAGCCAGTATCACATGTTGATTATGCACTTAAATAATTGGACGCTGATATGCAATACTGTGTCAAGCCACACGGACTTCATTTTGAGAAAATGGCGTCTAAAGATGTCAAGCCTATTCTTAACACATATGTTCTAGAAGTATATATCAATTTTATCTTTTATTTTTTGATAATAATGAATTAAAATCAGAGAGATATATCTTATACATTATCTAATAAAAAGTTCTTCAATGTTTGAGGTTATTGTATAAATTGCAAAATATGGAACGCACTTGAAATTCGAGGCATTAAGAAACTTTTTCGTATTTATTCGTTTCATATAAGTTAAAATTATATTTAATATTGTTAAATAGGTAATACATTATTAAAATACATCAATATCTCCGAATTTGACTTCTTGTGGGTTGACACATTATTGCTTATCAGCATCTAACTGACAGACGGATTTTCGCGGTGGTCTGCACCTGACTGAAGCGCTAACATCGCGGGTCCGATTCCCGCTCACGGTACACGTATTGGTCATACGGATGTTTTTTAAATTCGAACCAGTAGTTCCTGAGATTAGCGCGTACAAACAAACAAACGAACTCTTCATTTTACTTTATAATATTAGTATAAATTTACCTACATTAATATTGTAAAGGACTGATTGATTATTTGATGCATTGAATAGGCTGCAAAAGTACCGATATTTTTGTTATCATTACATAGCCCATTTATTGACGAAGATTATAGGCTATATTACATCACGCTACGACATAGCAGCGAAGCAGTAACCATAAACGCGTGTAAAACCGCGAGGGCCAGCTAGTTAACGATACAACGAAAAATATTTTCTATTTTCTAATAATATGAAAAGAGTTATAATTTGGTACGTTAAGTTTTTCAATAAAGATGCTAATCTTAAAATACTTTTATTGACTCCGTAATTTTATTTAAAAGTAGCCCCGTCAATGCGTGCGTTGAATTCTGAAACATGTCTGTTATATATTTAAAACTTTCGCCATGTATACTATTCATAGTTAATATAACGGGTCTTATCGCGATAACTAATGGTAGTAATACCTTTTTATTGCCCGACGTTTCGACGAAGTTGCATCCGTCTTGGTCACGAGCTGACCCGTCAGAATTGTCTGTTAGGATCAATTTAGATATTATTATTCTATATATTTAAATAGTAATTGTTTTTATGAAACCTATATCATGAAATAAGTCATCATACCTTCTATGAAATAGAAAAGAGACCATGGATATGTATATTTCCAAACTTTGTTAAGAATAGGTTTGATATGTTTTGACGCCATTTTCTTAAAATGATATCCGTCTGGCTCGACACAGTATTGCCTATCAGCGTCTATTATGTCTGTAGTTCATAATATATGATTTTGAACAAAATTAATAACGATTTTGTGAACGTTTTGTGACGTTGAAGTTTAAATAAATGGCCACGTCTCAAGTATGAAACGATTTTTGCGTTTACTGCCCAAAAATGTGAATTTTTAATTCAGTCTAATAACTAAGCATTCGATATCTGAAATGATTCTGCTTCATGTGCCATTACGGATGTCACTTGACTCGATTTTTAACTTTTTTAAACTAAATATTAGTTACCTTAGCATTTTAAAAATGTCGCGTGTAACTTTAATTCAATTCATATTAACTTAGGAGTAGCAACTTTAAGTTTCCTCGATATGTGTGGCATGGGGATGAAATAACATCGCTAT
Source organism: Hypolimnas misippus (assembly GCA_037950945.1). Taxonomy (NCBI): domain Eukaryota; kingdom Metazoa; phylum Arthropoda; class Insecta; order Lepidoptera; family Nymphalidae; genus Hypolimnas; species Hypolimnas misippus. The sequence continues at coordinate 611,703 of JBBEEQ010000002.1, forward strand.
ATAAATATTAAAAACACCCTTCCTACGCGAAGGGTAAACTTTGTCCGGATATAAAAACGCGATGCTCCTCTTATCCGTCACTGCGCCGTCAGCCGTCGAGCGGCCATCTTGTAGCGTTTTGTTATTGCTAATAAACTTTAAAAATGTTGAAGATCACCGCTGTCGTGTCTTTAATGCTAATTGGTGAGTTTTAAATATAAGTAAATGATTTAAAAACATCATTTTTTATTAATTTTTTATATATAAAAATAACCCTTTAAAAATATAATATTAAGCGTGATTGTAATTAAAAATAATTTGACATATGTTTGTAGAATGATTTATTGAGAAACACAAGGATTTTATAATTTATATACAGGATGATTTTTTCAACTGGGAGTCTATGGAAAATACTTACAGAATTCCCGGGGACGATTTTAATAAAAACTAAAAATAAATCATTAGTTTTTTTAAAAATTTAATTTTCTTAGCCAAGAATCGAACCTATTGATTTTTAAGAGAAAATATTTTATCATCTGATAGTATCACTGATAAGGATTAAATTGTAAGGAGTAATGCAAACTGATGTAAAATGACTCATTTTACATGAATCCATCTTTATTTAAGAAATTATTAAAATGTTTCAATTAAAACATGATACTGTAACGTTAAATGCGAGTGGATGTCGGATAACCAAAGGTCTATTGTGTTTATAAAGATGATTATGTTATTCTGTGTCAGCGTCTTGGTCTGAAGCTGATGTTAGGGGCAATAAAAGAGAAGCTGCTTCCTCAAGAGACACCGATTCAGGTATTCCGTGATGGAATGTGATATATGTGAAGTTAGACAATGGAATGTTCTAGATGCATGTAGTGTTAGAGTGCATGGTTAGACAATTAGTAGACTTGAAAGTTTCAAAACATTAGTGAAAATAAAGTATCAGCCTTTATATGTCCCATATATTAAAATGTAAATCGAAAATTTTGTCCCCTTTTTGACGAACATTGCTCGGACGGAGGAGTATGTAATTTCGCACACTTTATATAGAAAAGGAGTGCAGGATTCTAATATTTTGTTTCAAAATTATGCATACAAAATACATTATATCAATAAAAAAAACAATACACACATCACTGTGTCTTTGAAATAAAAACGTTCTATTCTTTTGTTTATTGTTAGTCTGTAGTCAAATTGAGTATATATTATGTGTGGTCAATCTTAAAATCAGTTGAAAATTTATATAATAAATAAACGCATCACACTCAACGGCCCCCATTAAGATCGCGTGACTAGTGTCGGGGGTCCGGAAACACTCACAACACTAACACAAAACACCCAGACCACGACAAACATCCGTATGGCCAATACAGATATTTGCCGTGAGCGGGGATCGAACCCGCGACCGTTAGCGCTTGAGTCAGTTGCAGTGACCACTGCGCCAACGTGTCTGTCAAAATTTAATTAACTACAGTCGAATTCCGACCGCTAGGCGATCAATAGTATGCTGAAATACGTCAAACAGTTTAGGCTATAAAGCGTGACAAAGAAAGACATAGATACATACACGAAAAACATAAATTTACTTTAGAAGTCGGGTAAATATTTTACTAAAATGTTGAACGTAGATGCTCACTAAGACAACAGGGAAATTGCAAACTTCGACCCCTAAGGGGGTAAAACAGGGTTGGAAGTTTGTATGAAAGTCCTATGATAAACGCGAGTAAAACCGGGCCGCTAGTACAAGTCAAAGGCACTAAATCGTCTTTATCATGACGTAAATCGCCAATCTTTGTGACTTATTAAAAAAATAATCAAAAAATTGACTATAGGAATTATTTTACTATTGTTTTATAGTGCACGCACTGCGCACGTTAAGATAGTTAAGATCTGTATCCGTATCCGCGGAAAAATTTTAACGATCCGCAACATCACTAGTAACAATCTTGTTAATACATCTAAAAATTCTATTCTTTACACAACGTATGAAAAAATATTAAACGTAATAAAATTAAGATTTTAATATATAATAAATAATTGTAAAAGAACATGTAATTGTCCCATTAAAATTATTAACATTTACACACTATGTTTAATGACTGTTTTCGTGTTGTTTTACGTTAAGGACCAACAATGAAACACACTATTTTAGGGTGTCTTCAAAATTTAATTGAGGTCGTATTTTCGATTCTCCATCGTGTTTTCTACATTCCACGTGACATTGTCGAAATAACGGTAGATCCGTTATCCGTTATTGGCACAGATAAAAGCCATTAAACAAAGATACAAAATCTATTTACTTTAGTGTATGTAATTATTGTTTTATGAATACTAGGTAGCACGTTGTGGGCGGCCAGCCTGTCTTGCGACTCGTGCGGCAGTGAGTGTGCATCTGCGTGCGGGACCAGGCACTTCAGATCTTGCTGTTTCAATTACTTAAGGAAGAAGCGAGGACCTGACTCCTTGAAGGTGATCCTCATTTTGTAACAGTTTAATTAATTTCAATCGACTTAATTTTTTTTTTTATATATTGAATCGTATTGATTTTTTATCAAAATTGGTTCAGTGGTTTGGAATAAGCTTGTCTTTCAAGTGAACTAAATTACGTTTTTTGCCTTTAAAATTATTTCCCCCTTTTTCAAAAAGTCTTGTAGTGATTGCGAACTTAAATTATGGTTTCACAATCAAAAATTTATTCAACTATATACAATGTCTTACAGATGGACGGTCAAATTCGGAGATATGATAACATAATTAAAAAAAGTTTTAATCATTAGAATAAAATAAATATAAAAAAAAGTATCTTAACTTTGAATATCAGCATTGCTTATTATTTGAAAAATGTAATATTAGATATTTCTATCTTTTAAGGGGGGTAATTGAGTGTAAAACTTTTTATTTATTTTCCAGTTCCTTTCTCATAACATCCACGATTGGTCTGATGCCAATCAGAAGCCGAGATCCGTTTTCGTCATCGAAGACGCGCCAGAACCATGGAGTATAGTGCCAAGCGATTTTAAACTCTACCCCCTTGACGATACATTCGAAAACAGGCTACTGGCTTACGAACAATAAATGATTTCCAGACGTCTATATTATAATGTATATAGTCATTGTATAAAATATATAATTAGTATTATTTATTTGTTAATGTAAAAGTATTAGAATGGTTTAATTATGTTTGTATTTTTTTTATTTACAGTTCTAAAAATAATAAGTCTTTATTCAATGTCACAGTTTTGAATTGAATAAAACGCTCTGTATACAGTTCAGGCAAAGGCGTAGCAATTTGAAAGTAAATATTTGCACATTACTACCTTCACTTAAGTTCATAAGCTGCTAACTTCAGATACTAATGAGACACTACAGAACTACAAAGACAGCAATTATATATTACCTAAACGCCAAATTATTTTGCTGTCAAAACTTAACATTTCGTTAATAGTTTCTGTCATTTTTAAAAGAAATAATGCATTTGATTGTCTAATAATGTTAATAACAAGTGTTAGATAATTGCTACGCGAGACAAATTTAAATAATAATTTACGTCTATACATTTTTTGTTTAATCTGTGGGCTAACTTTTAAATATTATCGATTTTCAAATAGGATATAATTTGACAGTTGAAGATGATGTTATAATATAAAAAAATAACTGACAAAATGTATATTTTTAATCTAGTTTCTAATCATCTTCTAAAAAAGTAGGAGGTTCTCAAATAGTCGGGTTTTTTATGTATGTTCACCGATTACGAAAACAGCTTGACCGATTTGGATAATTCTTTTTTTTTTGTTTGAAATGGTATACCCTAAGATTGATTCCATGTAATTTTCATCAAAATCGGTTCATTACTTTGATTTTAAAATCAAAATTACTAAGAATTTGTTTTTTTTTTATTAAGTTTTACATACAAAAATCTCGGTGGTTTCAATTTAAAATTATGTTAAAATCATATTGTATTTTGTAATGGGAAGACTTTGTATCTTAAAAGGCTGGTAAGATATGAAATCTTTAAAATATTAATTTATTTTCGATTATAAATATATTACTATTATTATCAAAATGTAAAACATTAAAAATAAACAAAGTTTAACGAATGAAAAATATTTTTTATTTATAAATAATTTTGTTAATTTTTTTTGTGTCAATGCAATACCAAAACGTAATTTTGCCTTCAAACGGAAAAAATACAATTCAACGGATTTCATTGATTTCTAAAAAAGCAGTTTAATATAAAAAAAAAAAAAACTGGAAACAAAATAAGTATAACTGGAATAAAATTGGACGCTGATAAGCAATACTGTGTTAAGCCACACGGACTTCATTTTGAGAAAATGGCGTCTAAAGATGTCAAACCTATTCTTAATCAATTTGTTTAAAGATGTATACATCTTTTCTGTCCTATTTTGATAAAAAGTATAATTAATTAAACGCAGATTGGTTTCTAAAGAGTTTTATCTAATAATAAGTCTTCCAAATATATGAGTTATTGTATAAATTGAAAAGTATGGAACGCGCTTGAAATTCTAAGCATTCATTTGAGAAACTTTTTCCGTACTTATTTAGTTTAGATTACTTGAATTTTGAATGGTGTTAAATAGGTGACGCCGTATCGAAATACATCAATATCTCCGAATTTGAATTTTTGTGGATTGACACGTTATTGCTTATCAGCATCCAAATTATATTTTTATAAAATACCACCGTTTCGGAAAGTAGCTTCCACCGAGAAGAACCGGCAAGAAACTCGATAGGTTTCACAGACTTTTTTTAAAATAAAATTATACAGAGTGTATTCTCCATTATAGCTCCTTACGATTTCCGCCACAGTGTCTTGTAAGTCGATTACTACACATCTCTATAAAACACTTTATAGAAAATACCTGAAGAGCACATGATGTTAAGTTTTTACGCCAATGCGTTGCCCGCTAAGATAAGGGTAAATGGAAACCAAGGAAAGGAATGGGGGAGAGGTTTAAACTTTCGGCTCACTCACTCACCGTACGAAGCGCAGCTACATGAGCTACTTCACGACGATCTGTTCTGAAAACGAGGTGCCCCAATCGAGTCAGCCTGTATATAAGCTCTAGTCAATTGTCTACAGCTAGGTTCTACCTCGAATTGATATAAACTCTTCATATTTAATATCGTTATATTAAATATGAATACAATAAATCGCGAAAGTTTAAAATATATGATATAAACTCTGTCCGGATACAAAAACGCGATGCTCCTCTTATCCGTCACTGCGCCGTCAGCCGTCGAGCGGCCATCTTGTAGCGTTTCGTTATTGCTAATAAACTTTAAAAATGTTGAAGATCACCGCTGTCGTGTCTATAATGCTTATTGGTGAGTTTAAATGATTTAAAAATCCTAATTGATATAAAACAACTCTGTAACCTGGTTAACTTGCTGTTAATGGCAATAAGCCATTAAGAGTTAGTTCCTTTAGGTTTAAAAACAATAAAAAAAAAACAAAATATCTATAATTTACGAGAGTCCAGGTCGATCTTATAATTGACTAATGATTTACGGAAATCTTAAAGTAACAGCCTGTAAATGTCCCACAGCTGGGCAAAGACCTCCTCTCTTTAAAGGAGAAGGTTTAGAACTTAATCCACCACGCTGCTCCACTGTTGGACGGATATACATGTGCCAGAATTTCTTCCGGCACATGCAGGTTTCCTCACGATGCTTTTTTTCATCGAGCACGAGATAAATTAAAACACAAATTTAGCACTTGAAAACTCAGTGCTTGCCGGCGTTTGAACCCACGATCATCGATTGAGATCAGCTAACAACTAGACCATCTCAGATTACTCCTGTGTTCAGAATAACCTGGAAGGTGATTCTGCAGCATCAGGTCAAGGTAATGTAACCATGTCATTTTAGTATCAATGATGTAACAGTAAATTTCGTTTCGATCAGACTAGCAGATGTTACTCAGATCCTTTCAACCATAAAAGAGCGAATACCCGTCAAGCGTCTAAACAGATCTTCATGAATTATAATTAAAAAACATCCCAAATACAACAGTTTTTAATTAAAAAACTGCTACAAAATCGGTCCATTCGTTAGGGAGCTACGATGCCACAGACAGATATACAGTCAAACATAACACCCTTCTTTTCGGTCGGGGATTAAGTAAGTAATAATGATGAATATAAATAAAACAATTATATTACTTTTGTTAATTTTTTATTTTATATTTAAGTATAAAAATAAAATTCTTATAATTAAACGTAATTTTATTTTAAAAATAATTAATATTAAATTGAAAAAAAAATGTTTTAAAAATATTTTTTTTTATTTCTGAGTATCGAGTTTTAAATTTGTCACAATTTATTATTTAACTATAGTTAAGTAGGTACTTTTTAAATTATATTTGAAAACGTATTTTTTTAAAATTATTTTTTAAATTACAATAGAATATCAACGTTATTAAAACTGAACACATTATGAAAATTATATACATAAATATTTATTGATTTTTAATAAAATATTATTGCTAATCTTTCAATTAAAAAAAAAAAACATATATTTACATGATAAAAAAAATATGGAATTTTGAAATTATGTACTTTTTTAAATAATAATTTTTCCAAACTTCAAAAAAGGATGATTTTCTTAAATCATAGTATAACTTTTTTTAAAGCTCCTTACCTCATACCTGCGTCATTTTATTGACTGATTTAAAAAAAGTCTTTTCTATTTGAAAGCATAAGCTTTAAGATTGGGCCCGTACAAGTGCGGATCCAGGAGAAAAATAATTCTTGTAAAAATATAATGTTAATTGGATCCTGATAAGCAATAATGTGTCAACCCACAAAGAGTCAAATTCGGAGATATTGATGTATTTTGATACTGCATCACCTACTTAACATTTAAAATAAATGATTTCTTATACACTAAATAAGTACGGAAAAAACTTTCTTAATTAATTGATTCGAATTTCAAGTGCGTTCCATAAATTTACAATTTATACAATAAACTCAAACATTTGAAAAACTTTTTATTAGATAATATATTAAATATATCAGTCTGATTTTAATTCATTATACCTTTTATCAAAAAATAAAAGAAAAGATGGATATATACATCTTCTACATTGGACATATACTTGAAATAATAGAGATTTAAACAGACGTTAAACGCGTGTTTAAAAAAATCCGTACTACAAATCCGCGTCTAAACAGTTTTGAGTTAAACATGCTTTAGATATAGATTAACATACGTGTAAGTGAGTTTAATAGATGTTTAGAACCTATTTCAGCTGTCAAATGTAACGTATAACATTTTATCAATAAGTTTTATTATGAGTTTATTCGCTGTTAAGCAATTTATATAATATTTTAAGCAACGTTTCATTTTTAAACTGTTTAGCTAGACACGTGTTGAACATGGTTTGAATGTGTCTAGTGCCACAACCATTTGTTATATAAATATATATGTAAGTACATGGTGTGAACTGGGCACGTGTTGGGTTAGCTGCGTTAGCAGAATCGATATTTGGACGCTGATAAGCAATAATGTGTCAACCCACAAAAAGTCAAATTCGGAGATATTACTTTGATACTGCATCACCTATTCAACATTATTTCATAAGTCATATAAACTAAATAAGTACGGAAAAAAGTTTCTTAATTAATTGTTTCGAATTTCAAGTGCGTTCCATATTTTGCAATTTATACAATAATCTCAAATATTTGAAAAGCTTTTTATTAGATAATATATTAAATATATCAATCTGCATTTAATTCATTATATCTTTTATCAAAAAATAAAAGATAAGATGGATACAAACGTCTACAAACAAAAAAGTTCACGTGGCTTGACACAGTATTGCTTATCAGCGTCCATGTACAGGCTTACCATTTAAGAAAACTTAAAAAAGTTTAATATAATTTTTTTTTTTTTTAATTTAAAAACGTCAATTCGGGTAACGCTGGTAAAACATCCAATACATGGCCAGTTGACATTTTGTATATATAGTATGTATATATATATATATATATATATATATATATACATACGCGATAAGACCCGCTATATTAACTATGAATAGTATTAATCGCGAAACTATAAAATGTACATTATATATTGAATTGTTTATGTGGACCTAATAACATTTGATTATATAAATAAGAATCTATAAGACATATGGATGCTGATAACCAATAGTATGTCAACCCACAAATAGTCAAATTCGGAGATATTGATGTATTCTGATAATACGACACGTATATAACATCTAAACTAAATAAGTACTGAAAAAAGTATCTTCATATAATGTTTTGAATATTGAAGTAAATTCCATATTTTGAAATATGTAATAATCTCATATATTTGACTTATTATTCCGTAAAACTATATACTAATCTGCTTTTAAGTACAACTTTTATTAATATAGAAAAGAAATTTATTAAGATTAGTTAAAACATCTTTAGACGCCATTTTCTCAAAATGAAGTCCGTGTGGCTTGACAACTGTGTCATATTGATATATATTTTTTTTATTTAACTTGTTTTACGGCCCTGGGTTCAATCATATTGATATAAGGTCTTTAAAATTGGCGCCCCTAAAATCCAGCCTACTCAGCCTACTGCGTAAATCTACCACAGGTTATATATTATAAAATATAATTAAACGCACATAGACAATACATACATATGGATGCTGATAAGCAATAATGTGTCAACCCACAACAAGTAAATGTCTGAGATATCGATATATTCTAATAACGCGTCACGCATTTAATATTATAAAAAAAAATCCTATCACCTAAACTAAATGAGCACGGAAAAAAGTATTTTAATTTAATGTTTTCAACATCGAAGTGAGTTCAATATTTAGCAATATGCAATAATTTAATATTTGAAAAACTTATTATTACATAAAAAAAATTATTATATAAAGTTGCTTTTAATTCGTTAAATCTTTTATCAAAACAGGACAGTCAAAATGGATATATACGTCTTCAAACTAATTCGTTAAGAATAGGTTTGACATCTTTAGACACCATTTTCTCAAAATGAAGTCCGTGTGGCTTGACACATTATTGCTTATCAGCGTCCATGTATAGGCGGTAATGCAATTCTCACAATTTTTTTTTCTCCCACGAGGCAAATAAATACAGATAAAATATATTGTCGATAAAATTCTAACAGTGCGTAAGTCAAGTTAAAAGAGTTACTATCGAGTTTCTTGCCGGTTCTTCTCGGTACAGACTACATTCCGAACCGGTGGTAGCTTTATAAAAATTAAAAATGAAAATATGACATGTAACTTGACGATTCGAAAGTGCTGTTAAAGCCCATTTGAATAAAGTATATTTTGAGTTTGAGTGTGAGTTTGTCAAAATAATCAGCTTTAAAGGAGAGCAAAAATAACTGCAACATTTTTAATCAATAATATAAAATTTTTTCATGATTTATACATAAAATATAATTCATTATGGTTTCATAATGGTGTCTGCGTAAATTTATGCAGTATTTTCGCTTTATACTTATAAGTTTTACTCTCAGACTTTTATAAAGATTTACAAAAGTTACTTTTTATTGCTTTACACCTGAAAGAATTTACTGCCAACCCTATTGTTACGCCTATAGGGTTGCAGGGTTGGCAAAAAGCCACGGGCCCCGGACCCGAGAGGGGGGCCCTCTCGGGTCCGGGATATTACTTTGATACTGCATCACCTATTCAACATTATTTCATAAGTCATATAAACTAAATAAGTACGGAAAAAAGTTTCTTAATTAATTGTTTCGAATTTCAAGTGCGTTCCATATTTTGCAATTTATACAATAATCTCAAATATTTGAAAAGCTTTTTATTAGATAATATATTAAATATATCAATCTGCATTTAATTCATTATATCTTTTATCAAAAAATAAAAGATAAGATGGATACAAACGTCTACAAACAAAAAAGTTCACGTGGCTTGACACAGTATTGCTTATCAGCGTCCATGTACAGGCTTACCATTTAAGAAAACTTAAAAAAGTTTAATATAATTTTTTTTTTTTTTAATTTAAAAACGTCAATTCGGGTAACGCTGGTAAAACATCCAATACATGGCCAGTTGACATTTTGTATATATAGTATGTATATATATATATATATATATATATATATATATACATACGCGATAAGACCCGCTATATTAACTATGAATAGTATTAATCGCGAAACTATAAAATGTACATTATATATTGAATTGTTTATGTGGACCTAATAACATTTGATTATATAAATAAGAATCTATAAGACATATGGATGCTGATAACCAATAGTATGTCAACCCACAAATAGTCAAATTCGGAGATATTGATGTATTCTGATAATACGACACGTATATAACATCTAAACTAAATAAGTACTGAAAAAAGTATCTTCATATAATGTTTTGAATATTGAAGTAAATTCCATATTTTGAAATATGTAATAATCTCATATATTTGACTTATTATTCCGTAAAACTATATACTAATCTGCTTTTAAGTACAACTTTTATTAATATAGAAAAGAAATTTATTAAGATTAGTTAAAACATCTTTAGACGCCATTTTCTCAAAATGAAGTCCGTGTGGCTTGACAACTGTGTCATATTGATATATATTTTTTTTATTTAACTTGTTTTACGGCCCTGGGTTCAATCATATTGATATAAGGTCTTTAAAATTGGCGCCCCTAAAATCCAGCCTACTCAGCCTACTGCGTAAATCTACCACAGGTTATATATTATAAAATATAATTAAACGCACATAGACAATACATACATATGGATGCTGATAAGCAATAATGTGTCAACCCACAACAAGTAAATGTCTGAGATATCGATATATTCTAATAACGCGTCACGCATTTAATATTATAAAAAAAAATCCTATCACCTAAACTAAATGAGCACGGAAAAAAGTATTTTAATTTAATGTTTTCAACATCGAAGTGAGTTCAATATTTAGCAATATGCAATAATTTAATATTTGAAAAACTTATTATTACATAAAAAAAATTATTATATAAAGTTGCTTTTAATTCGTTAAATCTTTTATCAAAACAGGACAGTCAAAATGGATATATACGTCTTCAAACTAATTCGTTAAGAATAGGTTTGACATCTTTAGACACCATTTTCTCAAAATGAAGTCCGTGTGGCTTGACACATTATTGCTTATCAGCGTCCATGTATAGGCGGTAATGCAATTCTCACAATTTTTTTTTCTCCCACGAGGCAAATAAATACAGATAAAATATATTGTCGATAAAATTCTAACAGTGCGTAAGTCAAGTTAAAAGAGTTACTATCGAGTTTCTTGCCGGTTCTTCTCGGTACAGACTACATTCCGAACCGGTGGTAGCTTTATAAAAATTAAAAATGAAAATATGACATGTAACTTGACGATTCGAAAGTGCTGTTAAAGCCCATTTGAATAAAGTATATTTTGAGTTTGAGTGTGAGTTTGTCAAAATAATCAGCTTTAAAGGAGAGCAAAAATAACTGCAACATTTTTAATCAATAATATAAAATTTTTTCATGATTTATACATAAAATATAATTCATTATGGTTTCATAATGGTGTCTGCGTAAATTTATGCAGTATTTTCGCTTTATACTTATAAGTTTTACTCTCAGACTTTTATAAAGATTTACAAAAGTTACTTTTTATTGCTTTACACCTGAAAGAATTTACTGCCAACCCTATTGTTACGCCTATAGGGTTGCAGGGTTGGCAAAAAGCCACGGGCCCCGGACCCCCAAAAAAAATATTCAAAAAAATCTTATTAAAAATAAATTGTTCTCTCATTTTTAATTACCTATGCTATTTAAAATAAAACTTGTCAGATATATAAAATGCAGACAATATTAATAGTTTTGGGTAACTTCTTAAGTGGTTCATTAAAATTAAGTTAAAACGTGACGATTTTTACTTAGAGGCCCCATCCAAAGAATTTGCCACGGGCCTCAGATGGTATAGTTACACCTCTGATCACTGCCTTAATTTTTCTTTCGTAACTTATGACATATCAAAAACCAAAATTAAAATCAAAGTTATTTTATTTAAAATAGGATTTTACAGTATCTTTTTGAACGTCAAGAAAATGAATCTACCACGGTTTTGTTAAAATATAACCTCAGGCCTGAGAAGAAACCGCGAAAGAAACTCAGCGGGACTTTTACTGTTATTTTTTTTAACAACGTCAAGATTGGTTACAATTCGTAAAATATATTGAGGCAGCCTGGAAGCGACCGCACTATTCCCAGGTGTGTCATCATCTATAAAATCTTTAATATTATAATAACCTCTAACACATAAACGTTTCTTTACAATTTTTTTGAACTTTGCTATAGAAGCATTTTGAACGTTTTCTGGGATCCTGTTGTAAAATCTCATACACCTCCCAGTATCAGAATTACTTACTATCTATAATATATCTGTCACTAGATAACAATTCTTCTATATTGCTCTCGAGAGTAAAACTTTCAAATGTAATTCTCGCCTAATAACTGCTTATTTTGACGTATACTCTTGACGGTATAAGGTAAAATTAAGTCTATGGCCAAATAATACTTTCTATCCAAGGCACATACATAGACACCCTCGTGTAGACTCCTGGCTCCCCAACAAAACCGCATCTTCGTCCAAACGACGTCACCCCTACCACCGTGTACATGCAGTGGAGCTGCTGATGGTACAACTCGAGGGGACCACCACTGTCACCCTGGAAATAACAAGTTTAATGTAAAATTGAAATCAACAAGATTTTTAATTTAAAAAATTAAAAACCTGACTGCGTAACATCATCAGTCATCAGTACCGTATCAATATCAGTTCTGTCTGCCTATAAGTGAGAATCGTTACTAATCAACTTTAAATCCTAAACGATATTTCTGATTGGGAAACGATATGAGAAACGTAATAAAAAATTTAGATACCTATTCGACGATACCTCACTTGACATAGTTTTTCGATTTTTTTTCCTTTTTACACCTGCTCAAAATCGGCCATTTTGATTTATCCCAATTTTATGCTATCTATAACATTCGCGCAGTCATGATAAGTCAAACGACGTATCATTTACCAAAATACAACCTCGCGTTTGGTCTCAAAGGTACAAATTAACATACATACATAGACTGATAAACACATTACCCTCCTTTCCGTCGCGCAGTCTGGTAAAGGAAAACACTTGACAATCTATTCATTATGACCATTTCATTGAGCCCCAACACGATACTTATGCTGAGTTGATGAGGAGTTGTGTAAATGGTTTCAGATGATGCTGCAGCATCAGATCAGGGACGCGACTATGTTATTTAAATATCATTCATAGTATAGTAAATTTAGAATTGAATAAACCAGTTGAAATTCCTCAGAGCTCACATCCTTTCAAGCAATAGAAGGAGCTGATAACCTTGAAACGTATGAACAGATCTTCATAAAGTATTGCTACGAACTATCACAATTACATCAGGGTTCAAACGAATAAAACCGCATCCTAATTGTTCCATTCGTTAGGTAGCTACAAAGCCACAGACAGATATACGTCCAGCTTGTAACATCTCTCTTTTTTGGTCGAGAGATTTTAGTCTTACCTGGCAAGTGTCCTTCTTTTCTTTCTTGTCGCCGTAACATATCTGCGAGTTATCATCAAAACCGTTCAGCATCCTGCGCTCCGGCGGAAACATTTCCGAGCATTCGCTCGTGGAGAACTTCTCAAGAACAACCTGGAACATTCCGGAAGACAATCTATATTAATACTTTAATGAGGTATTTGTTTGTAAGTTTGTATGTGGCGGTAATCTCTGAAATTACTGATCCGATTTGTAAAATTCTTTTGTATATGATAGACTGTATATTGAGGAAGGTTATAGGCTATATTGCATCACGATACGACTCATAAAAGGAAAGCAGTAACCATAAACGCGAACAAAATAGTTATTTCAATTAACATCAAAACAGGCTCTGAATTCGTAGCGTATGTGCATTATTGGTTTATCATAACTTATTATTATTACTTTCAGATTACTTCAATAGGTTTTCATAAAAAACTTTTCAGTAATTTGAAGTTTAAATCAAAATAACTAGAATAAGTGGTCTATGTAATGTCTGTGTAATAATTATATCCGTGTAAACGAATTGGGCATCTTGGTTTTCAGATGGAACAGACTTTGAAAATAAATTTAATTTTTAGGAAACCACTGTCTGATCATTTTAAAGACCAAGGAAATATGTGGTTGGACAGAAACTGGTATCCACAAAGATCTCATTGTCGATGATCCCAAACCTTTTGGCTCTCTGTGTGTTTTTTACCGGAGTGGGGAGTGTTCTGATGAACTCTTTGACATAGTGCTATCGTCTCGCTTTTACCATTGCACCCTTCACATTGATATTTTCTACACAACCTGGATGTATGGTCAGCATTCAATGTGCGGGCTTCGTGAGCTTTTTTCTGGCATACGTGCAGGCTGTGGGATAATCTTGCTCCTAAGGTTTTCCCTCAGCGCTATAATTTGGGGGTTTTCAAGCGTCAAGTGTATAGACAGACACCTTTCCGTCAATGGCCGGCAACGCACCCGCGTCATCCCAGATGTTTGGGCGCTTGTGATTAATTAACATCATTTGCTCGTTTGCTTTTTACATATAAAAAAGAAAAGACTAGTGACAAACTCGTTTGGAAAAAAGTGGAACCTTAATGATAACTACTATCTCGTCACTTTTTTTTATTGTTAGATAATGCATTTATGCATCTTGTAAGAGACATTTTCAGACGGGTATATGTGACTCCCAGACTCAGAAGTTGAACCAGACAGTCCACTAAAAGCCAACATCCTAGTCTTGAAACGTCACGGGATCGCCGAGATGCATTCCACTGTGTCGCTCGGACGCCACTACCTATCGAGTCTTACAATGGGAAAGAAGATGCGCATAGCGTCTTCTTCTTGAGAGAATTAGCAGACGTGATCTGGCACTCACCTGCTGCAGCTGTTCAGCAGAGGATCCTCTATCCGAGGTAGCGCCCCAGCCCGTAGCGATGGCGTGTTCATAGCTATTCGGGCTACCCACGTCCAGACAAGCTGGCACCACGAATTCATCTAAGATGATACTGTAAAAAAAGAGCTCTGTTAATCAATGTATAACAATATTATACATATCCATAATAATATTGATTTTTTTTGAGAAAAATAGTGTCTCGCATTGTATTAACACAAGAAGAAAGGATAAACTCATAACATCAAGCTTTCGACTTCGCAAAGTAAATGTTTCCTTTCTGGGACAAAGTGTCCGCTTTTATAACAAAATACCACAGAAATTTTTGCAGTTTTCAATGAAGTATAAATTGTATATTAAAAAGTCATTGATAGCTAAAGCATATTATTCTATACGAGATTATATTGATGATAATAATGCATGGATTTAGTATAGCTGGCTTTCATACAGGATGTTTAATATACACATTTGTAATTTTTAAATGTATATAATTAAAAACATAATTTTAAGAGTACCTATCGATTTTCTTGCCGGTTCTTCTCGGTAGAATCTACATTCCGAATCGGTGGTAGCTTTTCATTATTTTAAGTAATTCATTTGTTTTGACGATTCAAAAAAGCTTTTAAAAGCCTACTTGAATAAAGGATTTTAATTTTGATTTTTAAACACAAATTTAGCACTTGAAAGCTCAGCAGTGCTACCCAGCGTTTGAACCCGCGACCTTCGGTTGAGATCCATGTGTTTTAACCATTAGGCCGTTTCGGTTTTGGTAAAGTAACAGCCTGTAAATGTCCCACTGCTGGGCAAAGGCCTCCTCTCCCATTAAGGAGAAGGTTTAGAGCTGAATCCGCCACGCTGCTCCACTGCGGGGCGGATGAATCGGAATTTCTCTTGGCAAATGCAGGTTTCCTCACGATGTTTTCCTTCACCGAGCACGAGATGAATTTAAACACAAATTTAGCACTTGAAAAATCAGCGGTGCTAACCGGGGTTTAAGATCGACTTGTCCTAACCACTGGGCGATCTCGTCTTATTTTGGTAGGGGGTTGAAAATTTTAAGACTCACTCTCTGTCCGTTTTCAGTAATGCGATGTCATTATATTTGCTCGGCGGCTTGTAGTTGGGGTGCTTGATGACTTCAGAGATCTTGTAAAGGCGGACCGCGTTGATCGTGTCCGTCCGTTTCAACACTCCTGTCCTTGCGTATTTTACTTTACCACTGTAAAAAAAACGTTAATGAGTTTCAGAAAAAAAAAATGAAATAAACCTATAGTTATTTATATATTATTACTAGCTGGTGCCCGTGGTATCGTCTACGAAATTTTAAGATGAGTAAAAATTCTAAAAAAAGTAGCCTAAGTTACTCCCTATAATATTAGCTATCTGCGAGTGAACGTCTTGTCAAAATCGGTACAGACGTTTCGTGATTTATTTTTGTTCTTTTATCTTTATATTTCATTATCAACACACACACACACACACACACACATTATCAACACTATTCTAGTGCATGTTGTGTTCTCCAGTAATTGAAGGTACATTTAAAATTTTAGTACCTAATCTTGTGATTCCTTGTATTTGATATGTACTTCTGTTGGAGTTCCCTATTAAATAAATAAATAAATAAATAAATAAATAAATAAATAAATAAATAAATAAATAAACATTAGCCGAAACGATGAGACTGACAGATTTTTTTTTAAATAGATATTTTTTATGCAAGTACCGTATATACTTTCATATGCATTTAGTGAAAAGCTGTTAATTTAAATTAAAAACAGACACTTTAATTTAATTTAGTAGTAGATATGGATATGGCAACACCTAACACACGTTATGCATGGACGCTGATAAGCCATACTGCGTCAAGCCGCATGGACTTCATTTCGTCCAATATGGCGTCTAAAGATGTCAAATCTATTCTTAATAAGTATTTTTAAAAGATTTACATAACCTTTTTCCTTTAACATTGAAATAAAACAATTTTAAACGGATTTAAATCGCGTATATTAATTATTTTTATCATCCCGACGTTTCGAGCACTTTGCAGCGTTCGTGGTCACGGGTGGACTGAGTGACATTTGTCTATTTGAGGTTTTAGAAAGTATTATTTACAACTACCGCCAACGGTTTCTTAGATGGTATCTTGAATAACGTTCCGGTTGCACGCAGAAGGTACTAATATGTATAATGTATTATGTTTTAAAAGCAGATTGGTACAGTAAAGAGTTTTATCTGATAATAAGTTTTTCAAATACACGAGATTATTGCATAATACAAAATATTTTTTGTTCGCGAGGTAAAATTTGTTTATAAGTTTAAATGGACGCTGATATGCAATACTATATTAAGCCACACGGACTTCATTTTGAGAAAATAGCGTCTAAACATGTCAAACCTATTCTTAACAAATATGTTTGGAGAAGTATACATCCATCTTTAGTTTTCTTTTTGATAAAAGGTATAATGAATTAAAAGCAGATTGATCTATTTATTATGTTATCTAATAAAGAGTTTTTCAAATATATGAGATTATTGTATAAATTGCAAAATATAGAACGCATTTGAAATTCTAAACAATTAATTAGGAAGCTTTTTCCATACTTTTTTTGTTTATATGACCTTATTTTTTTTGAATAACGTTAAACAGGTGATGCAGTATCAAAATATATCAACATCTCCGAATTTGACTTTTTGTGGGTTGACACATTATTGCTTATCAGCATCCATATATAGGAGGTAATCTTTAAAACTACCAAAACTTAAAAAAATCCTTCTGTTTTGGACAGCCCGTTTATTGAGGTACGATATAGGCTATATTACATCACGACTTATAACAGCGAAGCAGTAACCATAAATGCGAGTGAAACAAGGTGAAGCTAGTGTTAGATGAAAAGATTACTCACTAAACACTACTAGAAGTACAGTGGCCAGCAGTCATGATGAACCGTTCACTCAACAGCGTCCCACCACACACCCAGCTTACCGTGGTCACTTTCTCCAACCCTAACAGAACCTGGAAAGAAATGTTATCCTTCAGTGTTGTCCATGTTAAAATAAAAATATGAATACAAATAATTAAACTTATATATGAACGCTGATAATACTGTGTCAAGCCACACGGACTTCATTTTGGGAAAATGGCGTCTAAAGATGTTGAACTTATTTTTAACAAATTTGTTTTAAGACATATGTATATATTTTGATAAAAGATATAATGAATTAAAAGCAGATGTTAAATTTCATTTTGATAAAAAACAATTTAGCTAAAATGATAGAATTGATATTAAGACGCTGATAAGCGTACTGTGTTAAGCCACACGGAGTTCATTTTACACGGAATTAAAAAATATTGATATATTTAATGTGATATCTAATAATTAGGTTTTCAAATATTTTTGATTATTGTGTAAATTGCAAATTATGGAACGCACTTGAAATTCGAAACATTCAATTACGAAACTTTTTTCCGTATTTATTTAGTTGAGGTGATTTGAATTTTATTTGAACAATGTTAAATACGCAGTATCAAAATACATCAATATCTCCAAATTTGACTTTTTGTGGGTTGACACATTATTGCTTATCAACGGCAAGTTGTAAAACTATTACTTAACATAAATACATTTTAACTAAAAGCCATTAACCAAAGAATTGAATTGAATAAATTCATCTTGTCATATCGTCGGTGATGCGCCCATGAGGTCTTATTTTTATCAATGTAATTTAACATTTCGTTCAATTAGACTTCATAGATTCGCGGGTATACGGTATCCCCGACGATATGAAAATTTCCAGCTTAGCCAGCCATAGAATTTCAATCGAAATCTATTTAGTACTTTAGTTTTAAAATTGAAAGCCGATTAAACTACGTACCATATGAGGGAATTCAGCATCCGAAGCGTCGAAGCCGCCAACGATCAGCTTAGTTCCCTTGTGGTGGCATTGGTTAGCTCTCGCCTTCTTGCCGTTGAGAGCTACACTCTTCGAGCACGGGTACACCAACTTGTGCTGATATTCTATGCACTCTGTAAACAGAAAAACTTTTTTTAGCCCAGTATAGAAGAATGTACACTAGCGGTATTAGGTGAGAATGACTATTTACTACTGACCTCGAAAGCAATTTATACACATATAATTATCTGCCCCAAGCGGGAATCGAACACACAACCGACGGCGTTAAAGGTACATTCAGTACCACTACATCAGAACGGTTGTCAACCCACTAGAATCTACACTAGTATTAGTAGTAGCATTTATTTGTATGTATCTCTGAAATTACTGATCTGATTTGAATAATTCTTTTAGCGTTAGATAGCTCGTTTATTTAGGAAGGTTAAAGGTTACATCGCGGTACGACTTATAGAAGCGAAGCAGTAATCATCAACGCGAGTGAAACCACGAGGTAACGCGAGTATATTTTGAAACAAATAAGGATGCTTACTGTCCCAACTCTTCTGTCCTGTTTTCGTTGCTGTCATGTTCGAGGGAATTGGTTCACACCCATCCTCTTGTACGGGAGTATTACTGTTAACGACATAATCATACACCGGTGGCTCGTATTCGGTTGACGTTGGTCTGGAATACAATTGGGGTCTAAAATTAGCCTGTATCCCACTACTGAAATTAAATAAAACGCATCACATACAAGGGCCCCCTTCTTGATACTATGTTGGGGGAACACACAACACAAACACAAACGCCCAGACGAACATCCGTATGACCAATACAGACATCTACCGTGAGATGGGATCGAACCCGCAAGTTGGCGTTAGAGGTACATTCACTATCAAAATCAATGTATTTTTATTCAAAATAGGAATTAACATTCTCTTTTTGAATGTTAAGAAAATGAATCTACCACGAGAAGAAACCGCGAAAGAAACTCAGCGAGACTTTTTTTTGTTAATTTTTTTAACAACTTCAAGATTGGTTACAATACGTAAAATGTATTGAGACAGCCTGGAAGCGATCGCATTATTACCAAGGTGTGTCATCATCTATGAAATCTTTAATATTATAGTAACCTTTAGCACACAAACGTTTCTGTATAATTTTTTTGAACTTTGCTATAGAAGCATTTTGAACGTTTTCTGGGATCCTGTTGTAAGATCTTATACATCTCCCAACCAAAGAATTACTCGACGTAGTCGAGTAGAAGGTACAATGAGTTTGTTCTTGTTCCTCGTATTGATGATGATGGGTATCACAATTTTTTTGAAATGTGTCCATGTTTCTACGAGTATGTACATACATCACTACACCAGAGTGAACGTCAATGTACTTGAATCGACACTAATAGTATAGCGCTTTAGAACTCCAGTTTTTTATTCATTTGCAGTGACCACTGCGCCAACGTGTCTGTCTCATGTGTCTGTACGTGTGTCTGTTTATGGAAACACAGTTTAAATAAATTTATTTCAATGAATAATAATCGCAAAAATCTAAGACAACGATATGGAAACACACTTTATTAGGTGTCATTGAAAACCAGTTTTGAAATATAACTTAATTTATATTTGATGGACGTTCCTTTTTGGGGGTCAATCGTTTGCTAAAACGGGTTATATTTTTCGTGATTTTTTAAAAATTGTTTTACTTTATTATATGTTTTTTTTTTGTTAATATTTGGATGCAGATAATGTGGAGTTTCGTTAAATCTTAACGGATCTGTACACCCTATAAGGAACTTACTTCTCAAATTTTAAGTTTGTAGGTGTTTCTGAGATTATGTAATCAATCAGTGAGTGGTATCTCTTATATATGGACTATGATAAGCAATACTATGTCAAGCCACACGGACTCTATTTTCAGTTAATGGCGTTTAAAGATGTCAAACCTGTTTTGTTGTTGGTAAACACGATGATTTTCAGGAACTGTTGTTGTTTATAGTGCGCGCGCATCGGAGTCACGTAGCAGAGAGAGGGCTGGAAACCGGATCCCAATAGTAATGTCACAGAGTATCACTGTCACAAATGTCACGGACTATACAGTCACTTGACAGCCCATAAACCTTACGCCGATTGAGCGCAAATATATGATAAAGAAACTATCTAATCAACGATTATAGAACAAAACCTATTCTTAATAACTTTGTTTGTAGAAGTATATATCCATCTTTTATAAATTGCAAAATATCGAACCTTGAAATAGGAAACATAATATTAAGAAAGTTTTTCCGTATTTACGTAAGTTGGATGACTTGAATTTATTTTGAATAATGTTAAATAGGTAACGCATTCCTTTTGTGAGTTATGTCTTCCTTTTTTCTTTAACATTATTTCTTTTTGTTGTTATTTTTATTTTGTTTGTGATCCTAAAACGTTAAGCTATAATATTTTTTTTTGTGTATGTCCCGAATAAAGTTATGCTATATATATATAGCATAGAATAATCAAGTCATCAAAAATAAACGAGGAAAAAATATCTTAACCTAAGGTTCTGTATATTGATGTGTATTCCATATATTGCAATGTGCGATAATTTCATTAAAAAACTTATTATTATATCAAAAATTTTATTGTATACGCGGTTAATTCATTATACCTTTTATCAACATAGAGTAGATTAAATCGATATTTCTTTGATAACTTTAGACGCCATTTTCTCTAAATTACATAAGTCGCAGGGGTTTTAGTGGGTATAAATCGCCACATAACCCGATCTCCCCCCCAGGAAGTGGATATCTTATCGAAGATTTCCCCTGCGCATAGAATAGCTTTGACAAATGTAGACGCCATTTTCTCTAAGTTAGGTCAGTGTCTCGGGCCGTGGGTGTGTGAGATGGGGGTCCCATGCATCCATTTTCATACGGCCCCGAGGAGGACGGCAGCCGGGATGGCCTCGAACTGCCGTACGCACCAGCGAGGGGTGCGGGGAGGGCAAGATTAGACTTTGCCCTCCTGAGACGAGCTCAGCCAGCCACGAGCGGAGCGTCGCACGTGAGGGGCAGCGGATGCGCATGCGCATGCGATCCCGAGGCCTCTCAATTTCCGTGCTGAGGAAGGCCATTGCGGGGATTTTAGTGGGTACAAATCGCCACATAACCCGATCTCCCCCAGGAATCGGGTATCATATCAAAGATTTCCCTTGCGGTTAGAATAGCTTTGACAAATTTAGACGCCATTTTCTCTAAGTCAGTGTGACTTGACACAGTATTGCTTATCAGCGTCCATAAAACTTACCTGGGTCGTACCGTCGTGGCGACGGGAGGTTTGTACGTTGTTTGTTTCGCATTATCTAGACAACAAACTATCGGATCAGTGCTTGCGAAAGAGCATATCTGTAACAAACATATGGATTACATTATAACGGATAATACTTTTAATAAAAATAATAGTTTAAAAACCTAAAAACCACGCTTTAATGATGAAAGAACGCGCGGCGCTTCTTAAGAACTGACTTATGGAGCGCCCCGCGCTTTTCTACAAAAAATATTTTCCACTTTTCAGTTTCTCTCATCATTAAAGTGTGTTTTTTAGTTTTTTTTTTTTAAGTATTATTTTTATTTTATGCTTTTTAGTCTTCTTATTATTCAAACTTAATTTACTATAAGTCACGTGACTATTTTTTTTCGTATTCCTGACAGCAAATTCTTCCATTTGACGCCCATATCATGGAGGTACATTTCAAGTAGCCTGTCCGCCATCTTGGACGCCCGCCATATTGGATTTGTAATGACGTTTCTTAGCTAGTCATGTATTGTCATCAGAACTCGGAGCGTTAGCAAAATTTCATCCTAATCAAAGACCGGGAAATGGGTCAAATTAAGATTCCAAGATTTTCGTACATAGTTACAAGTGAAGCTAATAAGAGCGTGTTAAAGAGGACCGACTTCGAAAGCGTAATACATTATATCGTTTTTGAATGACGTAGTTCAAGTTATTCCGATTGTAAAACTAAACTACTGAATCGATTTCGATGAGAGTCCTGTGGAACTAATCGGAGATTATACCCTTTCAAATAAAAAAGGAAATTTCAAAATCGGTTCTCTCGTTTTCGAGTAATCTGTGAAGATACACAAAAAAGTCCACAGAGAAATGAGAACGTCCTTTTTAAAACTTGTTTAATAAGTTACAAAATGATAGAATTATTCGTAGTTTCTATAACTATTAAACGTTACCTACGTTTTATAGTTATAGAATAAATGTGTTCGTTTTTTCCTTGTTTTTAATTATCATCATTAGTATATTCAAGGTTTTCTTTGAATCTGTCTCTAAATTAATATAATATGTGTATATTTGGATGCTGATAAGCAATAATGTGTCAACCCACAAAACGTCAAATTCGGAGATATTGATGTATTTTGATACTGCATCACCTATTTAACATTATTAAAAAAAAATCAAGTCATATAAACTAAATAAGTACGGAAATAAGTCTCTTAATTAACTGTTTCGATTTCCAAGTTCCATTTTTTGCAATTTATACAATAATTTCAAATATTAAAAGAACTATTTTTATATAGTATATAAAATATATCAATCCGCTTATAATTTTACCATACCTTTTACCAAAAAAGAAAAGAAAATATGGATATAACCTTCTTTAAATAAATATATTAAGAATAGGTTTAACATCTTTCGATACCATTTTCTCAAAATGAAGTCCGTGTGACACAGTATTGCTTATCAGCGTCCAATTGGAAAAAAATCAAAAACCCGACTGCGTCACAAGACCATAGATAATCGTTTCTACATTTAAATCGTTATAGATTCTAAACGGTAATTCTAATTGAAAAATGATATAAAAAAAACCCTAAAAATGATTTTTAAATACCTATTCAATGATATCAATTGGAAATCGAAACAAGTAATTAAGAAACCATTTTCCGAACTTACTCAACTTATATGACTTGATTTTTTTTTAATAATGTTGAATATGTGATGCAGTATTAAAATACATCAATATCTCTAAATTTTTTTTGCGGGTTGACACATTATTGCTAATCAGCATCCAATTAAGAACTTGTTAATATTCGTATCATTTATTTCGAACGAAGCCCGGAGTTAAAACTAGTGAAATAGTAACAAGATAAGAAACCGGAATAACAATATAACCGTTTCGTTGACGTCAAGTACCTCAGACAAAGAACTATGATGAAAGTAGCATGGATGTAATGATCTTACCCTTTCATTTTTATTACTATGAGCAATTAAATTTTTCACCTGCACGTATTTCACGCTTGTAAGCAATGCTATATACAAACGGACTTCGTTTTGAGAAAATGGCGTCTAAAGATGTCAAACCTATTCTTAATAAATTTGTTTGGAAAAGTATATAGTGATCTTTTCTTGTCTATTTTGATAAAGATTATAATGAATTAAACATAGATTAGTATTATAAAAAATTTCATATAATAACAAGTTTTTTGAGTATATAATAATAATAATAATAAACGCATCACACTCAACGGCCCCAATTAAAATCGCGTGACCTTGTGTCGGGGGTCCGGAAATACTCACAACACTAACACAAACACCCAGACCACGGCAAACATCCGTATGGCCAATACAGACGTTTGCCGTGAGCGGGGATCGAACCCGCGACCGTTAGCGCTTCAATCATTTGCCGTGACCACTGCACCAACGTGTCCGTCTAATGAGAGTTTCATACAAACTTCCAATCCCCGTTTTACCCCTTTAGCGGTGGGTACCTAGGTTTTAAAAAGAACTTCCATGCAAAATTTGAAACTTCTAGCACTTGTTGTTTCTGAGATTTCGTGATGAGTCAGTGAATGACTTTTATATAGAGTATTGACTTCAAAACTTGTGACATCGAACGCGCAGTATAAAAGTGACGGAATTCTTATTATGTGTGAAATAATTTTAGCCAAGTTAGTAAATAAAATTTTGTTTCATATAATTATGTGATTAATAATTTGGATAAGAATAAATAAATAATCTATCAACATTTTGTGACGTTAAAATCTAAATAAACAGCTTAAATCCCGAGGGGAAAGTTTTTGCATTTTGTAGTTGTTATGTTATCTCTGGGGTTCTGGTAACTTGTTTATTCGTAATTATGAATATATTTCTGAGAGTAAAGACGAGCAATCTATCCTAAAGAGAGGGTGCGTACTGCCGATATATAATAATAACTAACTGATCAACGAGCTACCATAGACACAATACAGTATTATTTAATTTTATAATATATTCCTAACAGTAGTCAAAAATTTAATTTTCCAATTGTGATATGATTCCTTTCGACTTCGCAAAGTAAATGTTTCCTTTCTGGGGGGTATTCGTTTTTATAATAAAATACACCAAAAATATTTGCTGTTTTCAGTGAATAGATTTAAATCATATGTTAAAAAGTCTCTAATCGCTAAAGCATATTATTCTATTCAAGATTACGTTGACGATAAAGATGCGTTGTTTTAGTATTGTGATTTTAATACAGAATGTTTAATTATTCTATCTTCTTGGTTCTTCTCGGTAGAATCTACGTTCCGAACCGGTGGTAGCTTCCTTATTAGTGTAATAATAATAATATTATCATTATTTTTTTGTGTATTGACGATTCAAAATTTCTCGTGAGAGCCTACTAGAATAAAGTATATTTTGATTTTTACTAGATTTTTTCAAGAAATTTCTACCGATCGATCTGAATGTAACATTTTTAATACATGTACACGAAAACCATTACCCTCTTTCATGCCAGTCGGGTAATATTTATGCCATTTCCAGTTCACGTCTTCTCTTAGGTAAAATCGTTTTATTTACGATGATTATTTGAAACGCGTATCATGTCCTGTCTGGGATGAAAGAGACGATACTACGTTTCTATGGGTGTGAGAGAGACAGTACTATGCATGAGAAAAATATGTTCTATGAACATGAGTGTAACTTTTTATGCAGCTTTAAGACTGGGGAAAAACCCAAAGGTATTAAAATTGGATGTTTTATTTATAGAGGAAACTAATTTTTTTTATTATTTACTTAATTTTTAATATATCTTGATATTTTCGACGAACGACAATTGGATGCTGATAAGCAATAATGTGTCAACCCACAAAAAGTCAAATTTGGAGATATTGATGTATTTTGATACTACGTCATCTATTTAACATTATTAAAAAAAGATTGAAGTCATCTAAACTGAATAAGTATGGAAAAAAGTTTCTTAACTCAATGTTTCGAATTTCAGGTGCGTTCCATATTTTGCAATTTTTAAATTAATTTCAAATATTTAAAAACTTATTATTAGATAACATATTAAACAAATCTACCTGCTTTTGATTCAATATACATTTTATCAAAATAGAAAAGAAAAGATGAATATATACGTCTTCAAACAAATTTATTAAGAATAGCTTTGACATCTTCAAACGCCATTTTCTCAAAATGACGTCTGTGTGGGTTGACACAGTATTGCTTATCAGCGTCCAATTCTGATTGAAAAACGATACGAGAAATCAAATGACACATTCGTCGATTTTAATTTTTGTCCTTTAAAAATTATGGCGTCCGAAATCGGCCATTTTGATTTGAAACTTATCAGTTATCAAAATCGACTCACGCGTTTTGTCTAAATAGTGTCACAAAAAATCCACATACATGCTATTAAACACATTCTTCTCTTTGCGTCGCGGAGTCGGGTAAAAACAAAACATCTCCATTAGCAGGATATTTGGATGCTGATAAGCAATAATGTGTCAACCCACAAAAAGTCAAATTAAGAGATATTGATGTATCTTGATACTGCGTCACCTATTTAACATTATTAAAAATAAATTCAAGTCATCTAAACTAAATAGGTGAAGAAAATAGTTTCTTAAAGTAATGTTTATAATTTCAAGTCCGTTCCATATTTTTCCATTTATACAATAATCTCAAATATTTGAAAAACTTATTACTAGATAACACATTAAATATATAAATCTGTTTTTAATTCATTTTGCCTTTCATCAAAATAGAAAAGAAAAGATGGATATATACGCCTTCAAACAAATCGATTAAGAAAAGGTTTGACATCGCTTATCAGCGTCCATTTAGTCAAATTTAATACCTCCTCTTTCGTAGTCGGTTAATAACACTAATCAAATAAAGCCTGATTGTCTGTAGCTATGATCATCGGGAAAACCTTGACGTATTGTGACTCAGGCAGTTATCCTGACGACCTTGAATTCGAATTATATGAAAAAGCGTCTGGTATAAGTTAATTTTAACAGATTATCGAAGTTCTATAATATCGATGCAACTAACAATGATGAATTTTAGGGAATGGGGTTTTTAAATTTCTTTATTAACGTGTTGGTGCATAGCTGCGAAATTTAAACGATCCCTTGATGTTATAACTTTATTGATTTAAAGAAAATTCGTCATCGCAACTCTTTTCATGATAGAACATCAAAGATTTATAATCTTTTGACTTACTTAGTTCTATTTGTTACAATTTTGAATTACTGCGATATTCTTGCAAACCAGCGATATGGATGCTGAAAAGCAATAATGTGTTAACTGACAATATGTCTCATTCGGAGATATTGATGTATTCTGATGCGTCATGTATTAACATTATTCAAAATCAAAATAAAAAAATACTTTATTCAAGTCGGCTTTTAAAAGCACCTTTGAATCGTCAAAATAAACAAAAAGTACTTAAATTAAAGAAAAGCTACCACCGGTTCGGAATGTAGATTCTACCGAGAAGAACCGGCAAGAAACTCGATAGGTACTCTTTTAAAATTGTGTTATTAAGTATATACATTTTAAAAATTACAAATGTTTATATTAAACATCCTGTATGAAATTCATCTATACTAAATCCGTGCATTATTATCATCTATATAATCTTGTACAGAATAATATGCTTTAGCTATTAAAGAATTTTTAATATACAATTTAAACTTATTGATTGACAACTGCAAAAATTTCTTTGGTATTTTGTTATAAAAACGGACACCTTGCCCCAGAAAGGAAACATTTACTTTACAAAGTCGAAAGCTTTTTATTTTTTATTTTATTGCTATTTATTAAAAAAATTTCAAGACATCTAAACTAAATAAGTACGGAATAAATTTTCTAAATTTGATGCTTCGAATATTGGGGTTCGAACCCCGGCTAGCTGATTTTTTCAAGTGCTAAATTAGTGTTTAAATTATCTCGAGTTCGGCGTTGAAGGAAAACATCGTGAGGAAACCTGCATGTGCCGGGAGAAATTCTGACACATGTATATCCGCCAACTCGCAATTGAGCAGCGTGGTGGATTAAGCTCTAACCTTCTCCTTAATAGGAGAGGAGGCCTTTGCCCAGCAGTGGGATATTAACAGGCTGTTACTTTACTCTATTTTTTTGCTTTTTTATGTTTGACACCTTTAGACGCCATTTTCTCAAAATGAAGTCCCTGTGGCTTGACGTAGTATTGCTTATCATAGTCCATACATAAGCGATACCACTCACTGATTGATTACATAATCTCAGAAACACCTACAAACTTAAAATTTGACCACTAGGTTCCTTATAGGGTGTACAGATCTGTTAAGATTTAACGAAACCCCCACCACCCCCCAAGAGGCTAAAAAAAGTCTTATGTTTTTGATGTAAGAGACTTTAAATTTAAATGTATGCTCTATCGATGGTGTGGAGGTGTACTAAATTGTATCATAATAATCATAAATCAACCCCCTTTTAGGGGTTAAAGCAGGGGCAGCCGCTATTTTACTATAAGATTTTGAAGTAAAATACGAAATGTATAATTGAATATATGTATTCTAATTATTTTGATGTTAAAACGAAACCACTAAATCGAATTTGATAAAAATTCTACAGTACCCACCTAAATGTATACCTTTTTGAATAAAATAATTTTCAAATATTAAGAATTACACTGCGAATTGACAAGCTTTTTTGGAAATCAATAAAAAAAAAACTACTAAAATTTTTTTTTAAATTTGAAATTCTATACTTGGTACATTTTGCCTTGGAACTGTTCATGACATTTGCATCATCTAAATATATATTTATATATGTAGCATCTACATATATGCGAGTAAGAAACACGAGTTGAGCTAATGTTACCGTACAAATACAGGAAATGGGTTTATCTAATAATGTCCACAATTTATTTCTCTCCTTTCATCCCCTGACCGAAAAGTGTTATAAGGATTACAGCCGGTTATGTAAATGTAAATAGTAAGTGTAAATATCAAAAAATTAAGTCCCTATCCCTTATATTTAGGTAAAAATAGGGGTTACAACCCCTAACGTTATATATGTTTCTACAAAATTTTTGAAGATAATATAATAAAATTTCTGAGCAGTATCAAAGGCATAACTGGCAAAAATGCTAAATAGACGGTGATAATTTATGTAAAGTGATTTAAGAGTGAGTTAGTGTGAATTTCATTTTAAGGGCGAGAGGTGTGTGTAGTGCTCAAACTCAAAATATACTTTATTCAAATGGGCTCTTAAAGCACTTTCGAATCGTCAAGTTACATGTCATATTTTTTAGATGTTAATAAAGCTGTCACCGGTTCGGAAAGTAGTTTCTACCGAGAAGAACCAGCAAGAAACTCTATAGTAACTCTTCTTAGTAATCATTCATACATAATTTATTTTTATTACATTTTAATTTTGTTATTCTGATAAAAAGTCAACGCGTATCAAATCCACGCCTCTTTGTCGTCAAAATATTCTTGTATAGTATAATATGCTTTATCTATTAACGATTTTTAATATAGGCTTTAAACTTATTGAATGGTAAACGTAAAACTGTTTACGGGATTTTAATATAGATGCGAATACCAAACCCCAAAAACGATGAACTGACTTTATGAAGACGAAAGCTAGGTGTGAAAAGTTTATTTTTTCTTTTAGTGCTTACACAATGTCTGTCACTGTTATTAGGAAAACTATCACTATTTTGAAATATATATAATATTTAAGTATAACCCGATAACAATTTTAAAATTTAGTTTGCAGTTAACATAATCAGATATATATGTATTATTATAGTATGTTATAAGACTATAAACACACATATCAAACTGATAACATCTCTCTTTTTTGGTTAAAACGTATAAAAAACTCAATATATCTACTTATATAAATAAATAATAAATAAATAAATAAACGCATCACACTCAACGCATCAAACTCAACCCCCATTAAGATCTCATGACCTTGTGTCGGGGGTTCAGATACATACACAACACTAACACAAACACCCAGACCACGACAAAGATCCGTATGGCCAATACAGACATTTGTCGTGAGCGGGGATCGAACATGCGACCGTTAGCGCTTCAGTCAGATGCAGTGACCGCTACGCCAACGTGTCTGTCATCTGTCATATATATAAATTACAAAAGTTGTTTCAAACATGTCTGTTATGTACTTTGAAACGATTCTATCGATATAATTCAAATTGATTTCATTATAAAGACAATGCAAAGATTTTTCTATAAATATAAAAGCGAAAGGTCACTCATTCACTCATCACGGAATCATCAGTGCTCTACAAGTGCTAGGACGTACATATGCTCTCACTAATACCCCTAAAAGGGGTAAAATGGAGTTGGAAGTTTGTATGAAAGGCCTATTAAGGACGAATTAATTTTCTAGTTATTAATAAAACATATATATATATATTCAGCCTTGGACTGCTCATTACATAAAGTGATTAACAGTTCTGATGTCTTGATAACACTTGGGTGGTTTTTGTTAACAGTCACGCTTAGGAAATTGTTGTGATCGTCAATAAGTTTGTCTTTTTTGCTTTAACGTAAAAACTATAAACAAGAATGAAACACGTTTCATTTGTGGTGGAAAACATGAACATTTAAACTGGTTATAAGATAAAACTGTTTTATAAATAATAATTATAAATGGACGCTGATATGCAAAACTGTGGCAAGCCATATGGACTTCATTTTGAGAAAACTTCGTCTAAAGACGTCAAACCTATTCTTGATTAATTTGTTTGACGAAGTATATATCCATTTTTTCTTTTCTATTTTGATGAAAATAATGAATTCATAGCAGATTGGCTAGAAAAGAGTTTTATCTAATAATAAGCTTTTTAATATATTAGATTATTGTTTAAATTGCAAAATATGGAAGGCACTTGATATAAGAAACATTACGTTAAGAATATATTTTAACGGGCTTCTATAAGCGCCATCGGAGTTCAATATAATAATGCATTTCGCAACCTGATCCTGCATGCCTGCCTATCAGCACAGTGGTTGTAAGATTATAAAAAAAACCCGGGTAAAACTCAAAGTATTAAAGAATATTATTTCCATTAAACTAGATGCGACTGTTATTTTTATGTCATTACTAAGTTTATCATAATTTTAATATAATTGATAAATCCATCAATTAAATTACAGTATAATTAAATTCTCATCAGGAATTTTCTAATCATTCTCAACTAAGTATATTATATTTAATTTCTCTCCTATAATATGCGGTTACAAGATAATAAAATATATATCTAATAGCTTTACACAAGCAATTCTTGTATGTATGTATGTATAAATTTGAATATCGGAAACGGCTAAGTTTCAGGAGCAATAAATCGATTTTAATAGGTTTTATTTATAGAAAACGTCGTTTTATACGTGACTTCATGCAATGAAAATTTTAAATCTAAATATAATTTCCTAAAAATACGATTTAAAATAAAAAATACAGAGTAAAACTCTATTATGCAAATCTTTGAGTGCAGTTTTTGTTAACAAATTTCTCTGAAAGTGAGTTATAGTTATTTATACTTTATAGTTTCGAATTCCTTCCTACTGACCCATCCATCGTCATATATCGCTCTATATAAGGCTGAAGATTTAGTATTTTTTTTTGTCTTAATGTGGTTATCTCATAAATGGGTTTATTCAAAAATATAATAGGTCATATAACATAATGCTAATCACTCGCTAAAACTGCTTAAAAAGTAATTTTATTAAACAATATAGAGCTTAAAATTTACGACCACAATATTAAACACTTTCAACTTAAAATTAAGTATGAATTGAGAATTTGACGCATATCGTACATATAGAGACAGACACGTTGGCGCATTGGTCACTGCAACTGACTGAAGGTCTAATGGTCGCAGGTTGGATCCCCCGCAAACGTCTGTATTAGCCATACGGATGTTTGTCCTGGTCTGGGTGTTTGTATTAGTATTGTGTGTTTCCGGACCCCCAACACAAGGCCACGAGATGGTTATAGGGGCTGTTGAGTGTTTTGCGTTTATTTATTATAAAATAATGTTAGTTCTATATATGAATTTAGCCTAGATGTACCTGTGGGCCTCCTCTATGATATTTGATGTCATCTACAGCGGATTTGCAGTTTTTAATGTTGATGCACACTCCCTCTAAATTATCCTTTATGCATTTATCACCTGAAATATATAAACATTTTCAACGAAGATATTAGAACGAAGTTTTTTTTAAGAGGACCAATTATACCATCTAAATACGTATGACATATATTAATTTTAAAACTAAAGTACTAAATTAACATTGATTAATATTTTATGGAAACAACGAAAGAATAGGTCAAATTTTCGAATATTCGGCGAATGTATAAAAAATTCGCATGCGTCGTTATAATGTAGCTTATGTGATGTTATGAGGTACAACTTATATTACTGTAAAGGTTAATTAAAATCTGATCTACTGGATCATTTACTCTTTATTTATTTATTTTATTTTTTCAAACGAAACAAACAGTAGTATTAAATTAACTATACTAAAACATAGAGCATAAACCTAAAAAGTTTCCACTAATTAGTAAAACATAAACTACAATAGACACCAACAATAATTAATAATTTAGAAAAAATGAAATAAAGAAGAAAATAATTTTATTAATTAATACAATGAACTAAAACGCACAAGTAGAACTAAATATTATTTGTAAAAGGGTTAATAAATCTGCGCAAACGAAGTCAAATACAAATAAACAACTCCTAAAAAGATTTTTGAAAGAAACAAAAAATCGATTTAAAAAGCAAAATATACATTAACTCAGTTAACATATTTATATCACTTATTTTGTTTTAAAAATAAAAATTATTGATGCAATTTTGATGAAAATTCTCCGTGTAAAATACAAATTTTCAAAATCTTTTACTAATTACGGAGTTCTCAGGTAATAAACAATAAAAAAAATCGTTATGAATATAACAGATGACACACTGACATACTTCCACGTGAATAAATATAACGTCAGGATGTAATACATTGAAAAAACTTGTAGCATCAAGGACATGTTTTGTGACTCAGGTCCTGAGTAACCGGGCGTATGTTGATAAGTCTAATTTTAAACTTCGCTCGCGACATGACTAACACCATGACCGGTGAACGACCGCCATTTCGACATTGTTATCATGGTTTTAAAACAATTAAAAAAGAAACAGAATTAAAAAGCTAATTACGTAACTTCATTAACTTGACCGACGTAGTTATTCCAGTTATGTAGATTTTAAAATCAAAGTACTGGACCGATTTTGGTGAAAATTGTGTTAGATCAATGGGAGAACATGTCCTTTTTATCGATAAAAGTACTACCGAAATCGGTCCAGCCGTTTTCAAGTAATCGGAGAACATACATCAAAAAACTTCCCTTTGTATGTTTTTTATTGTAACAACATCAGAACTCGGCCATCTAAACCGATTTTAAAAATTATACTTTTATTCGAAAGGGTATACTTTCAGATTGGTCCCATAAAAATATTATCAAAATCAATTCAGTTTTTTGGTATTGAAATCTAAATAACTGGACCGGTGTGAGTATCTTATGAATTTTTTAATGTTCGTTATATAACTTCGTAATTCCTTAACTGATTTAAAATATTGTTTTAGTATTTGAAATGCTATACTTTCAGGGAATTTTTATCAAAATCGACTTAGTAGTTTGGTATTAAAATCGAAATAACTGATAAAGTGTCGTCCACATAAAGGTAACAGCTTGTTTTGCATTTGAAGGTTATTATAAAAATAACATTTTAAATTCACATTTTAAAAGATCAATAAGTATGCTAATTTTAAATATGTTCTATCATATACTCAAAACAAATCATATTTTGATCAATAATGAGTCACACTTGCATCATCATACTAATATCATAAATGGACGCTGATAAGCAATACTGTGTCGAGTCACACGGACTTCATTTTGAGAAAATGGCGTCTAAACATGTCAAACCTATTCTTAATAAGTTTGAACAAGTATTTATCTTTATACACTTTCCTTTTTTGATAAAGGGTGTAACGAATTAAAAGCAGGTTGATATATGGATGCTGATAAGCAATAATGTGTCAACCCACAAAAAGTCAAATTCTGAGATATTGATGTATTTTGATACTGCAACACCTATTTAACATTATTCAAAAAAATGTAAGGTCATATAAACTAAAAAAGTACGGAAAAAGTTGCCTAATTAATTGTTTCGTATCTCAAGTGCGCTCCATATTTTGCAATTTATACAATAATCTTATATATTTGAAAAACTTTTTCTTAGATAATATATTAAATATATCAATCTGCTTTTAATTCATCATACTTTTTATCAAAAAATAAAAGAATAGATGGATATTTACTTCTTCAAACATAATTGTTAAGAATAGGCTTGACATCTTTAGACGCCATTTTCTCAAAATGAAGTCCGTGTGGCTTGACACAGTATTGCATATCAGCGTCCATATGTAATATATTATCTAATAAAGTTTTTTAAATATATATGAGATTATATTATAAATTACAAAATATGGAACAACCTAAATATTCGAAACAATTAATTATGAAACTTTTTTCCGTACTTATTTAGTTCATATGACTTTATTTCATATTGAATAACGTTAAATAGGTGATGCAGTATCAAAATTCACCAATATCTCCGAATTTTACTTTTCGTGGGTTGACACATTATTGCTTATCAGCATCCAAATGTGAAAGTTCGAGAAATCATGTTCGGTACTACTCTCACGCAAAAACTGCTGCACAGACTGATGAAATTTAACAGAATTATAGCTTATAAATCAGAATAACATATGGACTAACAGATAAGATTTTAAGTGTATTTTTGACAGATTTCCGAAAAAGCGTTGTTTTTACATTTTGATTTTTTTTTATTCGAATGAGTATAATTGATTAGTTCCATAGAATTTCCATTAAAATCAGTTAAGTAGTTCGATTTTAAAATCAAAATAACTAGAATAAATTTATCATTAATGTAAACGTATTTTGCTGTTGAAGAATCCATTTTTAAAGTCTAAAACATGATCGTTTTGATGATGGTACAACTAACTTTCAATAGATGGCGCCCGTGTCGTACCGGCTTGTTAGGAAAACAAGTTAGACGGTTACATTAACGAAGTTCCAAGCAAAAGCTAGTACATAACAAGAAACATATATAATTTTCACTTATATCATAGCTAAAAATAGGACGAATTTCGTTGTTAATTTTATTTAAAAACTACAAGTTTTTGCTCCCAACTTATATATATATATATATATATATATATATATATATATATATATATATATATATACTAATATTATAAAGCTGAAGAGTTTGTTTGTTTGATTGTTTGCTGGAATGCGCTAATCTCAGGAACTACTGGTCGGATTTGAAAAATTCTTTCAGTGTTAGATATATCGAGGAACGCTATATATAGGCTATATACTAATATAATTAACACAAAGCTTTTAAATGTTTATTTATTAATGTTTTAATTTAATATATAAACTAAATAATTAACAACTTTTTACTATATGTATTCACAGTCACTAATAAATAAATATATTTTATAAACATATATAAATTACGATCAATTTCCAACTTGACAGGTTCGTCAATAGACATTTTGGTCAGAAAATATTCTCGCTAGCTGGTTGCTAGGCAACGTCGTCCAAATTTGTCGGTATTCGCGTGCCAATATCAACGATCTTATTACTCGCGTTTATGGTTGCTGCTTTTCTCCTATAAGTCGTAGCGTGATGCAATATAGCCTATAGCCTAACATAAAAAGAAGTTTTAATTCGAACCAGCAGTACCTAAGATTAGCGCGTTCAAATAAACAAACTCTTCAGCTTTATAATATTAGTATTGATAAATAGTTATACAATATAATATCTCATAAATATATATATTTATATATATATAAAAATTACTTAAATAATACCTTCATATTGTCCATGTGTCCGATGAACGAAGAAAAATATACCAAAAAACACAAAACAATGCATTTTTATATATTATTTTTGTTTTTAAAATAAAATAAAAAAAATTAACTTATTTCTCACATAAAACTTAAAATCGTGCAACCTTCACGGAGGTTGGCACTATACTGAGTCAACACTCAAACGTGAGTCAAGTCGGGTATTATAAAATAACAAGACGCGCCCCGTTGCTTCTTCCGCGTTCATTTGATGTAAAATTATATTTATATAATACTAGCTTCCGCCCGCGACTTCGTCTGCGTGGAATAGTCACTTTTGGCTAATAATGCATGATTTTAGAACAAACTTGGTTAGCATAAAAAAGGTTATAGTGAGCTAACCTTAAAAGTTAGACATATGCTGTCGCGGACTTTTTTTAGGACTTTTAAAGGGGAATAATTCTATCATACATAATTTTTGCGAAACTTTAACCGTTTACGCAGCGCACGCAGAGTAAACTCTTTCAATAGGAAAATATCCCCTGATTTTGAAACATTCTTCATTGGTGCTCTGCTCCTTTTGGTCGTAGCGTGGTAATATATAGCCTATAGCCTTCCTCGATAAATGGGCTATCTAACACTGAAAGAATTTTTCAAATCGGACAAGTAGTTCCTCAGGAACTACTGTTACTACTGTCACTTTGTGACTTGATGAGTCCCATAGAAGTTACATCGAAATCAGTTTAGTAGCTTGGTTTTAAGTTCGAAATAACTACTATAAGTGCTTTATTTACTTATTTAAGGAATATCAAAATGGGTTTTTAGTGATACTTGATTTACGTGGAGGTATTGTGTGAGGAGTAATTGTGTAAAATCTTACCTACGCGTGTCATCGCAGCGGTTTCGGAGAAGCCGTGGATCGCTTGTGCAAGCGCACTGACAAAACCCCATGTCCCGGTATGACCCGTTCATTTTCACCTATCTTAAGTTAAGAAGTTGCGACTTCTCGAAACCTTCGAGAAACCCGGAAGCTTCCCTATCTCTTTATCACTTATTCCTTTGCAGGTTAAAAGATGGCATTTTTATGTCCTTTGGTCCTGCACAGTGAACATCACGTGACCCGCCAGCTGATAAAATCCTAGTGGCCTTGAAACTTTGGTTTCCTAGGATGATGTTGCCTGCTATTTAGCGGTAGCTTTGTGTTTTCAGATGACGTCACTCAAACTTTTACTATGGAAACAATATGGCATGGTTTCTTAAAAAACTTATTTTGACGCCGTATCGTCAAAGAATTCACTAGACACCCGTAATTTGGCGGATCGTAATCCTAGGAAACTAAAGCGTAAGAAACAATAAGATGTCTTCGTCATTCTCGACGAGCATTGGGCTTCTCCTGATCTCGTTCTGCCAACTTCTTTCGGTACAATGAAGATCTCATAAAAGGAGACAACGGCTATCCAAGCGGTCCACGCAAAATTTAGACACTAATTCTTCCACTCAAATTGGTCCAAATTAGTTCGTGCTAATTGTTCCACGTAAATTGTTCCACGTAAACTGTTACACGCTAACTGTTCCACGCAAATTGGTCCACGCAAACTGAACCACGCAAATTAGTTCGTGCTACGCTAATTGTTCCGAGCAAATTGTATCGCACTAATTGTTCCGAGCAAATTGTATCACACTAATTGTTCCACGCTAATCGTTCCGAGCAAATTGTATCACGCTACTTATTCCACTTGAATTGAACGCAAATTGGTCTATACCAATTGGTCCACATAATTTCGTAAGTTAGGCTAATGTTTAAAATATAGAAGTGTGTGTGAAGATAAAACTCTTTACTTCTTCAATGGTACTAAAATAACATAATTATTTAACTTTGACCTAATGAGTGAGCATAATTTGCAATTAGCCTCACTCCTCGCCAACTTACAGAAGTCTCGTATTGGAGCTCGTTGTAACGGTCTTAAGGAATAGAATGGGGGGTTAATTTTCAACGTTAGATTGTTATGACAGCGATTGTCTTACAGAATTATTTCCTGAGCGACAAAACTAAATTAACGCGAACGAATTGAGGAAAAGATACTTCAATAATACTTTAATATTGAAAATAAGGATAAACTTACAAGTATTTGCGGTCGTTATGGACGTCATTTATTGCTCTATTGTTGATTTACCAATTAAATTTCATTATAAAAGACGGTAATCATTGTTTAGAGGTGCTATGTAATGGTTTTTTATAACCATGGATTATGTATTCATAGTTAATTATGAAGCAATAATGTGTCCACCCACAAAAAATAAAAGCCGAAGTGGTTAAACCACGTCGATCTTAACCGATAATCGTTGGTTCAAACCCCGGCTAACACCGCTGACTTTTAAACTGCTAAATTTGAGTTAAAATTCATCTCGAGCTCAAATTTATTCTGGTAATTTACTGTATTTACCAATATGGTCCGAAGGAATAAATTCGTACATCTCAACATAAACAATCAGAATAACCAAACGATAGGGTGATTTATCTGACACTCAACGCCATCTATCAGCAAAAATAATCAAATTAATCTAAATATTGTTAGAAATAAGATGTAGGTAGACTTAAAAAAAATTATAAAACAAAAGTAAACATTTAATTTTATAAGTTAACGAATTTGCAACCAAAATACGTTCTAGACTAATTTTAATTACAAAAATAATGAAATAAGCAAAATGAAAGCCAGGCAGAGCTTCCGCGCAGTCTGAAGTTCAACAGCAAAGTGATGCTCGAATGGCTGACGTCTTCCTTTTATAGCGATATCAAGCTACCGTCATAAAAATTTCTTCTGTCTGCTAACAATATATATATAACTCACAGGTGACTGACTGACATAGTGATCTATTAACGCAGAGCCCAAACCAATGGCCGGATTGGGCACAAATTTGACATGCAGGTAGATGTTTTGACGTAGACATCCACTGAGAAAGGATTTTGATTAATTCTACCCCCGAGGGGATAAAATAGGCGATGGAAGTTTATATAAAACTTTGTCAATTTTAAATCGATCGGGCTAAGATTTGGCATGTATAAAGCTACTATGACGTAGGCATCACAGACATCGCAGACGAAGTCGCGAGCACCAGCTAGTACAAAATAAACTAACATGCCTAAAAATAATACATTAAACCAAATAGATCGATTTAATCGGCACACATTAAAGATTTTACTTGACGCCGACTTCGAATGTTTTACTCGGCACCCACTTCAAAATATTTTAGAAATTATATATTAATTCTTTTAGTTCTGTATCTATTAAATTCGTTTTTGAAATCGGTTTATTTTTTTTTTTGTAAATACTTTTTATACTATTTAACGTTAAAAATCTATACCCATTTCCTAACATTGATAAGTTCGTCCATTGTCTTGTTAGACCAAAGATACTGTCGCCTGTTAGAATGAGTGGTTAGCTGGTTGCTAGATATCGTTTAAAGTGGTCGCCATTCCGGGTGCCAAAATTCATGATCTATTTACATGTCTGTAGTTATGACCACCTTTAAACTATTCGAGGTGCTGGACACATTAGAAAAATGGGAACCCTATTATTTTTGATTTTTTTTAATTCTATACATATAAAATCACTTTCCCTGAGTGATTCATCAACGCAGAGCCTAAACCTTTGTGGTTACCAACATGAAATTAAGGCAGAGGTCCCTTTTAGGGAGTAAGCATCCACTAAGAAAGGGATTTTCGATTGTCCACCCTTAAGAGGGTTAAAAAGGTTAAAAACATTTGTTTATATAACTTCATTTTTTTTTAATAATGTTAAATAGGTGATGCAGTATCAAAATACATCAAAATCTCCGAATTCAACTTTTTGTGGGTTGACACATTATTGCTTATCAGCATCCATATAACGTTTACTTTCCCTATTATATTAATTTTAGGATGTTCACTATTTTATTAGTTACAATTTTTGTTGGTGCGTAAATCTCTTTATTTTGTTAATTAATTGAAATGATATTTTTAAATAAAAGTAGCCTTAGTTATTTCTTATAACATTAGTTATCCGTAAGTTTAAAGTCCCGTCAAAATTGATCCAGCCGTTTCATGACGAAAATTAAAAAAAATGTATTTTACGATGTAAATACCGTGTATTCCTATGCATTTTGTTAAAAGCTGTTAATTTGAAATTACAAACAGACAATTCATTTTTATTTATTTGTATATACAAAACAATTATATTTTAAACTTATTTTACGATAATAATTTGTTACACCTGACATAATTTTCTGTCAATGCCTTATTTTTCATAGCTACAAATGGACACTGATAAGCAATAGTATATCAAGCCACACGACTTCATTTTAAGAAAGGCATCTAAAGATTTCAAAACTATCATAACAAATTCGTTTAAAGGCGTATATCCATCTTCTCTTTTCTATTTTGATAAAATGTATAATGAATTAGAAGTAGATTCGTACAATAAACAGTTTTATCTAATAATATTTTTTCTATGCGAAACATTAAATTAAGAAACTTTCTAACGTATTTATTTAGTTCAGATGATTTGATTTTTTAATAATGTTAAATACGTAGTGCATTATCAAAATACATCAACATCTCGACTTTTTGTGGGTTGACACATTATTGCTTATCAGCATCCAACTACATACATATATATTAAATATTTTAAACTTTCGCGATTTACACTATTCATATTTAATATAACGGGTCCTATCGCGATAAGTAATGGTAGTAATGCATTTTTATTGCCCGACGTTTCGACGAAGTTGCATTCGTCGTCACGAGCTGACCAGTCAATAAAAAGGTATTATTATCATCAGTTATCGCGATAAGACCCGTTACATACGACATATGTTTTACCAGGTAACAAAGTTGTTTTATGTGAAATATAAACACAGAACCTTAGTTGTTTCGATGTCGGTTAACAATAGTTGAAAGGGGTGACATTATGTTACAAAATAAATATTTTATTACCCAGCTTCCTACACGTTTAAGCAAACTTTGTTTTTATATAAAAACGCGTTATTTCTCTCAACTGTCACTGCGTCCTCAGCTGTCGAGCGGCCATCTTGTGAAGTTTACTGTTCTTAAACATGATGAAGACAACCGCCATTTTGTTTTTGTTAGCCATTGGTAAATAATACTTTAAAGATTATAGAAAAGTAATTGTTTTCGTTGAAATTATAACCGACTTTAAAGTTTAGAGTTCTTTTTATCTCCGAAGATTTTTATCCTATACGCTAAAACTTTTCGTGAGTTAAATGATTTCAAATCATTTTCGAAACATATACATTTAAATACGCGTTTTAAATACGCGTTCGTAATCTAAATCGGAACAGTAGATTCGAGAAAATCGGGGACATACAAACTTACATACATACATACGGGAGCCACAGATGCGTTTCTATTTCAAAAGTAACAATGAATACATAGTGAGAAAAGAAATGAGAATGGGAATTTAGCTTTCGGCTCATTCACTCACCGTGCGAAACGTATATATTATAATAGCAACCAACCCCGGCTAATACAATATAATTTTTGACATCACAAATGTTAAGAAATTCTCGGTTTCTCTTTATTATAATATAATACATGTAAATCTTCTTTTTGAAAGATCCGATAGCGATCCGAATCCGTGGCGTAGTTACTTATATTTTTAGCACAGTATTATATACTCCTTTCCCCTTAATGACTGGTCATGATATCCTTCGCGACATGGTTCCCTGGTAGAGATCGCTGTTTAGTGATAAGCTAAAGTTCACTCACTCACTCATCACGAAATCTCAGAACCTACTAGTACTCTCCTAGTA
Organism: Hypolimnas misippus; assembly: GCA_037950945.1. Classification (NCBI taxonomy): domain Eukaryota; kingdom Metazoa; phylum Arthropoda; class Insecta; order Lepidoptera; family Nymphalidae; genus Hypolimnas; species Hypolimnas misippus. The sequence goes on from JBBEEQ010000002.1 coordinate 653,600, forward strand.
CTAGTAGGTTCGAATTTTGCTTGGGGGTTCTTTTGAGGACGTAGGTGTTCACTATATGGGATTTTGCACAGTTCGACCCCTAAGAGGTTATAACGGTTGGAAGGTTGTATGAAAGTCCTACGTTAAGTGAAACCACCAGAGGCCACTAGTAGTATTATATTATTGTTTGTATCTTTGTTGTACAATAAATTATACTTTTTTCTTTCTATATTAGTAATTTCACGCTAATTTTCCGTGACGCGTGTCACCAGTCGGGCCTGTATACTATGAAGAATGCGTTTTGTTCCAGGTTGTATGTTAGCAGAGGGACTGTCGTGCATGTCGTGTGGGCGTGAGTGCATGCCCGCGTGCGGCACACGACGCTTTCGTTCTTGCTGCTTCAACTATCTGAGGAAGAAGAGAGGCCAGGAGACGCTGCAGGTGATTATTCAATTATATTTTAATGGATTTTAGTTGTGTGTTTTGAGAAGCCATTCTCTCAAAATGAAGTCCGTGGCTTGACTCAGTATTGCTTATCAGCGTTCAGTTATAAATATATCGATTTTGTTGCAGGTCTCATCTGAAAATCTTTTGAAACCAGATATCTATGAAGTTGAAGACAATGAGTTATGGGGTTTCGCGCCAAGCGATTCTGAACTTTACCACAGTGAGGATACGATTTATAATCGATTGAATAGAATGTATATGTAATTTGATCGGCCATTTTGTTTTTTATCGGCTATGTTGTGTATTTAGATGAAATGTTAATATTATTTCAATATAACTATTACTTGAAGTTAATTTTACTGATATCCATTAAAGTTTCAAATTTAAGTATTTATGGCAACTGTTTCAAGCGGTAACGGTCGCGGGTTCGATCCCCGCTCACGGCAAATGTCTGTATTGGCCATACGGATGTTTGTCATAATCTGGGTGTTTGTGTTAGTGTTGTGTTTCCGGACCCCCGACACAAGGTCACGCGAACTTAATGGGGCCGTTCAGTGTGATTCGTTAAAAAAAATATGTTAACCCACAAAAAGAAGAGTTCGGAGATAGTGATGTATTCGATGAACGCATCATGTATTTAAGGTTATTCAAATATTTCAGTTATATAAACTAAATAACTACGGAGAAAAGGTTTTTAAAATTAAATGTTGTATTGTTTTATGTTTCTAATATTACGGTGTGCTCAATTTTTTGTAATATGTAATATCAATGTAAAAAGTGATTATTAGATTTAAAAAAATTCTTTCACCAATATGCCAAGTTATGCCTATTTGAAACTGTAACAAGTTGACTTTCTAATAGGCTCTAGGAAATGACTGTCTTTCAAAAATGAAACACATTTTGGGCGCCAAAATTCTTTTGCTAATCTGTAATTGGACCAAGTCACATGGACGTCATTTTGAGAAAATGGCGTCTGATTAAACAATGTGTCAAATCTATTCAAAATAATTTATCAGATTGGTATATTGAAAATTTATCTAATAATAAGTTTTTCTAATATGGACGCTGATAAGAAATACTGTGTCAAGCCACACGGACTTCGATTTGAGAAAATGGCGTCTAAAGATGTCAAACTTATTTTTAATAAATTAGTTTGAAGACGTATATATTCATCTTTTTTTCTATTTTGATAAAATGTATATTGAATCAAAAGCAGATAGATTTTATTATAAGTTATATAATAATACGTTTTTAAATATTTGAGATTATTTTATAAATTGCAAAATATGGAACGCACCTGAAATACGAAACATTGAGTTAAGAAACTTTTTTCCATACTTATTTAGTTTAGATGACTTGAAATTTGTTTGGATAATGTTAAATAGGTGACGTAGTATCAATATACATCAATATCTTAAAATTTGACTTTTTGTGGGTTGACACATTATTGCTTATCAGCATCCATATATGATATTATACAAAACATGGAACAGACTTCAATAGTCGAAACATTAAATTAAGAAACTTCTTTTCCGTATTTATTTAATTTAGATGACTTAATTTTTTTTAAGTTATGTTAAATACATGACGCATCATTAACACATCAATATCTCCGAATTCGACTTTTGTAGGTTAACACATTATTGCTTATCAGTATCTAGTATAATAAAAGATATTATAAATGAGAAATTGTATTTATTTTCTCGCTTTGAAACATCAATATATCTTAAAATTAATACATAACAAATATAGCTCTTAAACTACGGGAGTGATTAAAAAAATAACTGTAAATTAATTTACGTATTCCGATAAATTAATTAGCATTTTTTTTTATAAATAATATTAATCTTATATTAATTAAAAATATATACAAGTGTGACACCTCCTAGGTTTGTAATATATATAATATTCAGAAATACAGTACGCATACTGGCCAGAAATATTGACATGTCGAATTAACATTTCGATACCTCCCACGTAAGTTGTTGTAACCCCAAAATTACAATTTTACAGTAGAGCACTTTTAATCCGTTTTAGTTTGATAGTTACAACAAAATACGCCTTTTTTCAGGCGTATTTTGTTGTATCTTTCCTTGAAAAAAAAAAAGATTTTTGGTATTTTTTCACTTTGAATGCATTAAGCAATGCAAATTCGTGTAGTATTCAGTAAAAACACTAACGGCAATTTTGTGGCTTACAATAACTTACGTGGGAGGTATTGATTTGTGCCATTAAGGCACATTGCCAACGATATTTGCATCCAAATTTGAATATTCGAATTACACTAATAAGTTTTACTTTCAGACTTTCATAAAGATTTACATAAGTTAGTAAGTGATATTCACAGCTTTCGTAACTACTTACGACGTATCTGTTGCTAGGTTGCAGTTGTTAGAGTAAAACTTACATATGTAATTCTCGCCTTAAATTGATTTTGAAGAACCAAGACCGTTTTTTTTTTATTTAACTCCGTCTACATCAAAATGAAGACACAGAAGATTTTTTTTGAAGAGGTTTGAAGAAATAGTAATGAATAGAGAACAGTATTAAGAGTTTTTGAGACTGTATCAGTGTTTTATTTTTTATTATTTCCTTACTGTATTCTTGTCTATTATATAGAAAAAACTGTCTGGCTGACATATTTATTTATCGATCAACACAGAGCCTAAACCGCTGGGCTTAGTAATATGAAATTTTACATAAACGTTCCTTAAATGTTGCAAGTGTGGATTAAGAAAGGATTTTTGAAAATCCATCCCGTAAGGGTTAAAAAGAAGGTTGAAAGTTTGTTAGGTACCAAATTCCGAAGAATACGGTAATGAAGCGGTGGGGAACTGCTTGTCATTTATAATTCCTAGTATACGAGTTTTTGTTTACTGTCACAATTACCAATTCAATATCAATTTCATCATTGGAATCTTATAAATTTTGCGACGCGTGACTTCTGTGTTAATTGCAGTCTATTAGCAAAATGGCGGGCGCGTTAGTCGGTGACAAGCGTTAGCAGGTTAGCGCTTGTTGTCAACTAATCGGTGCTTGTCGCTAACTAGTCGCTGCTTGTCGCCAACTAGTCGGCGCTCAGTTTTTAGTTATCTTCCTGCGTGCCTTGTGTGTGTGAGCTCTAAGACTGACCAGCATGCTGAACTGTGTTTCAGAATATATCAATTACTCATATATTAGCGTATATTTTTCCATGATATATATTATCGTTTCGATTTATATTAAACAGCTTATTTTTGAAATGCTACGGTATGTGATAATAATATATAGTTGAACACATGAAAGGAGAGCTTGAACAAGCGAACTGTCTTGTACTTATTCCATTAATTTTGATTTAAAAAGCAAAATACTGAACGGATTTTAATGAAACTTTTATCGAACTAATAGTAGAATATAGGCTTTTAAACGAAAAAATAATTAACTTAATATGTCAAGCCGTTTTTGAGTAATCGAGGTACATATAAAGTCCCAGGTGAATTGAGTACTTCCTTACTTGGAAAAAAATCAATTACTATATTGTCATGTGACAATATAATAGTATTGCCATAATAAAAGTATCAATCCAAGCTCTACTTTCGTGTAACTACAATAATCGTATAAAATTCAGGGCCTCATGTAAGTTTGATATTTCTCTTCATAGTACACACTCTCGCTGATTCAGTTGCGTTTCGTTTTTGCTAATTTAATTGAATAGTTCTTTTTGTTTCCGTCTCGCGATTTCGGCGCTGGCGTCTTGTATAGCTTCGAATAGCCTGGCCTCGTTTAGGATTTGGTGGGATAGCTCATCGATGGCGTTTGCGTCGGAGTCCATGGGGATAATTCCTTCATCGTCTCCGAACTGGAAACAGATTATATATATGGACGCTGATAAGCAATAATGTGTCAACCCACAAAAAATCTAATTTTGAGATATTGATGTATTTTGATACTACGTCACCTATTTAACATTATTCAAAAAAATTTCAAGTCATCTAAAGTAAATAAGTATGGAAAAAAGTTTCTTAACGCGATGTTTCGAATTTCAGGCGCGTTCCATATTTTGCAATTTATAAATTAATCTCAAATATTTAAAAACTTATTATTAGATAACATATTAAACAAATCTATCTGCTTTGGATTCAATATACATTTTATCAAAATAGAAAAGAAAAGATGAATATATACGTCTTCAAACTAATTTATTAAAAATAGGTTTGACATCTTTAGACGACATTCTCTCAAAATGAAGTCTGTGTGGCTTGACACAGTATTGCTTATCAGCGTCCATATGAATGCTGATAAGCAATAATAATTTTGAGAAAATGGCGTCTAAAGATGTCAAACATATTCTTAATATAGGTATTTGTTTGAAGACGTATTTTTTTTCTTTTCTATTTTGATAGAAGGTACAATAAATTAACAAAAAAAGCAGATTGGTATAATCAAAACTATTATGTAGTAATAAGTTCTTTAGATATATAAGATTATTATATATTAATACACACTTCAATAATAGAAACATTAAATTATGGAACTTTTTTCCGTATTTAATTAATTTATATGACTTTAAAAGTTTTTTAATAATGTTAAATACATCACGAATACAACAATAACTTCGATTTTAACTTTTTGTGGGTTGACACATTATTGCTTATCAGCATCCATATGTGTGTGTGTCAAATACACGGTAGTGAGTGTAATGTTTTTTTTTATTTAATGTATTTTTTTTTATTTATTTGTACAACAAAAATAATATTTCATAATTTTTAAATATTATAATAATTTTTAAAATTTTACAGTATTATTATTTTTTATTTATTCTAATTATGGAGATATTTTCAATTCATTTTTTATTTTACTTTACAATTTATATTATAATCTTTCGTTACTTTCAATTTATGTGAATTATTGTTATTATATTATTTTTTGTGTGCTGCAAATAAATAAACATCTTATATTTAATGTAAATGGCATTTACCTGGCGTTGTCTGAACAGTTCCTGAACCGGCATGCCGGGGATGTTTTGAGACCGCTTGCGTCCACAGCCTGGCAAAGAAGTTAACGATATTCCCAACATATTAAACATAACCTATACTATATTATAAGAGCCGAGATGGTGGTTATAACACGTCGATCTTTACCGATGATCGTGGGTTCAAACCCCGGTTAGCACCGCTGATTTTTCAAATAAATTTGTATTTAAATTCATCTCGAGCTCGGTGAAGGAAAGCATCGTGAGGAAACCTGCATGAAATCAGCGCTGGAGATTTCTATTAGTTCTCCAGCACAAGCTGAGTGTCATCCTTTTACCATTTTTTTTTGTCATTTACACAAGGTTTTAGGTTATTTTTTTTCAATTAATGGTAATAAATATATTTGAATTTGAATTTGAATGTGCCGGGAGGAATTCTGACACATGTATATCCGCCCCGCAGTGGAGCAGCGTGGTGGATTAAGCTCTAATCCTTCTCCTTAATAGAAGTGGTGGCCTTTGTCCAGCAGTGGGACATAAGTTTTTACTTTACTACTATACTATATTATAAAGAGGTATTTAGGAGATATTCTCTGAAACTACTGATGCGATTTGAAATTTTATGTTATAGACTATATTAGCACTTGTAGTTTTTGAAATTTCGTGATGAGTGAGTGAGTGAATGATTTTTCGCTTTTCGCAATAAAATGTCTATGTCCTTTCTAAGGGTTTAAAGATTGTCTGTGCCGAATTTAATCAAAACCGGTTGAGACGTTTGAGCGGGAAAGCGCAACAGACAGACAGAGTTACTTTCGCATTTATAATATTAGTAGGGATTATTATTTATTTTATGATTCGGAGAATATATATTTAAAAAGAAAAAAACTTTCCGACGAATTGAGAAACTCGTCCTTTTTAGGAAGTCGTAAAAAACGAAATTAAGAATTTCGCTTTGAAGTCGGTTACTCTATTTGTAATAAGTTTTACAATTGGACGCTGATAAGCAATACTGTGTCAAGCCACACGGAATTCGTTTTAGATATCAAACCTATTCTTAACAAATATGTTTGAAGAAGTATATATCCAACTTTCATCACATCATCTTTTATTTTTTGATAAAAGGTATAATGAATTAAAAGCAGATTGATATATTTAATATATTATCAAATAAAAAGTTTTCCATATATTTAAGATTATTGTATAAATTGCAAAATATGGAATGCACTCGAAATTTGAAACAATTAGTTAGGAAACTTTTTCCGTACTTTTAAAATTAATCCGTACTTAATTTTTTTGAATATTGTTAAATAGGTGATGCAGTATCAAAATACATCAATATCTCCGAATTTGACTTTTTGTGGGTTGACACATTATTGATAGTGATCAGCATCCAATTATACTACACTATTTCTACTTTACTTAGTGTGTAATTGTTATATACAATTTTTTGAATTTTTTTATTGGTTTTTATGTGATTAATTTCACTTTCTACATTTATGTCTGCAGTGTTTGTCCTAAATGAAAACTTTCTTTCTTTCAATTACCAGTAAAAGCGTTGCAGAAAGGTCTTTTCTTCGCTGTCAGGATCACATCTTCACTGAGACGAGGGTCGTAAGACCTGGGAATCTGAAAATGTTAGAAAAACATTGTCGTTACATACTGGTTTAGTCATTACTGACATTATAAAGACTGAAACTTTATATGTATGTTTGTATGAGAGAGGTAATGTCTAAAACTACAGATCCGATGTGAAAAAATCGTTTAACGTTTGATAGCCCATTAAATAAAGAAGGCTATAGGCTATATTACATCACGCTACTACTCATAGGAAAGAATCAGTAACAATAAACTCGAATGAAATCGCGAGAAGCAGCTAGTTAATTGGACACTGATAAGCAATACTGTGTCAAGCCACACGGACTTCATTTTGAGAAAATGGCGTGTAAATATGTCAAAACTATTCTTAATCAATTTGTTTGAGGACGTATATATCCATCTTCTTTTTTCTAATTTGGTAAAAGGTATGAATTAAAAGCAGGTTAGTATAATAAAAATATGAATCTAATAATAAGTTTTTGAAATATCTGGGATTATTGTATAAATGAAAAACATTGGAGAGACTTGAAATTCTAAACATTAAATTAAGAAAAGTTTTTCCGAACTTATAAATTGAAAAATAATTTAAATATTGTTAACTACGTAACGCATTATCAAAATATATCAATATCTTTGAATTTGACTTTTTGTGGGTTGACACATTATTGCTTAACAGCATCCAATTATAAAGTTAAATGTACACATACCGTCGCTGTGAGACAGAAGTCCAAGCTGAGTAGCGTAATAACAAGCAGTAACGAAACGCGGCACACAGACGACATGGCGGGAAAAGTTGACAGCTCGAAACAAAATGGCGGATCTGTAAAAATAAATAGTATTCAGGACACGATGATCCACACCACCTGGCTGATCGGAATCCAGTCAAGCCACACGGACTTTATTAAGAAAATTGCATCGAATGATGTCAAACCTCTTTATAAAAAATTACTTTCAAGACGTACATAGGCATCTTCTCTTCTATTTTGATAAAAGTTCTACCGAATTATAAGTAGATTGGTGTATTAAAAAAATTATCTAATAAGTTTTTCAAATGAATTACATTATTACATATTGCAAAACATTGAAAACACTTAAACATTAAATTAAGAAACTTTTTCCGTACTTATTTAGCTTCGGTGACTTGAATTTTTTTTGTATAATGTTTCATACATGACGCATTATGAGAATACATAGTTCCGAATTCGAGTTTTTGTGGGTTGACACATTATTGCTCATCACCATAAATGCGTGTAACATAAAATTTTTTTATTTATTAAATTTATATGAAGCTACCACCGGCTCATGATGTAGTCTCTACCGAGAAGAACCGGCAAGAAACTCGTTAGTAACTCTTTTAAAATCATTCATACATGGACGCTGATGAATACTGTGACAAGTCACACGGATTTCAAAAAAAGTTTGAAGAATTATATTTCCTTTTTTATTTTGATAAGAATTATAACCAATTTATAACAGATAGGTTTGTCAAGAGTTTTATGTAATAAAACGTTTTTCAAACATATTTAATTATTGGATATAACAAAATATTAAACACATAACAATATTCAAAAGATTACATTAAGAAATTTTTTTCCGTCATCATTTAGTTTAAGTGAATTTAAACATTTTTCAATAACATTAAATACTGACGCATTATTTGAATATACCAATACCATAGACTTTGACATTTTGTGGGTTGACATGTTATTGCTTATCAGCATCTATATAAACTAGTCTAACCCGGTTCTCATGACCTTAATTGTAAAATGCATCAAAACAACACGACTCCCCGCGGCGGATCTCGCAGCGTGATTTAATAACAACGAGAAACGAAAAAATTTACGTCCAACTAGAAATTATATTCTTTTAAAACAATTTTAATTAAACTCAAATTGCTAATTCATAATCACTTTTACGAATATTATAATGATTTTTAAATAAAAAAACTGCATCTAAATTGGATCACCCGTTTAGGAGCTACGGTGCCATAGACAGATACACATAACAGTCAAACTTATAACATCCTTTTTTGTGTTTGGTGTTAACTCAAACAAACTCAAACTCAAAATATGCTTTTAAAGCACTTTCGAATCGTCAAGTTACGTGTCATATTTTTTATTTTAGATTTTTATAAAGCTACCACCGGTTCGGAATGTAGTCTCTACCGAGAAGAACCGGCAAGAAACTCGATAGTAACTCTTATAAAACCATTCATACATAATGTATTTTTATTCCATTTTAATTATGTTATCCAAATAGAAAGTCAACGCGTATCAAATCCACGCCTCTTTGTCATCAAAATATTCTTGTATAGTATAATATGCTTTATCTATTAAAAGCTTAAATGGATTTCGATAGTATATACTTTCAATCTTACAGGCATAAGTTTTCCCATACCGAATCATTCATTAGACCAACCAATCAAAGCAACCATCTTCAAAAGAAAACCTTTAAAACTAAACTGCTGGATCGATTTTGATGAAACATCTATGGCACCAATCTGAAAGTATACCCTTTCAAATTAAAAAAAAATGAATTTCAAAATCGGACGATGACGAATGACTGAGATCTGAGACAGTAAACTTTAAAAAGTAATTAATTAAAAAACCCGACTGCGCAACAAGACCATAGAGAATCGTTACTAACCAAATTTAAATCGTTATAGATTCTAAGCAGTAGAACTGTTTATAAAAATGATGTAAGAAACCTAAAAATGATCTTTAACCTATTCAACGATACCCCACTTAACGCAGTTCGTCGATTTTCATTTTTTTTTTCACATTCTAGCGTCTAAAATCGGCCATTTTGTTTTTTCCATATTATTATACATTTCCGTCGTTATGACGAATCGAACGCCGTGTCGTTTATCAAAATCGGTCCACGCGTTTGGTCTAAATAGTGCCACAAAGGTACAAACCCAAACATACATAGACTGATAAACACATCACCCGTCCTTTTATTGTACAGTCGGATAAAAAGAACATACACTATATATTGAAAAACTTTTTCTTTTTAAAGTCGTTTGAAAACGAACAATTCAGCTTTGGTAAACCCATTAAAAAGTTCCACAATCCACAGACAGATGGAACCAAAAAATTGTATTGTCATTGTTATTATATACATACTGGTAGTGTCCGCGACTTCGTCTGTGGAGGATTATTTGCACCTATTTATTATTTGACCCCTATTTCAACCCCTTAAAACCCTTTTTAGATGTTCATGAGACTGTTAACCCAACCACTGAAGAGAGATGTGTCTTATTTTAGCATTGTAGCTTATTTTAGAGTCAATTTTAATGCGTTATTTTACCCAACTGCGCGGAGCAAAGGAGGGCAATGTGTTTATTAGTATATAGGTATGTATGTATACTATATGCATACTATATTTAGACCAAATACGTGGGTCGTTTTGAAAATGTCATAAAAAATTGTGTCGAATAATAAGTATTTAAAAATCATTTTAAGGTTTCTCATATCGTTTTTCAATCAATACTGTTTAAGATCTATTTAAAGTTGGTTAGTAACGATTCACACTTATAGGCTTTTAGACTGAACTGATATCGATACGGAGCTGACTGCAGATGGTCTTGTTACGACGGGTTTATGTTAAAAAAAATACTATTTTTAAGACAGTTCTTAAGTATTTGCTGTGGTCGTTGCGGCATTTAGTCCTTTATAAACATAACAATCAAAGGTAAACTTGATTGTTAATACAATTTAGAAAGTTTTTGTTGTACTTGACTACTGTAATTAAATTGTCGTCAAGAAGCTCTGTTTGACTTGAAATAGTCTCCCCAGATCTCTTAATTTGTGATGGAAACGTTAAACATAAACGAATTAATTTTATCTTATAAATGGACACTGATAAGCAATACTGTGTCACGCCACACGGACTTCGTTTTGAGAAAATGACGTCTGAAGATGTCAAACCTATTCTTAATAAATTTGTTTGAAGATGTATATATTTATTCTTTCTTTTCTATTTTGAAAAAATGTATATTGAATCAAAAGCAGATAGATTTATTTAATATGTTATATAATAAAAAGTTTTTTAATATTTGAAATTATAATAAATTGAAAATTATGGAACGCACCTGAAACAGAAACTTTTTTCCATACTAATTAAATTTAGATGAATTGAATTTTTTTTGAATAATGTTAAGTACGTAGGTGACGCAGTATCAAAATACATCAATATCTCCAAATTTGACTTTTTGTGGGTTGACACACTATTGCTTATCAGCGTCCATATAATACATAGATTTTTCTCGACTTCTTTATTTACGACTCCCATTGTCATCTAATGCATTCCCGCCATTGCGGTAATTGAGCACTCATGTTACCATAACAATGCCATAAAGACACAATTTGGACACTCGGCCACCGTTTAGGGTGAGGCTCATTTATATAATCATTTATTAACGCATATAAAGCGAATATTACACTTGTAACTCTCGAGAGATATATAAAACAACCCAGCGACAGACACGACGTAAGTAGTCATTACAGTTGGACGCTGATAAGCAATACCGTGTCAAGCCACACGAACTTAATTTAGTGAAAATGGCGTCTAAAGATGTCAACCTATTCTGAATCGATTTGTTTGAATAAGTACAATTAATTAAGAATAATTAATTGTTTCGAATTTCGAGTGTGTCCCATATTTTTCAATTTATACAATGAACTCAATTATTTGAAAAACTTATTATTAGATAATATATTCAATATATCAATCTGCTTTTAATTCATTACACCTTTTATCAAAAAATAAAAGAAAAGATGGATATATACTTCTTCAAACAAATTTATTAAGAATAGGTTTGACATCTTTAGACGCCATTTTCTCAAAATGAAGTCCGTGTGGCTTGACACAGTATTGCTTATCAGCGTCCATATGTAAAGCAGAACTTTATACCCCTACGTCGGAGAAAAATGAAATATAACACACCTATGGAGAAGGAAAGAGGAATGTTAATATGAATAATGGTTTAATCTATATTAAATATAACTCGACGAAGTGGTGTAGTGGTGCTGAATGTACCTCTAACGCTGACGGTTGCGGGTTCGATCCCTGTTCGGGGCAGATATTTATATTTGTATAAATATTTGTTCCTAGGTCTGGGTGTTTGTCTTGCCACCGTGTCTCGGAGAGCACGTAAAGCAGTCCCGGTCGTTATCACAATCACCTGATAATGATCGTTATTCGTAGTAGAGAGATTTCAGATGGCAATCGCTCTGTGTAAAAATCAGTAACTCGTCAATATCTGGATTAGAATAAAAAGCAGACCCGGGTATAACCGGGAACAATGCTAGGGAGGTGATGATGACTAATATTATAAAGCTGAAGAGTTTGTTTGTTTGTTTGAACGCGCTAATCTCAGAAACTATTAGTTCGAATTGAAAAAATATTTTTGTGTTAGATAGTTTATTTAGTGAGGAAGGCTATAGGCTATATAACATCACGCTACTCTTAGGAGCGAAGTAGTCACCATAAATGCGAGTGAAACCACAAGGGACAGCTAGTTAATAAATAAAAAAGAAAGTTACGCGAAAACCTAATTGACCCCAACGAAATAGTGTTCTTATAGAGAAAGTAAACAGTATACACGTATGTGTGACAGTATTGTCATACTACAAAAGACGCATTAAAACCATGTTGAACACGTGTCTAGCTAAACAGTGTTTAAGATTGAAACATTGCTTAAAATACTATTTAAATTGCTTAACAACGAATAAACTCATAAAAAAACTTATTGATAAAATGTTATACGTTACATTTGACAGCTGAAATAGGTTCTAAACATCTATTAAACTCACGTAAACGTATGTTAATCTATATCTAAAGCATGTTTAACTCAAAACTGTCTTAGACGCGCGTTTAACGTCTGTTTAAATCTTTTGTAGTAAGGCAGATAATTTTTAGTTCTATTTATAAAAAGTTAAGAAGTAAGTTTTACAAGTAAACTTATAGTTTAAATAATCGTCAAAATATTAAAATTTTTGTGCCACAATCCGACAGTCGGGCTTAAATTTTTGTTATTATTTTAATCTCATTGTAATTTAATTTTAATGTATCATATTTATATCAAAATAATTTTGTCACTTCACAAAAGAAGTTGAAACCTTTTGAAGTGAAACGTGTCAAGTGAAAAGGCCACCTTTAATGTGTCATGTCGTAGTTTTGAAATTCAAAATTAATTTCGCATTTGCAAGTTAAAATTGAAACTGCAAAGCGAATTTTGACCTGACACCAAAGGGTTCTAAACTCAGATCCGACTCAAGCTTGACGTTTTTATTATTTGTTTATTATACTTTTGAGTTTTAACTATAGTTGGATGATGATAAGCAATAATATGTCAACCCTCAAAAAGTCGAATTCGGTTATATTGATGAATTCTGATAATGCATTAAATATTAACATTATTCAAAAAAATCTAAGTTATATAAACTAAATAAGTACGGAAAATTGTTTTTCATTTAATTTTTCGAATATTGAAGAATGCTCGATATATTGTATTATGCAATATTCTCAAATATTTGAAAAACTTATTTTTAGATCAAAGTTTCATTTATACCAATCTGCTTTCAATTAATTATACATTTTATTAAAATAGAAAAGAGAAGATATAAACGTCTTCGAACAAATTGGTTAAGAATAGGTTTGACATCTTTAGACGCCATTTTCTCAAGATGAAGTTCGTGTGGGTTGACACAGTATTGCTTAGCAGCATCGTATATAAATACGCAGTTTTTAAACGGAGATCTATATTCGTCGAGGACATGTATGTTCACCGATTATTCGAACGGCTGGACCGATTTGATTATTTTTTTTTATATGAAAAGGTATACTTTCAGAATTTTCCCATACAACTTTTAACAAAATCGATTCAGTCGTTTCGTTTTAAAATCAAAATAGCTGAAGTTAAAAAGCTAAGTCAATGCCCATAACATTTCATCTGTAATTCGACGAACCGTAATCCTAGACAACGGTAAAAACCGTTAAAAAAATCTTTAATAAATAAAGCATATTATACCATACAAGAATATTTTGACGACAAAAAGGCGTGGATTTGATACGCGTTGATTTTCTGTCCGGATAACATAATTAAAATTTAATAAAAACACATTATGTATAAATGATTTTAAAAGCGTTACTACCGAGTTTCTCGCCGGTTCTTCTCGGTAGAGACTACATTCCGAACCTGTGGTAGCTTTATAAAAAACTAAAATGAAAATTTGACATTTAACTTGACGATTCGAAAGTGCTTCAAAAGCCCATTTGAATAAAGTATATTTTGAATTTGAGTTTGAACCGGCAGACGAAGCTAACTCCTTTGACAAAGTCATTAAGAACTTAAGAAAATTATTTTTCCATGCATAGATTATGGTTTTATGACCACAATGATCATTAAGGCGTTTAAAATTCAATACAAAACGTCTTTATTATTACTCTTTCACTCGGGGGAGGGGGAGGGTAAGGGGGTAATTATCTCGTTCGAATCATTATGAGTAATCTATAAATATATCAGCTTGGAAAAGTATTTTTATTATCAACACACTTCAAAAAGAAGGACGTATGTTTTTCTCAGAACTTCGTTATTTCTTAGCTGATGATTCTATTTGTATTTGAAAGACTATACAAATAAACGAGTTATATAACAATAGTACATGTTTTGCATCGGCTTTTTTTAATTTTTTAATCACTTTTCGTTACCTTTAACTTACTAACTTACTCGGTTTTTTTTTATTTATTTTAAATTACTATGGACCACATAAGCGATGGGCAATTTTGTGGGCGTAAATTTTTGCACGGAACCCTAATTGGATGCTGATAAGCAATAGTGTGTCAACCCACAAAAAATCTAAATCGAAGATATTGATGTATTTTGATACTAAATAACCTATAGAACATTATTAAATAAAATTTCAAGTCATGTAAAGTAAATAAGTACGGAAAAAAGTTACTTAATTAATTGTTTCGAATTTCAAGTGCGTTCCATATTTTGCAATTTATACAATAATCTCAAATATTTGAAGAACTTTTTATTAGATAATATATTAAATATATCAATCTACTTTGATTTCATTATACCTTTTATCAAAATAGAAAAGAAAAGATGGCTATATGCTTCTTTAAACATATTTGTTAAGAATAGTTTTGACATCTTTAGACGCCATTTTCTCAAAATGAAGTCCGTGTGGCCTAACACAGTATTGCTTATCAGCATCCAATTGTGTTTATTAATTAATGTAAGTCACTCCTTATATCACCTATTTGCAAGCGAAAGTTTTATCTAAATCGGTCTAGCAGTTTCGGAGTTTGACCGGAAGAAGGACAAATTAAACAAATTTCTTTATTCTTATGTTACTAGCGTCTTTACCTTATTAGGTACTATTAGTAATTCATAAAAAATTGTAATGGCGTTTAAACATGTCGATTCTGTTTTTAATCAATTTGTTTGAAGAAGTAAATATCCATTTTACTTTCTATTATTATAAAATGTATAACAAAATAAAAGCAAATTGATATTTTTTATGTATTATTAAGTAAAAAAATTTTTTCAAATATTTTAGATTATTACGTCAAACGCAAAATATGGAACGCATTAGAAATTCGGTACAATTAAATTAAGAAACTTTTTTCCGTTATTAAGTTTGTACGACTTGATTTATTTTAATAATGTTAAATAGGTAACGAAGTTTCGAAATACATCAATATCTCCGGATTTTGACTTTTCGTGGGTTGACACATTATTGCTTATTAGCATCTATATGCAACCCGCGCGATGCCGGTTTGGATCGCTAGTCTATACACAAGACTTTATAAAATGGAAACTGACTTCATAAGTAAAATGCATATTTCCGTTAACTGAAATGACAAATTTATTCCAGTTATTTTAAAACCAAACTACAGAACCGATTTCGATTAAAATTCTACAAAACTAATGGTAAACTATACTCTTTTAACCAAATCGGTCAAGCCGTTTTCGAATAATCGGCGAACATACATAAAACTGACGAATTGAGAATTTCTTTTGACTTTATTTATTCAAATAGATCTATGACTTAATGAACGAATTATTTGAAAATTCTTTTTCTCCTTAATAGGAGAAGAGGCCTTTGCCCAGCGGTGGGATATATACAGGCTGTTACTTTATTACTTTACTTTAATTAATAAAATATACTTTTTGGTACACTAGAAATTACAAAGGAAAATTATAACGATATACAAGTAGTCAACTGCGTAACAAGAACGTAGAGAATCGTTACTAACCAACTTTCAATCGTTATAGATTCTAAACGGTTCTGTTTGAAAAACGATATGAGAAACCTTAAAATTATTTTTAAATACCTATACGACATATCCTATTTGATATATTCTGATAAGCAATAATAAATCAACCCACACGATTTTGGAGCTATTGATGCTGATTGATGGTATAAAAAACCTATTTTTTTTTTCTATCAACAATACTCTACTTAACACAGTTCGTCGATTTTAATTTTTTTCTATATCCCACACAACGGACGACATACGTCTAAAATCGGCCATTATGATTTTTCCATATTATATTCTATGACTTTCGCGTAGTTAGAACGAATCTAATGATCTGACATTTATCAAAATCGGCACGTTTGGTATACATAGAGCCACAAAGGTACAAACGTACATACATATTTACTATTCAATATATAAAGCTGAAGAGTTTGTTTGTTTGTTTGTTTGCTTGAACGCGCTAATCTCAGGAACTACTTGTCCGATTTGAAAAATTCTCTTAGTGTTAGATAGTCCATTTATCGAGGAAGGCTATAGGTTATATATTATTACGCTAAGTCCGAAAGGAGCGGAGCACCAATGAAGAATGTTTCAAAATCGGGGGATATTTTCCTATTGCGAGAGTTAACGCTGCGTGCGCTGCGTAAACGGTTAAAGTTTCGAAAAAATCATGTATGATAGAATTGTTCCCCTTTAAAAGTTCTAAAATAAAGTCCGCGACAGCAAATGTCTATCTTTTAAGGTTAGCTCACTATAACCTTTTTTATGCTAACCAAATTTGTTCTAAAATAATGCACGATTAGCCCAACGTAACTATTCCACGCGGACGAAGTCGCGGCCGGAAGCTAGTATTTAATATAACGGGTCTTAAATATCGCGAAAAAAATACCTTTTATTGCCCGACGTTTCGACAAAGTTGCATTCGTCGTGGTCACGAACTGACTGGTGTATAAATCGCGAACATTTAAAATATATTAATAAGCTGATAAAGACATTACTCTCCCATTCGTCACGCAGTTAATCGCTAAAAGAAGAACGATCTCTTCCATTTACAATTCGAATTTCAAACACTATTCTATCGATAATTTCGAAGTTATGTTAATAAGTAAGTCTTATCGTGACTTACCTCGTCCGGGAGTCGAACTCTGAATGCAGCGGGAGCGGCGATCCACGGTATATAAGCCGCGCTGGGCGGGCGGAGACTGCGGCGCAGGGGTGGGCGTGGAGATGAAATCATATTTCTTTTTAACTTAAGAAAAAGGTATTTAATTTGCACATTTTTGACACTATCTATATATTAATACGTGAAACAACTTTGTACATCTTTCTGGGACTTTTTAAAATTTTTACCCGACTGCGAGACGCAAATGTATTTAATAGTCTATGTATGTGTGAAGAACTGTACCTTTATTGCACTTTTTGTACCAAACGCGTTTTTATAAATAACACGTAGTTTGATTCGTTATGACGACGCGAATATCATCTATCCTAATATTATAAAACTGAAGAGTTTGTTTGAACGCGCTAATCTCAGGACCTACTGGTTCGATATGAAAAAATATTTTTGTGTTAAATAGTTTATTTATTGACGAAGGCTATAGGATACAAATGAACTAAAAAGCATAAAATAAATGTTTTCTATAACATTTTGAAGTCGGTGCCAGTAAATAACACGAAAAAGGCTTTACTTGACGCCGACTTCGAATGTTTCACTGGCACCGACTTTATAATGTTGTAGAAAACATTTACTTTAAGACTTTTAGTTCATTTGTATCTCTTAGGTTTGTTTTTGAAGTCGCTTTAATATTTTGAAAAATAAATTTATCACTTATCCAAACGAAATGTTTAAGCTTTATTTGGAATATTTGGTAGATGGAGGATGCAAATGTTATCACATTTCTTGTAAAAAGTGAATTCAATAAATGACGGATCATTTTGTTAATTTTTTTTCACTTTATATGTAGCGAAGTCGCGGACCGCTATTAATAAAAATAGGTGGGTTTCTAAAAACTCTTGTAGAACGGTTTCTCCACAGAGTCTCAGTGCGGAGTCCCGCTGTTTTACTACACGCACACTCCGCCCTACACTATATAATTCCTGCGGTTCTCCTTCGATTTCATAGCTAATTAGAAATCAGACTATTAAAAAGAACATTCCTAAATGGGTTATCTAATGCAAAACGAACCTTTCAAATCCGATCAGTCGTTTCAGAGATACATCATATAAACTTACAAATAAATTTTTCATCTTTATAATCTATATAAATAAACTTGAAGTGCTTGTAATTTCAAATTTGTTTGTAATTTGAAACAGCTTTTCACTAAATGCATATGAAAGAATACTTAAGACTCCTTAAAGGTATTTACATCAAAATATAATTTTTATGTTCGTCTATATATAAAATATATTTTTTTAATATTTTTTTCCAGAGAGTCAGCTCGTGACCACGACGGATGCAACTTCGTCGAAACGTCGGGCAATAAAAAGGTATCACTACCATTAGTTATCGCGATAAGACCCGTTATATAAAATATGAGTTTGTCTCTCTGACTGTCTTTTTGTTTCGGTTAATCTAGGGGTTCGTGGTTTATTGGTTTGTGCTGCATGTGCGTTTGTCTATGTGGGAGGGTGGACGGTGCTGGCTTATTTGTGCTGCGTGTGCATGTGCATATGTGGGAGGGTGGGACGGTGTTTGTCTGCTTGTGCTGCATGTGCGTTTGCCTATGTACGAGGGTGGACGGTGCTTGTTTGTTTGGGCTGCGTGTGTATGTGTATATGTGGGAGGGTGGGACGGTGCTTGTCTGCTTGTGCTGCATGTGCGTTTGCCTATGTGGGAGGGTGGGCGTTGCTTGCCTGCTGGTGCTGCATGTGAGTATGCATATGTGGGAGGGTAGGCGTTGCTTGCCTGCTTGTGCTGCATGTGCGTATGCGTATATTGGACGTCGGGCTGTGCTAGCTTGTTTGTGCTGCGTATGCTTGTGCGTATGTTGGAGGTCGGGCTGCTCTCGCTTGCTTGTGTTGCTTATGCGTTGGCGTATATGTGAGACCGGATGGTGCTCATACGGCATGATACCAGACAGCTGTGTATTGTTTCATAGCGAAGTAGTTTTGTGATTATTTATGTAACGGTTACGTTATAAAAAATAAATAAATATATATATATTTTTAAATAATATTTGTACTTAAGTGTAAAGTGATTGAAGATTCCTTTTAAGCATATAGAGTGCCTGAGCCAGGAAACTCCGCTCTTCCATATCATAAGTGGATGATGATAAGCAATAATGTGTCAACCCACAAAAATTCAAATTCGGAGATATGATTAAAATAAAATTTTATATTACATAGTATATGATGTGATTAAAAAAATTAAAGTCAGTTAAACTTAATAAGTACGGAAAAAAGTGTCTTAATTTAATGTTTAGAATATTTAAGTGTGTTATTTTTTTTTGGGATATTCAATGATTTCATATATCTGAAAAACTTATTCGTAGACAATTTTTTTATTATACCATTCTACATTTAATTAATTATACATTTTATCAAAATAGGAAAGAAAAGATGGATATATACATACGTCTTCGAACAAATTTATTAAGAATTGGTTAGACATGTATAGACGCCATTTTCTCAAAATGAAGTCCGTGTGGCTTGACACAGTATTGCTTATCTTAGTATTGTGTGTGTATGTGTTTGTGTAGAATCTAGTTTATGTATTTCAAATATTAAGTTTTATATTTTAGCGTTTTAGAACTTTTTACCGCGACAGACAGTCGGTATGTATTATTGTATGTATATATTAATTGCAATAGCTCATAACCGTAACAGAGCCGAAAGTTTCCGTCTAAATTGCGTTAGCATTACCGTCATAACGCTACTGTACTGCTGTGACGTCATTGAGTACATGTTTTTATATATGGATGGTGATAAGCAATAATGTGTCAACCCACTAAAAGTCCCCTATTTAACATTATTAAAAAAAAATTCAAGTCATATAAACTAAGTAAGTACGGAAAAAAGTTTTTTAACTAATTGTATCTGTTCTAATCCATAACGCGTTTTATCAAAAAAGAAAAGAAAAGATAGATATACACATCTTCAAACACATTTATTATGAAAAGGCTTGATATCTTTAGACTTTATTTTCTTAAAATGATGACCGTGTGGCTTGACACAGTATTGCTTATCAGGGTTCATATAATATTAAATTATGCCATCGACTTAGTCGGCACAATATTAGTTACCCCTATTTTAACCCCACTACAGATATTTCGCATAAAAAAGTAGCCTAGGTATTTTTTATGGTAATCTAAAAGTACTGATCTGATACGAAAAAATCTTTTCGCTACCTAATAGTCCGTTTATTGGGGAAGATTATAGGCTATATTACATCACCACACGCGAGTGAAAAGGAGCAGCTGGTAGGCTATAAAACATAACACATATGGGAGGGTAGATTTAGCCATAAATGCGCGTAAAACCGCGAGGGATAATTAGTATATGGACGCTGATAAGCAATAATGTGTCAAGCCATACAGACGCCATTTTGAGAAAATAGCGTCTGAAAATGTTTCGATTATTTTTAATAAACTTGTTTAAAGAACTATATATCCATCATTACTTTTCTTTTTCGATAAATGGTAAAATAAATTAAAAGTTGAATCTATTAATAACTTAAAAAAAATGAATGAGATTATTGCATATTGCAAAATACGGACCTCAATATTCGAAACATTAAATTAAGAAACTTTTTTCCGTACTTATTTAGTTTATATTAATTGATTTTTTGAAAAATGTTTAATAAATGACGCAGTGTCAGAACACATCAATATCTCCGAATTTGACTTTTGTGGGTTGACACATTATTGCTTATCAGCGTCCATATGTAAATTGTATATAGAAAAAGACTTCTGATCTTAAGTAAAAAAAAACTCCAACGCAAATAAACAACGGTAATGAACGAATTTTGACTTAAACGATTGCGTTTCGTAGGTTTAAATAATCTAAAATAATACATATCGCTAAATAAAGTGTAAATATTTACATAAGTTATGTGTAAGTTAACACCTAAAAGAATTTAGTGTCAGTGCCTTATTTTTGATACAGCTTTCTTACTACTTACGAGTTATCTGTTGCTAGGTTTCAGAGTTTTTTTTTAATCAATTACGATGGTATAACTTACAAGAAAAACGCCTTTAACTGTGTGTAATTTACATTTATAAGGTAAATTAAGAAAAACTACGACATCAACGCTTTATACATGATTCAAATGGATGCTGATAAGCAATAATGTGTCAACCCAAAAAAAGTCGAATTCGGAGATATTGATGTATTTTGATACTGCATCAACTATTTAACATTATTCAATAAAAAAAAAAAATCAAGTAATATTAACTAAATAAGTACGGAAAAAAGTGTCTTAATAATTGTTTCGTATTTCAAGTTCGTTCCATATTTTGCAATTTATAGAATAATCTGAAATATTTGAAAAACTTTTTATTAGATAATATATAAAATATATCAATCTTCTTTTATTTCATTATATCTTTTTAAAAAAAGAATAGAAAAGGTAGATATAAACTTCTTTAAAAAAATTAAGTAAGAATAGGTTTGACATCTTTATACGCCATTTTCTCAAAATGAAGTCTGTGTGTGTTGACACATTATTGCTTATCAGCGTCCAAATATGATTTGATTCTCAAAAAAAGAAAGACTCAAATCGCTTATGAATTAGTACATTTTGAGTCCTCTAGTGATTTTGAAGTCTACCGGGAGTTTTGGAAAATGATGATTTTGTAGATTTCGATAATTTCTATTATTTCTTCGTATCCTTGCCGGTTGCGCCGCCATATTGGAAAAATGGCGCTTAAAAATAGATATTTGACAAAGAGATTCAAAAGAGCTTGTAAAAGGCTTATTTGAGATAAGTATATTTTGAGTTTGAGTTTATCTTCTTTCCAATTCAATTTACGATGTACATGGTTGGACGCTGATGAGCAATACTGTGTCAAGCCACACGGATTTCGCTTTGAAAAAATGGCGTCTAAAGATGTCAAACCTATTCTTAATCAATTTGCTTGAAGACGTATATATCCATCTTTTCTTTTCTATTTTATAAAAGATATAATGAATTAAAATCACATTGATATATTTAATATGTTATCTAATAATAAGTTTTTCCAATATTTATGATTATTGTATAAATTGCAAAATATGGAACGCACTTGAAATTCGAGATATTAAATTACCAAACTTTTTTCCGTACTTATTTAGTTTAGATAACTTGAAATTATATTTAAAAATGTTTAATACGTGACGTCTTATCAAAATTGATCAATACCTCCGAATTTTACTTTTTGTGAGTTGACACATTATTGCTTATCAGCATTCAGTTATGTCATAAGTTTGGTCTTAAAACCATATTTATTGGAATATGTCATTCGAAATAACGTCTTTTGCGTTTTTAAAGAGTCTTTTAATATAAACAGACGCGGAATCCTAAAAAACTTAAAATGAAAATTAATACCGCGAAAAATTTTTAAAAGTTTACCGAAAGTATTTTTATAAGATTTCGTAATTAAATTACGAACGTATTGTGTTTCTGTTTGTACGAATATTTTTAAAGAGTCTTTTCTTATTATTCGGTGCGGTGTTATTAGGAAATACGATTTTTTTTAAGGGAAATACGCCATTTAGTTAACTTAAGCGACATAATTTCAGTTATATTGATTTTAAGACCAAACTACTGAATCGATTCTGATGAAACTTCCATGGAACGAAATGGAGGAGTATACCCTTTTAACAAAAAAGTCTTAACTAAATCGGTCAAGCCGAGATATAGATAAAAAAGTCCCCAACGAATTGAGAAGATTCTTTTTTTTTGACAGTAAAACACATAATTTGTAGTGTATTTTTATTAAAATGTGTACGTGTAATGGAACGCCGTACTTGCGTCATGAATTGACTTTGACGTATGGGCCTCCCCTTCTCGTGTGTGCTTGCGTGTATGTCGGACATCGTGCGTGTCGCGTCCGTCGTGTCATAAAATCGACTCGTATGAAGTACGTTCCTACGCCTTATCCCTTACCACCCATCCCCTGGCTCGTGTACTGGTGCTGAAGACCGAGGGAGCGCTCCCATAAAAAAGTAAGAGCTGGATTGATCAAGGTACTGTGCCCTCCATCTTACCCTATACAGTCCACTAAGCTATCGCGGCTACATAATTATTTTTATAATTTTGCGTTAAAATACAGTTTATTAATGATTAAGATGAAAATTTAATGGTACTTAATAGCGTGTGCTTTCGAATAAAATTACAACATAAATTTACAATATACAGTATCCAAAAATATTAATAAAAGAATTGAAAACTATTTAAAACCTAGAAATCTGTTGACGAAAATTGCCTTTCGAATTAAATAATAAAAAGTTGAGTTTCTTGTTTTAGGTTTAGAACTAATAATAAAATTCACACTATTTTAAGGTGTTTTTAATTAAGGTTCGTGTATTTTCCATTCTATGGCGAAATAATGTATGTATAATTGGCTCAACTAAAAGCCGCAAATCAAAGAATTAAATTGAATACTGGAGTTATTCGTCTAGCGATCATGTAAAATCACTTCTCAAGCCTAAACCGCTGGGGCTATGAACTTGAAATTTTGGCAGTAGGTGGCTTTTGGGTTGTAGGCATCCACTAAGAAAGGGTTTTTTGATTATTCACCCCTAAGAGGGTGAAAAGGGGTAAAAACGTTTGTATGCAAAATCTTATTTCGTGGTCGTGTTAACTTAAAATCTAATACACATACTTCTGGATGATAGTAATGAAATGTAAAATAGAAACGGGGTACTATTATTCCACACTGGGGTGCAAGGGGTAGTAAAGTTTGTATGGAGAAAATGTATTTTTTTGGCCGATTATCCTAAAATTTTGGACAAACATTACTTAAGGAGAATAACTAAATATATTCGTCCAAGAATTTCAAAATCATATAGATAGAGACGCTAGGGGGTATGAAATCCTGGAACGGAAACAATTTCGCTGGTAGATTAATTAAGCTAAAACTTCAAAATATACGCGTGCGAAGCCGCGGGCAGTTGCGAGTTAATAAACATAAAACACATGCTACAAATGGAGAATCTTCTCCTTTTAACCGATTCCAAATAAATATATTTTACGAACGATATTTAGACACTGATAAGCAATGTGTCAACCCACAAAAATCCGGAGATATTGATGTATTCTGATAACGCGTCACGTCTTTAACATCTTCATCATCACCGAGCTAGGGTCAATTATGTTTTCGCGTAACCCTCTTCTTTATTTATTAACAAGCTGTCCATTGCGGTTTCTCTCGCGTTTCTGGTGACTACTTCGCTCCTATGAGTCGTAGCGTGATGTAATATAGCCTATAACCTTCCTCAATAAATAAACTATCTAACACAAAAAGAATTTTTCAATTCGAACCAGTAGTTTTTGAGATTAGCGCGTTCAAACAAAAAAAAACAAACTCTTCAGCTTTATAATATTAATCATCATCATCTAACTACATTGTTCACGGTTACACCCGGGTCTGCTTTCTATTCTAATCCAGATATTGACGAGTTACTGATTTTTACACAGAGCGACTATCATCTGACCTTTACAACCCCTGAAGGCAAGCCAGTAACCATTTAGACTAGAATAATCTCCCTACTACGAGTAACGATCATTATCAGGTGATTGTGATAACAAACGAGACTGCTTCACGTGCTCTCCGAGGCACGGTAGGAAAACCATAAGGACAAACACCCAGACAACAACAAATATTTATATAAATATAAATATCCGGCCCAAGCGGGGATCGAACCCGCAACCGTCGGCGTTAGAGGTACATTCAGCACCACTACACCAGAGCGTTACGTCTTCAACAATATTTAAAAATGTTTATAGACAGCCAAACTAAATTAGTTCAGATAAAAATCCTTAATATAATGTTTCGAATATTTAAGTGCGTTTAATATTTTGCATACATTTAAGTAAAAGTTAAAGTAAAGTGACAGCCTGTAAATGTCCCACTGCTGGGCAAAGGCCTCCTCTCCTATTAAGGAGAAGGTTTAGAGCTTAATCCACCACGCTGCTCCACTGCGGGGCGGATATACATATGTCACAAATTCTTCCGATACATGCAGGTTTCCTCACGATGTTTTCCTTCACGGAGCACGATATGAATTAAACACAAATGCGGTGCTAGCCGTGGTTTGAACCCGCGATCGTCGGTTGAGATAAACGTGTTCGAACCACTAAGCCATCTCGGCTCTCATATATTTAAGGAACTTATTATAAGGAAAAGAAAAGATAAATATATAATTCTTCAAACAAATTTATCAAGAATAGGCTTGACATGTTTAGACGCCATTTTCTCAAAATGAAGTCCGTGTGGCTTGACACAGTATTGCTTATCAGCGTCTATTTATCAAATTAAGAACCGATAATGTTAAATTCAGAAGAAAAATTCCATCCCCGAAGTTAATAAATGTGTAATAGACGACGAAATTGATATTTCATTATGATGTATGAACATTATCGGAGAATCAGTATTGATACGAATATTATGAAGAAAGTGGCTCTGTTTGTTTGTTACATTTAAATGCCTAAACCATTGAAACGATAAATACAACTACTTTTCACTCGCGTTTATGGTTCCTGTTTCGCTCTTTTGAATCGTAGCGTGACAATATATAGCCTGTAACTTTCCTCAACAGGGCTGTCCAACGCATAAAGAATTATTCAAATCGGATGAGTAGTTTTAGAGATTACCCTCCACAAACAAACAAACACATTTTATCTCTTTATACTATTAGTATAAGTATTTTAAAAAGTTTTCTGTACGGTTCATCAAATAACAGATAAAACTCGTAAAGGTTTGAACGTCTTTTTAATAGTTCTGTTTTTCTTTGAGCTTCTGTTCTAAAGCTTATACTCTTAAGCACGTTGGTTTACGATACTGAAAATGTCAACAAAGACGTTAGAGAATCGTTACTAATCAAATTGAAATCGTCATGGATCTTATCATAGATTAAATTGTTATAGATCAAAAATCTCTTTTGAGTTATAGCGGAAACCCCATCCAAACCGGATCAGTGGTTTTTCTAAATACTTGACCATACAAACGTACATACCTACACTTTTTTTGAGGTCGGTTAAAAATAAGGTAATACTTATTGAAATGAAACTATTTATCTTATCTTTATTTATAACTATTATTTTATATTACAGAGGCCAAACAAAGAGAAGCATCGGTACTAGGGTCAAGGAACACATAGGAGATGTCAAAAATAGGCGTTCTTCAAAGTCTGCAGCTTGTGAACATGCTTTGGACAAACCTAACCATTTTATCCGATTTGATAAACCACAGATCCTCGCTAGAGAACACAGATTCATTCCTAGAATGATACGCGAGGCTATTGAAATTCAAAAACATCCGAACTTCAATAGAGAAGATGGTTGGCGACTTTCAAACACCTGGGATCCACTTATTAAAAATTTAAAGTCCCAAGTCCAACAGACTGCCAGACCAAAAGATACAGTTAGTGCCTTCTGCGTGCAACCGGAACGTTATTCGAGATACCATCTAAGAAACCGTTGGCGGTAGCTGTAAATAATATTTTCTAAAACCTCAAATAGACAAATGTCACCTTAGTCTACCCGTGACCACGAACACTGCAAAGTGCTCGAAACGTCGGGATGATAAAAAAAGTTAATATACGCGATTTAAATCCGTTTAAAATAGTTTTATTTCAATGAATAATAATCGCGAAAATCTAAGAGAAGGTAATACTTAATACAGAGCTTTATAAATACTGAAGTGTGATGTGTACTATAATTAGCTGTCCCTCGCGGTTTCGCTCACGTTTATCGTTACTGCTTCGCTCCTTTGCGTGATGTAATATAGCCTATAGGCTCCTCAATAAACAGGCTATCCAAAAAATAAACAATTTTTTAAATCGCATTCGTAGTTTCAGAGATTATTTCACTAACTTATAAACAAAATTTTGGTCATTATAATATTAATGTAGATAAACGATTTAAATATATCCTTGAAAAATATAATAAATAGTATAATATTGATTTTAACTAGATTAGAAAGTTATTAAGAATAGTTTTTGTGGTAAAAATAGATTAAAACATGATTGAAAAATAGTCCATTTTCCCCTGTTCGTTGCAGTGACCGCAGGTTTTCACATTTTCTTTATAAAATACGCGAATAGGCAATTTTCATTGATAAATTGAGTTATTTCTACTATAAGTAAAGTACAGTAAACGCCTGTAATTAAACTTATGGTTTCAATTCGATCCAGTTCCTGAGATAAGCGCGTTCAAACGAATAAACTTGCGGGGGATCGTTAGTAATGTGGATCAATGATAATAACCTTTATTTATTTACAAGATATATTTACAAATTTTAAATGAATTAAAATAAAGAAAATTTTTATATGACAATATGAAATTTACAATATGTATAGTAAACCGAGGCGCGCGCTGTCAACACGACGCCCGCTTGCCTAACGACGCAATACAATGCTTGCGCCGCGTGTTCGTCTTCGAATTATTGTCCGCCACAAACTCTCCAGATTTATAATATTAGTATACATTTGAAATTATAAACGAAATCGTGGTTTATATATACATATATATATATATTAATTTTAATTTATTAAGATGACATATTTTTTTTATATTTGCATATGTATAAGAATACAGCAATAAGTTTATACATTTATAATATTATATAGGTATTTTTTTATTTACTTTTTATATTAGTATATACAGTGTACACCAATAACCCGATTACCTCTGGTCATATCCTCAGCAACATGGTTGCCTGGCAGAGATCGCTGTTTAGCGATAAGGCCGCCAATTGTACTTATACTTGTTATTGTATTTTATTGTATATATGTGTCCTCGGTGTACAAAAAAGTATACTTTCTTTGTTTAATAAAAGTTAAATAATAATCCCAACAATATTCTTACATCTCACCTCGATCAAATAATCGTTACATTTAACGCTGAAAGCTCTCACAATAATGACATATACATAAACACAGAAAATGCATTAAGAAACTATTTACTGATTATTAATGATTCTTTATACATAAAATTTATACTAATATTATTAATCTATTAGCTTTTGCCTGCGACTTCGTCCGCGTTTTCGTCGTTTTTTGCAAAAAAGTAGCGTATGTCCTTCCTCAGGGTTCAGTGGTTTTGATGTGACAGACAGATCGTGTTTTGATAGGGAAATACAATATCAGTCCACAATACTTGATTTCTATGATTTTTGTATTAAATAGGTAATAATGTTAACTTTTTTTAATTAGGGATGAGTGAGAGTCTTATAAACGTAAGAGTAAACAAATATAATCAGAATGCTCCGAACTGCTAAGCTATCAGGAGTTACACGTGTTATTGTGAGTCAACCATAAAAGATAGACATATGCTGTTGCGTTATATTTTTTAGAAAATTTTATGTAAAATATTTCTGTCATACATGATTTCTATGTAACTTTAACCATTAAGGCTGCATATGCGACGGAAGCTTAAAAATTGGAGTAACGTACTACTCTGCTCTTATTTATTGTAACGTGATGAAAAGTATACTATAACCTGCTCAGGAGTATTAAGAATAATTGTACTAAGTTTCGTTAAAATCCGTCGAGTAGTTTTTGTTTCTATAAGGAACATACATACAGACAGACAGACAGACAAAAATTTTACTGATTGCATTTTTGACATCAGTATCGATCACTAATCACCCCGTAATAGTTATTTTGAAAATATATTTCATGTACAGAATTGACCTCTCTACAGATTTATTATAAGTATAGATTATAATATTATACAGTTCGTGTGTATGTAATCTCTCAAACTCAAATTCAAAATGTACTTTATTCAAATGGGCTTTTAAAGCACTTTCGAATCGTCCAGTTACATATTTGGACGCTAATAAGCAACTGTGTCAAGCCACAAGGACCTCATTTTGAGAAAATGGCGTCAAAACATGTCAAACCTATTCTTAATACATTTGTATGAAGACGTATTTATCCATCTTTTCTTTTCTAATTTGATAAAAGGTATAATGAATTCAAAGCAGATTGAGATATTTAATGGATTATCTAATAATAAGTTTTTCAAATATTTAAGATTATTGTATAAATTACAAAATATGGACCGCACTTGAAATTCAAAACATTAAATTAAAGCACTTTTTTCCGTACTTATTTAGTTTAGATGATTTTATTTGAATAATGTTAAATAGGTGATGCAGTACCAAAATACATAAATATCTCCGAATTTGACATTTTATGGGTTGACACATTATTGCTTATCAGCGTCCATTTTTTAGATATTTATAAAGCTACCACCGGTTCGGAATGTAGTCTCTACCGAGAAAAAACAGCGGGAAACTCGATACTAGCTTTTTGAAAAACATTTATACATAAAATATTTTTATTACATTTTAATTTTGTTATGCTATTAGAAAATCAACGCGTCAACATCATCAACATCAACTCTGAAACTATTGATCCGAATTTAATGTATTTTTTTTTATAAGTAAATAGAATAATCTGATGCTGAACTAGGAGCTGTGTTACAGCTTACAACGCGGAATCCCGTCGGAAAAATATTAAAAAAAATTGGCTAGCTAACTTAATTTTAACATATATAGCGATATTTTTTATACAAATTCAATTTTTGATTGTTGCATGTGTGCTATTATGTATTTACTAGCTTTCACCCGCGACTTCGTCCGCGTGAAATAGTAAATGTAAATCGAAAATATAATCCATCTTCATTTCAAATTTCACTCAAACCGGTTCAGTACGTTCTTAGTGAGTTATTCCTGTGGGAACTTTAAATTTTTTCGGGATAAAATGTTGCCTATGTGTTAATCCGAAATATAAGCTATCTCCATTTAAAATTTCAGCCAAATCTGTTCAGTAGTTTTTGCGTGAAAGAGTAACAAACATCCATCCATCCACACATACAAACTTTCACATTTATAATATTAGTAGGATATGTAATGTGCGTGTGTGAAATTCGTATGTGTGTGTGTAAATGTGGTGTCTGTGTGAAGAGAGGGTGACTAATTTGTTGTTTTTTTGTGTTATATAGTCCATTTATTGTGCAAACCTTGGCTATTTTGCACAAGATTGCACAATATTTTAACGATTCCAAAGAAAATGGTTTACAGAATGGATAAACGAACTAACTCTATAAGTTTCCGTTTGTCCCACACGATGAATCCTAAATGGATGCTGATAATCAATAATGTGTCAACCCACAAGAAGTCTATGAATCTCCAGAAGTATGAGCCGAGATGGCCTAGTGGACACGTCGATCATTACCGATGATCGCGGGTTCTAGCCGCTGATTTTTCAAGTGCCAAATTTGTGTTTAAATTCATTTCGAGCTCGGCGGCAGGAAAACATCGTGAGGAAACCAGCATGTGCCGGAAGAAATTCTGACTCATGTATATCCGCCCCGCAGTACCGCAGCGTGGTGGATTAAGCTCTAAACCTTCTCCTTAATAGGAGAGGAGGCCTTTGCCCAGCAGTGGGACATATAAAGGCTGTTACTTTACTTTTTACTTTACCACAAGAAGTCAAATTAGGATATATTAATGTATTCTGATAATACGTCACGTTGATAACATTATATAAAAAAGTAGTCATCTAAACTTAGTACGGTAAGTACGAAAAAAAGTTTCTTAATTTAATATTTAGATCATTGTGTGTGTTCCATATTTTAAAATCCCTACTTATATTATAAATGCGAAGGTGACTCTGTCTGTCTGTTACGTTTTCCCGCTTAAACCTTCCCAGACAATCTTAAGACCCTGAAGACATAGGCTATCTTTAATTGTGAAAAGCGAAAAAAGCGAAAGGTCACTCACTCACTCATCACGAAATTTTAAAACCTGCAAGTGCTAGAAGTTTCAAATTTTGCATGAGGATTATTTTAGAAAGTAACAATAGAAATGGCGGTTAGAAGTTTGTATGAAAGTCCAGTGTTAAGCGAGTGAAACCACGAGGGGCCACTAGTATACAATAATCTTGAACTTTTGCAAAACTTATCATTAAATATAACTAAATACATCTAATTGAACAAAAAGTTGAAAAGATCGAGTTATTATTAAGAATACGTTTAAAATCTTTCGACACCGTTTTCTCAACATAGTGTCACTATGAAAAATAATTTTAAGTTATCTAAACTAAATAAGTACGGAAAAAAGTTTCTTCATTTAATGTCTCGAATTTCAAGTGCGTTCAATATTTTGCAATTTATACAATAATCTCATATATTTAATAAACTTATTAGTAAGTAACACATTAAATATATCGATCTGTTTTTCATTTATTACACCTAATATCAAAATAGAAAAGAAAAGATAGATATACGTCTTCAAACAAATTGATTAAGAAAATGTTTGACATCTTTAGATGTAATTTTCTCAAAATGAAATCCGTGTGGCTTGACACATTATTGCTTATCAGCGTCCAAATAAGTATTCATTATGTCCGCCAAATATTTCAAATCAATTCAAGTTTTATTATATTGGCTTTTAGTTGTGCCATTTGAGCACAGATTATCTCGCCAATGTCACGTGGGATGGAGAAGATACTCCCCGTGTTCGGTGCGTCGAGAATACAGCCACAATAAAATTTTGAAGACCGTAACATTGAACAATACAAATTTAAATATAGAAAACAAAAATCCATACATTTGCTGTTGTTAATGTAAGAACGTACACATAATTTATTCACAATTTAATCTTATTAATCATAAACATTCATCATTAGTAGAGAATTTTAGTAGGCAGGACCTCATACAACGGATAAAGAATTTAATTCTTTGGTTAATTGGCTTTTTGAGATAAGGAATTAAATTTTTTGGCATCGGCAACCACAAGGTTGTGACGGATACAGAAGTTTAGGACCAAATATTTCAATTCAATTCAGTTTTTGGTTAATGGGCCGAATATTTCTCAACTATTTGACTAACTGTCAAAGTCGTTACGTCACTTTGACATTGACAGATGTTAATTTTAAAATTGTATACTTAACGAAATTGCAGTTTAGTGTGAACAACGTTAGTGACGAGACGTGGTGGGGAAATATTGTGAAATAATAGTATTAACCCAAGAATTGAAATGAATTGAATTGAAAATATATTCAAGAGTCCTGTGAAAACAGGTTAAGGTAAGACATGTTTGGAATATTTACCTAGCTCAGTATGGGTGTAAATAAAATTTACATTTTAATATATAGACTGAATAATATGTCAACCAAGTGAGTCAAATTCTGAGATGTTCATGTGTTATGACACTGCATCACCTATTTAACATTATTCAAGAAAATATCAAGTAATATAAACTCAATAAGTATGGAAAAAAGTTACTTAATTTAATGTTCCGAATTTCAATTGCGTTCCATATTTTGTAATTTATACAGTAATCTCAAACACTTAAAAAACTTTTTATTAGATAATATATTAAATATATCAATCTGATTTTATTTCATTATACCTTTTATCAAAAAATAAAAGAAAAGATGGATATATGTATACTTCTTCAAACATATTTGTTAAGAATAGGTTTGTCATCTTTAGACGCCATTTTCTCACAATGAAGTCTTTGTGGCTTGACACAGTATTGCTTATCAGCGTCCATTTAAAAGAGACATTTCTGCCGTACAATATATTATGATGTATATAAAATCAAACAAAATCGAAATATACTTTATTCGATATAGAAAATAAAAATAACTGAAATCTATTAATTAAGGATATTAAAACGAGCCCAACACGATCCTTCTGCTGTTAGTCGGTGAGGAGTTGTATGATCTGCTTGTTCCAGGTGATGCTGTATCAGGTCAAGGTTACGTGACTGTGTCATTTTTATGTAATTAAAGTCACAAAAATATTCATTCTTTTGAAAGAAATAGAGATAAACATAATATTAACACGAGAAAGAAAGATAAACTTATAACACCTTGTTTTCGACTTCACAAAGTAAATGTTTCCTTTCTGGGGCAAGGTATTCGTTTTTATAATAAAATCCCCCAGACATGTTTGCAGTTTTCAATGAATAGATTTAAATCATATGTTAAAAAGTCTCTAATAGCTAAAGCATATTACTCTATACAAGATTACGTTGACGATAAAGATGCGTGGGCTTAGTATATGCTGAATTTCGTACAGGATAAATAATTAATTTGTAATCATAAACTGTGTTGTACTTACAATATTTTAAAAGAGTAACTATCAAGTTTCTTGCCGGTTCTTCTCGGTAGAATCTGCGTTCCGAACCGGTGGTAGCTTCATTATTTATGTAATTTTTTTTTTGTTATTTTCATGTATGACGATTCAAAAGTGCTCGTAAGAGCCTACTTGAATGAAGTATTTTTTTGATTTTGATTTTCATTTTGGTTAGTCAATTTTGTATTGACCAGACCATTAGACGTCGCTCTTCATCATTTTAATAACTAGAAAAGAGCGAATGAGCTTCTGAATGAATAATTTAAATTGTATATTAAAAAGTCTTTAATAGCTAAATCATATTATTCTGTACAAGATTATATAGATGATAATAATGGATTTAATATAGCTGGATTTCATACAGGATGTTTAATATATATATTTGTAATTTTTAAACGTATGTACTTAGTAACACAATGTTAAAAGAGTATCTATCGAGTTTCTTGCCGGTTCTTCTCGAATCTACATTCCGAACCGGTGGTAGCCTTTCCTTAATTTAAAAAATTGTTCGTTTTGACGATTCAAAAGTGCTTTAAAAGCCTACTTGAAAAAAGTATTTTTTGTTTTTGATTTTCATTTTGTACAATTTAATTAAATTAGCTTAGTTAAACTTAGTTTTGACTAGGCTAGTATTTTATCGAGTATCAAGTAATGTAGTAGGTTTAAACATGTCTTATTCCCACTCGCCACTAGGGTAGGGAGTGCTTTCGATGCCCGTGAGTACTCTCCAAGTGAAGGATTTTGAAGGAGGCAGACCGACCGTCAGGGTGCCATGGTAGCATGCGTAAGCGATCCCGTGGCGCCCATCCAAGACGATGAGGGCATCGCTGGGTTTTAGTGCAGTCTAGTTAATATTTTATATATCTTTCAAAATAGTGATGGTTTTCCTAAGAACAGTGACAGGCATTGTGTAAACACTAGAAGAAAAAATTAAATTTTCATACCAAACTTTCGTCTTCATAAAGTCAGTTCGTTTCTGGGGTTTGGTATTCGCATCTATAATAAAATCCCGCAAACAGTTTTACATTTGCCACTTAATAAGTTTAAAGCCTACGTTAAAAAATCTTTAATAAATAAAGCATATTATACCATACAAGAATATTTTGACGACAAAGAGGCGTGGATTTGATAAGCGTTGATTTTCTATCCGGATAACATAATTAAAATGTAATAAAAATACATTATGTATAAATGATTTTAAAAGAGTTACTATCGAGTCTCTTGCCAGTGATTCTCGGTAGAGACTACATTCCGAACCGGTGGTAGCTTAATAAAAATCAAAAATGAAAATATGACATGTAACTTGACGACTCGAAAGTGCTGTTAAAGCCCATTTGAATAAAGTATATTTTGAGTTTGAGTTTGAGTCTGGTGCGCCTGTTAGTGTCAGGGGTCCCACATACCCGCCTGAATCCTCGGGATGTATAAATGCATTTCCCAGTGTTAAAAAAAAGGTATAAACCTGTCTGAACAACGAATTTTAGTCGAGCAGTTTAGTAAGTAATTTAGTCGAGTTGAGCCATTTTTTCATTAAGCACCTTAAAGACGGCCCTGAGGCGAATGTTGCGTACCACAACGTATCAGTAGCTCACTCGTTCACCGACTAAACAAGTCTAAACCTGTTAAGTCGAGTTCGTTAGTCATCGCAAAAATGTGTGGTCGACGGAATGAAGAAACAACTTTTGGATGCTGTTAAGCAATAATGTGTCAACCCACAAAAAGAGATATTTATGTATTCTATTAATGAATTTCGTATATATTATTCAAAAAATTTTCAAGTCATCTGAACTAAATGAGTACGGAAAAAAGTTTCTTAATCGAATGTTTCGAATTTCAAGTGCTATCCATATTTTGCAATTTATACAATAAAGTCATATATTTGAAAAACTTACTATGAAATAATATTCTTCACTAGACTGTCTGCTACACACTCGTGCTCTACGTATTCAATCTTCAAATCAATAGACAAAAAATAATGAAACTGACTGATCGATCAACGCAGAGCTGAACCGCTGGGTCTAGAAAGATCAAATTTTGCAACGTTCGTTAAATGTAATAGCCACTAAGAAATTATTCTTGAAAAGCTATCCCCTAGGGAGTTTATAGTCGAAAGTTTGTTTGTCAAATTCCTAAGAATAACCAGGCGAAGCGGCGGAGAACTTGAGAACTTCTAGTTAGACATAAATGGGCGCTGATAAGCAATGCTGTGTCAAGCCACACGGCATCCGTACTTATCCAGTTCAAATGACTTGAAAATTTTTTGTAAAATGGTAAATACGAAACGCATTATCAGAATACATCAATATTTCTAAATTTGACTTTTTGTGGGTTGACACATTATTGCCTATCAGCATCCACTTGTGCTTTAATTGTTAATGTTAGCGTGGAAGAGAAGGCTGCTCAACCTTAACACAGGTTATTTTAATAATCTAGCTAGGATGTTTAGTTGATCCAATTTTCAAAATTACTATATTATGTAATTAGCACTAAGACATGTATATATTTTAATGGATCATTCATATTATGTTATGTTTTATTATGTAATAATAAATAAGTTTCTTAAATAATTTATGAAGATCTGTTCAGACAGTTCAAATTTATCAGTTATTTTCTTGTTATTGAATAAATAACGCATCATACTCAACGGCCCCCATTAGGATCTTATGACCTTGTGTCGGGGGTCCGAAAACACTCACAACACTAACACAAACACCCAGACCACGACAAACATCTGTATAGCCAATACACACGTTTGCCGTGAGCGGGGATCGAACCCGCGACCGTTAGCGCTTTAGTCAGTTGCAGTGACCATTGCGCCAACGCGTCTGTCGTCTGTCTGTGTTATTGAAAGCATCTGACTCCTACTGGTATAATCGATTTGAAATTTACTATACTTTGAATGAAATCAAAATAACCTAGTCGCATAACCTTAACGAATTATGTCAAGTGTTCAAAATATTTACCGCTATCATTTTTAGGATTCTCATATCGTTTTCCAATCAGAATCACCGTTTAGGATCTATAACGATTTAAAATTGGTGAGTAACGATTCACGCTTATAGGCTTTTAGACGGAACTGATATTGATACGATATAGATATTCTTATCACGTAGTCTGGTTTTTGATTTTTTAAATTAATTTCTTGTTATCTATTTTAAACTTTCGCGATTTATAATATTCATATTTAATATAACGGGTCTTATCGCGATAACTAATGGTAGTAATACCTTTTTATTGCCCGATGTTACGAAGTTGCATCCATCGTGGTCAGCTCTTGATCTATTAGTTATCGCGATAAGACCCGTTTTATTAAATACTAGCTTCCGCCCGCGACTTCGTCGGCGTGGAATAGTTAGTTTGGGCTAATAATGCATTATTTTAGAACAAATTTAGTTAGCATAAAAAAGGTTATAATGAGCTAACCTTAAAAGATAGACATATGCTGTCTCAGACTTTTTTTTAGAACTTTTAAAGGGAAACAATTCTGTCATACATGATTTTTGCGAAACTTTAACCGTTTACGCAGCGTAAGCTCTCTAAATAGGAAATTATCCCCCGATTTTGAACCATTCCTCATTGGTGCTCCGCTCCTTTTGGTCTTAGCGTAATAATATATAGCCTATAGCCTTCCTCGATAAATGGGGTATCTAACACTGAAAGATTTTTTCAAATCGGACCAGTAGTTCCCGAGATTAGCGCGTTCAAGCAAACAATCAAACAAACTAACAAACTCTTCAGCTTTATAACATTAGTATATATAATTTCTTGTTATACCAAAAAATCATCTTGTCAAGATGGAAATCGATGAGCTGACTTCTATGTATTTTTATCCTACTGCGACGAAGTGTAAAAGAAGGGTTATAAGTTAGAACTGTTTGTATGTATGTCCGTATATATGTTCACTCGTTATTACTCAGCGGCTAAACCGATTCAGATAAAGATACGTCATTAGATTCGTCTTCATGGTACGAGTATCACTGAGAACATACAAAAAATTACAAAAAATTAAATAATCGTTTATTTTATACAGTAAATAATAACAACAACAATTAATTATTGTACATTAATAAAATAAAACAAATAAAATAGATACAATTAAAGTTAAAAGTACACAGGCGTTATTGCTAAGATAGCAATTTCTTCCAGACAACCTTTGGGCATAGGACTGGAAAACCTAACGCGGTTTGGAGGCGCACAAAACAAGAGTTATAAAATAAATTGACTTAAATATATTATATACATATCAATATACATATATAAATATAGAAAACATATATATACAAAAATGTAATACATATCGTTGTCTTAGATTTTCGCGATTATTATTCATTGAAATAAAACTATTTTAAACGGATTTAAATCGCGTATATTAACTTTTTTATCATCACGGGTAGACTAAGACAACAGTCTACCCGGTACCACGTACGCTGCAAAGTGCTCGAAACGTCGGGATGATAAAAATAATTATACGCGATTTAAATCCGTTTAAAATAGTTTTATTTCAATGAATGTAATACATACGATATACACATATCGATACCTCCCACGTAAGTTGTTGTAACCCCAAAATTACAATTTTACAGTAGAGCACTTTTAATCCGTTTTAGTTTGAAAGTTACAACAAAATACGCCTTTTTTCAGGCGTATTTTGTTGTGAAGAAAAAAAAAAGATTTTTGGTATTTTTTCACTTTGAATGCATTAAGCAATGCAAATTCGTGTAGTATTCAGTAAAAACGCTAACGGCAATTTTGTGGCTTACAATAACTTACGTGGGAGGTATCGATATACATACATACATGTACATACATATACATACATATACCTACATACAAGTAAATGAATGTGTAAAAATAAATTATGACGTATTAAGCGACAAGAAATGTTCCTTTAGATATTTTTAAAACAAGCGTGGGATTGCGCTCGTCTAATGCGAATAGGAAGGGAGTTCCATAGGCGTACAGCTTTCACTGTAAAGGTATTGGAATAGAAGATTTTTTTTTTTAATTAATAATTGCTGTTTTGGGTGATAATCATTTTTAAATCTTTTACTAGCTATACCTATTGCCCCGTGGTTTCACTCGCATTTCGTTTGCTTCTGTGAAACGCAACGTGATGTAATATAGCCTATAACCTTCCCCAATTAATAGGCTATCCAACGCAAAAATAGGTTTTTAAATCTGATTAGTGGTTTTTGAGATTACCACCTACATATAAACTTACAAATTTTACCTCTTTATAATAATAGTATCGAACTGGATGCAGATAAGCAATAATGTGTCAATCCACAAAAAG
Source organism: Hypolimnas misippus (assembly GCA_037950945.1). Lineage (NCBI taxonomy): Eukaryota > Metazoa > Arthropoda > Insecta > Lepidoptera > Nymphalidae > Hypolimnas > Hypolimnas misippus. The sequence continues at coordinate 692,435 of JBBEEQ010000002.1, forward strand.
TCAAATTTGTAGATATTAATGTATTTTAATAATGCATAATTTATTTAACATTATCTATACTAATAATAAAATTCTAGCGGGTCGCTGTCTGTACATGGAAGATATATGAAAAAAAATCTTACTGGGGGCCTTTACCAACGCAATAGAACCCAAAACTATGATTTTTAGAATTCTTATCTGTTTGTCTGTTTGTCTGTTTGTCTGTTTGTCTGTTTGTCTGTTTATCTGTGCGTTTGTGCACGCTAATCTCAGAAACGGCTTATCCGATTTAGACGCGGTTTTCACTAATATATCGTAGTAAGCTTCACTTAACATTTAGGGTTTGTTTCATGTCAATCGGTTCATAAATAAAAAAGTTATGTCAATTTAAGGGTTCACGTCGAACATTATTTTGTACTTTACACTAAATGCATGAAAGTATACACAGTACTTATATCAAAAGATACATTTTTAAATTTTTGTCTGTCAGTCTGTCTGTCTATCTGTTTGTTCCGACTAATCTTTAAAACGGCTGAACCAGTTTTGATGGTACTTTTACTTGCAGTTAGCAAATATTATAAGGAGTGACTTACGCTAACTTCTATTTTAGATATTTTTAATCGATACTTTAAAAAAAAAATCTAACGGGTCGATGTCTGCACATGATAGATATATAAAAAATATATATATTATTGGGAGTCTTTACCTACCCCATAGAACCATAAACAATAATTTGTTAGATATTTGTCTGTTTATCTGTGAGTCCGCTAATCTCAGAAACGGCTTAGCCGATTTAGATGTGGTTTTCATTAATATATTGCAGTAAGCTTCACTTAACATTTAGTGATTGTTACATTTCAATCGGTTCATAAATAAAAAAGTTGTGTAAATTTATGAGTTCACATCGAACATTATTTTGTATTTTTCACTAAATGCACGAAAGTACAATATACAGTACTTACATCAAAAAATCCAATTTTTTAATTTTTTGTCTGTCAGTCTGTTTCCTACAACTAATCTCTGAAACAGCTGAATCAAAATTGATGGGACATTCACTAGCTGTTAGGGTATGTCCATTAATCACGTGAGGCTCAGAGGAGGGAGAGGGGATGGAAGAAAAAAAATTACGAAATATCACAAAGTCTAAAAAGTTCTTAAAAACATTACTTGATTAATGAACAGCCCCTTTACCTAGCTAATATTATAAGGATTAACTTAGGCTACTTTTATTAAAAAAAGTAATTAAGTAAAAAAGAGATAATTCTCTTAATATTTTGTTATTGTGTAATCGCGATAACAAAATATTGTAGAACCCAATAAAATAGTGAACAATTTCTGATTTAAAAAGGGAAGGTTATACATCTATACATATAAATGGATGCTGATAAGCAATAATGTGTCAACCCACAAAAAGTCAAATTTAAGATATTGATGTATTTTGATACTACGTCACCTATTTAACATTATCCAAACAAATTTCAAGTCATCTAAACTAAATAAGTATGAAAAAAGTTTCTTAACTCAATGTTTCGTATTTCAGGTGCATTCCATATTTTGCAATTTATAAAATAATCTCAAATATTTAAAAACTTATTATTATATAACAGATTAAATAAATCTATCTGCTTTTGATTCAATATAGATTTTATCAAAATAGAAAACAAAGATGAATATATACGTCTTCAAACTAATTTATTAAGAATAAGTTTGACATCTTTAGACGCCATTTTCTCAAAACGAAGTCCGCGTGGCTTGACACAGTATTGCTTATCAGCGTCCAAATATAATTGATGTGTCCGTTTGTAATTTTAAATAAATGCATATGAAAGTATACATGATACTGACAACAAAATTAATAACTTTAAAATTTTTGCCCGTCTCTCCGTCACTCAGTTTGTTACGGGTAATATCTAAATCAGCTGGACCTATTTTGACGAAACTTTCACTGAACAGAAAGCTAATGTAATAAGGAACAAAATTGAAACCAATGAAATAGTGAACAACATCTAATTTAAATAGGGAAGACATATGTATATTATATAAATATAATAATTTGAAAAATAATATATTTACAGGGTAATTGTTTTACTGGATATGATAGATCAAATCCGAAACTATAAGCAATATCGAAAAATAATTAAAGGAGTAACAGAGCCGATTTTAATAAAAACTAAAACTATATCATTAGTTTTTTGAAAAATAAGTTCTCCTAGCCAGAAACGAACACGTTGATTTTGAGAAAAATTAACATTCTGTATGATTGCATCTTCTGATACTGTCACATATTATAAGAATCAACTTCAGAGAGGTATTAGTATATAGTTAACTGCAACAAAAAGAAAGGGCAATTTTTTTACAAAATTCTATCAAATTCATACATTAATTAAATCTTTTGTAATTCTTCAAAAAAACGATCATACCTAAAAGTGAAATTTTAAAATTATAACGGGATGTTGTAACGCTAATAGCGGATGAGTACAATAGCCGAGTCCAGTGAAATGTAGATTTCCAATAAATTGATTCATCTTTTTAGGAATTATCTAATTCTACCTAAGTAACGGAGTAGGTGACGGGGACCAAAACAAACGTCACATTCTATCAACTTTGTATAGCTCACATAGAAAAAATAGACAAACATAAAAGAAGTTACTGTGAGTTATTCATTTTATATATTTTTGATTGTATTCTTTACACTCTTCCTTACTTTAGTAGGTGACTAGCATTTTGATGCAAATAAACAAATCGTTCGAAGTAATGCAGACTTTTTTTCTAAACTTACCGGGAGCTATGAATTAACCCACATATTTGATTATGTATATTTGATATATATAGAATCGATTACTTAACTTCTAATTCATGTATAGATTTAATGTTATTTTGTTGAAAAATAAATCTTTTCCTTTAATTTGTCTCTTACTATTACTTTCCAAAAGTTGATTCTTACAAGTGACACTATTAGGTAGGTGGTGCAATAATACAGAATGTATTTTTTTAATTAGTGGTTTCAATTCCTGGTCAGGAAAATCATGAAATCAAAAAAACTTATGATGCAGTTTTAGATTTCTCAAAATCGGACACGAGACTCCTTTAAGTATTTTTCGCGATCCTTAAAGTTCCGGATATGGCCTATGAAGCCCAGTTAAAAAAGTCACCCGATATATAATACAAGGAGAACCTCGGCGGGAATATACTGTTATACAGTCGAAATTTTAAAGACTAGCACAAAACACTTTTCTTCGACATTTATAGTGAAAACCGTGGAGGAATACCGTATCTGAATTAGAGTCTACTTATAAATACAACCAGAAAGTTCCCAAATCCAAAGTAAGAAGCTTCTTTCTTGAGCAGCACCGCAAACTATTATAACTTTGCTTTGCAGGAGACATGCCAAGCATTCTGTAATCCACGCGAACGAAGTCGCGGGCACAGCTAGTGTAAAATAATTTCAAGTAATTACAACTAAATAAGTACGAAAGAAAGTTTCTTCATTTAATGTCTCTACAAATGCAAAAGTAACTTTTTAAATCTGATTAGTAGTTTTTGAGATTAACCCCTACATATAAACTTACAAACGAATTTTACCTTATAATATTAGTATAGAACTAATATCTGTTAATTATAGTACGTATTGCTGCTAACAGATGGCGTTGTATAAAAAAGTTAGAAAATTACATAAAAGATGCGCGTAGGATTATTAAAAAAAACATTAGGAATTCAACATAATATATTTAATTCATAAGCATTTTCTGGTGTCAGAATACAAGAGATAAAAAAAAAACACAAAAAGTATTGTAAATTAACCACATTGATAATATAAAAATCACAATTCGGAACATCAAAAATTTATTTCAAAAATTACAACAGACAATTATGTTACGATACATCAAATTCGTAGTATACTTTACGAAACGCTTTTAAAGCTCTTTTAAATTTTAAAAAAATTGACTTTAACAACACGGTAACGGTATTAATGGTAACTATAACTGAAGTCAATTTAAACTCATGTCAAACTTAACTCTGAATCATTAACTGTGTGTAACAATACATAAAATACAAGTTATTGTAGCAAAGTGGTTAAAAATGTTATAATACTTTTACATTTAAACACATATTTCAATCACAAAATAATTCTCACGTATATTTAAAAATATTATCTATATAATATATTCTTTCATTTATTTATGTATATATTAAATACATTTGATAACATTGACAATTTTCTTTATTTTACAATATAAAATCCTGTCATTTTAAAGTAAAAATAGCACCAATACATTCATAATATAATATCACCCAAAAATACATCATAATACAAATATACAATACTTTAAACCGAATGCTTACATAAAAAAAAATCAAAAAAAAAATCATCCAGTACTCCCCATTGAAATCGGTATTAATATAACAAATAACAATTAATAATACATATCCAAACATAAACGAGAGCATCCGAGAAGAGAGCAGTCAAGAGCAGCCGTGAGCAGCCAAGAGCAGCCGGCAACAGCTCAGAGCAATCAAAACGGCGATCAAACGAAACGCGACATCTCTTTCACACCCAACTCCCGACCAATGGGAAGTCACATACGCGTCGTGCGTCCTTCGACGTGTAGAGAACCTACTGAACCACTCGTATCATTGAGCATCAAGAAATTCGTTAAAAATATTCAATTATCAGAGGCAGGACGGTAGTTCATAAGAGCACCAGGGCAGCGAACCATCTCAATTCGGCTCCCAAAATCCTAGACGACTAGGACCAAACGACCTTTTCTATCCAGTCCAAGTAGGGCGCGACCCGGGTATAAAGACCGGGGGAACCGGGTACACCTAGATATTTCCCATTAGAGATGATGGCTGTGACTAGGTACATGCACTTGACGTACGGATGTTTTATCTGGAGCGGGCCGCCGCTGTCGCCCTGGAAATATATATTTTTAATATTATCATGGAGTATATAAGCCTTTTCCTTTAGTGTGCCATATTGTATTATTTAACAAAAGATGATTATCATAAGTGGACGCTGATAAGCAATACTGTGTCAAGCCACATGGACTTTATTTTGATAAAATGGCGTCTAAAGATGTCGAACCTATTCTTAATAAATTTTTTTGAAGACGTATATATCCATTTTTTCTTTTCTATTTTAATAATAGGCATAATTAATTAAAAGCACATCGATATTTTAATGTGTCATCAAATAATAAGTTTTTTAAAAATTTGAGAATATTTTATAAATTGCAAAATAGGTTATAAATTACAATAAGGAAACGCGCTTGAAATCGAACCATTGAATTAAGAAACTTTTTTCCTTACTTATTTAACTTAGATGACTTGAAATTTTATTGAATAATGTTAAATAAGTAACGCTGTATCAAAATACATCAATATATCCAAATTTGACTTTTTGTGGGTTGACACATTATTGCTTATCAGTATCCAAATATTTATATTTTATATACCATAAAACTCATAGGAGCCCAGGAGGACAGTAGTTATATCCTCTATATCTCAAATAGGCTTCTGATTTTCTGAACTTACTTTGTTCGAATCTTTCCTGGTCGTCCTGTCGCCGTAACATATCTGTGTGTTTTTCTCAAAACCCTGCGGCATTTTCCGTACGGATATCCTCGTGTACGTCCTGCTGCATTCTTCATCTGTAAACTTCTCGAGCATCACCTGCGAAAGAGAATTTAAATTGAATACCTTTACATTAAGACTGCATTCCTGTGTGTTTGATACTTAAATACAACTAGCAATTAGATTTTGATACCTAACAAAATTTTAACCCCCTTTTTAACCCCTTTTAAAAAATCCTTTCTTAGTGCATACGATATTTAAGGAACGCTTGTCCAAAATTTCACTTTTCTAGACCCATCGGTTTTAATTCTGCGTTGATACATCAGTCAGTGAATATATAAGCCAGTTAGTGTATATATTTAAATTAATTTAAACATAAAATTAAAATTGACTAGTTGACCTATGGAGCAACAGATGATAGAGAAAACTTGGTACACTATGCATGAAGGTGCGGGTTGAAATCCCGCAGTGTTGCAATTTTTGATTTGATATGTAATTACACTAAAATAATGCTGAATAATTTTCTATAATCTACGGTACAGTGTAACATGTACTTGAAGGTAAACTCCGCATGCATATAAATAAATGTAAATCTTTACATTTACATTACATCTTGCATCTTTTATGTTTAGTATTCCACCATGTTCAGAATAATAAATTATCGTTTTCGCAACAGAATTGTGTATATATTGTTGCATTCGAAACTTTTTGTTAAAATTGTTATAGTATAACGTTCATATACATATTTCTACTTCAATCAAACTTTTTTAAACTTAAAGTCTCTCTATAGTTACCTTTTTATTTAACCCCGCATGCAAATGATTAGGGCAGTGAAAAACAAATAATATTAAGAAAATGTGAACCAACATTACACCTTGCGATACCCCTTACCCATATTCAAAAATGGTTTACTATTTTACTATGATCTAATTATATGTAACAAAAAACAATAGTGATTATTATCGTTACTAAATATTTAAAGAGTGAAAATGAAAATAGATTTCAATTTTTCCATGTTTTGTATAAAAATTATTTTATTAAGGGCGAGAGAGAAAGTTGCACAATTTTATACAAACACCGTTATAAATTATATATTTTAAACTTTCACGATTTATACTATTCATATTTAATATAACGGGTCTTATCGCGATAACTAATGGTAGTAATACCGATTTATTGCCCGACGTTTCGACGAAGTATTCGTCGTGGTCACGAGCTGACCATTATAAATCTTATTACTAATCTACTGAGATATTATCTGTAGCCCACTACAACTCTTGTACGGACTATTCCACTTTCACATAAGATCGGCGTGCAGTAGCTAATGCAGCTGAGTTTATAATGCTTATTAATTTATGGTTTAATTTTGATAGTCTATAAGAAAAAATAATACTCTTAAAAACTTGGTGAAGTCTTGGAAACGTGCATTCTAAATATCCTAATGAGCGTATCGTCAGGGATCCTGCAAAATCGCCTATCTAGCTTTTCCTATAAAGTCTAAATTAAAACCAAATATTAAATTACATTATTGATAAACATAATGTGTACGTGACGACGCACACTGCGCTTGGGTTGAATGGGAATGCCGGTCGGCAAATAAAAATACACGCTTACGATGACTACCGACTGTAAGGCGGGGATTCATGTTCTAAGTCTTCGAAAGAAAGGCTTCACTATTTCTTTCTTCAGTATTTCTTATTTTCTTCTTTCTTCCTTTCTTCTTGTGAGTCTGAATCCCGACGATGTAATGAGTGACGATAGCGCCAGCCAGCGCTCCTTATATTCTAGATTCCTCGCCCCTGAGCCCTCTTCCCCGCTTCACCTCCGCAAACTTTATTTATTTTAAATTCCTTTTTTTTAATTTATATAATTCTTATACTTATGTATACTGCGGTCGTCCTGCACATAATGCCTTACGTGGATTTTCTATTATGCAGTGTATTGATTTTACAAAAATCGATTATATAATTTTTAACTGGCTCGTTTTTATCAATAATGCAATTTTACAATTGATTCAAAGATAGATCTTATTGCAAAAGCTAGTAACGCGGTTTTGCTCTATCCCTAATAATATCCAACGATATCCAATTTTAAACTGTAATTAAGCCCCATACTCTCTCTCCTTTAAGAGGATGAGACTTAGCTGCTTCAAATTGAGTAGCGTTAAATATTTCTGCTCTAATTGCTAAAATAATACCAAATACCAGAGGAATCTATTTTACTTACTGGATCCTATCCATATCTCGAGAAGCACCAACTTTCATCACTAATCGCAGTAACTCAGTAATTGTATTCATGAAGTGACTCTTGTAGATGTCTCAAACTCGAAACTTAATAGAAACAGTTGTGTTAGAATCTATATTGTCAATTTAAAATTTACTTTAAAGTCCCTTTATTTACAATGATTCCATTAATACAGGCGATTAGCCTTTCATTGAAGTGAGCCGACACGGCCTAGTGGTTAGAACACGTCGATCTCAACCGATGATCGCGGGTTCCAACCCCGGCTAGCACAACTGAATTTTCAAGTGCTAAATTTGTGTTTAAATTAATCTCGAGCTGGGCGGTGAAGGAAAACATCGTGAGGAAAGATGCATGTGCCGGGAGAAGTTCTGCCACATGTATATCCGCAGTGGAGCAGCGTGGCGGATTAAGCTCTAAACCTTCTCCTTAATAGGAGAGGAGGCCTTTGCCCAGCAGTGGGATATTAACAGGCTGTTACTTTACTTTACTTTGAAGTGTTTAATTCTCCAGATCAAACTTAAGCAGGACCGTAAAAGTCAAAAAAAAAAATAAACATTACAATCTGATTGAAGATATCGCGAATTTAACAATAAAATTTCAATCAAATCGAGTCTTCTTTTTGGAAGGCAAATTATTTTTTGATTATGTATAAAACACTGATGCTGTTATTTTTATTTATTTTATAGACGTAATTTATATACAGTTAAAGGCGAGAATTACAGATGTAAGTTTTACTCTCGAGACTGATATAACACAACACTGTGAACTAGCAACAGATGCGTCGTAAGTAGTTACGAAAGCTGTGAATGTAAAAAATAAGGCACAGACAGTAAATTCGTTCAGGTGTAAAGCAATGAGAAATAATTTATGTGATCTTTATGAAAGTCTGGAAGTAAAACTTATACCTTTAATTCTCGCTAAAGCTGTAAAGTTCTTGTCCTTTTCTTTTTGTCCCTAATCCTTTATAACAACGTAACGCAATTTTGCACTAAATGCATTAAAGCTATTTTGCCAACTGGGAAATCATTTTTTTTGTTGCAATATCATAAAAATTGTCTGAAATGTCACTTTGTAGTCCCGATTACGGACAAACTAAAAGATTCTCGAAAAACACTTCTTCTAGATAAAGATAATGACATGTTCTGTACCCCTGACAATAAGTACACAGATTCTCGTGAAGATCGTTAAGAGTAGTTGACGCGTACAAACAGACAGACAACTCAGCATTTTCTCCTGCTATACCAGGGTCTGCTTATTATATATAGGCTAGTTAACTCAAAACTCAAAGTACTGATTTTTATAGAACGATTGCCATCTGACCTCCGCAACTGAGGGCAAGCCAGTAATCATTTAGACTAGAATATCCCTACTAAGAATAACTAAAATCATCAGGTGATTATGATAACAACCGGGAACGACAACCCCACTCCATCCACAAGGACAAACAACCACACCTAAGAACAAATATTTATAGTAATACAAACACCTTTCCCGATCGGGAATCGAATTTGCAACCGTTGGTTAGGTACATTCAGTGCACCTATATCAGAGCGGTTGTCACAAACGTACAAATGAAATCAAAAAATACTTTATTCAAGGCTCTCACGAGCAATTTTGAATCGTTAATACATGAAAAAACAAAAAAAAATTACATCAATAATTCAAACGCAGATTCTACCGAGAAGAACCGGTAAGAAACTCGATAGTTACATAAATGCTCATTTATTATATTAGTTACGAATATGATATATTGAGCCCTCCTTACCTTTCTTAGGATATTGGAGACTTTTTTACCCCTGTGATCAACAGCGCCCCAGCCAGTTGCCATAACTTTCGTATCCTTAATGGGACTACCGTCGTGCAGACAAGCTGGTACCGCGAATCGGTTCAATTCCATTCTAGAAATAGAAAATAACACATCAGCTACGACACGTTGAATTTAAATCAGTGGTAAATTCACCCAATGTATACCCAACCCACAGTGGAGTGGTGGATTAAGCTCTAAACCTTCTTAATATGGGGAGAAGGCCTTTGCCAAGCAGTGGGAGTTAACTGACTGTACTTTACTGTTTATTTGGCAATAATGACTCGCATTGCGAATACAATTTCTATTGAAACATAATGATGTTCGATTTTTTAATCCATACATAATATGTATACAGTCACACATTACGTGGATATATAGAGATGATACATAATTCATGGTCAAATTTAGAGTATACGTTTTGATTTTTTATGACGGCAGTGTCATTAGATAGTTGACGTAATGTAATGACGTATGATTTTTTAGTAGGTAATATTTTTCTTTTTTTTTTTGTTTGTCCTTAATAATTTTAAATCTAATACTAATTGGAGTATTAATTCTGGAAATTATTATTATTAAAAAGATTATTTACGGCATCAAAAAGCTGGGTAGCTCTGAAGCTCTGAAGCTTTATAATATATAGTCATATAATATCTGGTTTTGTGACAGCCATATACTGATAAATATTTTCCGTAATCTTTAACTTTAAAAACTCAGAGGTACTAGCACGATTTATTTATTTATTTATTTACAGAGTAGAACGACATTGTACCACTTACACTGCTCAATAAAAATATTATTATAAAAAATACTTACACTATAAAGGAAATCAGCAGTCGTTATTCATCTCGCAAAACTTCAGACATTCCAACATGAAAATCGTCTGTCACGTTATTCACTAGCAAATACATCACACTCTGGCTTTGAATCCAGGATTCGGTTTAGTGTTTTAAGTGTGCGTGTCAATGGAGGCTTAGCCCTGCTTGCTGTTCTACAGAATTGGATGTCCCTGAAAACCAGTTTTGGAGCAAAACTCCAATAATAACTGAGGGACATTCCTTTTCGGGGACATTGCACCATTTTATTGTAGATAGATAAGCATTAATATTTGTTAATACTATTTTTAAGATAAGTTGTTTTTTTTTTTTAAATAGTTATGTTTTTTTTCACCTTTCCCACCTTTTCAATAAGCAAAACATACGATGCTTCGTGTGGATTCCATATAGAAGCACTGGATTCTAATTTACTCCGGACGAACGTGTTATATTAAAGTTTTATAATACTGTGGTTGTGATATTCGCGAGAGTTACGGAGAATGAAACCAAGCCTGCGGTATGACTCCTTGGCTACTAATGGAATATGGTCATGAAACGTAAGTTTTTGGTCGAACGTGACACCCAAGTCATTCATGATGAATACTCTTTCAATAACAGTATCAGCCAATTTATAGTTATAATAAATTGGATGTCGCATTCGTCCAAAGGTCATCACGTGAAACTTACTGAGATTGAAGTCCATTTTATTGTTTATACTCCATTGATATACTGCATCTATATCTTTTTGTAAAGCAATAGCATCTGCTTCACATTTTATTTCAGAAAATAGCTTAAGGTCGTCTGCATACAAAAGACATTTAGAGAACTTGAGGATGGAAGGCTAATCATTAATCATTATCAAGAAAAGTAACGGACCGAGAATGGATCCTTGACTTACTCCGGAGCGTGTATGATACGGGCTGGATTCATAAATACCTAACCGAACAAACTGTTGACGATCACGGAGATAGTCGGCAAATAATTTTAGTAATTTTGGAGCAAAAGCCATACTGCTAAGTTTTACTAGCAAGATGTCATTATTGACCCTGTCGAATGCCTTTTTATAATCAAAATATAAGACATCGATGGAAATGAAATTAACAAGACTAATAACTGAGTAGATTAGTGTCTACCGACCTCTTAGGTGTAAAACCATGCTGTTCGTTACATAGATTAGCTTCAAGCTGTCTATAAATATGTTTGTACGAAACTATTTTCAAATACTTTTGCGAGCGTAGATAGGATAGCTAAGGGACGGTATTCCTCAACAGCAGATTTATTAGCGTTTTTGGGTATAGGAGTTACCCTAGGAAGCTTCCATTGTTGGGGATATACTCCCTGCTGCGGAGCAGTATTATAAATGTGACAAAGAGGCGTTAAAAATAACTTAGACATATTTCTTAAAATATAAGGAGAAAAGTTGTCTGGGCTTATTGCACTATTAAGTTTCAATTTATTGATACCATATGAAACGTCATGTAAAGAAAATTCAATAATATTTATTAGCCAGCTGTTAGTGTCATTAGAATTACAATTTGCCACGTCGATATTTAACTGAGGGACTTCGTTAAGAAAAACACTTGAAAAATAACTCGCAAAAGCTTTAGCAGCCTCAACACCAGCTACGGTATTACCCTGAAAGGAAAGTTTGGGTTCGAATCTACCTTTAGATTAGAAATATACTTCCAAAATTCAATGGGATTAAATTTAATGTTATTATCAATTTTGTACAATTATGTTTGACGCGCTTCAGCAATACGTAATTTTAATGTTGCTCTGTGTTTAGCAAAAATTTCATAGTCATATGATGTTTTACTACGTTTCCAGATCAAATGCAATTTTAATTTTAATTTTACGTCTTTTATTATTTCAAAAGTAAACCAAACGGGATATCGCTTACATTTGTTTTTATGACGTCGCTTTTTTGGTATACAGGTATTAAATATGTTGTAAACAATTTGGTAGAAATTAGTAGTTGCCGAATATGTGTCCTTACATTTAATTACACAATCCCATGATACATCCGATAACAAAATGACAAGTTGTTCAAAATCGCACTTACGGAAATTCCAATCTCAATCTGGGTTGATGTTAGTCGGTTCTGGGAGATCCAAACACCGAAGAGTAGTCAACTCTACTACAATATCTAAGGCGGGATGATATGCATCAGGGGCTACAATATCTTTAGTTACAGTAACTTGCGCTTTATACACCTTTCCGCCTTCCTGGACCAAAACCACATTTAGCACACCTCCATACGAATTCACTACTTCATTCCTCTCAGTCAAACAGCAAAAAGATAGAAAATAACAATAATAATTTCTTACTAGAGGCACTATTTAAATTTAAGTCGCCTATAATTATAACACTACTTAAGGTTGTATATAAAACTTTCAACTTTAACAAACCAACGCATATAATCTTCATCAGTGGCAGTTGGTTTCACATATATTACGTAAATATGATAGCTGTGACCACCGAGGTATATATTAGCCCAAAAATCTTTACCATGGTCGGTTTCCAGTTCATTGCGCCTTGTGAGTATAATGGGAGCTCGTGCAGCAAGCAAGACTCCACCACATGGTGTGTTCCAGTCACGTCTCAATATATTCCAGCCATTACAGGTGAGCTCGGAATCTTCCACAGAGCTATCTAGAAGAGTTTCCGTTGCGGCTACCAGATCACTATCTATTATAGTTAAGTTGTTTCGCCAGATACTTAACTTAGTTTTAAGACCTCGCACATTCTGATAAAAGATATCCATCACGTTTTCATTTTTAGTTCGTTTGTTCTCGAAAGGACTGCTGCAGAGGAACCGATGCATGCGGAAGACTTCTTGTGTGCCTCTTGTTTGAAAACCAGGGTTTTATCCTAGCATTAAGAGGCCATACACTTATTGAATAGCATTTCTCATAATGATCTAGTGGTACTCCAATTTTATAAGATTTGTAGTTGCCATTCGGTGATAGTTCATCTATAGTGCATGTAATCTCAGGAAATGTTTCACGGAGATAACTTCGAATTTCCTCGATGCTAGATTCCATGTTCCAGAGGTGGAAGTATTTCCGGGCTTCCATAGCCCTTAGGCATGTAGTACTTGGTACGATAATCAACCCACACCCATCGGTTGAGATCGACGTGTCTAATCTGACGTACTAATTCACTGGGTTAACTCGCGTTTAAAAACTTACTTATGGTGCAAGTTCATGTGTGATATACAAAGATTTTTGGGAAATAGCCAAAAAAATCTGTGATGTTATAGATTCTACCTAGTGTTTTATAATCATAGGATATCCAATCAATCGATCAAAATCTATCAAAAAATATTTTATTCTAGTAGGCTTTTAAAAACACTTTTGAATCGTCAAAACAAACACAAAGTACTTAAATTAAAGAAAAGCTACCACCGGTTCGGAGTGTTGATTCTGTCGAAAAGAACCGGCAAGAAACGATAACTCTTTTAAGATTGTGTTATTAAGTACATATCGATACCTCCCACGTAAGTTATTGTAAGCCACAAAATTGCCGTTAGCGTTTTACTGAATACTACACGAATTTGCATAGCTTAATGCATTCAAAGTCAAAAAATTTCAAAAATCTTTTTTTTTTCAAGGAAAGTTACAACAAAATACGCCTGAAAAAAAGGCGTATTTTGTTGTAACTTTCAAACTAAAACGGATTAAAAGTGCTCTACTGTAAAATTGTAATTTTGGGGTTACAACAACTTACGTGGGAGGTATCGATATATTCAAAAATTACAAAGTCCTTAAGCACTCATAATATTAGATATAATTTTTAATATCTGTATTGTTCAAAACCTTATTCTTAGCTCAGCATAGATTAGAAAAAAAAAATTGGAAAAATCTAGAATAATTGGTCTAGAGTATATATTATTTGTAAATAGCTGTACTTACCAAAACAACTCGACCATTAGCGAAGCCAGGGAGAGTTTTCAGACAATTTAGTATACATTCCAAAATTTTAACTACTTTTTATTTAACTAGCTGATGCTTGCGGTTTCGCCTGCATTTATAGGTTACTTAAACCTTCTTAAATAAAAGCTATCCCACGTACAGTAAATCAAAATCGGCCCAGTTATTCCTGAGATCAGCGCGTTTAGACTATTCAGCTTTTTTATATTATTAGTAGTGATATGCGGGATATCCGTATCCGTGTATTCGAGGAAGAAGAGATATCCTTATCCGCAGAGGCTAAATAACGGAAATAACGGAACTAGACTATCTGGCAAATTCTTTGGATGGGGCCTCCAAGTAAAAATCGTTACGTTATAACTTAATTTTAATGAACCACTTAAGTAGTTACCCGAAAGTATAAATAATATTGTATTTTAGTTATACATCTGATAAGTTATACATATTTAAAATAAAATAATATTTACTTTTAGGGCGAGGCCCCCTCGGATCAGGGGCCCGTGGCTTTTTTACCAGCTCTGCCCTGTATAGTTACGTCCATGCGCATTCGTTACTATTTGGCGGATTTTTACGGATCTTTCTCCTTATTAATTTATAATGAATACATGAAATTCTATATATACCTATGAGCTATGCTCATCATCAACAAAACAAAATACAGACCCACGCAATGCAAGTCCTAACTTAACGTTGTCTTAGACTTTCGTGATTATTACTCATTGAGATAAAACAATTTTAAACGGATTTAAATCGCGTATATTAATTATTTCTGTCATCCCGACGTTTCGAGCACTTTGCAGCGTTCGTGGTCACGGGTGGACTAAGGTGACATTTGTCTATTTGAGGTTTTAGAAAATATTATTTACAACTACCGCCCACGGTTTCTTAGATGGTATCTTGAATAACGTTCTGGTTGCACGCAGAAGGCCATAACTGTATCTTTGGGTCTTGCAATCTCCCCCCCCCCCCCCTGGCTACGCGTAATGGTCGTGAACCACTTACGGCCTGTCCGTCTTCAGCAGCGCGATGTCGTGGTAGCTCTGTAGCGGGCTGTAGTCGGGGTGTTTGTATATCTCGTCCACCCTGTATAGTTGTTTCGGTTCTTCTTTGTCCGATTTTCTCAGAAACCCGATACGTATCTTCGACACGTTGCCTCTGAAAATTTTGTTTTATTTTTAATCAACTTCAGAGGGGCAAAGGCCTCTTCTCCTATTAAGGAGAAGGTTTAGAGCTTAATCCACCACGCTGCTCCACTGCAGGGCGGATATACATGTGTCAGAATTTCTCCCGGCACATGCATGTTTCCTCACGATGTTTTCCTTCACCGCCGAGCTCGATGAATTTAAACACTAACTTAGCACTTGAAAAACCAGTGGTACTAGCCAGGGCTTGAACCCGCGATCATCGGTTGAGATCGACGTGTTCTAACCACTCTCAGGCCAGGCCATCTCGGCTCATCTCGACTTGTATGTTTCTTTAATGTTTGTTATCACAGAAGTATTTTCTTAGACGTTTTTTTTTTTTATTTTAAAGGGCTTATGTACCTTCACATTGGTCTCCCAAAAACTAGTGAATGAGCAAACTTTACCTTTTTAAAATATTAATGTAAATGTAGATGTAGATAGAGGAATGGAGGAGGTGGGTTTTGGACGTAGATGTTTATACTCATATACACCTACATAATTATAGATTATTGTATAAATTGCAAAACATGGAACGCACTTGAAATTCGAAACAATTAATTAAGAAACATTTTTCCGTACTCATTCAGTTTGTATGACTTCAAATTTTTTGAATAATGTTAAATAGGTGATGCAGTATCAAAGTACATTAATATCTCCGAATTTGAATTTTTGTGGGTTGACACATTAAATAAATAAACGCATCACACTCAACAGCCTCCATTAAGATCGCGTGACCTTGTGTCGGGGGTCCGGAAACACAACACAAACACCCAGACCACGGCAGACATCCGTATGGCCAATACAGACGTTTGCCGCGAGCGGGGATCGAACCCGCGACCGCGTTTGAGACAGTTGCAGTGACCACTGCACCAACGTGTCTGTCATTACAGTATCCAGTTTAGAGGTATATAACTCACCCGTTAGGACTGTAGGTGCAGTGGCCAGCCGTTAAAATGAAGTATTCGCTTATTATGATTCCAGCGCATTGCCACATTTGCGTCCTAGTTTTATAGCCGAGTAACGCCTGAAAATGTAACATGTATCATGTTTATATTTTATACAACGTCAACGCTTTTCTTAATTAATTTGTTTAAAGAAGTATATATCAATTTTTTCTTTGCTTTTTGATAATAATTAATTAAAAGCAAATTGATATATTTAATATATTATCTAGTAAAATGTTCTTCAATAATTTCAGATTATTGTATAAATTGCAAAATATGGAACGCGCTTGAAATTCTAAACAATGAATCAAGACACTTTTTCCCGTACTATTTAGTTTATATGACTTGATTTTTTAATAATGTTAAATAGGGGATGCAGTATCAAAATACATGAATATCTCCGAATTTGACTTTGTGTGAGTTGACACATTATTGCTTATCAGCATCCAATTACAAGTAAACTAGTGACTAGAACGCCAGAGATAATAACAGAGTATAGTTTATATATATTTCAAATTTTCGCGATTTATACTATTCATATTTAATAAAACGGGTCTTATCGCGGTAACTAATGGTAGTAATACCTTTTTATTGCCCGACGTTACTACCATTAGTTATCACGATAAGACCCGTTATATTAAATATGAATAATATAAATCGCGAAAGCTTAAAATATATATAATGTATTCTGTATATGCGACTAGCGAGCACCGGCTTCACTCGTTACGTTTACAACCCCTAATTGACCCAACTGAGGGTAAAATTAAATAAAATTCCCGATGTAAATTTCTATTTATTTCTTACTTTGAAAATAACGGACTTTTATATAAGCTGTCCTTCCTTAACCCTTAGTTATTTTTTGTAACTTAGCTTTTACGTACGGACGATTCAGTGAGTTTGTGACCGCTGTACTCGTGCGAGTACACCCTTCTAAAACTATCCATAATAGTAAAACATTTTTTTCCTTTTGTATTTAAATATGTCACTAATAATTAAAAAAAAAAAAGATTTGAGTTTAAAATGCTGCTAGAATCATATTGGCGCTTAACGGGTTAATTCACCTCTTTATTATTTAACAATATTCCAAAAATAATTTTTAGTCATCTAAACAAAATAGGAACCGAAAAAGATTCATAATTTAATGTTTGGAATTTCAAGTGCGTTCCATATTTTGTTATTTATACAATAAAAGGACGCTGATGAGCAATACTGTATCAAGCCACACGGACTTCATTTTGAAAAAATGGCATCTAAAGATGTCAAACTTCTCTCTTTTCTTTTCTATTTTGATATTAGGTGTAATAAGTGAAAAGCAGATTGATATATTGAATATATTATCTCATAATACGTTTTTTAAATATTTGAGATCATTGTATAAATTGCAAAATATTGAACGCATTTGAAATTCGAGACATTAAATGAAGAAACTTTTTCCGTACTTATTTAGTTTAGATAGCTTGAAATTATTTTTCAAATTGTTAAATAGGTGATGCAGTGTCAATATACATCAATAATTCTGAATTTGATTTTTTGTGGGTTGACACATTATTGCTTATCAGCATCCAACCAGCGTCCCCTTAACATAGGACTTTCATACAAACTCCTAACCCCCATTTTTAATGTTACGTTCTAAAAAGAATCGTCATGCAAAATGTGAAACTCTTAGCACTTGTAGTTTTTGAGAGTTCGTGATGAGTGAGTGAGTGATCTTTTGCTTTTTTCGCTTTTTGTAAAAGGTAGCCTATGTCCTTCCTCAGGGTCTAATGACTGTCTGTGCCAAATTTAATCAAAATCGGTTGAGACGTTTGAGCGGGAAAGCGCAACAGACAGACAGAGTTACTTTCGCATTTATAATATTAGTAGGGATGGCATATATTAAAAAGAAATACTACTAGATAAATCTTTTTATAATACCTATCTAGTTTTAACTCACACCATTTATAAAAATAGAAAGACAAAGAAGAATATATACTTCTTAAGAATTTATATCTTTAGACGCCATTTTCTCAAAATAAGTCCGTGTGGCTTGATGCAGTATTGCTAATCAGCGTCTACATATAGATGAAATTGAAATGAATTTTCTCACCATGTGAGGAAACTCCCCACGGTAAGCCTCATCCCCGTCCAGGATCAGGCTATCCGGGTATTTGTCGTTGCAGAGGTCCACCCGGATCTTCCCGCCGTTGGGCGTCCAGCTATCCTGGCACGGATATACCAACCTGTCCTGGTATTCCAGACATTCTGAAATTGAGTTAGATTCAAATTATTCGAAATATAAAATAATATATTTATAATTAATAATTTATAAGATTAAATTTTTTAATAAATCTGCGTAACAAGATCTGCAGTCAGCACCGTATCAATATCAGTTGTGTCTAAAAGCCTATAAGTGAGAATCGTTACTCACTAATTTTAAATCGTTATAGATCCTAAACGGTGATTCTGATTGAAAAATTATATGAAAAACCTAAAAATGAGTTTATTTAAAACATACATACTTTTTTTTTGGTTACGCATGGGAAATGTTCGAAAAGATTCCCGATTCCTGGGGAGAGATCGGGTTATGTGGCGATTTATACCCACTAAAACCCATGCGATGGCCTTCCTCAGCACGGAAATGGAAAGGCCTCGGGATCGCATCAGTTGCCCCTCCCGTACGACGCAGTACGCAGTCGGGTTTTTATATTTTTTCAAATCAATTTAAATTCACCTTCAAAGTATACTTTATTCAAGCAAGCGCTTTTAAATAGTCAAGTTACAAATCAGTCTTTTAAATACAAAGCTACCACAGTTCGGAAAGTAGGCACCGAGAAGAACCGGCAAGAAACTCGAAAGGTACTCTTAAAATAAATTTATCTTGTTTTAAGTAGAAGAAAATTACTTACTCCGAAAGGATATCCGTCCGCTGTTGGTGTAGTTCGTTAGTGGCTTGCAATGGTCTTGTTGGAGGGATTTAGGTATTTTGGGTTGGTCCTTAAACACGATCTTGTAATGTTCTTCTTCGAAATCTTTGCTGTTTGAAGAGAGGGTAGAGTATATTTAGGTTCCGTATACAAAGGGCTTCAGGAGATTTAGGGTTCTCTTGAAGTGAGGATTATACTTGGATGCTGATAAGCAATAATGTGTCAACCCACTAAAAGTCAAATTCGGAGATATTGATGAATTTTTATTCTTCATCACCTATTTAACATTATTAAAAAAAAATTTGAAGTCATATAATCTAAATAAGTACGGAAAAAAGTTTCTCAATTAATTGGTTTGAATTTCAAGTGGGTTCCATATTTTGTAATTTATACAATAATCTCATATGTTTAAAAAACTTTTTATTCGATAATATATTACATATATCAACCTGCTTTTAATTGGTTATACAATTTATGAAAAAAGGAAAGAAAATATGGATAAATACTTATTAAACCAAACTTATTAAGAATCGGTTTGACATCTTTAAACGCCATTTTCTGAAAATGAAGTTCGTGTGGCTTGACACAGTATTGCTTATCAGCGTCTACTTATAAGTCTTGCTTTCAGATTTACATAAGTTATTTCTAATTGCTTAACATCTGAAAGAGTTTACTATCAGTGCCTTATTTTTGATATTCACAGCTTTCGTAAATTCTTACGACGTATCTGTTAGGTTACAGAGTTATTTTACATCAGTTACGAGAGTAAAGCCTAGAAGTGTAATTCTCGCCTTAGAGTTAATGGAATTCTAGTTCTTTATGTAACCCAGATGAAGCTGGAGCATTTCGCTTTTCTATACTAATATTATATAGAGGTAAAAGTTATTTTGTACGTAGGTAGTAACATCTGAAACTCCTGATCCAATTTGAAAAATTCTTTTTGCGTTCAACCCATTAAGCGCCAATATGACTCTAGCAGCATTGTAACCCAAATCTTTTATTTTTTTAATTATTAGTGGCATATTTAAAAAAAGTTTCCTTATTATGGATAGTTTTAGAAGGGTGTACTCGCACGAGTACAGCGGTCACAAACTTACTGAATCGTCCGTATCTAAAAGCTAAGTTACAAAAACTAATTGTACTCAAACGAGTACGACGGCGCTTAATGGGTTAATAGATTGTTTATTGGGAAAGGTATAGGCTATATTACATCACGTTAAAACTCATAACAGTGAAGCAGTAACTATAAACGCGAATAAGTCCGCGAGGAGCTGCTCGTATAAATCAGTGGGCGGATACGGATTCGAATACGGATTTTTGTGTCAAGATCCGCGGATACGAATCTTAACTTAAAAACTTACTACTGACTTGCTACTTGAAACGATAGTTGACGACACTTGGTGGTAGGCAAGAGTGGGTCTTTCTTTTGTTTTGTTGAAAATTTAGTATGAGACTGGATATAGGTATATAAAAAAAATCATTTATTTACTCAGAATTGGATGCTGATAAGCAATAATGTGTCAACCCACAAAAAGTGAAATTCGGAGATATTGCTGTATTTTGAGACTTTTTATTAAATAATATATTAGATATATCAACCTGCTTTTAATTTATTATACCTTATAGAAAAAAAAGAAAAGAAAATATTGATAAATACTTATTCAAACAAATTCTTAAGAATAGGTTTTACATCTTTAGACGCCATTTTCTCAAAACGAAGTTCGTGTGACTTGACACAGTATTGCTTATCAGCATCCAATTAATAAGATCCTTAAAAGATGCGCCAAAGAGAGACGGAACTTTCTTTTCTCTCAATTATCCGCGGATGCGGATATCCGGCACATCACTATCTAAATATATATAACTCAAAGGTGACTGACTGACTGACATAGTGATCAACGCACAGCCCAAACCACTGGTCGGATCGGGCTGAAATTACATGCAGGTAGATGTTATGACGTAGGCATCCGCTAAGAAAAGATTTTGATTAATTCTACCCCCAAGGGGATAAAATAGGGGATGAAAGCTTGTATGGAACTTTGACAATTTTAAATTGGGCTGAGACTTTGCATGCATAAAGCTACTATGACGTAGACATTACAGACGAATTTGCGAGCACATATTCACTGACAGATCGATCAACGCAGAGCTAAAACCGCTGGATTTAGAAACATGAAATTTTGCACAAACGTTCCTTAAATGTCGTAAGTGTGCACTTAGAAAGGATTTTAGAAAATCAATCCCCTGAGGCTAATAGTAGTAATACCTTTTTATTGCCCGACGTTTCGACGAAGTTACATTCGCCGTGGTCACGAGCTGACTGGTGTACCGCGCGCCCTCCGGCGACGAGTGCGCGAGTTTTCTTCGCCTACCCTCACAATATTAATATTGTCTTTACCGTTATTATAATGCACACCACACTAACACAATCGGTTCGCGCGAACATTGTTCGAGGTACTTCACTTTTGTCAAATTTATTTATCACCGGGTTCCAAGCGGCCGACAATTTAAATCCGTCATCGCGATTGATCCCATCGTCATGTGCTCCCAGCATTATAATAACGGTAAAGACAATATTAATATTGTGAGGGTAGGCGAAGAAAACTTGCGCACTCGTCGCCGGAGGGCGCGCGGTACACCAGTCAGCTCGTGACCACGGCGAATGTAACTTCGTCGAAACGTCGGGCAATAAAAAGGTATTACTACTATTAGTTATCGCGATAAGACCCGTTATATTAAATATGAATAGTATAAATCGCGAAAGTTTAAAATATACAATCCCCTGAGGAGTTAAAAAGAGGGTTGAAAATTTGTTAGGTATTCCTAAGTTTACGCGGGGACCTGCTAGTAGATGTATTAGTTTCTTACTCGTGATCGTGGGTAGGTATTAAGTGTCTCGCCCCTACTTCGGGTACCTTGTCGTCATCGATGCAACATATTTTTAACTTTTCCTTAGTATACTCGCATATCTGAAAATATATTGAAAATTTAAAAATATATCGATTACATTAGCTTTGAAACAAAAAAAGCATTAATTGGACGCTGATAAGCAATACTGTGTCACGCCACACGGGTTCATTTTGAAATAATGGCGACTAATCTTGTCAAAACTATTCTTTAAAAAATTGTTTAGAGACGTATATACCCATCTTCTCTTTTCTATTTTGATAAAAGATACGATGAAAAAATGAAAATCAAAAAATACTTTATTTAAGTAGGCTTTTAAATGCACTTTTGAATCGTCAAAATAAAAAAAAAGTGCTTAAATTAGGAAAAGCGACCACCGGTTCGGAATGTAGATTCTACTGAGAAGAACCGGTAAGAAACTCGATAGTACTCCTTTAAAATTATGTTAAGTACATACATTTAAAAATTACAAATGTGTATATTAAACATCCTGTATGAAATCCAGCTATACCAAATCCGTAATTATCACCTATATAATCTTGTACAGAATAATATGATTTAGCGTTTAAAGACTATAATACACAAATAAAAAAGATCAGTGTAATAAAAGTTTTTATATAATAATAAACTTTTTAAATGAATTAGATTATTGAATATTGCAAAACATTAATAACACTTCAATATTCGAAACGCTTTTCCATACTTATTTAGTTTAGATGACATAAAAAAAATTTCAATAATTTTATATACGTAATGCATTATCAGAGTAGATCGATATCTCCGAATTAAAAGTTATATGGGTTGACACATTATTGCTTAACAGCATCTCCATATAGGCTATGACAATCTAGAATTACGCATCTTTCAAATATAGCCATAATATTTAATACAGCATCATATAAAAGTCGTTATATTTATATTAACTACATAGTCGTGCCCCGCCCTTCACATAGTCGAGATGACCTAGTAGTTAGATCACAAGACAAACAAAATTGAAATTTTCACTTGTTGCTGCTCGTCTGTGGAACACTTTGCCGGAATCTGTTAGAAGAGCTCCTTCACGCGATTCTTTTAAGCGCCATGTTAAAGAGTTTTACCTTTCTGTTGTCTAAATTACTTACTTCTCCGTATAAAAAGGATTTATGTTTCAACTATTATGGCTATATTTTATTTATATATTTATTTTTTTAAGGTATGTATGTATTCGTATGTATATAGTATATATTATTCGTTTAATTACTTTTTTTCCAAATGTGTTTATGGATGTGTATATATTTATTATCATATACATTACATATATATATACATATATTTTTTTTACTTTTCTTGTGCACGCCTACAAACGGCTTTCTTACACGATTCTGGGTTGGCTGGTAGAAAATGCTGTAATAGCGTTAAGTCCGCCCTTTGTACATTTATCTTTTGTGCAATAAAGTGTAAAAAAATTAAAAGGGTTTATCGTCATTATCTCCTGTCCTTGCAGAAAGATTTTAATAAAAATCCTGCTATTCCTACGAAAAGGCAGTGCGATGTCTTTAATTAAGACATCGCACTAAAATAATAAATATACATTTATTTACATATTAATATGTGTTACCCACTTACTTAACACTCACTATTCAGTTTAAATATAATTATTAAATTTATTTTATTTTATTATTAACAAATTAAAGGAACTAAGTTTTATATATATAGCTGTTGAATGACTTTCACATTTTATTTTATTTCATTTTATATATGCATATTATTAAAAAATCAATTTCAAGTGCGTCCACCTTCCATCACGGCGATGGCAGAATTACCAGCGTTGTGGTGATCTCCCACAGGATATACTGAGTTAGAGCCTTTTCACAGACACAGTATGCCTAATGTCTTATTCTATTGTTTATTGTAAAATCATAATTGTATGCATAGTTGTTTTTTGTGAATAAATGATTCTATCTATCTATCTATCTCAAACGATGATCGCGGGTTCAAACCTCGGCTAGCACCGCTGATTTTCAAGTGCTAAATTAGTGTTTAAATTCATCTCGAGCTCGGTGAAGGAAAACATCGCGAGGAAACCTGCATGTGCCGGGAGACATTCTGCCTCGTGTATATCCGCCCGCAGTGCAGCAGCGTGGTGGATTCAGCTCTAAACCTTCTCCTCAATAGGAGAGGAGGCCTTTGCCCAGCAGTGGGACATTTACTTTACTTTTTTACTAATTTATAATCTTTACCTTCCCTACTAATATCGGATATTGTTCACTATATGATTGATTTCCATTTTGTTTTCGCGTAACCCTCTTTTATGTTAATTAATTGAAATAAATAAAAAAAAGGCCCTCTGTGGGTTAAAGTCCCGTCAAAATTAGACCGGCCGCTTCACAGCGACATACAGACAGATAGAAAAAAAAATTAAAAATTGTGTTATCGACATAAATACCGGAAATAATTTCATGTGCATTTATCGAAAAGCTGTTAATTTGAAATAACAAACAGAAACATCAATTTTATTTATTTGTATACACAATTTTAAACTTACACACTCATTTGATATATTACCATATTTAATATAACGGTCAGCTCGTGACCACGACGAATGTATCTTCGTCGAAACGTCGGGCAATAAAAAGGTATTACTACTATTAGTTATCGCGATAAGACCCGTTGTATTAAATATGAATAGTATAAGTCGCGAAAGCTTAAAATATATAATTTCTACTCACCACCGGTTTTTTACCCTCTTTTATATCTTTAAAGACGAAAGGACATTGAAAAATCTCAAGACACTTTCCAGGTTTACCATCTTTGTCGAAACACAGGTTCAAGGGCTCTGAAATATTACAACGAAAATTATAATAACATCTATAAGGGTCTCCTGGCGGTCAGAACTCGACCGCAGTTCATTAAATTGTCAACCCAATTCGAGATTGACCACAGATAATCCATTCTCAATTTGACCACAGTAAACGAAAGAGTATGTATGGATGCTGATAAGCAATAATGTGTCAACCCACATAAAGTCAAATCTCGAGATATTGATGTATTCTGTTAATGCGTCACGTATTTGACATTATTCAAAAAAAAATTTCAAGTCATCTTAACAAAATAAGTCTCAACCAAAAAGTCTTATAATTAATGTTTCAATTTATACAATAATGCCGTATAGTTGAAAAAGTTATTAGGGTTCCGTATTATGAGATAAATATTTGTATGATACAAATCTGTATTTAATTCATTATACCGTTTGTCAAACTAGAAAAGAAAAGATGGATTTATATGTACTTCTTAGAACAAGTATATTAAGAATAAATTTGAAATCTTTAGTCGCAATGTTTTCAAAACGAAGTCCATGTGGCTTGACACGTTATTGCTTAACAGCGTCCAATTATATATAAAATATTTGATGATTTTTATGTTTTTTAGGGTTCCGTGCCTTAAAAGGAAAAACGGAACCCTTATAGGATCACTTTGTTGTCCGTCTGTCTGTCTGTCTGTCTTTCTGTCGGGCTGTCAACCCTTTTTTCTCAGAAATGCATGGACGTATCATGTTGAAATTAATATCATATACTCAAGTCTACGATGACATGCGGCCGTGAAAAAAATTAAACTTTGAGTTAACGCAATCAAAAGATACGGTCAATTATGTAACATATTTTAAGTATTTTAACGTTTTTAACGTTTTCGCAAGGGAATCAAAACCTATAGGGTACTTCCCATTGACCTAGCATTATGAAATTTGGCCAGAAGCAAGGTCCTTTAGTATACATAAAGGAAAAAATCCGAAAACTGTAAATTTCTGTTCGTGTGTCTGTCTGTCAGTCTATACGTCTGTCTTTCAACCTTTTTCTCAGAAACGCGTAAATGTATCAAGTTGTAAATTGATCAAGCGAAAAATATATTTATCTTAGAATTAAAATTGTATGTACTTGTAACAAATTAACATAGAAGTTAACGATGGTCAAAAAAACAATTTTACAAACACTGAGGAGAAATTTGTATCAAAACGAAAACATGAAGACAGCAAACCTTTATTAACAACGCAATGCAATCTATATATCGCAGCTAACAAAACGATAGCGCGATTTAGGGTACAGCCAGCGCCATCTCTTGACAATATTATTACCTATGATAAAATTCTGCTCGATTAATAAAATTTAATGTTACCAGAGTTCACATAGTTTTAAAATTTAAAATTTTAGTTAAAACAAATAAATATTTAATCTTATTGTTTTCATGAAAAAGTTAGTTAAAATTATTCTAAATATTAAAATTAAGATATAATAAGTTAAAAATATTATTTAAACGCGCAAGAAATAAAAAAAATAAACTTTTCCTTTAAAAGTTTTATCATCAATTATCGATAATTTTATCGTCATTACACAATTTACATTAAATACAAAAGCTTCACGCGATTTGATTTAAGTACTCGTATTAACTTAGTTCGAAAAGTTTTAAAATAAAATTCAATCAGATCGAGTTAAATTTATTTACTTCTTTATCTACACATGTAAGCCTTCTGGTTGTTAGTAATATAATTAGTTATTTATAAATAAACAATTAGTTTTATTCGAATTAAGGACTACTTATTTTCGTCTTGGCAACACTAATATATATTTTGATTGATAATGTAAATCTAAATATTTTACGAACGTAGTGCTGGAGTGTAGTAGAATATAAATAAAAATAAAACGAGAATACAATATAATATAATTGTTGTTAATGTCAAAATCAACAAGTTAGTTCATTGAAATTGTCAAGAGATGGCGCTGGGTGTATCCTGAATCGCGCTATAACTTTGCTTTTTTGAAAGTATAAGTTGTTTAGTACTTATTGAATAATTATGTTTCCATGATATGCACCTATTATCTTGTTTTATGTTAATGTGCTCCTAAGTGGTTGTATAACAATTTTTGGGACGTTTTCATATGTGTATAATAATCGATTATTATTATTAAGCGTCTTCAAAAACAGGAGTGTTCTCAATTCGACTGCGTTTTTTTTTAATTTTGTTTGTTTGTGCCGATTAAGCTGCCATTTGTGGACCGATTTTTTTTTGTTCTTTGAAAGGATATACTTCCAAGGTGGTCCCATTGTCTTCAGGTCAGGATCTGATGATGGAATCTTGGAGAAATTGAGGGAACTCCTTAAATATTATAGGCACACCTATACCGATTTAGGTATTTTTGATAGTAACTTATGTATTTACCTTCAGAAAATCACTTTTGGTGAAATGGAACTGATGATGAAGACCACAAATGGCGTAGGTGTGTTAGTCTTATATAGATTTCTATAAGTTTGTACGGAACCCTCGGTGCGCGAGTCCTACTCGCACTTGACCATATTTGTATGTACATAATGCAACATCTTTGACAATTTCGACGCAATAATAATGTGTTTTTTTTAATTAGTTTCGTTTTAATTAAAAATATATATAATTAATAATTTTGACAGACACGTTGGCGCAGTGGTCACTGCAACTGACTAAAGCGCTAATAGTCGCGGGTTCGATCCCAGCTCGGCAAATGTCTGTATTGGCCATACCGATGTTTGTCGTGGTCTATGTGTTTGTGTTAGTGAGTTTCCGGACCCCCGATACAAGGTCACGTGATCTTAATGGGGTCCGTTGAGTGTGATGCGTTTATTATTTATTAATAACTAGCTTCCGGCCACGACTTCGTCCGCGTGGAATAGTTACTTTGGGCTAATAATGCATTATTTTAGCACAAATTTGGTTAGCATAAAATAGGTTATAGTGAAGTAACCTAAAAAGATAGACATATGCTGTCGCGGACTTTTTTTTAGAACTTTTAAAGTGGAACAATTCTGTCATACATGATTTTTGCGAAACTTTAACAGTTTACGCAGCGCACGCAGCGTAAGCTCTCTCAATAGGAAAATATCCCCCGATTTTGAAACATTCTTCATTGGTGCTCCGCTCATTTTGGTCTTATCGTGATAATATATAGCCTATAGCCTTCCTCGATAAATGGGCTATCTAACACTGAAATAATTTTTCAAAACCAGTAGTTCCTGAGATTAGCGCGTTCAAGCAAACAATTAAACAAACAAACAATCTCTTCAGCCTTATATATTAGTGTAGATAATTAGCGTCGGTCTAATTACTTACGGTAATAATACACGAGAAAGGCCAAAAGTAGTAAAACTACGACGCACGATAGACGCAGCACACCATTGCATTTTCTCTTCTTAGGAACCTTCTTCTCCCCTTCCCCCAAGAGATTCTGAAAGTCATATATGAAATGTTAACATTGTACATTAAGTATAACATGGCACAGTTATATACAAAGATAAATTAATGAAACTATTTTATTTATAAATGGACGCTGATAAGCAATACTGTGTCAAGCCACACGGACTTCGTTTTGAGAAAATGGCGTCTAAAGATGTCAAACCTATTCTTAATAAATTTGTTTGAAGACGTATATATTCATCTTTCCTTTTCTATTTTGATAAAATGTATAATGAATAAAGAGCAGATAGATTTTTTTAATATGTTATTTAATAATAAGTTTTAAAATATTTGAGATTATTTTATAAATCGCAAAATAGGGAACGCACCTGAAATTCGAAAGTTAAGAAACTTTTCTTTATACTTATTTAGTTTAGATTATTTTATTTTTTTTTTAAATAATGTTAAACAGGTGACGTAGTATCAGAATACGTCAATATCTCAAAATTCGACTTTTTGTGGGTTGACACATTATTGCTTATCAGCATCCAAATTAACTGTGTATGAATTCTTAGTTTTAATATTGTGAATATAAAATTTGTAATTGGTTGTAGTCATTTGACTTTCGGTTGAAGGTAGTAGTATAAATGGATGCTGATAAGCAATAATGTGTCAACCCACAAAAAATGAAATTCGGAGATATTGGTGTATTTTGATACTGCATCACCTATTTAACATTATTCAATAAAAATAAAGTCATATAAACTAAATAAGTACGGAAAAAAGTTTCTTAATTAATTGTTTCGAATTTCCAGGTCGTTCCTTATTTTGTGATTTATACAATAACCTTATATTTTTAAAAACTTTTTATGAGATAATATATTAAATATTTCAACCTGCTTTTAAATCATTACATCTTTTATCAAAAAAGAAAAGAAAATATGCATAAATACTTATTCAAACAAATTTATTAAGAATAGGTTTGACATTTTTAGACGGCATTTTCTCAAAATGAAGTTCGTGAGGCTTGACACAGTATTGCTTATCAGCGTCCAAATGGTCGGTATGTGAAAAACATCAGTTACTGTCTGATTTTTGCTGGATAATGTTATAAATGGATGCTGATAAGCAATAATGTGTCAACCCACAAAAGTCAAATTTGGAGATATTGATGTATTTCGATACTACGTCACCTATTTAACATTATTAAAAAAAATCAAGTCATCAATCATCAATAACATCATCAATCATCATCATCAATCAATACTTATAATAAATCTGTAGAGAGGTCAATTCTGTACATGAAATATATTTTCAAAATAACTATCAGGCGGTGATTAGTGATCGATACTGATGCCAAAAATGCAATCAGTAACATTTTTGTCTGTCTTTCTGTCTGTCTGTGTGTATGTTCCTTATAGAAACAAAAACTACTCGACGGATTTTAACGAAACTTAGTACAATTATTCTTCATACTCCTAGGCAGGTTATAGTATACTTTTCATCACATTACAACCAATAAGAGCAGAGTAGTGAAGGGAAACTTTGGAAAAACGGGAGACGTTACTCCAATTTTTAAGCTTCCGACGCGTATGCATAATGGTTAAAGTTACATAGAAATTATGTATGACAGAAATATTCTACATAAAATTTTCTAAAAAATATCCCGCAACAGCATATGTCTATCTTTTATGGTTAACTCACAATAACACGTGTAACTCCTGATAGCTTAGCATTTCGAAGCATTCTGATTATATTTGTTTTCTTTCGTTTTATAAGACTCTCACTCATCCCTAATTGAAAAAATTAACATTATTACCTATTCAATAAAAAAATCATAGAAATCAAGTATTGTGGATTGACATATTATATTTCCCTACCAAAATACGATCAGTCTGTCACATCAAAACCACTGAACCCTGAGGAAGGACATACGCTACTTTTTTATGAAAAACCACGAAAATGCGGACGAAGTCGCAGGCAAAAGCTAGTCTAAACTAAATAAGTATAAAAAAAAGTTTCTTAACTCAATGCTTCGATAAAATAATCTTAAATATTTAAAAACCTATTAATAGATAACGTATTAAATAAATCTATCTGCTTTTGATTCATTATATATATTATCAAAATAGAAAAGAAAAGATGAATATATACGTCTTCAAACAAATTTATTAAGAATACGTTTGACATCTTTAGACGCCATTTCCTCAAAACGAAGTCCATGTGGCTTGACACAGTATTGCTTATCAGCGTCCAAATATTAGTGTTAAGTTAAATTTGCGTGATCTCATAAGTGATAATTGTAAAATTGTATTTAAATACTGTAATAATCTAAGTAAAGATATTAAAATTCTAGTCTAGTAGTCTATATGATTTTAATTTTTCTGAATTATGTAAAATAGGTGATGCAGTATCAAAATACATCAATATCTCCGAATTCAACATTTTGTGGGTTGACACATTATTGCTCATCAGCATCCATATATACTTGGTCACATACGACACTTTTTAATACATGAAGTTATAATATCAAGAACTCGACTGCGTAACAAGACCATTTCCAGTCAGCAGTGTCGTATTAATATCAATTCTGTCTTAGTGAGATTCTTTACTAAATAACTTTAAATAGTTATAGTTATATAGTTTGAAAAAATATATGATAAACCTAATAATGATTTTAAAAACCTATCCTATGATGTCCAATTGAAACAGTTTATCGATGTTCATTTTTTTCTTCGTCACATTATGGCGTTTGGTCTAAATAGTGCCGTGAAGGTACCACATACATAATCCTTTGCGTCGCACAATCGGATAAACAAAAACATTTCGAGTTGTTTATAATATCAGAGCTAGGAAAAAGCTCAATATTTATTTATTTATTTATTTAACTCTTTTTTGCACACCTTAACACATAAAAATACAAAATATATTCTTCAAATTTTTAATACAGCGGTGAAGCAAATGGCGATCTTATGGCTCATACGCCATTTCTTCCAGACAATCTTTTTGTAGGAAGAATAGTGTGTATGGAAGACTGCAATATGGTGGTGCAATAATAAAATCTATAAGTGTATAACAATATTATGTACATCAAAATATAAATACTTTCGAAAGGAACAGCGATAAACATGCAAACACACGCGAAGTAAAGATAAGCTAATAACTCCTAGCTTCAAACTGCGCGAAGTTAATATGTCTTTTATGAAAAGTATACGAATATAACAAAATCCCAGAAACTAGATTACATTTGCCACTTCATATTAAGGCTTATATTAAAAAAAACTTATTTAGAAAAGGCATATTATTCACAACGTGATAAATGATAAAGCTGCGAGGAATAATAATGCATTAACATTCTCGCAGGATAAGTGTAGCTAATTGTATCAGACAATATTGTACAAAAATATTTTTAAAAGAGTAACTACTGAGTTTCTCGCCGGCTCTTCAAAGTAGAGTCCACACTCCGAGCGGTTGGTAACAAAAATATTTTTTTTAATCGAATCAGTTATTTTAGAAATCTTCTAAAGTTTCAGTTTCAAGATCTTCAAAAATTATTTTTGAGTTGGATAGCCCATTTATTGAGGAAGGTTACAGGCTATATTACATCACGCTACAACTGACAGCGAAACAGTAACCGTAAACGCGAGTGCAAACGCGAGGGTCAGCTAGTAAAAGATAAAGATGACCAATTACATTTTATTATTAAGTGGTTTATTGTATTATATAAAAGCAATTCACCATACATGATTCATCGTATAGGAAAATTAATTTCTTTGTAAATAACTATTTTAAGAATTACAAAACAATGGGGTGGATTTAGATTAAAATTATCACTGTGGTTGGAAGATGACAAAGCAAAACTTAAACAATGAAAAAAAAGCCTGAAATTCGTCATTTTTATTTCATTTTAATTAAATGACGTTTTATTTATCAAAATCGATCAAGCCCTTGACTAGTTACGATGTTGTAAAATACATAACCCTACTGTTAAGTGTCGCCACAGTCGGTTATAGCATACTTTATAACATGTAATTGAACATTTCAGTAAGTCACCGACAATCTCTTCATTGAGACCATAACGTTGTCTTAGATTTTCGCGATTATTACTCATTGAAATAAAACAATTTTAAACGGATTTAAATCGCGTATATTAACTATTTTTATTATCCCGACGTTTCGAGCACTTTGCAGCGTTCTTGGTCACGGGTGGACTAAGGTGACATTTGTCTATTTCAAGTTTTAGAGAAATATTATTTACAACTACCGCAAACGGTTTCTTAGTTGGTATAACGTTCCGGTTGCACGCACTGTATTTTTGGGTCTTGCAGTCTGTTGGACTTGGGATTTTAAATTTTTAATAAGTGGATCCCAGGTGTTCGAAAATCTCCAACCATCATCTCTATTGAAGTTCGGATTTTTTTTTAATTTCAATAACCTCGCGTATCATTATAGGAATGAATCTGTGTTCTCTAGCGAGGATCTGTGGTTTATCAAATCGAATAAAATGGTTAGGTTTGTCCAAAGCATGTTCACAAGCTGCAGACTTTGAAGAACGCCTATTTTTGACATCTATAAGTTCCTTGACCCTAATATTGAGACCATTTCAACGAGCCCCACGATACTTCTGCTGAAAGATGGTGAAGAGTTGTGTTTCCTGATTCCAGGTGATGTTTTAGCGTCACGTCAAGGTTACACAATTGTGTTATTTTAATATCAATTAAGTTACAGTGCAGTAAATTTTGAATCGATCAGACCAGTAGAAGTTTAGGTTCAGTCTCAGATCCTTTCAACAATTAGAAAAAAGTAAATAACGCTTAAAATTCTGAACAGATCTACATAAATAATGGCTGAGACATATGGACGGTGATAAGCAATACTGTGTCAAGCCACACGGACTTCATTTTGAAAATGGCGTCTGAACATGTCAAACATATTCTTAACAAATATGTTTGAAGAAGTAAATCTCCATATTTTCTTTTCTTTTTGAATAAAAGGTATAATGAATTAAAAGCAGATTGATATATTGAAAATATCATCTAACAAGGAGTTTTTCAAATATTTTAGATTATTGCAAAAATCGCAAAATATGGAACGCACTTGGAAGTCGAAACAATTAATTAAGAGACCTTTTTCCCTAATTATTAGGTTTATTTTACTTGAATTCAATAATGTTAAATAGCTGATGCAGTATCAAAATACACTAATATCTCCGAATTTTGTGGGGTGACACATTATTGTTTATCAGCATACATATATCGATTATACAAGTTTTAAAATAAAATAACTCATCAAAATATGTCTATTCGTTAAGACACGATGCCACAGACACACACACAAGTCAAACTAATAGCAATCCCCTTTTGTGGTCGGGGGTTAATAATTGACTAAAATTGAAAATTAAAAAACATGACAGTCTATTTTTTTGAGAGCATTTAACGAGCACCAACACGACACCTCTGCTGTAAGTTTTTGAAGAGTTGGGTATCCTGCCGATCCTGGCTGCAACATCAGACCGAGAAGTCCATAATTTTGCATGTTACATGGGTAGGTGTTTGAAATTTACACTCATATGTTTGAAAGTAAATAACACTTATTTTGCATGTAAGATTCCAAGCTAAGAAGAAAAGAGCTCATGATCTTGAAACGGCCAGACCAATTTTGGTAAAACATGTCTAAAAACCATCGTCAAAAAACCCACTTTCAAATAGAAAAAACCGCATCCAAACCGGTTCACCAGTCTAGGAGCTACGGTGTCACGGACAGACACAAAGCGGTCAAACCCCACCTTCGGAGCCTGGGATTCAAAATATAACCAATTGAAATTTAAATCATGTTCACAATTTAATTAATTGTTCTTATCGGCGAAACGTTACACCTTCGCTGTGAAGTATAAAGACGCATCGAGGTGATAAAAATAACTGATAAATATACGTACTTCATTTACTGATTTAAATGAAGTACGTATATTTATCAGTTATTTTTGATACAGCTTTATAACAATGAATATTAATCGCGGAATTTTTTGAAAAATATTAGGTTTAAAACTATTATATTTTAAGAAGAAAAAAGTAAAGTAACACACGTATGTCCAACAGTCGAAGTCGCGGGCACAGCTAGTTATTTTAATAATAGAAAAAATGTCAGAGTATGTAGATTTGTCTACTGAAATAAAAAGGCAATGGCAGGTAGATACCGTTAGAATCATTCCTATTATCATATCCACAACAGGTGTAGTCCCAAAAACACTTCCAAATTACCTTAGCACACTCGATATGCCAAAATCTACCATTATACTTTTGCAAAAAGCCGTCCTACTTAATACATGTCGTCTCACACGCAAATTTCTTGCTTCCTCATCATCTTAATTTATATGCGTTTTCCTTCCCCACTAGTGCACTTGGCTAAGGCCCGTGTACCAGTTTTACTACCTCTTTAAAAAAAAGAGAGACAAGAAAAAACAAAGAAACAATAATAATAATAATAATAAACGCATCACACTCAGCGGCCCCCATTAAGATCTCATGATCTTGTGTCGGGGGTCCGGAAACACAACATAAACACCCAGACCACGACCAACATCCGTATGGTCAATACAGACGTTTGCAGCGTGTGGGGGTCGAACCCGCGACTGTTAACGCTTCAGTCAATTGTAGTAACCACTGCGCCAACGTGTCTGTCACGTGTAAATATAAAGTATAAATAAGATAAGACGAAGCAGTTAAACACGTTCCCTACAACAACGATGCTGACCGTATTTTGACCAATACGCGATCATGAATTGAAGTAAGGGGGAGTGGCTTATTTAAGTGTGCTGACGTCACGTCCCGTCTGTTCGCTCACCTTAAGTTCTATTTTTAACTTGTAACGTTTATTGTAAGGGTTGCCTAGCCGGGAAATACGGGATTGTCTAGGGATTGCGCCTCTTGTCCTGTTTTCGCAAATTAGATTATATTGTCCCGGATTTCAAAGATTTTTTTTTTTAAGAGATGGTACATTTTTTAATTATTTTCTTCTACATTATTTTAAAATAAAGAAATAGAATACAAGATATAATATTTTTTTGAAAAGACTTGAAATTTTTTTGTTTTTAACAATTTACACATTTACTAGTAATAGTAATAGTACTAGGCCGTTCTATAAGAAACTGAACAATTGTATTTTTTACTCGACTGCGCGACGAAACGAAATGTGTTTATTAGTCTATTTATGTATGTGGGTTTGTACATTTATGGCACTATTTAGACCAAACGCATTAGCCGATTTTGATAAATGAAAAGTAATTTGATTCTTCATGACGACGTAAATATAATAGAAAGTATAAGAATTAAAAAAAAAAAATAATCTACCGATTTTGGACGCCATAATTTGAAAAAGAAAAAAATTAAAATTAACGAGCAGTGTTAAGTGGGGTATCGTTGGATAGGTATTCAAAATTCATTCTGAGAGTTTCTTTTACCATATCTCAATCAGAATTATCGTTCAGGATCTATAACAATTTAAAGTTGGTTAGTGACGATTAGGCTTTAGAACTGATATTGGTGCTACTAGCTACAGTACTACAGTAGTAACTGACTGAGGATGGTCTTGTTACGCTGTCGGGTTTTTGATTTTTTCAATTAATTACATGTTTTATTAAATAATTTTTTAACATTTTTCACAGAAATAATAATAAGCCTTTCAGAAATGACAACACAATTATATTCAAACCTCGGCTAGCACCGCTGATTTTTCAAGTGCTAAATTTGTGTTTAAATTCATCTCGAGCTCGGCGGTGAAAAAAAAACGTCGTGAGGAAACCTGCATGTGCCACACATTCTGTCACATGTATATCCGCCAACCCGCAGTGGAGCAGCGTGGTGGATTAAGCTCTAAACTTTCTCCATAATAGGAGAGGAGGCCTTAGCCCAGCAGTGGGATATTTACAGGCTGTTACTTACTTACTTGTAAGTATTTATGTTTGACTGTATGTATATAGTTATGTATTCATGTATGTATATAAATATGTATGTATTATTATAAGTATTTAAGCAAGTCTATATGTTACCTACTTACTATCTGCCTATAGATTTTCTATTTTTTCACCGCGGTTTTCTGGAAGAAATCGCTATAAAGCGATCAGAGCGCCTATTGTAAATTTTTTCTTCTTCTTTATTAACAAAATGAATTTGATCAATTTGTAGTGTACAATAAAGTGTATAAATAAATAAAATCAGCCCTGCAGTGGAGCAGCGTGGTGTTTAAGCTCTAAACCTTCTATAATAGGAGAGGAGGTCTTTGCCCAGTGGAATATTATTTTACATTTTTTTTACTTTTAACAACCCTAATGTAGTAATGTGATGCTGTCATTATTCAATTGTCGTCCAATTTAATCCAAACGGCTTAATATTTCACGTTTAAGAAACCGATGACAATGCATTTTTGTTATTTATAAATAACTAAGACTATTTTAAGAATTGACTAAGATTGAAATTTTTCAAAAACCCTCGACAATCTATTCATCGTCTGGACCGATTTTGGTTAAACATGTCTAAGAACCATCGCTAGAAAACCCCCTTTCGAATGAAGAAGCCGCATCCGAATCGGTTAACCCGTTTTGGAGCTACGATGCCACATAGACACATAGCAGTCGATCTGATAACACCTCTCGTTTTTTATACGCAAATAAAACCGACTTCGAAAGCAAAATATCTACGTAATTCCATTTACTCGAATGAGGCATTTATTCTATTTTGATTTAATAAACAAACTACTTAACAAATTTTGATGAAATTAACGTGAGACCATACTGAAAGTATACTCTTTCAAATAAAAAAAGAATTATAAAAATCGGCTTACAAATGCCGGAGATATGAGGTAACATATAATGTACATTAAAAAACATTTTCTAAGTACATATATACTTGGAACTTTAAAATATATACAGACACGTTGACGCTGTCGTCACTGCGGGACATTTGTCCTGGTCTGGGTGTTTGTGTTAGTGTTGTGTGACCCCCACACAAGGCCATGAGATCTTATTGGGGGCCGTTGAGTATAATACGTTTATTATTATCATTCACTAGCTATCCCTTTCAGTTTCACTAGCGTTTATGGTTACCGCTTCGCTCCTATGAGTCGTAGCGTGACGTAATATAGCCTATAGCCTTCCTTGATAAATGAACTATCTTACAAAAAGAATTTTATAATTCGAAACAGGTTTTACTGAGCGCGTTCACACAAACAAACTTTCAGCTTTATAATATTAGTAGATTTACCTGACATGACCTCAAGGACGGGTCAAAGGTCTCTTCTTTGGCAGTCTCCTCCTTCCCTTTCCTGTTATTGGGTAAGCACATCTTCTTCAACTCCCCTAAACTGTACATGTGCACCAATCTGTAACAAATTAACAATATCGTAATCACTATATTTTCGTAGAACAATATATGCTTGGTTAGCAATAATGCGTTAAACCCACGATAAGTAAAATTCGGAGATATGGATGTATTTTGATAATGCGTTTAATTTATCGAAATTCAAGTCATTTAAATGAGTACTGAAAAATGTTTAACTTAATGTCTCGTTTTTCAAGTGCGTTCCATATTTTAAAATTTACACAACAATCTCATATATTTATTAAAAGAACTTATTATTAGATAAACCTTTTAATTATACTAATAAAATGAGATCATTTTAAAAAAGTTTACCTTTCATTGAAATAGAAAAGAAAAGAAGAAATTATACTTCTTCAAAACAAATGTATTCAGAACTAGCTGAGGCCCGTGGTTTCACTCGCGTTAATTTGAAGAAAAATCATATTTATATAATGTTTACTATAGATAATATAACGTTGAAAATATAAATAGCCTAAGTTACTCCTTATAACATTAGCTATCTGTAAGTGAAAGTCTTTTCGTGAAATTTAAAAAATTGTCTTTACGTGAAAATACCGTGTATACTTTCATATGCATTTAGTTAATAGCTGTTAATTTGATATTACAAACGGACACGTCAATTTTATTTATTTATATAGATTGGCATTTGCCCAGCGATAACATTGCAAGTTTTAAGCATATTGTCTGTTTACTATTTACACAAGTGTTATGTTGAAGTTGAATTTCCTCTTTAATTTTGAAGCAAAATATCGACATGTCCTTCGCAAATATTCTATCTCCTCATTAGGAGACTTCTGTAGGTATATCTGCATTAAAACATCGTTTCAGAGAGCTAGAGAATACACTTCATTGCACACCACTTTCAATCAATTTTATAAATATAACTTAACACTAAACATTTACTGTCATACTACAAAAGATTTAAACACACGTTAAACGCATGTTTAAAAAAATCCATACTACAAATCCGCGTCTAAAGACAGTTTTGAGTTAAACATGCTTCAGATATAGATTAATATACATTTAAATGAGTTTAATAATAATTTAATAGATGTTTAAAACCTTTTTTTTGTCAAATGTAACGTATAACATTTTATCAATACTATGACAGTTACTGTCATACTACAAAAGAAGCATTAAAACCATGTTCAACACGTGTAGCTAAACAGTGTTTAAAATTAAACATTGCTTAAAATATTATCTTAATTGCTTAACAGCGAATAAACTCATAAAAAAACTTATTGATAAAATGTAATACGTTACATTTGACAGCTGAAATAGGTTTTAGACATCTATTGAACTCACTTAAACGTATGTTAATCTATATCTAAAGCATATTTAACTTAAAACTGTGCTTAGATTTTTTTAAACACGCGTCCAACGTCTGTTTAAATCTTTTGTAGTAAGGTTAATGTTCAAATAGGCGATCTTATCGCTAACTAGCGATTACTGTCCAACAACCTTTGATTTAGAATGTACAAAAAAAAGATAGGTAATGCTCAATTAAATATATAAATATAAAAACATTATTTACTATAATAAGATACTATAATAAAATTATTCTAAATATAAATTATAAATAAATACATATATCGATACCTCCCACGTAAGTTGTTGTAACCCCAAAATTATAATTTTACAGTCGAGCACTTTTAATCCGTAACCGAATCGGTTATTTCTGAAAGGATATACTCTCCTAATAGTTTAATAGAATTTTCATCAAAATCGGTTCAGTAGTTTGGATTTTAAATCAAAATAGCTGAAATAAGTAATAAAAATTTTGCTTTTAAAGTCCGTTCCTTTTTTTCATTTGTACATTATAATATTGTTATGTGTGTATGACACGTTAATGCAGTGGTCATAGGAAGCGATACGGTCGCAGATTCGATCCCTGTTCAGCAATCGAATTTATTGGCCATACTCATGTTTGTCGTGGTCTGGGTGTTAGTGTTAGTGTTGTTCCGGACCCCCAACACAAGGCCATGACTTAATGTGTTTGTGTTGTCTGTGCGGACTCCCGACGCAGGACCATAAGACTCTCTTTAGCCGTTGAGTGTGATGCGTTTATGTAGTCAATCAAAGTGTAGAAAAGTGTAGAAAATCATTTTCGAATAATTTTGTTTCATTATAATTTTGCATTATAAAAAATGATTCAGTTAAATCATTCAATCGATAATTTCTTATCTAACTCTTATGTGGTTAGATATACGCCATATTTGTCCGCTAAATACGACAATAAAGAAATATAGGCTATATCGATACCTCCCACGTAAGTTGTTGTAACCCCAAAATTACAATTTTACAGTAGAGCACTTTTAATCCGTTTTAGTTTGAAAGTAACCTTCCTTGAAAAAAAAATACTTTTGGTTTTTTTCACTTTGAATGCATTAAGCAATGCAAATTCGTGTAGTATTTAGTAAAAACGCTAACGGCAATTTTGTGGCTTACAATAACTTACGTGGGAGATATCGATATGTTTATCCCGTCTGCCACCATCTTGCCACATACTTTGACGTGAACAATCGTTATCAGATACTTAATAATTATCAATATTCTTGTTCAATCAAAAGTGCTGTAAAAGGCCTACTTGAATTAAGTTATATTTTGAATAACACAATTACAATTAGACAGACACGTTGGCGCAATGGTCACTGCAACTGACTGGGGCGCTAACGGTCGCGGGTTCGATCCCCGCTCACGACAAACGTCGGTATTGGCCATACGGATGTTTGACGTGGTCTGGGTGTTTGTGTTAGTGTTGTGTGTGTTTCTGGACCCCCGACACAAGGCCACAAGATCTAAATGGCCGCTGAGTGTGATGCGTTTATTTATAAAAAAAATTATTATTATAAAGTATTATAAAAGATTTATTTATATTCGATTACTTTAAAATAGTAAGCTATTTTCCTACCATTTAAATGAATTAAAAACAGATTGGTTTAATAAAAATTTTTATCTAATAATAAGTTTTTTCAAATATATTAGATTATTGTACTATATATTTAATTAAGAAACTGTTTTTCGTATTTATTTAGCTGAGATTACTTGATAAATTTTTGAATTATGTTAAATACATGACGCAGTAATACATCATTATCTCTGAATTCGACTTTTGTGTATTGATTATTGCTTATAAGCATCCAAATGTAAAATGTGTAACTTTCTACCCGACAACGCCACGCAAAGAAGGATCATGTATGTAGATCATATACGGTAATTCTGATTGAAAAATGATATAAGAAACCTATAAATGATTTTTAATACCTATTCAACGATACTCACTTAACCCATTTAGCGCCGTCGTACTCGTTTGAGTACAGTTAGTTTTTGTAAGTTAACTATTACATACGGACGATTCAATAAGTTTGTGATCGCTGTACTCGTGCGAGTACACCTTTCTTAAACTATCCAGAATAGGAAAACATTTTATTTTTCCTTTTTTATTTAAATATCTCACTAATAATTAAGAAATAAAGGATTTGGGTTTAAAATGCTGCTCGTGTGATATTCGCGTTTAATGGGTTAACACACTTCGTGCATTTTAATTTATATTTCACATTATGGCGTCCAAAATCAGCCATTTTGATATTTCCAAAATAATATGCTTTCAATGACATTCGCGCCGTTATGACTAATCGAACAATGTGTCATTTATCAAAATTTGGCAGTAGGTGGCTTTTAGGTTGGGCATCCACTGAGAAAGGGTTTTTTGATTATTCACCCCTAAGAAGGTGAAAAGGGGTAAAATCCTTTATATGCAAAATCTTATTCCGTGGTCGTATTAACTTAAAACTTGATACACATACTTCTGGGTGATAGTAATGAAATGTAAAATAGAAAACGGGGTACTATTATTCCACACTGGGGTGCAAGGGGGTAGTAAAGTTTGTATGGAGAAAATATTTTTTTTTTTGGGCGATTATCCTTAAATTTAGCACAAACATTACTTAGGGAGAATAATTTAAAATATGTATCACAGAATTTCAAAAATCATCTGTTAAAATGAAGTTAGGGGGTTATAAATCCTGGAACAATTTCGCTGGTAGATTTATTTAACTGAAAATCCAAAATATACGCGTTGCCGCGAGCAACTGCTAGTAGACGGATAAACATATTACTCTCCCTTACGTTGCGCAGTCGGGTAAAAAACATTATGCTTGCTAAGTTTTGTTATCGATACTTCCGAATCTATCCGTCTCAAACTCAAACTCAAACTCAAAATATACTTTATTCAAATGGGCTTTAACAGCACTTTCGAATCGTCAAGTTACATGTCATATTTTCATTTTTGATTTTTATAAAGCTACCACCGGTTCGGAATGTAGTCTCTACCGAGAAGAACCGGCAAGAAACTCGATAGTAACTCTTTTAAAATCATTTATACATAATGTATTTTTATTACATTTTAATTATGTTATTATAAAAAATCAACGCTTATCAAATCCACGCCTCTTTGTCGTCAAAATATTCTTGTATGGTATAATATGCTTTATTTATTAAAGATTTTTTAACGTAGGCTTTAACCTTATTTAGTGGCAAATTAGGAATATTAATCGGCAATTCGAATGCTCGAAATGATGTCACATTTTTATAGTAAATTATGAAACAGTTTGACGTAATCCGTATCTATACTGACTAATGGTTGAAATTTGGCCATACTTAATTAAAATTATAAGTTTGAAAATTATTATGTTCCTACTGGTAATCTATTCTTAATTTGACTACTGACTTTAACAATATACAAAGGAACAAATAATTATACGTGCATATATGGATGCTGATATGTAATAATGTGTCAACCCACAAAGAAGGAAAATCGGAGATATTGATGTGTTTTGATACTGCATTACCTACTTAACATTATTAAAAAAATTGAAGTCATATATAAGTATGGAAAAAAGTTTTTTAATTAATTGCCTCGAATTTTAAGTGCGTTCCACATTTTGCAATTTATTCAATAATCTCAAAAATCTGAAAAAAAAAGTTATTGGATAACTTATTAAATATATCAATGTGCTTTTAATTCATTATACATTTTATCAATATAGAAAAGAAAAGATGGATATATACGTCTTCAAACAAATTTGTTAAGAAAAGATTTGACATTTTCTCAAATTGAATTTCGTGTGGCTTGACATAGTATTGCTTATCAGCGTCCAATTATGTAGTGGAATTATTCCAACAGTGATGAAGTTGTATCTAGCAATCCTTCAGCGATCCCGAAATAATAGGTAATCATTGACCGAAGTAGGTACTTTAGTATTGTGCTGGTCAATTGTGCACCGGATGTGACTCAGTAAATTCAGTGATGTCGATGACCTTGTCGCGTAATATTGGAATGTGTTAAGAAAAAACATTTCTAGCATATAAATCTATATAATAATAAACGCATCACACGCAACGGCTCCCATTAAGATCGCGTGACCTTGTGTCGGGGGTCCGGAAACTCACTAACACTAACACACAGACTGCGACAAACATCCGTATGGCCCCAATAAAGACATTTGCCGTGAGCGGGGGTCGAACCCGCGACCGTCAGCGCTTAAATCAGTTGCAGTGACCACTGCGCCAGTCAACCAAATTAATAATAACATTACACGGTACTTTTACATTGCATCCGTCGTGGTCACGAGCCGACTCGACTCAGAATCGACGGATGCAATTCCGTCGAAACGTCGGGCAATAAAGGTATTACTACCGTTAGTTATCGCGATAGGACCCGTTATATTAAATAGCGAAAGTCCCATAAGGTTCAACCGTTCCAGAGATTATCCACAAACAAGCAGAGAGACAGACAAAAGTTTTTAAAATTGTGTTTTTGATGTAAGTACACAATCAAAATCAAAATCAAAATATGCTTTATTCAAGTAGGCTTTTACAAGCACTTTTGAATCGTCAATACAGAAACAAAAGAAAACTAAACACTAATTAATTATTTAATTTACCACCGGTTCGGAATGTAGATTCTACCGAGAAGAACCGGCAAGAAACTCGATAGTTACTCTTTTTAAAAGTTTTACGATGGGTACATACATTTATGAGTTACAAATATATTAAATACCCTGTGTGAATCCAGCTTATACTAAATCCAAGCATGTTTATCATCTATATAATCTTGAACAGAATAATATGCTTGTAGCTAAAAGCTGTTATTTTGACATCACAAACAGACTCTAAAATTTTATTTATCTGTATTGATATAAAGATGGAAATAATATATTCAATATGACGTAGTCGTGTTCGTAGCGCCAATGGTTGTATTACGTCAGAACTAGATTCGACAACGACTCGTCACTGTCAACACCTGACGGAGCATCGAGTCGATAGTTAACGTGGCCATAATAGCGGTATTCAACTTGTTGCCGTCATCGTACGCGTGCCACGAATTCCAGGAATCGCTTTTGTTTCGTGTAATGTTATATATTTTTAACTTTCACGATTTATACCATTCATATTTAATATAACGGGTCTTATCGCGATAAGTAATGGCAGTAATACCTTTTTATTGCCCGACGTTTTGACGAAGTTGCATTCGTCGTGGTCAGCTGAGGAGTCAGCTCAACCGGGGCAATAAAAAGGTATTACTACCATTAGTTATCGCGATAACCCGTTATATTAAATATGAATTTATTTAAGTACGTTATATTATCGGTTCTTCTCGGTAGAATCTACTTTCCGAACCGGCGGTACCTTTATACCTAAATGACTAATTAGTAACTTTATAAAAACGTGTGTATTGGCCATACGGATGTTT
Organism: Hypolimnas misippus; assembly: GCA_037950945.1. Lineage (NCBI taxonomy): Eukaryota > Metazoa > Arthropoda > Insecta > Lepidoptera > Nymphalidae > Hypolimnas > Hypolimnas misippus. The sequence continues at coordinate 737,021 of JBBEEQ010000002.1, forward strand.
GTCGTGGTCTGGGTGTTTGTGTTAGTGTTGTGAGTGTTTCCGGACCCCCGACACAAGGACATGAGATCTTAATGGGGGCCGTTGAGTGTGATGCGTTATTTAATACCTCGCGTATTAAGACACCTCGGTATCAAGATGGCGCTTAGAACCAATATCTTTGGGACTGTCAATTAAACGCGTTACAGGTTTTAATAACTATTTAGTACAAAACCTTCCCCACTGCTGATGCGTGGTAAAGTTTTGTACTAAATACCTGAGGTATGTTAATACCCCCTACCCTTGTTATATTTAGTAAATTTTTTCCCTGAAGTAGTAGAATTAAAAATTAACCCTGCATACAAACTTAGAGAAACATTTTACCTCGTTATATATATAAAATAACTTGTCCTGACTGATTCATCAACGCAGAGCCTAAACCACTGGGGCTACGAATTCGAAATTTTGGCAGTAGGTGGCTTTTAGATTGAAGGCATCCACTAAGAAAGGGTTTTCAATCTTCCACCCCTAAGAGAGTGAAAATGGGTAAAAACGTTTGTATACAAAATCTTATTCCGTGGTCGTATTAACTTAAACCTTAATACATATACTTCTGGATGATAGTTATGAAATGTAAAATAGAAAACAGGGTACTATTATACCACACTGGCGTGCAAGGGGTAGTAAAGTTTGTATGGAGAAAATGTATTTTTTTGAACAATTATCCTTAAATTCAGCATAAACATTACTTAGGAAGAATAATTAAATATATGTATCCCAGAATTTCAAAATTATCCCTTAGAATGACGCTAGGCGGTAATAAACTCTGGAAAGGTCACAATTTCGCTGGTAGATTTATTTAGCTGAAATTCCAAAATAAACGCGGGCGTAGACGCGAGCAACTGCTAATCTATAGTAATATTATAAAGCTGAAGAGTTTGTTAGTTTGTTTGTTTGCTTGAACGCGGTAATCTCAGGAACTACTGGTCCGATTTGAAAAAATATTTCAGTGTTAGATAGCCCATTTTTCGAGGAAGGTTACAGGCTATACATTATCACGCTGAGACCAAAAGGAGAATATAGAAAAGATCCAATGAAATTCAAAATCGGGGGATATTTTCCCATTGAGAGAGCTTACGCTGCATGCGCTATGTAAACGGTTAAAGTTTCGCAAAAATCATGTATGACAGAATTGTTCCCCTTTAAAAATTCTAAAAAAAGTCCGCGACAGCATATGTCTATCTTTTAAGGTTAGCTCACTATAACCTTTTTTATGCTAACCAAATTTGTTCTAAAATAATGCACGATTAGCCCCAAGGTAACTATTCCACGCGGACGAAGTTGCGGGCGGAAGCTAGTATAAATATAAAAGTGATCGAATTCGTCGAATATTATGCGCATAAATTATCTTTTATAATTTATATATTGAGAGATTCATAAAAAAATCTGCGGTACAGTCCCGAATTCGGTCAAACAATTTATATGTTAAATATTATAATGATAAAGCGAACATTCATGGTAACGTTATTGATTCTACATTCGGAACCGGTGGTAGCTTCATTATTGATGTAATTTTTTAATGTATTGACGATTCAAAAGTGCTGAGAGCCTACTTGAGTATATTTTGATTTTGAAAGCGGCTGCACGGATAACAAGGCTTTTAATTAATTAAAGAAATCAAAAACCCGTCTGCGTAACAAGACCATCTGCATTCAGCACCATATCAATAGCGGTTCTATCTAAAAGCCTATAAGTGAGAATCTTTACTAATTCAAAATCAAAATCAAAATCAAAAAATACTTTATTCAAGTAGGCTTTTAAAAGCACTTTTGAATCGTCAAAATAAACAAAAAGTACTTAAATTAAGGAAAAGCTACCACCGGTTCGGAATGTAGATTCTACCGAGAAGAACCGGCAAGAAACTCGATAGGTACTCTTTTAAAATTGTGTTATTAAGTATATACATTTTAAAAATTACAAATGTTTATATTAAACATCCTGTATGAAATTCATCTATACTAAATCCATGCATTATTATCATCTATATAATCTTGTACAGAATAATATGCTTTAGCTATTAAAGAATTTTTAATATACAATTTAAACTTATTGATTGACAACTGCAAAAATTTCTTTGGTATTTTGTTATAAAAACGGACACCTTGCCCCAGAAAGGAAACATTTACTTTGCGAAGTCGAAAGCTTGGTGTTATGAGTTTATCCTTTCTTCTTGTGTTAATACAATGCGAGTCACTATTTCTCTCAAAACAATCAATATTGGTATGGATATGTAAAATTGGCTTCTTAATTCTTATTCTTAATTTTAAATTCTTATAGATTCTAAACGGTAATACCAATTGAAAAATAATATAAGAAACCTAAAAATCATTTTTAAATACCTATTCAACGATAGGTTGATATAGTTCATCGATTTTCATTTTTTTTTCACGTTATGCCGTCAAAAATCAGCCATTTTGTTTCCAAAAATTTATGCTTTCTACGACGTTTTCGCCATTAGGCCAAATCGAACTACGAGTCATTTATCAAAATCAGTCCACGCGTTCGGTCTAAGTAGTACCACATACAAATCAGCATTCATACTGATAAACTCATTACTTACAGTTGCGTCGCGCAGTCGGGTAATATATATCTTCGAAGAATTGGGAACTTCATTTTATTTCGGAAATCCGTTAAGTAATTCATCTCATTATTAAGCGAATATTAAATTAATTTTACAACCTTTGTATTAAGAGAAAATAAAAAAAATACGACGGTTAAGTCCCGAGTTCTGTCGATCAATTTAATATGTAAAATATGGTAATTTAAAATCAGATATTTGGACACTGATAGGGAATACTGTGTCGACCCACGCGGACTTCATTTTGAGAAAATGGCGTCTAAAGATGTCGAACCTATTTTTTCCGTGCTTATTTAGTTTAGATAATAAATAAATAAACGCATTACACTCAACTTTTCTTCACGTTCAAAAAGAGGGTTTACGCAGCGTAAGCTCTCTCAATAGGAAAATATGCCCCGATTTTGAAACATTCTTCATCGGTGCTCCGCTCCTTTTCGTCGTAGCGTGATAATATATAGCCTATAGCCTTCCTCGATAAATGGGCTATCTAACACTGAAATAATTTTTCATATCGGACCAGTAGTTCCCGAGATTAGCGTGTTCAAGCAAACAAACAAACTCTGCAGCTTTATAATATTAGTATAGATGTTTAACTTGAAATTTCTTGACGGTTCTTCTCGTTAGAAACAGCATTCCGTGCTGGTAGAACTTTATATCTGAAATAAAAATCTTTATAGCTTTTACGATTCAAAAGTGCTTAAAAAGTTCATATATGGTTGCTGATTAGCAATAATGTGTGAACCCACAAAAAGTCCAATTCAGATATATTGATGTATTTTGATACTGCATTACATATTTAACAGTATTTAAAAAACATTCTTATAAACTAAATAAGTACGAAAAAAAGATTCTTAATTAATTGTTTCGAATTTCAAGTGGGTCCATATTTTGCTATTTGTACAATAATCTCAAATACTTGAAAAGCTTTTTATTAGATAATATATTAAATATATCAATCTGCTTTTAATTCAATATACCTTTTATCAAAAAAGCAAATTAAAGATGGATATATACTTCTTCAAAGATATTTATTAAGAATAGGCTTGACATCTTTAGACGCCATTTTCTCAAAATGAAGTCCGTGTGGGTTGGCACGGTAGTGCTTATCAGCGACCATATTACGTCATTGTTTCCTCTTTCGTGTTACGCGATCGTTCCTTGAATGGCGTCTTTAAAGCGTACAATTATTATTATGAGATGGGTTTTAAAATTTCGAAACAGTTAGAAATATATTATGGAATGGCTGTTAAAAAATAATTTTACGACCGCTGACGTAGTGGTATGAATGCGTCAATAACGAAAACCGCGGGTTTGGTTGCCGTGCGAGGCAGAATATTTAATTTTCGGGTTTAGGAACTTTATTTCTAAAGAATTTACATTCAATTAGAGCTAATATACAATTTGAAAATTTAACCAGTAGTTGGTACATTAATACAATAATAAAATGAAGTAGAGGGTACTTTAAGACATAGTTCATATGTAACAAGGAACTAATGCTGGAAGTGTTAACGCGCATTAAAATGTGTTTGATGTATTAAGATATGTATTACAAGAAGAATTTATACAATATAATGAAAATTTTTAACATGGTATCACATCAATAAGTAAAACTTTGAAAAGGGAAACCGGCTTCAAACGTAAAATCCGGAATAAGAATATGAAGTTAAGCTTCAGGCTGGTACGAAACTCAGTTAGAATAGCTACTTCACTTTTTCTGTGAGAGTGTCGCACAGCCCTGACGAGCCAGCCTCTATATAAATAATAAATAAACGCATCACACTCAACGGCCCCCATTAAGATCGTGTGACTTTGTGTCGGGGGTCCGGAAACAAAACTAACACAAACACCCAGACCACGACAAACATCCGTATAGCCAATACAGACATTTGCCGTAAGCGGGATCGAACCCGCGATCGTCAGCGCTTGAATCAAATGCAGTGACTACTGCGCCAACGTGTCTGTCATATGAAAAAAAAAGTTATAAACTTACTAACATTTATTAAACACCAACTGCCTTACAAAGGATTTAAACAGACGTTAAACGCGTGTTTAAAAAAAATCCATACTACAAATCCGCGTCTAAACAGTTTTGAGTTAAACATGCTTTAGATATAGATTAACATACGTGTAAGCGAGTTTAATAGATGTCTAAAACCTATTTCAGCTGTCAAATGTAACGTATAACATTTTATCAATAAGTTTATATGAGTTTATTCGCTGTTAAGTAATTTAGATAATATTTTAAGCAATGTTTAATTTTTAAACACTGTTTAGCTAGACACTTGTTGAACATGGTTTTAATGCGTCTTTTTTAGTATGACAGCAAGCTTTTAGTATGACTTCGCAAAGTAAATGTTTCCTTTCTGGCGCAAGGTGTCTGTTTAAGTTAAGTTTAAATTGTATATTTTATTTTTATTTTATTTTATTTTATTTTATTTTAGGATCTCCAACAAAAGATACACACAAAAGAAATTAAAAAAAGAACAACGTTACTTTAACACAATATGTGTGCTCCTTCAATTATAGGAGACCACAGCTTGCTCATATATATCGTTGTCTTAGATTTTCGCGATTATTAATCATTGAAATAAAACTATTTTAAACGGATTTAAATCGCGTATATTAATTATTTTTATCATCCCGACGTTTCGAGCACTTTGCAGCGTTCGTCTACCCGTGACCACGAACGCTGCAAAGTGCTCGAAACGTCGGGATGATAAAAATAATTAATATACGCGATTTAAATCCGTTTAAAATAGTTTTATTTCAATTGCTCATATATGTAAATTATTAACATTTTATAAATAGAAATGAAGAAACGTAAAATTAATAAATTGCTAACTTTTAATTATATTATATATTATATATTATATTATATTATATTATATTATATTATATTATATTATATTATATTATATTATATTATATTATATTATATTATATTATATTATATTATATTATATTATATTATATTATATTATATTATATTATAAAGTCTTTAGTAGCTAAATCATATTATTCTGTACAGAATAATATGATTCATCTGATAATAATGGATTTAGTATAGCTGGATTTCATACAGGATGTTTAATATATACATTTGTAATTTTTAAATGTATATACTTAATAACACAATTTTAAAAGAGTACTATCGAGTTTCTTGCCGGTTCTTCTCAGTAGGATCTACATTCCGAACCGGTGGTAGCTTTTCCTTAAATTGAGTACTTTTTGTTTGTTTGTTACTTGTATAAAGTATTTTTTAATTTGATTTTGATTTTAAATACCAATTGCCCCGCGCAGTTTTACTAGCGGTTATGGCAATTGCTTCGCTCCCGTGTGTCGTAGCGCGATGTAAGATAGCTCATAACCATCCTAAATTTCCAGTATTTTTAACGTAACCTATTAAAAATAATGTGTCAATCCATAAAAAGTCAAATTCGGAGATATTGATGTATTCTGATAATGCGAAATCTACCTAGAATTACTCAAAATAATTTTCAAGTCATATAAACTAAATAAGTACGGAAAAAAATTCGTTGTTTGTACAATAATCTCAAATGTTTGAAAAACTTTTTTTTTAGATAATATATGAAATATATCAATCTGCTTTTAATTTATTATACTTTTTTTAAAGTACATTAAAAATCCTTAGTAGCTAAAGCATATTATTCTGTTCAAGATTATATTATAGATGATAAAGATGCTGGGATTTAGTATAAGCTGGATTCACACAGGGTGTTTAATATATTTGTAACTCATAAATGTATGTACCCATCGTAAAACTTATAAAAAGAGTAACTATCGAGTTTCTTGCCGGTTCTTCCGAACCGGTGGTGAATTAATTAATTAATTAGTGTTTTGTTTTCTTTTGTTTCTGTATTGACGATTCAAAAGTGCTTGTAAAAGCCTACTTGAATAAAGCATATTTTGATTTTGATTTTTTTTACACATTATTGCTTATCAGCATCCATATATTAAATATTATCAATTATTTTTATCATAATTTGCAACCCTCGGCATTGCCGTCGGTTGTATTGATACTCACGGGCTAAAGCTAAGTGAATATCATTTCTATTCAAATATTATAGAGTCCATTTTTCTTTGCTTGTCCCATTTAGTAACAATACTTAGAACGATAATCACGATTTTGCGAATGATAATTGGACGCTGATAAGCAATACTATGTTAAGCCACAAGGACTTCATTTTGTGGCGTCTAAAGATATCAAACCTATTCTTAATATTATATTTTAAGTAGTATATATCCGTATTCTCTTTTATATTTTGATAAAAGGTATAATCAATTAACATCAGATTGGTTTAATAAACAGTTTTAGCTGATAATAAGTTTTTCAAATATGGGATTACTGTATAAATTGAAAATATGGGACACAATTGAAATTCGAAACATTTAATTAAGGTTGGCGCAGTGGTCACTGCAACTGATCAAGCGCTAACGGTCGCGGGTTCAATCTCCGCTCGCGGCAAACGTCTGTATTGGCCATACGTATGTTTGTCGTGGTCTGGGTGTTTGTGTACAAGGCCATGAGATCTTAATGGGGGCCTTTGAGTGTGATGAGTTTAATTATTATTAGTTTATTATTTAATCGGTTTCTAAACGGTAATTTTCTTCGTCTTATTGCCTCCATTGCTTATCAACTATTTTCCTGTTTCGTAACGATTATCACGTTTGAGATAACGACCGGAAATGACTACTTTTGAGCTGAGACGTTACTGCGGGGGGAGAACTAAAACACGGACAGCTTATGAATAATCTTTATAATATTAGCTATAAACCAACCACGTGTAGCCAAAATCATTAACATCAAAATATTTTTATTCAAAATAGGAATTTACATTCTCTTTTTGAACGTCACGAAAATATATCTACCACGGTTTCGGAAAAGTATAACTTCAGGCCTGAGAAGAAACCGCGAAAGAAACTCAGCTGGACTTTTTTTTGTTAATTATTGTAAGAATGTAATAATTTTAAATGGCGTGGAGTGATTAGATAGATTTTCAAATAATGTACATCCGTCTACAGTCAGAAAATGTTTTTTTTTTTATCTAATATATAAAATTCTCGTGTCACAGTTTTCGTTGCCATACTCCTCCGAAACGGCTTGACCGATTTTGATGAAATTTTTTGTGCTTATCCGGTATCTATGAGAATCGGCCAACATCTATTTTTCATCCCCCTAAATGTTAGGGGTAGTCCACCCCTAAATTTTTATTTTTATTTTTTAGACAAAATTTTTAATTTCTCTTTTTTTATGATACAACATACAAAAATACATACAATCCTCAATTTTCACCCTTCTACGATCAACCCTTATTTTTTAATAGCCATTTTAGTAATTTAATCATTTTTCCTCTCCGGTCGAAAACTGATCAATCGTGGCAAAACAACGTTTGCCGGGTCAGCTAGTATATATATAATTTTCGTACATTTTTACATCATTTTTAAACGTTTTGCGACCATTTTGGAGGGGTTATATCCCCTGCGACCTCCTTCGGACCGCGCTAGCCTACACAGTTCCAACTAACGAATGAAGCATCGACAAGGTATGAACAATATGCCATTTGCCATTGAAAAAGCTACCCCTGCTAGGGTAGTCAATTTGGTTAATTCATTCTTATAAGGTATACTTCCCCACTGCTTTCATAAAAGTTTGATCAAAATCGGTTTAGTAGTTTTGTTTAAATCAAAATAAATGGAATACGTATGCTATTTAAGTAAACGATGTTACGTTTTATGCTTACAAAGTCAATTTTCTTTTATTTAGCGTCTTTATTGGGTATTAAATACATAAAAAAAACTCCAACAAATTGAGAATATCCATCTTTATTGGAAGTCGGTTAAAAATGTCACGAATTATATTTGCTTAAATAGTTTTTAGCGATCAAAAGTTATTTAAGATTATGTTTGTACATAATAAAACCATGTGAAAAATATTATTAGCTCGAAACTATCCTTACACGCGAAATGAGTGTGTGTTCTGTATATAATAAAGTCCCTGACGAATTAAGAACCTCATTTTATGGATGTAAAGAATGATATAGAACTGATATTTATTTTTTTAATTGTAGATACTTTTTAATTATGTGTTGTTAAACAGAATATATAATTTCATTGATCATTTAAATATTAAATATATGGTAATATAATATATAGTAAATGGCATTCAATTTATATATAATTGGATGTTGATAAGCAATAATGTGTCAACCCACAAAAAGTCAAATTTTGAGATATTGATGTATTTTGATACTACCTATTTAACATTATTTAAAAACATTTCAAGTCATCTAAACTAAATAAGTATGGAAAAAAGTTTCTTAACTCAATGTTTCGAATTTCAGGCGCGTTCCATATTTTGCAATTTATTAAATAATCTCAAATATTTAAGAACTTATTATTAGATAACATATTAAATAAAACTATCTGCTTTTGATTCAATATACATTTTATCAAAATAGAAAAGAACAGATGAATATATACATCTTCAGACAAATTTATTAAGAATAGGTTTGACATGTTTAAACGCTATTTTCTCAAAACGAAGTCCGTGTGGCTTGACACAGTATTGCTTATCAGCGTCCATATATAAGAGGAATAAAGAAAACCCGCTGCGGCGCGAGCGCACTTTAACGCCATTTTGTTTTCCCCAGAATCAATATTGCTTTTTTAACATTTTTCTCAGCCATTATTGTTGTTTATATTACCTTTATTTAAATAAAAAAAAATCAAAACATATATCAAACATTAATTAACAAAAACTATATAATTTATCCCACAACATACACCAAGAGTGTAGTAGCTTTAAAAGCGTTAAAAGCTCAGAAAACGTATATATTAATGTTGGTCTTCCAGTGTGTCTTGAAATACTATGTAGAGGTCAACTTATAATTGTTACCCGCCTGGCCTACGTGATCTCGTTAAACCACGTTTAAATGACAATGTACGAGAGTTAATCACAATATACACACAGATTCTTTCATATAAACACATCTATTGTTATATATAATAATAAAAATTAACATATTATAAAAAAAAAAAAACATTTTTCACTCACCGTTTTTACGATCAGTCGAATTTTCGTACCATACAGTATTAATTTTTTAACACTTCACATAAAAATCAAATTAGAACACAATTTAAAAAAAAGTTTAAAAAGAAGTATTTAAAAAAAAACCCCACGACATTCACCGGCTGTAAAGAGAAAGGTTATGTTTTACAATCGCGATTTGACAGCAAACATGTCATTTGCACAGATTAAAATATTATAGATAAACACATCACATTCATAAAAATAAATATTAAACCATTCAAAACAATTAATTAAAAACTTATTAATAATAAAATTACACATTAGTTTCATTAAATGTGTGAATTTATTAATATCAAGATCGAGGTCCTTGAACTTTGGATTCGCGCCAAAATGTTGTTCAAGTTTTTTTTTTTTTCAACTATATACACAGATATTTCTTTTCGTCCAGAAATTAAAAAGTGTTTTAAACTATTTTTTTAATATAATTTAATTAAATAACATAATAAATAAAAATAATTTAACGTGCGAATCTCAATGCGTTTGGATTGTGACTGGCGGGACTTGTCTTGAATATTAATTAAAACATTTTTCCTGTTTCTTTTTTGATAATATTATTTCATTCAATAGTCCATTGTGTTCTTTTTTATATAAATCATGTGTCATGATACGAATAAATAAATTATTACGATTTTCAAAAGTAACATTGAAATTTTTAATCTAGTTTTTTTTTTTATAACATCGAGTGTTTGAGCGCTCTTTTACAGATAAGATAAACTCTATAGGACTCGTTTATATGTAACATATTCAGTATTAGTAATATATTATGTACTGTATTTATATAACTAAGTTTACAATTACACCGTTATATTACTTATGAATTTATTAAAATAATTAATTACACAGTTAATTTGAGACAATGTTTCGTCGTCGTTGTTTACACATCCTTTAGAATAAATAAATTAAATTGAAGAGTCTGTTTGTAATTTCGAAATATCTTCATCTTCTATCATTATTATCATCTTTTCACTAAATTCATATTAAAGTATATACGATACTTACATCAATACCAAATTCTTTTAATATTTTTGTCGGTATGTCTGTTTGTTCCGGCAAATCTCTGAAACGGCTAGAACGATTTTGATAGGGCTTTCACTTACAGATAGCTACTGTTATAAGAAGTAACTTAAGCTACTTTTACCGTAGAAGTTTTATTTAATTAATTTAAAAAAATCTTCTTTACTGTAGATTACAGTCTTGTTATGAAATATGCTAAGAATTCCACAGTACTCGCGAACGGAATCGCGGGCACAGCTAGTCATTATATAATATTGGCTAGTAAATCACAAGAATCATATTATATAACTATATATATATGTTATAAGATGATGGATTTCGGCACTCAAGTTGCCGACCACTTTAGACGACGTTGCCTAGCAACCAGCTAGCGAGTTAGCACGGTGAAAAATCAAAATTCAAAATATATTTAAAATCAGGAATTTACTTCCTCTTTTTGGACGTCCAGCAATTTAATTTATTTTGTTTTTAAAAATTAAAGAAATAAAATATCTTTAGTTACCAAGACGAACGAACTTGTCAAAATTGGAAATGGAAACAGATTCTTTTGCATTGTATGGACGTAACATATTTAGACGCTGATAAACAATACTATGTCAAGCCACACGGACTTCATTTTGAGAAAATGACGTCTAAAAATGTCAAACCTATTCTTAATCAATTTGTTTGAAGAAGTATATGTCTTACCTTTACCCTTCTTTTCAATTTTGAAAAAAGGTAGAGTGAATTAAAAACAGATTCTTATAATAAAACTTTTATCTAATAATAAATTTTTGTAATATATGAGATTACTAGTTAGTGCTCGCGACTTCGTCTGTGATGCCAACGTACGTGTATGATGCCTACTAGTAGCTTAGTACAAAGACTCAGCCCGATTGGTTTAAAATTGACAAAGTTTAACGAACTTTCATCCCCTATTTCATCCCTTAAAATTAATCAAAATCTTAGCGGATGCCTACGTCATAACATCTACCTGCATGCCAAATTTCAGCCCGATCCGACCATTGGTTTGGGCTGTGCGTTGATCACTATGTCAGTCAGTCAGTCAGTCACCTTTGAGTTATATATATTTAGATTGTATATATTGTAAAAAACGGAACGCACTTGGTTCGAAACATTAAATTAAGAAACGTTTTCGTACTTATTTAGTTTTGATAACTTGAATTTTTTTTTAATAATGTTAAATTGGTAACGTATTAACAAAATACATCTCCGAATTTGACTTTTTGGTGGTTAATAGATTATTGCTTATCAGCATCCATTGCGTGTACCGTTAGTGTACCGATTTTAATGATGCTTTGATAGATTATTCCATAAGAGTAGTCCCATTTCAGTGGAGACCGGAAATCGTCAATAATACTCTAATAAAAGTAAATGACTAACGAGTCGGACCATCTGATCAAATGATCCACTATGGACATCCACAACACTAGACGCAAATAATATATTTTAACCGACTGCGTGACGCAAATGTGTTTATGTGAGTTTGTACCTTTGTGACACTATATAGACCAAACGCGCTTTGGACGCCATATTGCAAAAAATGAGAAAATAAAAATCGACGAACTATATCTGTACGCTGATAAGCAATGCTGTGTCAAGCCACACGGTAATGATTTTGAGAAAATGGCGCCTATAGATGTCAAACTCATTCTTAATACATTTGTTTGAAGGAGTATATTTCCATCTTTTCTTTTCTGTTTTGAGAAAAGGTATAATGAATTAAAAGCAGATTGATATTATTAAAAGTTTCATCTAATAATAAGTTTTTCTAATATATGAGGTTATTATATTTCAAAATATAGAACACACTACAATATTCGAAACATTAAATTGTGGAACTTTTTTCCGTACTTATTTCGTTTATGTTACTTTAAAAGTTTTTTAATAACGTTAAATACGGAGAGTTCGGAGATATTAATATATTCTGATAATATATATCATATATTATCAGAATACATTAATATCTCCGAATTTGATTTTTTGTGGGTTGACACATTATTGTTTAGCAGCATCCATATATATAATATTTGAGTTTGAATATTTCAATGAAGATAAAAAAGCAACAAATAGCAAACCTCAGCGTTTTTGCAGTCGCATCACCCTCTTTTGAGACAGTCGGTTGAAAAACAAATCCATTCAACGTTCTCAGAATAACAAAACAATAACTATATCTTAAATACAAACCACAAAAAAAACAACACGAAACAGATCCGTGGACACATGTTTCAACAGCTTAAGTCAACATTAACACAAGCATCGCGACTTCGCCCGCGTTATAATAATAGCAAAAACTACTTGAATTAACCGAGAAAAGACCTGAGATTGACTAGTGGTTAGAATACGCCAACAGATGGTCGTGGCTTCAAGCCCTGGCTAGCATTGAGTTTTCAAGTGTTAAATTTGTCGTTGTCAGATTTTCGCGATTATTATTCATTGAAATAAAACTATTTTAAACGGATTTAAAACGGATTTTAATCAGTCTACCCGTGACCACGAACGCTGTAAAGTGCTCGAAACGTCGGGATGATAAAAATAATTTATATACGCGATTTAAATCCGTTTAAAATAGTTTTATTTCAATGGTAAATTTTTGTTTAAATAATCATGTGCTCGGCGGTGAAAGAAAACTGGCCCATACTCCCTAATGGGGGGGCCCATTTTGGGGGGCGAATTGAGACTAATGCAAAATGCATTGAGACTGTATTCGTCTTACAAAAAAGAGCTATTCGAGCAATATGTATATAGTCTCGGAGCTCAGGACTCCCTTAGGGATGTATTTAAGAAGATAGATATTCTCACGGTTGCGTCACAATACAGTTACGTTAATATTTTATATATATTTCAAAATAGTGATGTTTTTCCTAAGAACAGTGACAGGCATTGTGTAAACACTAGAAAAAAAAACTTTTCATACCAAACTTTCGTTTTCATAAAGTCAGTTCATCGTTTCTGGGGTTTGGTATTCGCATCTATAATAAAATCCCGCAAACATTTGCCACTTAATAAGTTTAAAGCCTACGTTAAAAAATCTTTAATAAATATAGCATATAATACCAGACAAGAATATTTTGACGACAAAAAGGCGCGGATTTGCGAATTTTAAAAGAGTTACTGTCGAGTTTGAGTTTTTTGTTTATTTATATTTAAGGTCAATATAAAATATATTAGTACCAGTAGTTATCGCGATAGGACCCGTTATATTAAATATGAATTGTATAAATCACGAAAGTTTAAAATGTAATAAATATGTTTATATTTTTAAATGATGTATACTTAAGATATTGTATATAATAATATATATTATTATTATAAAATTAAATTATTTATACACCGTTTTCACTTGGAAAATCCATTTTTATCAATATTGTTAGTTACGAGGTATCACATAAAGAACGAGGATTTATTTCTTCGATCATAATGCAAATCCTACTGTATTAAATTTGTTTTTCTGTTGGTCACTTCGTTAGAAAAACAATTTTTAACAAATAGACAATAAATCATAACAGAAATTTATTAGAATTTTAAACAATTAAACCACAGACATGTATATGTTTTCAAATAAATAAATAAAAATATCTTATTAATTCTAAGAAGTAATACAAAAAAGTATAGAGCAAAATAATAAGTATTATTAAGGGACATTCATTTTTTCATCTCATCATCACATCTCCTTTTTTTGAAGTCGGTTAAAAATAGGCGTTTGATACCATAACCCAGCTACAGACAATTGGTTTATAGCTTATAAAGATAATCCATCTGTCTGTCCTTCAGTTCGCCCTTCGCTGTGACTTCCGGTTGGTATCTCAAACGTTATAATCGTTACGCGAATTAAGAAAATTAAATTTATCAATCACATTATTTGAAAAATGTTAATGTTTTAATATTATAAAGAGAAAAGATTTGATTATTTGCTTGCAATGAATGAGCAAAACCACTAAATCGATTTGAAAAATTATTATTGCGTTGTTTAGCTCGTTTATTGAGAAAAATATAGGCTTTATCACATAACACTACGACTCATAGGAGCGAAGCAGTAACTATAAACGCGAGTGAAACTACCTAGAACCGTACCGCCACCGTAAATATACTGGTCATTTTAAATCATAGCTTTATATTTACGAAAACATCTTTAATTATATAAATCATCTTAATTACTTCTCTTTATTCTTCTTTCTTCTTTCTTTATTTTGTTTTGTGGCTTTTAGTTGTGCCAATTGTGCACATATTATTTCGCCAATGTCACGTGGAGTGAAGAAAACACGATGGACATTGTTCGGTGGGGTCGAGTATCCAACCTTAATTAAATTTGGAAAACACCTTAAAATAGTGTGAATTTTATTATTAGTCCTTAACCTAAAACAACACGAATATAATTAAATAAATTAAATACACGTCATTATATAAATATTTATAATTTAATTAAGACAATCACACACTTTATTTACAACTTAATTTTATTACTTTTTATTTACATAAAAACGGACACATTGGACTAAACACAAACATTAATAAACAGTCAACATTTATATATATTAAAGTCCCTCGCACTTTAGCAGGAAGGACGTCATAGAGGGGATGAAGAAGTCTAGGACAATTAAATAAGATGTGGGATGGGGAACCTTCGTCTAAGCCGCACTTCTCTTGTTTCCTGCGCGCTACGCTGCGCCTCATTGTATCCGAAAATAAATAAATATCCGAATTAATATATAAATTCCGAATTTTATTCAAATCAAAGTAACTACATATTACTAAAGTGATAAACGCAAATTTTGCCTTATACTTTTTAATAGCAATCTTAATTGATCTGACGTTTAGTAATTTTATTTCTTCAGGCGTTTTTAATTTAGCATTATGCAATAAATTTACAAATTTTACAAGCTTTTACAGTAATATAATTATGGATATGTTATAAGCTCGTGGATTTTGACATCCAGGATGCCGATCACTTTGAATGATATTTCCTAGCAACCAGCTAGCAACTGAGTACGACAGACGACAGTATATAGACCCACAAGACGATGTTGTCAAAGTGGATCTTGGGCAGGGGCGTAACTATAGGTTGACAGGGTCGGCAAAAATCCACAGGCCCCAGATCTAAGGGGGCCCTGGCCAATAAAAAAAAACCTTATTAGTGAAAATCTTATTAAAAATTAATTGTTACTTTATTTTAAATAAGTACAGACTTATGTATGCTCTTAAAAATTAAACTTAGCAGATATTTACCTAAAATGCACGCAGTATTATTAATAGTTTTGGATACTTAAGTGGTTCATTAAAATTAAGTTATAACGATTATAAGTGGAGGCTCCGTCCAAAGAATTTGCCACGGGTCGCAGATGGTATAGTTACGCCTCTCGTCTTGGATACAGATCTTTAACGCCTACCAATATGAGCGTAATATATCTTCACAAAATATCCTTGGGGACAGACTGTATATAATAAAACAAAAACACATTATAACATAATCCATTTATTTACATTTTACAAATAAATCTATTGTATTTAAAATATATACAAATATTGGGTAACAACGAATTTATTATTACAAACATATATACAAAAATAGAAAACAATTTTAAAATATAAAATTTATTGAGTACTTGCTATGGGCTCGACAAAATAGAGCCCAGCTGTAGCCTACTGAGGTTGCCATATACATATTTAATATAACGGGTCGTATCGCGATAACTAATGGTAGTATTACCTTTTTAGTACGGGAAGCAATTGAAATTAAAAAGCACAAAACCTTCAATCGCGATGACGGATTTAAATTGTCGGCCGCTTATATAAATTAAACAAAAGTGAAGTACCTCGAACAATGTTCGCGCGAACCGATTGTGTTAGTGTAGTGTGCTCCCAGCATAATAATAACGGTAAAGACAATATTAATATTGTGAGGGTAGCCGAAGAAAACTCGTGCACTCGTCGCCGGAGGGCGCGCGGTACACCAGTCAGCTCGTGATACGAATGTAACTTCGTCGAAACGTCGGGCAATAAAAAGGTATTACTACCATTAGTTATCGCGATAAGACCCGTTATATTAAATATGAATAGTATAAACCGCGAAAGTTTACAATATATAATTAATTACAAGTTTATTATTTGCACGACAATTCAACTACTTAAAGAAATAAAGAAATTAAAAAAAAATACAATTGTTTAGTCATTTTCAGAAGACCAAAAAAAGATTTAAAAAAGCAGAATAACATATAGAACTATCGGATTAATATTTATAATATTCCCAGCGGGATGAAAACTTACTAACACTAAATTTTTCATTTGCCACTTAATAATTTTAAAAAATCTTTAATAGATAAAGCATATTATACCATACAAGAATATTTTGACGACAAAGAGGCATGGATTTGATACGCGTTGATTTTCTATTCGGATAACATAATTAAAATGTATGGTGGCTATGAAAGGTTCATCACCACACATTGGGTTTGAAAAGTAATAATTATGTAATTAGCAGTGGACTGTATTTTTTGGTGTTGTTGGGCGAAAGAACAATAAATTTTAAATATGGCCGACCCCTGCAATAACTTAAAAAGGAATATTTTTGGATTTGCCAGCTACGATGCGGATTTTAAATAAAACAATAGGGATATACGTAGCTGGGGAAAATATTCAACAGCGCACTTACTTGGGTTTCCAGTTTTTCCTTGTTTTCGTCCTTGGTATGCAGAAGGGGCCCAGCCGCGGCTGGTAAATTGATGTTAGTGCTGATGTATTCACCTAGCTAGGTCTTCGTACTGGTTTGTGTATAGAACACATTTAACTATTACACTTTATTGTCTTTATAAGTAGTTTTCACCAACTTTACTTATGTTTTCAATTATTTTTTAGGCGCACGCGTTGCGTGCGTTAGCGGGAACAGAGCGCGAGAGAGGGCGCTTATGATTTTCGTTAGAATCGAAATGCGGTGTGCGACAAGGCGCGCAATAAAAAAAGTGTGCGTGTTGAAAAGGATGGGAAAATAGGAAGTTATTGCAGTGAAATTTTGAATATTCAGTTTAACAGTCAAACGAATAACTATATTTATTTTAATTCTAAACAATGTAATAAAAATATATTATGTATAAATGATTTTAAAAGAATTACTATCTAGTTTCTTGCCGGTTCGTGTCGGTAGAGACTACATTCCGAACCGGTGGTAGCTTTATAAAAATCTAAAAAAAAAGACATGTAACTTGACGATACGAAAGTGCTTTAAAAGCCCATTTGAATAAAGTATATTTTGAGTTTGAATTTGAGTTTATAGAAAACCGTACTTTAAACTAATTCTTTAACTTTTATCTTCTACTAGCTGGTGCTCGCGACTTCGTTTGCGCACAATTTGTTTTGATTATAATGGCTTACTCATAAAAGGTAAGCTGTCCTTTTTTTTGTAGTAATATTTAAGATAAACATTTTCATTGTACACTACAGAGGTGTAACTGTACCGGTTTTTACAACGCACGCCAGAATAGCTCGCAGATGGCAAGATTTTTACTACTAATTTGACACTTATCTTAATATTTTGTAGAATTCACTGGAATTTATCAAAATACTTTCTAACGCATCTCCTACGTCATAGCTTTCCATCTATGCAAATCTCAGAACCCTAGCGGTTTAAAATTGACAAAGTTTCATATAAACTTTCATCCCCTATTCTATGTCCTTAGGGGTAGAATTAATAAAAATCCTTTCTCAGTGGATGCCTACGTCATAACATCTACTTGCATGCTAAATTTCAATCCATCCAGTGGTTTGTGCTGTGCGTTGATAGATCACTATGTCAGTCACCTTTGAGTTATATATATTTAGATTAACTTTATACAAACTTATATGTATTTCCAATGGAATATTTACACGAGGAGATATTTATATATAGAAACAAGCAATAAAATAATAATAACATAATAATATGATCTCGGAAACGGCTCTAACGATTTTCATATCATGTAGCATGCAAGTGGTTTCAGAGGCAGGACAGTAATCTCTGAAAGTACTGCTCCGATTTGAAAAAAAACTTTTTGCGTTGGATAGACGATTTAGTGAAAAATAGGCTATATTACATCACGCTACGACTCACACGTCTCACGAAGTATATGTGTACTATTTAATTCAATTACAGGCAACATGATTTAGATAAAAGCTTAAGGCCATACAATCAATTCTATCCAGTCTATAAAAGTCGAGACACGGGTATTGAACCCGGGTAATCCGGGTACAGCGCACCATTTCCCGGTACTAATTACGCCGGTTATTAAATACATGCATTTCAATTGCGGATGTATTATTTGAACAGGACCACCGCTGTCGCCCTGAAAAAAAATCATTAGTTTTATTTAAAAAATTCGCAGTGGACATGAACACGTCAACCACGATCGATTTTTTTATTAAAATAGCCGGTCAGCCCCTATTAGGATCTTATGATGCTATGTAAAGAGTACAGAAACATCATAAACCTAGCATATACCCGGTTATACCAGGGGCGGATTGCCAGTCCAGTCATTATATTTTACTGATTTTTACACATAGCGTTTAACATCTGACCTTCGCAACCTGAGGGCCAGTAACCATTTAGACTCGAATGACCTCCCTGCTAAGAGTAACGATTATTATCAGGTGATTGTGATCTAAGAGGCACGCTGACTCACAACACAGACCAGACCTAGAAACAAATATTTATACAATTACAAATATCTGCTCCGAGTGGGGATCGAATCCGCAACCTGTCGGCTTTAGACGTACAATACAGTAGTGGTACTGCACTACACCTGAGAGGTCGTCAGGGTTTACAGAAACAACAAAAACATAAACCACGACAAACATCCATATGACCAATAAATATATTTTCCGTAAACTGGGATCGAACCCGCGATCGTTAGTGCGTTAGTCAGTTGCAGTGACCACTACACCAAACTGTCTGTCTGTGTTTTTGTGTGTCCTGCCTGTGTTCGCTCCATAACACTAACCTGACAAGAATCCTTTTTCATGGTCCTGTGGCCATAACATAATTGGGTGTTCCTATCAAACCCCCGAGGCATGGAACGGATTTGAAAGTTTTGATAGCTTTCGAAGCATTCGTCAGCGGAGAACTTCTGAAGAACTACCTGAAAATAAAATTTAAAAATCTATTTATACAACCTATTAAGATATAATCTAAAAATGAACATTTTAAAGGAACTTCGACATGATATTCATTAAGACCATTTTCATAAGCCCCCACACGATACTTCTTCTGTAATTTTGTAATTTGGGGGAGGGGTGTATTCTGCTGTTTCCAGATGATACTGCAGCATCAGGTCAAGGTTACGCAACTATTTTATTTAAGTATCATTGAAGCTTCAGTATAGTAAATTTCAAATCAATCAGACCAGTAGAAGTGACTGAAATCATAATCCTTCTATGTTTGTGGAAAGAATGGTACTTTATTTTATGGTTGATGAAGGATGGATGGTTTAGTCTCCATCTTTTATTGGACCCTTGGAAAATTGAAATTAAAGAAGTAACCGAAAACCATATAGTCGATGTCGAAGCCAATATTCGTGGCATCTTCATATATTCATCAGCGTAGGCGTATATAAGGGGGGTTAGATATAAAAACTAGTTTACCTTTGTACATCTTGGTCTTACAACTGCCCCCCTCCCCTACAGGAAAAATTACCATAAGAACTATATTATATATATTATCTGTGGTTGAACTTACTTTCTGCAGATTATCAGGATTCGTAGCAGACTTGCTCTCAGTGATGCCCCATCCCGTGGCGTACACTTCTGTGTCGTTTATTGGACTACCGTCATGCAAGCAGGCTGGCACGGCAAATTTGTTTAAATACATACTGAAATTCAAATTCCTTAGATGTTATGATGCCCTGGTACTTTCACTGTCTCAGAATGTTTTTTTTATATGGATGCTGATAAGCAATAATGTGTCAACACACGTAAAGTCGAATTCGAAGATATTGGATGTATTCTGATTATTCAAAAAAATTTTCAAGTCATCTAAACTATTTTTAATTTAATGTTTCGAATATTGAAGGGTGCTTAATATTTTCCAATATGAAATAAACTTAATATCTTTCAAAAACTTATTATCAGATAAAAGTTTTTCTTATACCAATCTGCTTTTAATTCATTATACATATTATCTAAATAGAAACGAGATGATGGAAATATATCTTCGAATTAATTGGTTAAGAATAGGTTTGACATGCTTAGACGCCATTTTCTCAAAATGAAGTCCGTGTGCCTTGACACAATATTGTTTATCAGCGGTCATATATGGATGCTGATAAGCAATAATGTGTCAACCCACAAAAAGTCAAATTTTAAGATATTGATGTATATTGATACTACGTCACCTATTTAACATTATCCAAAAAAATTTCAAGTCATCTAAACTAAATAAGTATGGAAAAAAGTTTCTTAACTCAATGTTTCGTATTTCAGGTGCGTTCCATATTTTGCAATTTATAAAATAATCTCAATTATTTAAAAACTTATTATTATATAACATATTAAATAAATCTATCTGCTTTTGATTCAATATACATTTTATCAAAATAGAAAAATAAGATGAATATATACGTCTTCAAACTAATTTATTAAGACATGACATCTTTAGACGCCATTTTCTCAAAACGAAGTCCGTGTGGCTTGACACAGTATTGCTTATCAGCGTCCATATGCACTATACACATAATAAGAAATGTCATTGTATATATGCATCCCTATTTCTTTGGAACACTGTACAGGTTGAGTTTTTTAACTGGCCGTGGTGGATCAAATCCAAAACAATATAAGTTATAGCGAAAAATACTGAAGGGACCCTCGGAGCTGATTTTGATGAAACCTAAGACTGTATTATTAGGTTTTTGAAATATTTATTATCCTATCCAGGACTCGAAACGGCAGACTTTGGAAAAAAATATAGAGATTCACTTCTGGGAAGTAATA
Source organism: Hypolimnas misippus (assembly GCA_037950945.1). NCBI lineage: Eukaryota > Metazoa > Arthropoda > Insecta > Lepidoptera > Nymphalidae > Hypolimnas > Hypolimnas misippus. The sequence continues at coordinate 758,710 of JBBEEQ010000002.1, forward strand.
GAATACGGTAAACGAAAGGAAAAGCAATTTTTTTACAAAATGCTATTAATCAACGCTAGTTTACATGCATCATGACAGACGCGTTCGCGCAATGGTCACTACAACTGACTAAAGCGTTAACGGTTGCAAGTTCGATCCCCGCTCACGGCAAACGTGTGTATTGGCCATACGGATGTTTGTCGTGGTCTGGGTGTTTGTGTTAGTGTTGTGAGTGTTTCCGGACCCCCGACACAAGGTCATGAGATCTTAATGGGGGCCGTTGAGTGTGATGCGTAATTTGATGCGTTATCCTAAGAAGCTCCACAGAGTACGCCCTTGCTTTGTAAGAGACATGTCGTCCTGTAGTCCACGCGAATAAAGTCGCGGGCACAGCTATTATATAAATTCTTACGGTCTATCCGTCTCCAAAAGAGCGATGTCGTTGTAGCTAGATGGTGGCTTGTAGTCCGGATGTTTGTAAATCTGTTTTACATCGTACAGCGTCATATCCGTGAGTTCTTCTGACTTTTTGAGAAAAGCAATCCTTATTTTTGTCACAGCGCCACTGAAAAACATTTTTCTTATAATATTCTATTGTGATAACTCAGACATTTTGTTAAAAAAGGAATAGACTTCTTATATCAGTTAGTTCGATTTTAAAACTAAAAAACTGAACCAATTTCGATGATACTTCATCTTATCTGAAAGCATATTGTTTTCAAATGGAAATTAAATCAAAATCATTTTAATCAAGAGATTTGTACTTCTTAAACCCCTGCGATGGCCTTCCTCAGCCGGAAATGGAGAGGCCTTGGGATCGCTTGTGTATGCGCATCCCCTGCCTCCTGTGCAACGCTCAATTCGTGACTGGCGGAGCTCGTCACAAGAGGGCAAAAGGTGTTCTTGCTCTCCCTGCACCATTCGCTGGTGCGTACGGCAGTTCGAGGCCATCCCGGCTGCCGTCCTCCTCGGGGCCGTATGGAAACAGATGCGTGGGATCCCCATCTCACGCATCCACGGTCCGAGAGCGCGCTCTATTTACTCTGCCCCGGCCGCTGGTGGAGCTAGTAAGTCTCGCCTAATAAAGAATAGTTACCCATTTCTGCTGTACGTGCAATGCCCGGCGGTGAGCACGAATCTGTCACTCACTAGTATCCCAGCGCACTGCCATAATATAATTTTACTTCCGAATCCTAAATGAACCTGTGTGACAATGTATGTATACATTACTATATTCTATAATAATCTATTTATATAGAATAGAATAACTTCATTCGGAAACATACACAAAGAAAAACAGCAAATATAAACAATTAATTTCTCAATTATATAGAATTACAAACAAAATGAAAACAATAACAAAAAATAACAATTAAAGAACAATAAAAACCACCCACAACCACACCACAATGTGAAATTTGAAGATATTGATGTATTTTGATACTGCATCACCTATTTAACATTCCAAAAAAATTAAGTCATATAAAGTAAATAATTGCGGAAAAAAGTTTCTTAACTAAGTCTTTCGAATTTCAAGTTCCATATTTTGCAATTTATACAATAACCTCAAATATTTGAAATTTTTTTATTAGATGCTATATTAAATATATCAATCCGCTTTTATTTCATTATACTTTTAATCAAAAATGAAAAGGAAAAACGGTTAAAACTTATTCAAGCATTTATTAAGAATAGGTAAGACATCTTTAGACGCCATTTTCTGAAAACAAAGTCCGTATAGCTTGACACAGTATTGCTTATCAGCGTCCGAATATTTAAAAAATACACACAAAAACAAAATATTAATAATTAAACAATTAAAATTAAAATAAGACAAAAAATATAACTATAGATGTGTTGTACGCTTCAGATTTTTGTATTTTGGACGACGTTACAATCAAGACTGAGTATAACAGGCGAAAGTCTTTTTGGGAAAATAAGTTAACTGACGATCTTGTCAATATTGGATATGTGTATCGATTTTTAACGTTCAAATGTAACTTGTCATATCTATGGTTATAAAATCAGTCGTCCAGCTTTGTGGAACTTCTATGGGGCCAATCTGGAAGTATATCGTTTTCGAGTAGATAAACATAGATAAAAAAGTCCTTTAAGAACCTCCTTGTTTGGAGGTTAAAGTTAAATTACATCTTTAAATACTATACCATATGCGGGAATTCTCCTCGATAAGCGTCAACTCCACCAATGATCAAGCTCTCCGGCTTCCAACTGCAGCGGTTATCTCTGACCATACCTCCGTTTGGAGTCAGGCTTTCCTGGCATGGATATACCAGCCTGTCTTGATACTCCAGACATTCTGCAAAAACAATTACATTACAGTTATTTTTAGGGCTCTATACCCGAAGGGACCCGGGACCCTATTAATATATTAGGCATTATTAACGAAAATAAATTTGAAAGCAACGAAATATTAAACAATATACGATTTAAGCAGAGAAGGTAAATATTAAACAAATTTTTCCTCAAAGTAACGCGGGTGAAACTGTGGGACACATCTAGTAATTGATAAAATTGAAAAATCATATAAACTCCCAAAAATCTTCTCATCGAGACCATTACAACGAGCCCCGACACGACGATATTCTAAGTTGGTGAGGAGTCGTTACTGCTTCCAGATGCTGCCGCATCAGGTTTTGGAGCTATATTATTTTAGCATCATTGAAGTCACTATATGGACGCTGATATGCAATACTGTGTCAAGCCATACGAACTTCATTTTGAGAAAATGGAGTCTAAAGATGTCAAACCTATTCTTAATATGTTTGTTTGAATAAGAATTTATCCATATAATACAATTCTTATTTTTGTTTTATAATATTTTTTTAGTTAAAACTAACTTACTCTGAAGGGATTTTCTTATTGGGTCGGTGATATTATTGGCTATGGGATCACATTGGTCCTTGGGTTTCTCAGGCAGGCCACGCGGTGAATAATCCATCCTGAAAATATATACAGATAAATAAAATTGAAGTGTCTGTCTGTAATTTCAAAAAAACTTATTACTAATTGCATATGAAAGTATATACGGTATTAACTTAAAAAAATCGATATCGTCGGGGATAGTCTAAAACCGCGTAAATAGCTTTCACAATAAGGTCCATTTTTGCGCAATGGAAAATGCCCATAAGCCTTATTTTTATCAATAATGTGATTTAGTATTTGATTCAAATTTTAACTTTATAGCAAAGTTAGATACGCGGTTTTGAAATATCCCCGACGATATGTAAAACTTTTCTCTACATGAGTTATGTTAGTTATGAGTTAGGCTACTTTTTTTTTAAAGATTTTTTTAAACGATCTGATGTCGTTTTCTAAAATTCGTATAAATCAATAATCAATAAAAACCAAGATGGTCAGTGGTTAGAACACGTCGATCTCAAACTGTGATCACGAATTGTAAGCCCGTCTAGCACCGCTGAGTAAGTGCTAAACGTGTGAAGGAAAACATCGTGAGGAAACCTTCATGCTGGAACATTTCCTAAAAGACAATATTAAAAAAACTCCATCAACATTGGTTATACACAAACACATGTGTATATACAAATCAATCTTATAACACTCCTCTTTTAGGTCGTGGGTTAAATAACCATTGAACAATTAAAAGCCTATATAACATATGGACGCTGATATGCAATGCTGTGTCAAGCCACACTAACTTCATTTTAAAAAAGGACGTCTAAAGATGTCAAACCTATTCTTAATAATAATAATATCGCATCACACTCAACGGCCCCCATTGAGATCTCATAACCTTGTGTCGGGGGTCCGGAAACACACACAACACGAACACAAACACCCAGACCACGACAAACATCCGTATAGCCAATACACACGTTTGTCGTGAGCAGGGATCGAACCCGCGACAGTTAGCGCTTTAGTCAGTTGCAGTGACCATTGCTCCAACGCGTCTGTCTTAATAAGTTTGTTTGAATAAGTATTTATCCATATTTTCTTTTCTTTTTGATAAAAGGTATAATGAATTAAAAGCAGATTGATATATTTAATATATTATCTAATAAAAGGCTTTTAAAGGTATGAGGTTATTGTATAAATTACAAAATAAGGAACGACTTTAAATTTCGAAACTATTAATTAAGAAACTTTTTTCCGTACTTGTTAAGTTTATATGAGTTTATTTTTTATTGAATAATGTTAAATAGGTGATGCCGAATCAAAATACACCAATATCTCCGAATTTCACTTTTTGTGGCTTGACACATTATTGCTTATCAGCATCCATATATGAGCAGTAGTATATACACATACCATACACATGTGTAAAGCGAAAATTACATCTCTAAATTATATCTCGATACAAAACAACTCTATAACCTAACAGATACGTCGTAATAAAACTATTTTAAACGGATTTAAATCGCGTATATTAATTATTTTTATCATCCTATCGTGGTCACGGGTAGACTAGTCAGTCTACCCGTGACCACGAACGTTGCAAAGTGCTCGAACGTCGGGATGATAAAAATAATTAATATACGCGATTTAAATCCGTTTAAAATAGTTTTATTTCAATGAATAATAATCGCGAAAATCTAAGACAACGATAGATACGTCGTAAGTAGTTACGAAAGCTGTGAAGTCGAAAATAAGGACAGTAAATTTTTCCAGGTGTAAAGCAATTAGAAATAACTTATATATAAAACATAATTCTGGCCTTATTTGGATGCTGATAAGCAGTAATGTTAAACTAGAAGTTACTAGCTTATCTTTACTTCGCGTGAGTAATCATTTTTAAATATATATGGATGATGATAAGCAATAATGTATACCCACAAACATCAAATTTGGAGATATTGATGTATTTTTATATTACGTCGTCTCTTTAACATTATTCAAAAAAATTTAAGTCATCTAAACTAAATAAGTGTGGAAAAAAGTTTCTTAACTCAATGTTTCGAATTTCAGGTGCGTTCCATATTTTGCGATTCTTAAATTAATCTCAAATATTTAAAAACTTATTATTAGGTAACGTATTAAATAAAACCATCTGATTTTGATTTATTATACATTTTATCAAAATAGAAAAGAAAAGATGAATATAAACATCTTCAGACAAATTTATTAAGAATAGGTTTGACATCTTTAGACGCCATTTTCTCAAAACGAAGTCCTTGTGGCTTGACACAGTATTGCTTATCAGCGTCCAATTAGTTAAATTAACTAATTTACTTTTGATCGGTTTTTCCAACTGGCTTAGAAGATAATTAATATATAACGTGCGTATATATGCTATGTTTAATTGGTATGGACGACCGTTCTGGTGTGGTGCTGAATGTACCTCCAACGCGATCCCCGCTCAGGACTTCGCATTTGTATAAATATTTGTTCCTAGGTCTGGATGTTAGTCCTTGTGGGTCTTCTCACTGTGCCTCGGAGTGCACATAAAGCTGTCGGCCCCGATTGTTATTACAATCACCTGATAATGATCGTTGCTCGTAGTAGGAAAATTATTCTAGTTTAAATGGTCACTGGCTTGCCTTCAGGGGTTGAAGACGTCAGATGGCAATCGCGCTCTGTGTAAAAATGAGTAACTCGTCAATAACTGGACTAGAATAGAAAGCAGATTCTGGTATACCCGGGCAAATTGCTAGGTGTTTGATGTTTGGTATGTTCGTTTGTCTGTTCGACTGTAGCCTGTTAACGTTCAGAAAATCGCTGTAAAGTATTTAATATTGGTGTGTATCCTTCTCTTACTTCCTATATCTTTCATCCGTTAATCCCTTACGAGTTTGGTGCTCTTCTGCATCTTTAATGGGCATCAATGATTACTTGATAGCTGATTTCGTTTGGCGCTTTTTAATAAGGAGAAAAATTTGGTATGTGCGGAATAAACTCACTAAACAGACATTGATCTGAGAGTAAGACCTATAACTGTAATTCTCGTCTAAAACCGCACTGGACAGTACAAGCGCGGATCCAGCTACGCCGCCAGGGGGGGGGGGGTCACCTAGTTGTGGTCAAGTCGCAAGAAGTAATAATTTAAGTTTGATAATAATCGATACAGGTAAAAAGTTATCACTTCTTCTACTTCGATGGGTACATTTTTATGGACGTGGAGAAGTTCCAGTCCGGTTAAACGTTCTTCAATCATACAAATTATATTAAACTAATTAACACTTACATAAAATCTATATTGTGACAAAAAATATAAAAATCATGTTAATCATCATCGTGTTTAATTATTTTTATTGGATGCAGATAAGCAATAATGTGTCAACCCACAAAATATCGAATTCGGAGATATTGATGTATTCTGATAATGCATTTCGTACTTAACATTATACAAAAAAATTTCGAGTCGTTTGAACTAAATAAGTACGGAAAAAAGTTTCTTAATCAAATGTTTAGAATATTGTAGTGAGTTTCATATTTTAGATTATGCAATAATTTCATATTATTAGATTAAAATCTTTACTAGCCTATCTGCTATAAATTAATTATACTTTTTATCAAAATAGAAAAGAAAAGATGGATATATGCTTCTTCAAACAGATGTGTTAAGAATAGGTTCGTAATCTTTAGACGCCATTTTCTCAAAATGAAGTCCGTGTGGCTTGACACAGTATTGCATATCAGCATCCAATTAGTGCTCTACCAGGGACCTTGGATAGTAACATCACTAGGACAGTAAACAATTCAACTTACCTATCCTTAAATAGATTCAACATCGTTGTAGTCTTGACTTCCGGTTCAACGCAGCACACTATTAACTCAGTTTCGTAGGCACAGACCTTCAAACAAATGTTTTATTATATACATGGATGCTGATAAGCAATAATGTGTCAACCCACAAAAAGTCAAATTAAATTTCCTATTTAACATTATACAAAAATTTTCAAGTCATCTAAATTAAATAAATACGAAAAATTTAAAATTAATTGTTTCGAAAGGTTTCATGTTTTGCAATTTAGACAATAATCTTATATATTGGAAATAGTTATTGTTAGATAAAACACTTCACTATACCAATCTGATTTTAATTCATTATACTTTTATCAAAATGGAAAAGAAAATATATAAACTTATTCAAACAAATATATTAAAAATACGTTTAACATGTTTAGACGCCATTTTCTCAAAATGAAGTCCGTGTGGCTTGCCATAGTATTGCTTACAGCGTCCCAATTAAGACTTAAAAAAATTGTCTTCAAAAGAAAAACTTGTAGTAAACGAATTACTTGATATACTTATTACAGTTATTTTAATTTAAAAATCAAACTACTAAGCTGATTATAATAACAAAAAAAATTGTTAAAAAAATAATAAAAACCCAACTGCGTAACAAGACCATCTGCTACAACATCTTATGTCAGTTCTGTCTAAAAGCCTGTAAGTGAGATTCGTTTCTAACCAACTTTAAATTATTATAGATCACTAAAACATTGAAAAACAATATGAGAATTTTAAAAATAATTAAAAACTATATATGTAATGTAATTATATGGACGCTGATAAGCAATACTGTGTCAAGCCACACGAACTTCATTATGAGAAAATGGCGTTTAAAGATGTCTAACCTATTCTTAATAAGTTTGTTTGAATAAGTATTTATCCATATTTTCTTTTCTTTTTGATAAAAGGTATAATGAATTAAAAGCAGGTTGATATATGTAATATATTATTGAATAAAAAGTTTTTTTAAGCATATGAGATTATTGTATAAATTACAAAATATGGAACGCACTTGAAATTCAAACCAATTAATTGAGAAACTTTTTTCCGTACTTATTTAGATTATATCTGTCACACTACAAGAGACGCATTAAAACCACGTTGAACACGTGTCTAGCTAAACAGTGTTTAAGATTTAAACATTGCTGAAAATATTATCTAAATTGCTTAACAGCGAATAAACTCATAAAAAAACTTATTGATAAAATGTTATACGTTACATTTGACAGCTGAAATAGGTTTTAAACATCTATTAAACTCAGTTAAACGTATATTAATCTATGTCTAAAGCATGTTTAACTCAAAACTGTCTTAGACGCGCGTTTAACGTCTGTTTAAATCGTTTGTAGTAAGGCAGCAAGACTTCAATTTTTTTAAATAGGTGATGCAGTATCAAAATACATCAATATCTCAGAATTTGACTTTTTGTGGGTTGACACATTATTGCTTATCAGCATCCATATATATTTAAAAATGATTACTCACGCGAAGTAAAGATAAGCTAGTAACTTCTAGTTTCACTGCGCAATAGTTAATGTGTTTTCATGGGAATAAGTATACGCTCTAATAAAATATCGGAGACAAGATTAAATTAGCCACTTCACAAATTTAAAATTTTAATTAAAAAATCTTTGATAGAAAAAGCATACTGTTCAGTATATGACTACGTTAATGTTAAAGCCTAAATATTATTAAAACTAATTTACGATAATTACAACTTATATATATATATAAATAAAAAATAGTCAATATACGCGATTTAAGCCCGTTTAAATTAGTTTTATCATTGAGAGCATTTCAATTAGCACCAACACGATTCCTCAACCGATCATAAATTCTTTGGTGCCAAGTCAAACATTCGAAATCGGCGCACCGACTTCAAAATGATGTTGAGAATATTTATTTTTAATTTTTCGTTTTTTTTTTTTTTTGAGAATTTACTATGTACTTTAAGTTACGAATATAGTACGGGACAGTTTGTGATTTACCTAAGCTACAATATACTCATGTCAACTGCTTATCACCATTTACAAAATATTGCTTTTCCCGATCCAGGGCTGTTCATTATTGAGGAGTTCTGGTAGCGCGCTCTCGGCTCCACTTTACTATATGCATTTTGACGAGTATAAATTGATTAACAATTAAATTAATGATAAAACAGCGTGGAGTAATATTGCGTTGACATTCTCGCAGGATAACTGTAGCTAATTGTATCAAACAATATTGTACAAAAATATTTTTAAAAGAGTAACTACTGAGTTTATCGCCGGCTCTCAGTAGAGTCCCCACTCCGAGGCGGCGGTAGCTTCACGTGGAACTGACATCACAAATTTGTAAATAGACTCGAAAGAGCTTGTAAAGGCCGATTTGAATAAAGTATATTTTGAATTTGAGATTTTTATGGCATTATATTATTACGAAAATTGTAATAGAGGCCGATTTTTAAGTGCAAATTGTTGATATAAGGCAGTTTTTTAATTTTTAAATTAAGCGAATGTCTTGTTTATCCTGTATTCAACATAGATAGATTGTAACCAAAACTTACCGTGGGTTTCTTCATCATCCTAATTTCCCTGATGGCAGAATCGCATTGTCTAATTCCCTTACACACGCCATCGCCTTCTGGGGTCGTGCACTTATCACCTGCAAACACCATGTGATGCAACATCCACGAGATTTCAGAATTTAGAAAGATAACTGGACGCTGATAGACAATACTGTGTCAAGCCACACGGAATTCATTCTGAGAAAATGGCGTCTAAAGATGTCAAACCCATTCTTAATAAATATGATTGGAGAAGTATATATCCAACTTATTTCGTACTTATTTAATTTATATGACTTGATTTTTTTTTGAATAATGTAAAATAGATGACTCATTACATATTATTGATTAGCAGCATCCAGTTCTAAAATGTCTGGTTTAATTTCTAACCTATATCCAATCCATTGACCACTGTCAACACCACTGCGAATAAAATATACATTTTCATTTTGTTAATATTGTGTTTTCTTACGATCCATTAAAAACCTGAAAAATTATGAAAATAATATTATTACATAAGTAGCTTCCACCCGCGACTTCGTCCGCGTGGAATAGTCAGGGCTAATAATGCATTACTTTAGAACAAATTTGGTTAGCATAAAATAGGTTATAGTGAGCTAACCTTAAAAGATAGACGTATGCCGTCGCGGACTTTTTTTAGAACATTTAAATGAGAACAGTTCTGTCATACACGATTTTTGCGAAATTTTAACCGTTTACGCAGGGCACGCAGCGTAAGCTCTCTCAATAGGAAAATATGCCCAGATTTTGAAACATTCTGCATTGGTGCTCCGCTCCTTTTGGTCTTAGCGTGATAATATATAGCCTATAGCCTTCCTCGATAAATGGGCTATTTAACATTGAAAGAATTTTGCAAATCGCGCGTTCAAGCAAACAATCAAACAAACAAACAAAGAAACTCTTCAGCTTTATATATTAGTATAGATTGGACGCTGATAAGCAATGCTATGTCAAGCCACACGGACTTTATTTTGAAAAAATGGCGTCTAAAGACGACAAAGCTATTTTTAACTAACTGCCCCTCGTGGTTTCCCTCGCGTTTATGGATACTGCTTTTCTCCTATGAGTCGTAGCGTGATGTAATATAGCCTATAGCATCCCTAATAAATAAACTATCTAACACAAAAATAATTTTTCAATTCGAATCAGTAGTTTCTGCAATTAGCGCGTTCAAACAAACTCTTCAGCGTTATGATATTAGTATAGATGTTATAGATAAGTCAGTTTAATGACGTATGTATATACTTTTCTTTTATATTTTGATAAAAGGTGTAATGTATTAAAATTATAATGGTATAATGAAAAGTTTTATCAAGAAATAAGTTTTTCAAACGTATGAGATTATTGTTTAGTAACGTTGTCTTAGATTTTCGCGATGATTACTCATTGAAATAAAACTATTAATATACGCGATTTAAATCCGTTTAAAATATTTTTAGTGTATATTGCAAAATATGAAACACATTCGAAACATTTAATTAAGAAATATTTTTTCCGTACTTATTTAGTTTAAATTACTTTAAAAAATGTTGAATAATGTTAAACACGAGACGCATCATCAAAATACATCAATATCTCCAAAAAATTTTGTAGGTTGACACATTTTTTCTTTTTTTATTGTTTTCGCAGTGGAAATCTTCGAAAAGATATCCGATTCCTGGGGGGGACATCGAGTTAAGTAGAGATTTGTACCCACTAAAACCCCTGCGATGGCTTTCCTTAGCAAAGAAATGGAGACGCCTCTGGATCGCTTGCGCATGCGCATCCGCTGCCCATCCCTGACTCATTATTGCTTATCATACATTATGTATAAAATCCACTTGTTCTTTTCAGTCGTAATCTTGGTAACTTACAATTCGCTTTGTAAAATTTATAACCGAATTTAATGACGGACGTTCTGTATTTGACCTTGTATGTTATATACTTATACGTCCGCTATTTTCTCAAATATTACTTATCTAATTTCGATGGAGTTTTCTTTATTTATATACGTGTTTTGTAAGAATTATTGAGATGAGTTTGCTAGCTTATACCCCATTGTATCTGCGTCAGAACTTTAAAGTTGGAGCTTAGAAGAATGTGTCATGTCTGTGTATTATTTTTTTTAATATTTAGAATTGTTTTTTTGGACGCTGATAAGCAATACTGTGTTAAGCCACACGGACTTCGTTTTAAGAAAATGGCGTTTGAAGATGTCAAACCTATTCTTAATAAATTAGTTTGAAGACGTATATATTCATCTTTTCTTTTCTATTTTGATAAAATGTATAATGAATCAAAAGCAGATAGATTTATTTAATATGTTATCTAATAATAAGTTTTGAATATTTGATATTACGTTATAAATTTCAAAATATGGAACGCACCTGAAATTTGAAACATTGAGTTAAGAAACTTTTCTCCATACTTATTTAATTTAGATGACTTGAATTTCTTTTTAATAATGTTAAACAGGTGACGTAGTGTCAAAATACATCAATATCTCCAAATTTGACTTTTCGTGGGTTGACACATTATTGCTTATCAGCATCCATTTCATAAACACAGTAAATACGTGTGTATAGGTTATCTATACAAATAAATAAAATTAAAGTGTATACACAGTTACTTTAGAAACACTTTTTTTTTGTCTGTCTGTCTGTGGCTTGACCAATTTTAATTTCACTCACAGATAGCTAATGTCATAAGGAATAGTTTAGGCTAGTTTTGTTTTATAAGTTTTATTTAAAAAGAGTGTTACGCGAAAACTAAATTAAAACCAATGAAATAGTGAACATCCGATTCAAGGAGGGAAGGTAAACATCATATAAATACATTTTTCCTCAAATTAACGCAATTAAACAACGGGACAGAACTAGTCCACAATATTAGTTAAAACTTATCACTCTACAACAGACTTTAAATAGTTCATGATACTATGAGTAATAGTTTCAGAGCTACGTCACAACATACACACATAAAAGGATAATTCTACAATTTTCGACTTATTTGTTTTCGTGTTTTACGACGTTTTCATTACTCATTATTAATATCAATCTTATTGAATTATTCATGTCATAAACATGTATTATGTAACTATAAACATAATTGTCGACCAGTCGTCGTAATTCGACCATAATTGGATGCTGATAAGCAATAATGTGTCAACCCACAGAGTCTAATTTGGAGATACTGATGTATTTTGATACAGCATCACCTATTTAACATTATTCAAAAAATTTGATGTCATATAAACTAAATAAGTACCGAAGAAAATTACTTAATTGATTGTTTCGAATTTCAAGTGCGTTCCGTATTTTGCAATTTATACAATAACCTCAAATATTAAAAAAACTTATTATTAGGTTATTTATATTTAATATATCAATCTGATTTTAATTGATTATCCCTTCGGTGGTGGCAATATGTGTGCCACCGACATTTTTATGACTTTTTCCATTGTGTAGCACCAATACCTTAAAACTTAGTGACGCTGCGTAAAATGGAACATATGTATTTTGGTGTAAAAAAAACCACAGACCCATTTGACATAACGTCAAACAGCTGTCAAGTTGTCTTTTCAAATTGTATTTGAATTGTTATTTTTATTTTAACGAGTTTTTATTTTTCCGAGATACTAAATTGCTTCTACCAGTTAAAGGGTTATAGCTTTTATCAAGAAATAAAAGAAAAGATGGATATATACTTCTTCAAACATATTTGTTAAGAATAGGTTTGACATGTTTAGACGCCATTTTCTCAAAATGAAGTCCGTGTGGCTTGACACAGTATTGCTTATCAGCGTTCATATATTGATGTATTCTCATCATATGTCATGTAATTAATGATACTCATAAACTTTTAAAGTCATATAAACTAAATAACTAAGAAATAAGTTTCTTAATTTAATGTTTCGATTATTAAAATGTGTTCCATATTTTGAAATATACAATAATTAAAAAAAAACTAATTACTTTTGATTATACCAACCAACTTTTGATTATTCTACAATGTTTTGTAAAATATAATCCTTTTTTTGTATTAATTAAGATGTAAATAGTTTAATATGTAAATTTTATTTCTGTAATCATAAAAAAATACTTTTAGTTTTTTTTTCGTCAATGTCACATAGAAATAAATATTAAGAGTAAGGAAAATTATACCAACCTGCTTTAAAAGTAATATACCTTTTATCAAAATAGAAATGTAAAGATGGATATAGACTCCTCTAAACACATTTATTAAAAATAGCTTTGACATCTTTAGACGCCATTTTCTCAAAAGCAAGTCCGTTTGGGTTGACTCAGTATTGCTTATCTGCGTCAAGATATAGATATAGATTGTATACTTTCAGATTTGTCTCGTTTTATTTCAGCGAAGTTAAATCAGCAGTTTGGTTTTTAACAACTAACTCCGAGTTGAGAACATTACGTTCAAATAAATTCACTTAAACTTTTATCAAAATCAAAATGTATTTTATTTAAGTAGGCTTTTACAAGCACTTTTGAATTGTCAATACAGAAACAAAAAAGAAAACAAGAATTTAATATTGTTAATTTATCACCGGTACGGAATGTAGATTCTAACGAGAAGAATCGGAAGAAACTCGATAGTTACTTTACATTCAGAAACGGCTGTAACGATTTTGATGGAATTTAGTACCCACGCATGCTATTTAATCAATTATTCGATCGAGCTAGTTCATTTTTAGTAAACATCGTTTTGTCCGTGTTTTCAGACAGTAAAAAATTGGTTTTAAATTTTATATCTATAGTAATATAATATATATAAAGCTGATGACATTTTTTGTTTGTTTGAACGCGCTAATCTCAGGAACTACTGGTTCGAATTGTAAAGTATTTTTATGTTAGATACTTTATTTATTTCGGAAGGCTATAGGCTGTATTACATCACGCTACGACTCATAGGAGCGAAGCAGTGACCATAAACCGCAAGAGACATCTAGTTTACTAAAAAATCTAAGTATAATTTCTTAAACAGCAGGATTTAGAAAAAAAAAACGATTAAATCTCGGCCAACTAGGTAATATGTATGTATTACATATATGTAAACCGGTATAACTACAATATGTTAAGAAAACAACTAAGGTAGACCGGACGCCATACACGCCATAAGTTGAGATCACGATTAAAAATTCCATAAAAAATTATGCAGTATTAAACGTATGTATAATAAGAACCGGTTCATAATCTGTGTAGATATCGCTTAACATTGTAATATATATGTTTTGATAAGCAATACTGTGTGAAGCAACAGACTTCATTTTGAGAAAATGGCGTCTAAACATGTCAAACATATTCTTAATAAATTTGTTTGAAGAAGTACATATTTTCTCTTCTACTTTAATATAAGGAATAATGTAATATAATGTATAATTAATGTTTTTTTTTTTTAATATATTAGATGATAGTATATTGCAAAATATGGAACACATTTCAATAATCGAAACATTAAATTAAGAATCTTTCTTATTCAATATACAAGAATTTCATATTTTTAAAAAACTTGTCATTAGATAAAAAAAAAATATAACACCAATGTGATTTTAATTAATTATACCATTAATCAAAATATAACTGAAATGGATACTTCTTCAAACAAATTTATGAGAATAATACATTAACAATAATACTTTTATATAAATAACTGGTCAAGTGCGAGTAGGACTCGCGCACCGAGGGTTCCGTACAAACTTATAGAAATCTATAAGTTTGTACGGAAACCGTACAAACTTATAGACTAACCCATCTAGGCCATTTGTGGTCTTCATCATCAGTTCCAACATAAGTTACTATCAAAAATACCTAAATCGGTATACGCTTGCCTATAATATTTGAGGAGTTCCCTCAATTTCTCCAGGATCTCATCATCTGATCCTGACCTGAAGACCTTGGAAGTATACCTTTTCAAACAAAAAAAAAATTTTTGAAAATCAGTACCCAAATGGCGGCCTAATCGGCGAACAAACATAAAAAAAAAGGAGTGCATTCAATTCGACCTTGTATTTACAAGGTCGAATTGAAAGCACTCCTTTTTAGAAGTCGCTTAAATATAATCAAATATTATGTAAATATGGATCACGTCCCAAAAACTATTTTGAAACTACTTAGGAGCACTTTAATTTAAAACACGATCATGGATGCAATCCATGGAAACACAAAATTTTATTTTAAGTACTAATACACCTTATACTTTCAAAAAAAAAAAAGTTATAGCGCGATTCAGGATACACCTAGCGCCATCTCTTGACAATTTCAATGAACTAACTTGTTGACTTTGACATTAACAACATAATTATATTATATTTTATTCTCGTTTTATTTTTATTTATATTCTACTTCACTCCACTACCCCTGCACTACGTTCGTAAAATATTTAGATTTACATTATCAATCAAAATATCGAAATATATATTAGTGTTGCCAAGACGAAAATAATTAGTCCTTAATTCGAACAAAACTAATTGTTTATTTATAAATAACTGATTATATTACTAATAACCAGAAGACTTATATGTGTAGATAAATAAGTAAATTAAGTAACTCGATCTGTCTGAATTTAATTTTAAAATTTTCGTACTAAGTCAATACGAGTACTTAAATCAAATCGTTCACGCGATTTGATTTAAGTACTCGTATTGACTTAGTACTCGTAATTGCTCTTATATTGAATGTTAATTACGTAATGACGTTATAAATCGACGATAAAACTTTTAAATGAAAAGTTTATTTTATAATTTTTAGCACGTTTAAATAATAATTAAAATAAAAAATTTTATTTATCGAGCAGAATTATATCACAGTTAATGTCATAATGTTGTAATAGATGGCATTAGCTGTACGCTGCATCGCGCTATCATTTTGTTAGCTGCGATATATAGATTGCATTGCGTTGTTTATAAAGGTTTGCTGCTTTTTAATGTTTTCGTATTGATACAAATTTCTTCTCAGTGTTTGTAAAATTGTTTTTTTACCATGGTCAACTTCTATGTTAATTTGTTACAAGTACATATAATTTTAATTCTAAGATAAATATATTTTCCGCTTGATCAATTTACAACTTGATACATTTACGCGTTCCTGAGAAAAAGGTTGAAAGACAGACGTACAGACTGAAAGACACACGAACAGAAATTTACAGTTTTCGGATTTTTTCCTTTATGTTTACTAAAGGACCTTGCTCCTGGCCAAATTTCACAATGCTTGGTCAATGGGAAGTACCCTATAGGTTTTGATTCCCTTGCGAAAACGTTAAAAACGCTATCATACTTAAAATATGTGATATAAATTACCGTATCTTTTGATTGCGTTAATTTAGAAGTTTGATTTTTTCACAGCTCTTAGTAATTACAACTCTGAGTACTTGACGTTGAAAAAAATTTGTTACCTTCACGCGTTTCTGAGAAAAAGGTTGAAAGACAAACTTACAAACAGACAAACATACATACAAAAATTTACAGTTTTCAGATTTTTTCCTTTATTTGTACCATAACATCTTACTTCTTGCCAAATTTCATCGCGCTAGGTCAATGGGAAGTACCCTATAGGTTTTGATTCCCTTGCGAAAACGCTAAAATGGTCAAAATATACGACATATTTTCCATTATCTTTTGATTGCGTTGACTTAGAACTTTAATATTTTCACGGCCGCATGTCATCGTAGACTTGAGTATATGATATTAATTTCAACATGATACGTCCCTGCATTTCTGAGAAAAAAGGGTTGACATCCCGACAGACAGACAGACAGACAGACAGACAGACAGACAGACAGACAGACAGACAGACAGACAGACAGACGGACAACAAAGTGATCCTATAAGGGTTCCGTTTTTCCTTTTAAGGTACGGAACCCTAAAAACGATTCAGTAATCGAATCAGGTAAAATTATTCGAGTATGTAATAAAATAACTACATCCGTGCAAAGCGGGTCGCTAGTCAATTATATAATGCTTAAAAAATAAATAACGACATTGTTAAGTAAAAACTTAAAGGTATATAAAAATAATTAAACAGTCACTATCTATACTAATATTGTAAAGCTAAAGAATTTGTTTGGTTGTTTGCTTGAACGCGCTAATCTCAGGAACTACTTGTCCGATTTGAAAAATTCTTTCAGTGTTAGATAGCCCATTTATCGAGGAAGGCTATAGGCTATATATTATCACGCTAAGACCAAAAGGAGCGGAGCATCAATGAAGAATGTTTCAAAATCGGGGGATATTTTCTTTTTGAGAGAGCTTACGCTGCGTGCGCTGCGTAAACGAATAAAGTTTCGCAAAAATCATGTATGACAGAATCATGTTCCCCTTTAAAAGTTCTAAAAGTAAGTCCGCCCTTTTATATACTTGATTCGAGTAGGCTTTTTTTGAATCGTCAATACAGAAACAAAAAAATTAATTTAGTGAATTTACCACCGGTTCGGAATGTAGATTCTACCGAGAAGAACCGGCAAGAAACTCGATAGTTTTTTGAAAAGTTTTACAGTAGGTACAAACCTTTATGAGTTACAAATATATTAAACACCCTGTGTGAATCCAGCTTGTACTAAATCCAAGCTTCTTTATCATCTATATGGATGCTGATAAGCAATAATGTGTCAACCCACAAAAAGTGAAATTCGGAGATATTGATGTATATTGATACTGCATCACCTATTTAACATTATTCAATAATAAATACAGTCATATAAACTAAATAAGCACGGAAAAAAATTTCTTAATAAACTGTTTCGAATTTCAAGGTCGTTCTATATTTTGTACTTTATACAATAATCTCATATATTAAAAAAAAACCTTTTTATTAGATGTATTAAACATTATATTAGATAATGTATTAAACATATCAGCCTGCTTTTAATTCATTATACCTTTTATCAAAAGATATAAGAAAATATGGATAAAAACATATTCAAACTTATTAAGAATAGGTTTGACATTTTTAGACGCCATTTTCTCAAAATGAAGTTCATGTGGCTTGACACAGTATTGCTTATCAGCGTCCATATAATCTTGAATAGAATAATATGCTTTAGCTATTAAGGAATTTTTAATATGTACTTTAAATTTATTATTTGTAAACTGAAACACTTTCTGCGGGATTTTATTATAAATAATACTTTGCCCCAACAAGGTAATTGACTTTGCGGAGTCGAAAATTCGGCGTTATAAGTTATTGGCTATTATAGGCTATATTACATCACGCTACGACGCACAGGAGTGAAGTAAGGAGCGCGGTAATAAATGTATATGTTATAATAACTTTATTAATTAAAATTTTTGTCAACGAAGTGTTATTATTAATTTTTAAAATTATTAGATAAATGTTTCGGGGTCGTGTTATTATATGAATTAATAATTATTATACTCAATAATCTATATGTAATAAAATTGACGTGTCTGTTTGTAATTTTAAATTAACTGCTTTTCATTAAATGCATATAAATGTATATACGGTACTTATATCAAAAATCATTTTTCAAATTATTGTCTGTCTGTGTGTTTGTGCAGGCTTATCTTTAAAACGGACAAATTTTGACGGGACTCTCATTCGCAAATAGCTAATGTCATGAGGAGCAACTTAGACTCTTTTGTTTCAGATTTTTCTTTTTATTTAAAAAAAGAACTAATCCCGCGCAGAAAAATTTCTGTTACATTCATACTATTTCATGTTTTACGTATTTATATACGCTGATTAGCAATACTGTGTCAAGCCACACGGACTCCATTTTGACAAAATGGCGTCTAAAGATGTTAAACGTATTCTTAACAAATTAATTTGAAGATGTATATATACATTTTACTACATTAAGAAATTCAGGAAGTATACCCTTTAAACAAGAAAAGGATTAACCGAATTAGTCAAGCGGTTTTCGAAAAATCCGAAAACATAAAATAATCTATATACACTAATAAAAAAATTTTAGTGTCCGTTTGTAATTGCAAATGATCAGCTTTTAACTAAATCCATATTAACTGAAAGGGGTAACTGTCCCTTGCGGCTTAACTCACGTTTATGGTTACTGCTTCGCTCCTATGAGTCGCAGCGTGATGTAATATAGCCTATGACCTTCCTCAATAAATAACCTATGTAACACAAAAATAATTTTTCAATTCGAACCAGTCATTCCTGAGATTAGCACGCTCAAACCAACAAACTCTCCAGCTTTATAATATTAGTATATATATACGGTACTTACATCAGAAACACATTTTTCTTAATTTTTGTCTGTCTGTCTGTCTGATTGTTCCGGCTAATCTCTGAAGCGACTGGAACGATCTTGACGGAACTTTCACTCACAAATATCTCGTGTTATAAAAGGTAACTAAGGCTACTTTTATTCTTAAAAACTATATTTATTTTAATGAATAAATAAAATAATTATTTACGCGAAAACAAAATTGATACCAATGAAATAGTGAACAATATCCAATCGAAGTTGATAAGTTAAATATCATATAAATAAAAATGTCTTCAAATTAACGCGGTTGAAACAGCGGGTCACAGCTAGTAAATAAAAAAAAGGAAAATTGAAAACTTTCTTTTTCGGAATCGACTAAAAATAATCATGAAATATCTTGTAATTTTTTAATTTTCCACTCTCACTTTTTTATGTTTTATTTTAATCGTAGTTCATAAGTTTTGTTCAAACTTTTCTATCTTCTGGCCATTATTATGTAATCGTAATCAAGTCTGTACGATGTGCACTGATTCCCAAAATACAGATTCTATTTTAGAAAACGGGGACTAATTTTGTAGTTGACTATTGTGTGAATAAATAAAATCACTTATTTACCTTAAACTATATACTAACACGGCACTACAGAGTGAACTGGCGTTTGAATGGTAAAAAACAATTATATATTAATGAAAAAGCTTAAATGACTCGTGAATAACATAATACATATGACTATAAATATTAATATTTATTAACAAAAAAATTACTAAGTTATGTATTAATTTACTAGCATTTTCGACGACTTCGTCTGCGTGGAATTCAGTTATAAACGCGTTCACTTTTGCAACGCATTCCTATAGTATACCTAAATACAAAAAGGCTTTTTTAATCGGCTAAGGAATGACGGATTACTTAGATTTAGCGTTTTTATAAATAAACTAGCCGTAACTCGCGACTCTGTCTGCAACTCACTGTATTTTTATTACTTGTATCGTTTTAAAGGTTTACAATCACTTCACCTCACACATACGGTTTTTACGATCGAGCAAAAAATAAACGAGAATTTTCAACAAGTATTTAATAAAAAATCGACAACTCGACTGCATAACAGAACCATCTGCAGTCAGCACCGTATCAACATCAGTTCTGTCTAAAAGCCTATAAGTGAGAAGTGTTATTGACCAAATTTAAATCGTTATAGAACCTAAACGGTAATTCAGATTGAGAAACGATATAAAAAACCTTAAAATAATTTTTAAATACCTACTCAAAGATACCCACTTGAAATAGTTTGAAATTTTCATTTTCTTTTCCGCACTACAGCATTCAAATCGGCCTTTTGATTTTTGAAATTTTTTATACTTTCTATGACATCCGCGCTGTTATGACGAGTCACTTGTCAAAATCGGCTCACGCGTTCAGTCGTAATATGCCACAAAGATACAAACCCACGTTCATACACTGATAAACATATTTACCTTCTTTGCTTTGGGTTAAAGTCCCGCAAACAGTTTTACATTTGCCACTTTTTGATTTTGATACTGCTCGTTTAGTATACTTTAGTTACTTTCACAGTGTCATGTCTTATGGTATATTACTTTGGGGTAATGCCAGAGACATTGAGACTGTATTTGTCTTACAAAAAAGAGCTATTCGAGCAATATATAGTCTCGGAGCTCGAGACTCCCTTAGGGATGTATTTAAGAAGATAGATATTCTCACGGTTGCGTCACAATACATTTACGTTAATATTTTATATATCTTTCAAAATAGTGATGGTTTTCCTAAGAACAGTGACAGGCATTGTGTAAACACTAGAAAGAAAAAAAAACTTTTCATACCAAACTTTCGTTTTCATAAAGTCAGTTCATCGTTTCTGGGGTTTGGTATTCGCATCTATACTAAAATCTCGCAAACAGTTTTACATTTGCCACTTAATAAGTTTACGTTAAAAAATCTTTAATAAATAAAGCATATTATACTATACAAGAATACTTTGACGACAAAGAGGCGTGGATTTGATACGCGTTAATTTTCTATCCGGATAACATAATTAAAATGTAATAAAAATACATTATGTATGAATGATTTTAAAAGAGCTACTATCGAGTTTCTCGCCGGTTCTTCTCGGTAGAGACTACATTCCGAACCGGTGGTAGCTTTATAAAAATCTAAAATGAAAATATGACACGTAACTTGACGATTCGAAAGTGCTTTAAAAGCCCATTTGAATTAAGTATATTTTGAGTTTGAGTTTCAGTTTGCGTCGCGCAATAGAGTAAAATAATAAGTACATTTACTTAAGTTTTGAACGTAGCGATCTTGTGAACTTCGTTTTGAAAACATTTTAACCGACTTTAAAGAAGGAGGTTCTCTATTCGATGTCGTATTTTACATAATGGTATATAAGAAAAGGTATTTTTAAGCATAATTGATCTGAGCTTGGAAGTTAAAATCCCATTATGTCTTCGTCAGAAGTTTTACGGAAAAACTTAAAATTATACGTAAAATGTGTTTATTGTTTTGTCAAAGTTATTTATTTCGTAAATATAATAAACAGGTAATAACATAAGATATGATGGAATTAATTAAGTGTTGCATAAACAATTAAAACAATACTTGAAACATCAATACAAATAATTGATTAAAATTGAAAATTAAAAAGAACCTATTTTCTCATTGAGACCATTTCAACGACCAACACGATTCCTCAACCGATTTCGATCATAAATTCTATGGTGCCAAGTCAAACATTCGAAATCGGCGCACCGACTTCAAAATGTTGTAGAGAATATTTATTTTTAATTTCCGGTTTTTTTGAGAATTTACTATATACTTTAAGTTACGAATATAGTAAGAGACAGTTTGTGATTTACCTAAGCTACAATATACTCATGTCAACTGCTTATCACCATTTACAAAATATTGCTATTCCCGATGCAGGGCTGTTCATTATTGAGGAGTTCTGGTAGCGCGCCATCAGCTCCACTTTACTATATGCATTTTAACGAGTATAAATTGATTAACAATTAAATGAATGATAAAACAGCGTGGAATAATATTGCGTTGTCATTCTCGGATAACTGTCGCTAATTGTATCAAACAATATTGTACAAAAATATTTTTAAAAGAGTAACTATTGAGTTTCGCCGCTCTTCTCAGTAGAGTCCACATTACGGTAGCTTCATGTGGAACTGATATGACAAATTTATAATTTGACGATTCGAATAAAGTACATTTTGACTTGGAATTTGAATTATACTTAAGTTAACGAATCGCAAAAAATGGGCGGTGTTTTCATTCTTTATGGTTACGCAATCGGGTTCTTGATTTTTAGATATACGTGAAACACAAGTGAAATTTATAACATCCCTTCAAATACATAGATATACGTGAAACACAAGTGAAATTTATAACATCCCTTTCGGGGTTAAAAAGGAAGTATTAGATTAAAATATTCATTAACGCGAACGAAATCCCGATAAAAGCATGTATGTAATAAAATTAAAGTACGAGTACATATATACTGATTATTCGAATTTAAAAACAGGATCTCACACAAGGTCAGAAGACGTTGACCTTTATGATTGAAGGTATAATCTAGACTCAATGTCGGTTCAAAAGCGCTTTAAAAACCTAGTTGTATAAAGTATATATATAAAGACAAGACAAGACTATTTAAAGACTTCAACTGGTGACCCAAGAGCTGGTAGCTACCTCGGTCAAAGGATCAGCTTGGCTTTCACCCAGATGCAGTATATATATATATATATATATATATTAACGGCCCCTATTAAGATCTTGTGACCTTGTGTTGGGGGTCCGGAAACCTACACAACGTATGGCCAATACAGGTTTTTGCCGTGAGCGATCGAACCTACGGCCGTTAGCACTACTGTCAGTTGCAGTGACCACTGCGCCAATGTGTCTGTCATATTTTGAATTTGACCGCGAAAAAAAAATTCAAAATAATGCGCGCGTTGGAAACATGCTTCTTCGTCGACACATTCGAAGCAGGCAAACCCAAATTTTGTCCAGAAAGAGCCAATTTTTGTATAGGTAATATTTTAGAAAATTAATTAAAAAAAAAAATACCAATTCGTGTCGCGTTGCGGGCATTGGAGACTACGCCGAATTTTGTTTTGGTTATGAGCCGAAGGGAGGGGAGGGGATGATTGCCCCATACATAAGTATCTAACCATCCTGTGCCTTACATTGTAAGTTGTACATGTAGCTTACATTGACTTCCTTTTGAGAAAATGGCGCCTAAAGATGTCAAACCTATTCTTAACAAATTTGTTTGAAGACGTTATACCCATCTTTCGTTTCCTATTTTGATAAAAACTATAATGAATTATTATCAGATAGGCTAGTAAAGAATTTTATCTAATAATAAATTTTTGAAATATATGAGATTATTGCATTATCCAAAATCTGACACACACTTCGATATTCTAAACATTAGATTAAGAAACTTTTTTCCGTGTTTAGTTCAGATGAATTGAAATAAAAGTACATTACCATTACATTAATATCTCTTAAGTTGACTTTTTGTGGGTTGACACATTTTTGCTTATCAGCATCCAAGTGTGACTCTCGTCTAAAAGCTTCAGAAATTAGCGATTGAGTAAATAAATTAACTCTTCTATATCCAATGCAGTATCATTTAATTTATGCGTATATAAATTGTTTATTTCAAAGACTTATGATCTTATGGCTTATGTACCATTATTATCTGGTATGTTATGTTATGCACGACAATGGCGTCACCTAGCGTTAGATCCGTGACTTTGTTGTTATAGATACTAGCTGTGCCCCGCGGCTGTACACGCGTTAATTACGTTTATATAATATTTTTCCTTTAACAATTACGCAAAAATAAAACAATTCCTAACGAAATAGTGAACAATATATATATATAAATAAAGAATGGTGCATGTAAATAAAGAACTCAAATAAGTATCCTATATCTAGCATAAGAGTAATATATATATATTAACGGCCCCTATTAAGATCTTGTGACCTTGTGTCGGGGGTCCGGAAACTTACACAACGTATGGCCAATACAGGCATTTGCCGTAAGCAATCGAACCAACGGCCTTTAGCGCTACAGTCAGTTGCAGTGACCACTGCGCCAACGTGTCTGTCATATTTTGAATTTGACCGCGAAAAAAAAATTCAAAATAATGCGCGCGTTGGAAACATGCTTCTTCGTCGACACATTTGAAGCTGGCAAACCATGGCTGGCAATATTTTAGAAAATTAATTAAAAAAAAATACCAATTCGTGTCGCGTTACGGGCATTGGAGACTACGCCGAATTTTGTTTTGGTTATGAGCCGAAGGGAGGGGGATATTTGCCCCATACATAAGTATCTAACTATCCTGTGTCTTACATTGTAAGTTGTACATGTGGCTTACATTGACTTCTTTCTGAGAAAATGGCGCCTAAAGATGTCAAACATATTCTTAACAAATTTGTTTGAAGACGTTATACCCATCTTTCGTTTCCTATTTTGATAAAAGCTATAATTAATTATTATCAGATAGGCTAGTAAAGAGTTTTATCTAATAATAAGTTTTTCAAATATATGAGATTATTGCATTGTCCAAAATCTGACACACACTTCAATATTCTAAACATTACATTAAGAAACTTTTTTCCGTGTTTAGTTCAGATGAATTGAAATAAAAGTGCATTACCATTACATTAATATCTCATAAGTTGACTTTTTGTGGGTTGACACATTTTTGCTTATCAGCATCCAAGTGTGACTCTCGTCTAAAAGCTTCAGAAATTAGCGAGTGAGTCAATAAATTAATTCTTCTATATCCAATGCAGTATCATTTAATTTATGCGTATATAAATTGTTTATTTCAAAGACTTATGATCTTATGGCTTATGTACCATTATTATCTGGTATGTTATGTTATGCACGACAATGGCGTCACCTAGCGTTAGATCCGTGACTTTGTTGTTATAGATACTAGCTGTGCCCCGCGGCTGTACACGCGTTAATTACGTTTATATAATATTTTTCCTTTAACAATTACGCAAAAATAAAATAATTCCTAACGAAATAGTGAACAATATACATATATAAATAAAGAATGCTGCATGTAAATAAAGAACTCAAATAAGTATCCTATATCTAGCATAAGAGTAATATAAGAAAATTAGTCTAGAAGTCTCAATTAAAAAAAAAAAATTATAAAAATAAAAAAAAAGCAAGAAACAGAAAAAACAATGCCAGGCTCTGGACTCGCGTTCTTAGAGACTTTAAGATAGTTCCTATTCTAAGTACTTGTTAGTTTAAAGAATCGTAGTTTGTTCATGTACGCCTTTATTACAAATATTGTGATTCAATAAACAAAAGTCATGGGCGATTTTGAGCCCAAGGATGTAATATTCTTAAAAAATACATATATATATATATATATATATATATATATATATATATATATATATATATATATATATATATATATATCCTACGTCCTAAAAAGAACCCCATACTTTCTGAGACATCGTGATGAGTGAGTGAATTATTTTTCGCTTTTATATATATAAGAAGATATTAATAAAAGATCTACCTGTTAAGTTCAAATTTAGACTAAATATTTTGCAGTATCCGTGACGATGCATTTGTTAGTAATTAATTAGAGATATAAACATAGATGGCGCCCCGGTCGTTCAATGCTGAATACATCAGTAAGTGCGAGTGGGAAAGAGGGTATACAGCTTCAAGCTATATTAAGCAATGAAAAATAACTGATGCAAATCTTTATAAAACTCTGAAAGCAAAACTTTTATGTGTAATTCTCTCCTAAATGCATGCCTGACACTTTCTTACGAGCAATCTCCTTTACCTGCAACTTTGCATAAGTTAATCTGAAAATGCTCTTGTACGATTTCAATCAAATCTTTTGCATTAGATCGTCTTATTTCAATTATGATTCATTGTCTTATCGCAGAAGAATAGAATTTTCAACTTTTTTCTAATATTGACCACAGACTAGCAATAAACAAATGAGTATATATTACTCTAGTGTGCGTGTGCGTCTGTCAAATACATGATGGTGTCTGTAATGATTTTTTTTATTGATTTAATGTGTTTTTCATGCATAATGATATCTATTATAAAATATAGGCGTGAGAAATTTCATATTCCCACATTCGCAAAATTTTCATAAAAAATTGACAGTTTTCTCTTCCAGTATTAATACATAGATTACGTTTTGTATTCCTGCTACACTCAAGCCCTTCTTTCCCACTGGACACTGAGTGCACTTGTCCAGGGCCCCGCGATCACTGGGGGCAATAGTTCCTATCAGCTTATAGAAGTCATTGATGATTTTGTCTCTATTAAAATTTGAAGAATAGCTCTTCTATGAATATAGATTTTCTGTGAGTCTTATACATCTGTTAACAATAATAAGTAAACAATAAAAAATGCCTATTCACTCTTTATGCCTATTTAAACAAAAAATGTATATGAAAATCGGTCCACAATCGACGGAGTAATCAAAGCACGACGAGTTAACGTGACGAATTGACGGGTGAACATACATGAAAAAGTCCCCGACGAATTGAGAACCTCCTCCTTTTTTATGAAGCCGGCTAAAAATAGTCCTCTGTTAACGTCATAGGGGCCCCATTTTCCTAAAGTATCCATGGCCCCCAATAGCTTAAAGACGCTTCTGACTACATTGCCAATAATATGTTGTGCCATTTTGTGTTTACTTTTAAATGATTGTACATACTCTGTGCATTTATATAAAAATCAATTAATATAAAATCGCTGGCAAACTCAATAAATAAATAAATCTTAAATTGTCCGCTCTCTCAAGAATGATGTGAACTGAACACCAACAACAGTTATTTTATAAATCACGTCGATAAACGTTTAAAAATAATATTATATTTAAAAAATGATATCACCCGTTAATTATAACCTTTGCTCTTTAAATTACAATCATTTTTTATCTTGGAATGTATGTATGTTTGTATGTAACTATTTGTTCTGAAACTTGTGAATCAATTTTTAAGCAGGTATCTTCAACGGATTGAGCTGATATTTAACTAAATCGATTTTGTGGAGTGAAGTAAAAAATTAAGTAACAGCCTGTAAATATCCCACTTCTGGGCAAAGGCCACTCTTATTAAGAAAAAGGTTTAGAGCTTAATCCACCACGCTGAATTTCTCCCCGGCACGTGCAGGTTTCCTCACAATGTTTTAAATGAACAAAATGAATTTAAACACAAATTTAATATTCGAATATTTATCGGTGCTAGACGGAGTTTGAACTCGTGATCATGGTTTGATATCGACGTCGTCTAACTACTAAGCCATCTCGACTCATCAAATTTATGTAAGATACAGTTTATGCAACTATAGATTTCAAAGAGTGGGGGATTAATTGTGTCTGTGAATGTAAAAATATTGATAATATAGTAGCGATGACTAAAAACTTAAAAATAAATTAAAAGTTAAAAAAAAAATGTTTCAGGAAAAAGCTTTTTATTTAAGCGCGCTAAAAATAATCAAATAAGTTTTCCCTTTAAAAGTTTTGCTATCAACTTGTAACGTTATTACAAAATTTATATTATATAAAACTTGAAGAGATTTAGCCCGGAAGTGGTAGCTTTATAAAATTTTACAATTGTATAAAGTTTTCAAGAAGAGACACAGAATCGATAGTAATTTTAATAAGGTTATTTTAATATACACGTATTTTTGTTATATTTTGATATAATAAGTTTAAAAATATTTTTGTTTCGCTCCTTATACGGTCGTTCACAATTTGTAATCTACATTAACGAACGTAGCGGACCAACGCTTGTACATAATTTTATTTTCTCAGTTATTGTTCGTCACTATCGCGAACGCACGGGATTACAGTTATTAATACTAGTGTTTGTAATAATGTTTTTGAGGTAATTAATTCTTCCTGTTTTCCTTGTGTTATAATTTTAACAAAGTGTCACACAGTGGTCGAAATTATAATTTAAAATCTAAGTTTAAATGGACGCTGATAAGCAATAATGTGTCAACGCACTACTCCAATTCAGAGATATTGATGTATTTTGATACTGCGTCACCTATTTATTATTATTCAAAAAAAATTTAAGTCATATAAACTAAATAAGCACAGAAAAAGTTTCTTAATTTAATGTTTCGAATTTCATGTGCGTTCTATATTTTGCAATTTATACAATAATCTCAAATATTTCGATATTTTATTAGATAACACATTAAATATATCAATCTGCTTTTAATTCATTATACCTTTTATAAAAGTAGAAAAGAAAAGATGGATATATACTTCTTTAAACAAATTAAAAAAGAGGGAAATATTAAAATCATGAACTGCGTTAGGTTAGATTAGAGTATCGTTGAATAGGAAATTAAAAATCATGTTACATCCTAAGACCCCTTGTACAAAATTTTGCACATAATAAAGTTTAGCTGTCAGACCCAGGTTAAAAAAAGGTCATAGTAACAAACGCCCACGGTACAATTTTTTGTACATATTATTCAAATTTGCCGGATTTCTTTTTGACTTGTCGGGAGATTTTTGCAATGCAAAAATGTGTGCAATTTTTTGAACAAAAGATAGGCCGAACAAATCTATGTCATCATATGCTTAAGGTGTAGTCTACACAAGGAAAAATAGTATTACTTATATAACTTTCCGAATTTTGAAGTTACAAGGTAAAATCCCTCTGGGCCTGACAACAAATATTTATTATGTGCAAAAATTTGCACAACGGGTCTCAAGCTGTACAAGAATTTTAAAAAACTGGGCCTTAGGAGGTTAAGTTACTTACATATTTTTTTAATCAGAATTACCGTTTAGAATCTATAACGATTTAAAGTTGGTTAGTAACGATTCTCT
This sequence comes from Hypolimnas misippus, assembly GCA_037950945.1. Classification (NCBI taxonomy): domain Eukaryota; kingdom Metazoa; phylum Arthropoda; class Insecta; order Lepidoptera; family Nymphalidae; genus Hypolimnas; species Hypolimnas misippus. Next base: position 788,041 of record JBBEEQ010000002.1, read on the forward strand.
ATGGTTTTGTTTGTGTAGCTCTCTTCGTTGAATAATATAACCGGCTGGTAACTGTTTTTTTAACCGATTTAATAAATATATATATAGACCGTATTCAACCCGTATGTGTGTAAGCTTGTGTTCATAACGTTTAATGACATATTATTTATATTAAGCATTATTGGGCAGAATGCATTATTATCTTGCTCAATGTCATATGAAAGAAAAAAAAGATAACAATAATTGCGCGCCAATTTCGTTGTCATTAAAATAAGAGTGAAAATCGTAGTAATGTTTTATAATAAAATTAATATAAATAACTAATAAGTATAAAAAACATTTAAATTATTTACTAAAACTATGATATGATATGCATATACCCAGCCATAACTAAAAGTTCCTATCTATACAGCTTGTAAAATCACGATTTTATCCAATTCAGGTGGAGCTTGCGTTAATTAAATTTTAATCTGATGAATATATCAAACGTTTCAATTTATATATATTATTACCTCTAACGCCGAGGGTTGGGGGTTCGATACCCGCTCGGGGCATTATTTATATTTGTATAAATATTCGTTCCTAGGTGGGTCTTCCCACTATGCCTCGGAGAGCACGTGAAGCAGTCCCGGTCGTTATCACAATCACCTGATAATGATCGTTACTCGTTGAAGGGAGATTGTTCTAGTCAGATGGCAATCGCTCTGTGTAGAAATAAAATAAAATACTAAACTCATTAGTTTACTCATTCCACAGATGTATCTTCGCAATTGCACTGATCGCGGTCATCTCAGCTGATGACGATTCGTCACCATGGCTTTGGACCCATAATATAAGAGAGGATGGTAATGTTTTTTAATACGAAAACCGCACAAACGAACCAAGGGCGGATCCAGTGGGAGAGTCATGGAGGGCATGACCCCCCCCCCCCCCCCCCTGGTCTGGGTCCAAGACCTAGGTAGAGCACTAATTATAATTGTTAAACATGATGATGATTAACAAGATTTTTATATTTTTTGTCACAATATGGATTTTAATGAAGTACCTTTAATATTTAATTAATTTAATATAATTTGTATTATTGAAGAACGCTTAACCAGACTGGCACTTCTCCACGTCCAAAAAAATGTACTTATCGAAGTACAAGAAGTGATAACTTTTTACCTGTATCAAACTTAAATTATTACTTCTTGTGACTTGACCAAAACTAGGTGACGCCCCCCCCCCCACCCCTCCTTGGCGGCGAAGCTGGATCCGCCCTTAAAACAAAAACGTTATCTGCTTAACCCTTAAATGCATTTTGTTTTCAAATGTATACATAGCACGTTTCACGTTATTTTATTGAAGTCGTGTGGTGTGTGTTTCTGAACGCAGTTCAACGGCCATAGATAATAATAAATATATTGAGTGTCAAAGAAGAAATTATGCAAGTTTCGGCGGCAAATCAATTTTTTTTTACATTTCTATTTGGCGGTCGACTACGTTTATAGAGTTATAAGAAGCATCTTCGTAATTTTGTATTCAATATTAATATACGAGTGCTATTTCTTATAAAAAATATATATATTCTCAACTATTATTAGGTAAATACCTAAACACCTACCAGGAAACAATTTTTCCAGGCCGCAAAAAAAAACCATGCATTTAGGGAATGAAAGATGATGGGAAATTAAAATTAAAATTCAAAATATAGAGTATAGAAATAGGCGTTTAAAGCACTTTCGAATCGTGAAGTTATAAGTCCATTGCTTGTAGATTTTTTAAGCCACCACCGGTTCGGAATGTAGTCTCTGTCAATAGGAATCGCTAAGAAACTAACACGATTTCGATTACATTTGGCCGCTGATAAGCAATACTATGTCAAGCCACACGGACTTCATTTTGAGCAAAATGGCGTCTAACGATGTCAAATCTATTCCTCGTACATTTATTTGACGTCGTATATATCCATCTTTTCTTTTCTATTTTGATAAAAGGTATAATGAATTAAAAGCAAATTGGAATAATAAAAAGTTTTAATAAATACTAAATTTTTCAAATATATGAGATTATTGTATAAAGCAAAATTTAGAACTGAAATAAAAACGCCTTTCTTCTTATTTATTAATATATTTCAGTACTTTCGGTGAGAACATTTAATATAAAGTACAACTTTTATACTGACAATACTAATCGCTAGGGACAATAATTACGACCAGTTGACCAAGTGACTCTTGTCAGTGCCCCTGACCAACTAAACAATATCGACCAGCCCATCGTTTTTTTATACTGCTCCCCATTATAGTCAAATCACTTACTTTTTTAACAATATTGAATAAAATAGTCAAATCAAATACCCTTTAACAAGCTTAAATGTCAAATGAAAGACTTACTTAAAAACTAATGTAATTGCTTTAGAACATTATAAACTAATAAAACAAGTAATATTTAAAAATAAAATACAAATTTTGAAAATCATCACAGAACACACTTAACTATTTGAAACATTAAATTAAGAAACCTTCTTCCATATCTATTTAGTTTAGCTGACTTAAAATGTAATAATGTATTTTTCATTACGCATTATCAGAATACACCATCCGATTTTGACTTATTGTGGGTTGACACGTTATACTGTATCAGCATCCATTTGTCGTTGAAATGTTAGCTTTCAACTTAATCATACTAAATATGCACTGGGTTTTTAACCACACACCATAAGATGTTTGTTGAATATATACTGTAAAAATATTAAATTATTACCAGGCCCGCGCCGTTCATACGTGCGAAGTCGTGCGGCGCACGACGGCGCCGAGTCCGAAATGTGAACCCCTAACTTATCCGTAAAGAAAAATTTGATATGAAAAAAATCTTTAAGAAAAACTAATGTAACTCCTTCCTTATATGTAATGTTGAAGACGTTGTCCAAATTTTAGTGGAATGTGCTCGGAACGGAGGCTACAGACGACAGTATTTTAATGATTGCTTTACATCGGTTGGATATTTTAATGGTTTACTGGCCAACCCACATTCTAAAGCTTTTCGTATGTTGCGTTTAGTTGGGATTTGCATTGAGAAAAGACAAATCTTTTCTTAACCCCTAAATGCATGGCTTTTGTTGCGAAAAAAATGTTTCCTGGTAGGTGTTTAGGTATTTACCTAATAATAGTTAAGAATATATATATATATATATATATATATATATATATATATATATATATATATATATATATATATATATATATATATATATATATATATATATATATATATATATATATATTTTATAAGAAATAGCACTCGTATATTAATGAATACAAAATTACGGAGATGTTTATAACTCTATAAACGTAGTCGACCGCCAAAAAGAAATGTAAAAAAAATTTGATTTGCCGCCGAAACTTGCATAATTTCTTTTTTGACACTCAATATATTTATTATCTATGGCCGTTGAAGTGCGTTCAGAAACACACACCACACGACTTCAATAAAATAACGTGAAACGTGCTATGTATACATTTGACAACAAGATAATTTAATTACATCGTTGTTAACTATTATTTTTTGTTAGTATTATGTAACACCTGTAAAAAAGTAGTCACTAAGAAATATTATTAGAACATTTTATTCCTTGTAAATGTTAGTGTTCTGCTTGTTGGTGTTCAAATAAATAAAGATGCATTTAAGGGTTGAAACAAATCACAACCCCATACTTTATATAATGTTTTGTCATATAATTTTAATGATTTATTCTTTGTAATAGAAGTAGAAATTGCATAAATCACAGAGCGGCATAGTCACAATAAGATGACTTAGCTCTTAAAATAAACATAAAAAACTCTTCCTTATCGTTGAAAAAAGGCACTACCTATCAATCACTTGATACATAACATACATAAATAATAAATAAATAAATAAATAACGCATCACACTCAACGGCCCCCATTAAGATCATGACCTTGTGTCGGGGGTCCGGAAACAATCACAACACTAACACAAACACCCAGACCACGACAAACATCTGTATGACCAATACACACGTTTTCCGTGAGCGGGGATCGAACCCGCGACCGTTAGCGCTTTAGTCAGTTGCAGTGACCATTGCGCCAACGCGTCTGTCTAATTGTAATTGTGTAATTCAAAATATAACTTAATTCAAGTAGGCCATACATTGATAACCACATTACCCCCCTTTTCGTCGCGCAGTCGGGTTAAAAATGCGCATATTAGACAGTCGCAGACGGCGCCTTATTAGACTTGGCGCGGGCCTAATTATTACGAGTATCGATGTTACGTAAATTATATAGTCATGCTTGCTCGAGTGCTTTATTAATAAAATGTAAAGTAACAGCCTGTGAATGTCCCACTGCTGGGCAAAGGCCTCCTCTCCTATTCAGGAGAAGGTTTAGAGCTTAATCCACCACGCTGCTCCACTGCGGGGCGGATATACATGTGTCAGAATTTCTCACGACACATGCAGGTTTCCTCACGATGTTTCCCTTCACCGCTCAAGATGAATTTAAACACAAATATAGCACTTGAAAAATCAGCGGTGCTAGCCGGGGCTTGAACCCGCGATCATCGGTATAGATCGACGTGTTCTAACCACTAGGCCATCTCGGCTTTATTAATAGTGACTTAAAATATGGGTTTTTGGTATTATTAAAAAGGGGGGCAAACGAGCAAATAGTACCACCTGATGTTAAGTGGTCACCATCACCCACATCTGCGCCGCCTTTGCCGGAAAGGTGTCTCTACACTCGACACTTGAAAACCCCCAAAATTATAGCGCTCTGGGAAAACCTCAGGAGGTAGATCATTCCACAGATGCGCGTGCGCGGAAAAAAAGATCGTAAAAACAGGGGTGTGCCCCTACAGGCACCTATTCAAACTAAAACAAATTGACCTACATTTTGATAAATTTCGCACTTTGTGTAATGACGAATTAAACGAATTTATCGAAATCCGTTTGGTCTAAACAGTGTCATATACATACACACAAACGCTGATAAACACATCACCCGTCTTTGCTTAACGCTGTCGGGTAATAAAGGGATCTGACTTCGAAGTTAAAATACGTAATCCATTTCGTTAATATGGATAGCATACGTTATTTTGATTTAAAAACTAACGTACTGAAATGACTTCGATGAAAATTTCACGAAATTAATGGCAGAGTTTAATTATCTTTGAAACGAAAACAAAAAGAATTTATCAAAACGATGAAGCTCTATTTAAGTTACCAGTGAACATACATTAGAAATATCTATAAATAATATTATAAAGCTGAAAAGTTTATTTGTTTGTGTGTGTGAGTTTATTTCTTTGTCCTATAACTCATAGCGTGATGTAATATAGCCTCTAATCTTTCTCAATAAACCGGTTATACGACGCAGAAAGATTTTTTAAATCGGATTAGTTTCCGAGATAACCACCTACATATAAACTAACACACTTACAAACAAATTTCATCCATACGTACTAATATTTTAAAGCTGAAGAGTTTGTTTGTTTGAACGCGCTAATCTCAGGAACTAATGGTTCGATTGAAAAAATATTTTTGTATTAGTTTATTTATTAAGGCTATAGGCTATATTACGTCACGCTACGACTCATAGGAGCGAATCAGTAACCATAGACGCGAGTGAAACCAAAAGGAACAGCTAGTCATCGATAGCATGAGAACATTGTTTTGAAGTCGGTTATATTTTTCTATGTGATTATTTTATTTTACAGAGGCAGAAGAAGGTGAAGAAGAAGAAGACGATGATGGCGAAGAGGGTGGAATTTTCGATCCCTTCGATCCGTCTACAGATGACGGTGCGTGGAATATTTTACAGCTTAAGAATTAGTAAGTGCTGCGATACTTCGGCCTCTCCATGTCCGTGCCGAGAAAAGCCATCCCAGTGGGTAAGTGGGAAAAGAGACATGATTCCTGGGGAGATCAGATTATGATGAGATTTATACTTACTAAAACACCTGCGATTGGCGTGAGAACGGAGAGGCCGCGGGATGGTGGCTGGCAGAGCTCGTCTTAAGAGATAGAGTGTGGACTTGTCCTCCTCGTATCCCTTGCTGGTGCATACGGCAGTTCGAGGCCATCTTAACTGCGGTCCTCAAGCAGGGGGTTTAAACGTTGCTAAAATCATCACGTGGTAAATGAGTGCACCCTTGATAGGCGACGTTTATGTAGACGACCCAAAGCGAATGCTATTTCGTAGCGATGCGACGCGACGCGGCGGCTCATCTTATAATAATCCAAATTCTCCTGCTTACCTTCGCTCCCGTTTCAACCTTCTTCCTCCTCCAACACGTTCCAGACGTTCCTGTATCACTTCAGAGTTAGAAGTGCCTAGATGTAATACAAAGTTTCTGCTTAACTCCTTCACGGTACGTGCAGCAAATCTCTGGAACAGTCTTCCAAAATCCATACAAGAGTCCAAACATCCACCTCTTTAAAAAAACTTTTCCCTCACAACTTTTCCCTCACAACTTTCATAAATTTGACAAATTTACTATTATCTTTTTTTAATTTATTTTTACTGTAGATATATTTATAATACTGGTGTATTTAGATGTAGTTTAAGTATAATAATTTAGTATATATGTTTTTATTATATTATAGATATTTATTGTAAGCGTAATCCATATTATATTAAAATTGTTATATATGTATAAAATTATTTGGAGTATCTAATGTTGCACTATTTATACCTGCTATATAACACTATCTCTTACAGCTGTGGGTTGGCTGGAAGAAATTTCTTTTAGAAATAAGCCCGCCATTGTGAACAATAATTTCATGTGTAAAATTACTATGTAAAATTTCTCAGTGCAATAAAGAGTATTAATAATATTATGCGCGTGTGAATCGTCCCGCGCTGTGAATGTCCTGTCATAAAAAATACGTAAACAAAATAAACCAAATACCAAGCCCACTGATCACGTTCGCTAGATTTCGCGCGGCTCCGCGCCGCATCGCGCGTTCCATGACACGTAGGCAACTTTATAGTAATGTGAAGTAGCAACCTGTTAATATCTTACTGCTGGACAAAGGCCTTCTCTCGTATTCTCCTTTTTACAGTCCTTTATAGCTTACACCACGGTAGTCCACTGCGGGTTGACAGATATACATGTGTCAGAATATCTTTCAACATGCATATTTTCTTGCGATGTTTTCCTTCAGAAACAATAGAATTAAGACATTTTACCACTTGAAAACTCAGAGGTGCTAGTTGGACATTGAACCCGGGTTTTAACCACTATGCCATCAAGGCTCTCCACTTCAGTTGAATAGGTGTCACTTCAAAGGTGTTTGTTGTTTTACGCCGCACCGCACCGCATCGCATTCGTTTACGTGTGATGGCGTATTAATATGGTATAGTAAAGTTAGTAACAGCCTGTATATGTCCCACTGCTGGGCTAAGGCCTCCTCTCCTATTAAAGAAAAGGTTTAGAGCTTAATTCACCACGCTGCTCCACTGCGGGGCGGATATACATGTGTCAGAATTTCTCCCGACACATGCAGGTTTCCTTACGATGTTTTACTTCACCGCCGAGCACGAGATGAATTTGAACACAAATTTAGCACTTGAAAAATCAGCGGTGCTAGCCGGGGTTTGAACTCGCGATCATCGGTAAAGATCGACGTATTCCAACCACAAGGTTATCTCGGATCTATATGATATAGGCAATGATACATTTGTAAGTCTGTCTTTTATAGGTTCCGATGGAGAACACTGCTTAACACACACCGGTAAAGCAGGGAAGTGCGTCGTTTACTACCAGTGTGATCCTGACTCCTTGAAGGCTGATGGTTCCAAGAAGTCACTCAGCTGGTAATTTATTATGATTCTACCTCAGAACTCCGTCATATCTAAACCGATTTAGAAAATTCGATAGGATGCAATTTTAATTCAAAATAACCAGAATTAGTATGTCATAGAAGCAAATGGCATTACATACTTTGCTTTTGAAGTTAATTTTTTTAAATCTTAATGATTATGTTTAAATATTTTAATTCAAAGGTTTTTTTATCTATATATTTGGACGCTGATAAGCAATGTCAAGCCACACTGAGTTTATTTTGAGAAAAAACTTAGGAAGGATAAAAATAGTTAATACACATGATTTAAATCAGTTTAGAATAGTTTTATTTCAATGAGTAATAATCGCGAAAATCTAAGACAATGTTATTTATTTTTGCTTTTTAGGATCTCTCAATGCTCGTCATACCTTGATGTGTGCTGCGACTACGCGAGCTTTATACCCCTGAACTCGCTTCCTTCACCAGACCAGGCGGTGCTGTTCCCGTTAACACCTTAACCGAAAAAACTCCTCGAGGATTCATAATACTTTAATAGAAAGTAAAATCAACCATTTCGATGTCACACTGCTGTAGACGAATATGGACACTATGGCTTATTCTTTAGTTTCTCAGGATTACGGCCCCGTATTATTATTATTACGTTGCACTACCCATCTGACATGATGATCTAAATAGTACTACAAAGGTACAAACCCACATACATACAAACATGCATAATAAACACATTATTCTATACATTATATATACGGATCAAAAGCGCTAGTCGTTTCTCCTTTCATGCTTCCCAGAACAGTGACATTCGTGGTTCTCTTGGCACCGGTAAAAGTCCATCAGTACAAGAACTTAACGGAAGAGTACGCAGTGATGGCAAGAGACATGATGACTCTTGTTCCGTGGAAATTGGGGAGGTCGCATGTATAGGAAGCTACCTGTGTCAATACATGGGCCGCATCACATGTACGAGGGACTTCTTTAACGGCGGGAACAGCATCCAATGCTGAAAATGTCAAGCGGCACAAATACGAAAACATTGAAAGGAGTTTCGTATATGTGCCGTTGAAACAGGGGCAAGGAAGCTAAGTTTTACAAAGACCTGTCTTCCCACCTCGTCGAAACTACAGGTGACAAGGACTGACGGTTATCTTGGATAGCTTCACTCTGGCCATTTCAAGAGGCGATGAGGTGTTTTGGTCACTTTGCCTCACTGTGACATCGATAACTTAAGTGTATAGTTATTTTGAATTTTTCTTTTCCAATAAATCAAAGTTATTAATATGTAATTTGACTTCTTTTTATAATATATTATTTTATAAAGATGTTGTTTTTTTTGTACAATAACGCCCATAGGCAAATAAATTTATGAATGGTAAGCATTGCAAGTATTTGTGTAAGGAAACCTGCATGAGCCGGGAGAAATTTTGCCTCATTTTCCTTGAGGTGGTGGCGCCAAAGTGAGCTTATAAATGGACACTGATAAGCAATACTGTGTCAAGCCACACGGACTTCATTTTGAGAAAATATCGTCTAAAGATGTCCAACATATTCTTAATAAATTTGTTTGAAGAAGTAAATATCCGTCTTTCTTTTCTATTTTGATAAAAGGAATAATTAATTAAAATAAGATTGGTACAATATAAAAGATTGAAATAATAATAATAATAAATAGTAGAACAGAAAGTTTTTATTTAGGACAAACACTGCAGACATAAATGTAGACATAAACCAAATATAATTAAAAATATGCAATATTTGTAAAAGAAAAGAAAACATTATTAAAATTTACAGGCTGTTACTTTAATTCTTTAATTTTTATTACTATAAATACAATAACGACCCTTTCAGAACCTTTCTTAGAAACCTACTTCTTTATTCACCTGTAATTTATATATTTTCTAACTTATTCAATTTATATTTTAATTGTGTTATTATTTTTTAATTTAATTATGTCATTAAAAAATCCTAGTATTATATTGTTCTTTTGTATTCTAAATTGAAATTTTTACCTCGGCCTTTGTTAAGTATGTATTCTAACTTATATTTGTACACATAAGGGTTCTAACTTAGCACTAAATACTGAAAATTTAGCACTCAGCTAATCATTAGTTACAAAATTTTTGTGTGTAATGTTATAAATAAACGAATCTGATATCTTTTGAACGTTATACTTCGTTTTGCCGAACCAAAACCACCACGAAAGCCGCGGGATCACACTAGTTATATAAGGAAATATTGCACAAATGTATATAACCAAAACTACATATATGATGCTGTAACTGCACGGTTTGCTCAGTCCAGTGTAAACCTCTGTGAAGGTTGCATTAATATTAAAGTATTAAAAAAAAATTATCAAAATGCATCGTTTAGTGCCTTTTGTTATTATCATCTTGGCTGTACAAACAAACGGACAATTTGAAGGTAAGATAATTAAATTTATACTGAATATATTTAGCCTGTCTGCGTAGAAAGTCGTCATCCCTAATTTCACCCTCTTTAATTCCCGAACAAAAACAGGGGGTGTTTTAAACGTCTGTGTGTCTGTTTTGACTCCAAATTTACTATACAGTGTAAAAGTAGTAAAGTAACAGCCTGTAAATATCCCACTGCTGGGCAAAGACTCCTATTACGGAGAAGGTTTAGAGCTTAATCCACCACGCTGCTCCACTGCGGGGCGGGTGTTCATGTGTCAGAATATCTCCCGGCACATGCAGATTTACTCACGATGTTTACCTTCACCGCCGAGCTCGAGATGAAATTAAACACAAATTTAGCACTTGAAAAATCAAAGGTGCTAGCTGGGGTTTGAACCCGCGATCATCGGTAAAGATTTGTGTTCTAACCACTAGGCCATCTCGGCTCATACAGGGAAATATATCAAAATAACACAGTTGCCTAACCTTGACCTGATGCTGCAGTATCATCTAGAATCAGCTGGATTCACAACTCCTCACCAACTTGACAGACACGTTGGCGCAGTGGTCATTGCAACTGACTCAAGCGCTAACGGTCGCGGGTTCGATCCCCGCTCACGGCAAACGTCTGTATCGATCATATGGATGTTTTTCGTGGTCTGGGTGTTTGTGTTAGTGTTGTGTTTCCGGACCCCCGACACAAGGTCACGCGATCTTAATGGGGGCCGTTGAGTGTGATGCGTTTATTATTATTGTGATGCGGTGCTGTTCCCGTTAACACCTTGACCGAAAAAACTCCTCGAGGACTCATAATACTTTAATAGAAAATAAAATCAACCATTTCGATGTCACACTGCTATAGACGAATATGGACACTATGGCTTATTCTTTAGTTTCTCAGGATTGCGGCCCCGTATTATTATTATTACGTTGCGCCACCCATCTGACATGATGATCTAAATAGTACTACAAAGGTACAAACCCACATACATACAGACATGCTTGATAAACACATTATTCTATACATTATATATATACGGATCAAAAGCGCTAGTCGCTTCTCCTTCCATGCTTCCCAGAACAGTGACATTCGTGGTTCTCTTGGCACCGGTAAAAGTCCATCAGTACAAGAACTTCACGGAAGAGTACGCAGTGATGGCAAGAGACATGATGACTCTTGTCCGTGGAAATTGGGGATGTCGCATGTATGGGATGCTACCTGTGTCAATACATGGGCCGCATCACATGTACGAGGGACTTCTTTAACGGCGGGAACAGCATCCAATGCTGAAAATGTCAAGCGGCACAAATACGAAAACATTGAAAGGAGTTTCGTATATGTGCCGTTGAAACCATGAGGTCCTGGGGCGAGGAAGCTAAGTTCTACAAAGACCTGTCTTCCCACCTCGTCGAAACTACAGGTGACAAGGACTGACGGTTATCTTGGATAGCTTCACTCTGGCCATTTCAAGAGGCGATGAGGTGTTTTGGTCACTTTGCCTCACTGTGACATCGATAACTTAAGTATATAGTTATTTTGAATTTTTCTTTTCCAATAAATCAAAGTTATTAATATGTAATTTGACTTCTTTTTATAATATATTATTTTATAAAGATGTTGTTTTTTTTGTACAATAACGCCCATAGGCAAATAAATTTATGAATGGTAAGCATTGCAAGTATTTGTGTAAGGAAACCTGCATGAGCCGGGAGAAATTTTGCCTCATTTTCCTTGAGGTGGTGGCGCCAAAGTGAGCTTATAAATGGACACTGATAAGCAATACTGTGTCAAGCCACACGGACTTCATTTTGAGAAAATATCGTCTAAAGATGTCCAACATATTCTTAATAAATTTGTTTGAAGAAGTAAATATCCGTCTTTCTTTTCTATTTTGATAAAAGGAATAATTAATTAAAATAAGATTGGTACAATATAAAAGATTGAAATAATAATAATAATAAATGGTAGAACAGAAAGTTTTTATTTAGGACAAACACTGCAGACATAAATGTAGACATAAACCAAATATAATTAAAAATATGCAATATTTGTAAAAGAAAAGAAAACATTATTAAAATTTACAGGCTGTTACTTTAATTCTTTAATTTTTATTACTATAAATACAATAACGACCCTTTCAGAACCTTTCTTAGAAACCTACTTCTTTATTCACCTGTAATTTATATATTTTCTAACTTATTCAATTTATATTTTAATTGTGTTATTATTTTTTAATTTAATTATGTCATTAAAAAATCCTAGTATTATATTGTTCTTTTGTATTCTAAATTGAAATTTTTACCTCGGCCTTTGTTAAGTATGTATTCTAACTTATATTTGTACACATAAGGGTTCTAACTTAGCACTAAATACTGAAAATTTAGCACTCAGCTAATCATTAGTTACAAAATTTTTGTGTGTAATGTTATAAATAAACGAATCTGATATCTTTTGAACGTTATACTTCGTTTTGCCGAACCAAAACCACCACGAAAGCCGCGGGATCACACTAGTTATATAAGGAAATATTGCACAAATGTATATAACCAAAACTACATATATGATGCTGTAACTGCACGGTTTGCTCAGTCCAGTGTAAACCTCTGTGGAGGTTGCATTAATATTAAAGCATTTTAAAAAAAATTTCAAAATGCATCGTTTAGTGCCTTTTGTTATTATCATCTTGGCTGTACAAACAAACGGACAATTTGAAGGTAATTAAATTTATACTTAATATATTTAGCCTGTCTGCGTAGAAAGTCGTCACCCCTAATTTCACCCTCTTTAATTCCCGAACAAAAACAGGGGGTGTTTTAAACGTCTGTGTGTCTGTTTTGACTCCAAATTTACTATACAGTGTAAAAGTAGTAAAGTAACAGCCTGTAAATATCCCACTGCTGGGCAAAGGCTCCTATTACGGAGAAGGTTTAGAGCTTAATCCACCACGCTGCTCCACTGCGGGGCGGGTGTACATGTGTCAGAATATCTCCCGGCACATGCAGGTTTCTATATTTATCCGTATGTTAATTTGTTAGGTTAGGATTTTCTCAAAAAATATTGAACTGATGTCCATGAAGTTTTCGCTATTGAAATGATTATAGGATGGTTTAAATAAAATTTAAGGTTCTGTTGGTAATTTTAAATAAGCAGCTTTTTACTAAATTATTACACGTATGTTAATCTGTATCTAAAGCATGTTTAACTCAAAACTGTGCTTAGATGCGGATTTGTAGTACGGATCTTTTTAAACACGCGTTTAACATCTGTTTAAATCTTTTGTAGTAAGGCAGCAGGTATTTAAGTCTGACAAAGTAAATGTTTCCTTTCTGGCGCAAGGTGTCCGTTTTTATAACGAAATACCACAGAATTTTTTGCAGTTTTCAATGAATAAGTTTAAATTGTATATTAAAAAGTCTTTAAACGCTAAATCATATTATTCTGTACAAGATTATATAGATGATAATAATGGATTTAGTATAGCTGGATTTCATACAGGATGTTTAATATACACATTTGTAATTTTTAAATGTATATACTTAATAACACAATTTTAAAAGAGTACTATCGAGTTTCTTGCCGGTTCTTCTCGGTAGAATCTACATTCCGAACCGGTGGTAGCTTTTCATTAATTTGAGTAACTTTTATTTGTTTTGATGATTCAAAAGTGCTTTTAAAAACCTGCTTGAATAAAGTATTTTTTTGATTTTGACAAATTTTGTTATTGTTTACAAATATACAGTGACGACAAATGATTCATAAGCTTTTGACGTATTATAAATTTATATAAGAAATATTTTATACTTTAATGAGTGAAAAGAAACTTTGTACCATTTTTTATTGCGCAAACGGATTAATATTTCGCAAACTTATCTATCTATATATGGATGCTGATTAGCAATAATAACGCATCACACTCAACGGCCCCCATTAAGATCTCATGACCTTGTGTCGGGGGTCTGGAAACACTCACAACACTAACACAAACACCCAGACCACGACAAATATCCGTATGGCCAAAACAGACGCCGCGAGCGGGGATCGAACCCGCGACCGTTAGCGCTTTAGTCAGTTGCAGTGACCATTGCGCCAACGCGTCTGTCATAATAAGCAATAATGTGTCAATCCACAAAAAATCTAATTCGGAGATATTGATGTATTTTGATACAGCATCACCTATTTTACGTTATTCAAAAAAAATCAAGTCATATAAACTAAAGAATTACGGAAAAAAAAATTCTTAATTAAATGTTTCGATTTCCAAGTGCGTTCCATATTTTGCAATTTATACAATAATGTCATATATTTGAAAAAGTTATTATTAGATAAAGCCTTTTATCTTATAATAACTTTCTGCTTTTATTTAATTATCCCATTTACCAAAATAGAAAATAAAAGATGGATATATACTTCTTGAAACTAATTTAATAAGAAAAGGTTTGACATCTTTAGACGCCATTTTCTCAAAATGAAGTCCGCGTGGGTTGACACGGTATTGCTTATCAGCGTCCAAATGTACAAACCCATAAATACATCCATACGTACAAAGATAGGCTATCAACATATTATACCCAAGCTGATAAATACATTACCAGTCTTTACGTAAAAACGTCGCGCAGTAAAAATAGGAATACACATTCTATATAAAGTTCAAGTCTTTACCTATCATGGTTTATGAGATACAATCCGCTGACAGACGGAGAGACGGAAGGCCGAGGATTAATAATAAGATTCCGTTAGTATCTTTCGAGTACGGATCCCTAAAAGTTCATTGACTCGACTCATACATATCGATACCTCCTACGTAAGTTATTGTAAGCCACAAAATTGCCGTTAGCGTTTTTACTGAATACTACACGAATTTGTATTGCTTAATGCATTCAAAGTGAAAAAATACCAAAAATCTTTTTTTTTCTAGGAAAGTTACAACAAAATACGCCTGAAAAAAGGCGTATCTTGTTGTAACTTTCAAACTAAAACGGATTAAAAGTGCTCTACTGTAAAATTGTAATTTTGGGGTTACAACAACTTACGTGGGAGGTATCGATATATGTCACATAACAGGTCATACCTTTACTAACAATATACACTTTACGATTATATATGTATACACATTTCGTTTTAGGAACCAAAGAGTGAGTCTCATAGAATTTTATCAAAATCGGTGACGTGGTTTTGTTTTAAAATCAAAATAACTGATATAAGTGCATATCGCTGCTTTCCAAGAACATCGATGCAACTAAAATGATGATGATGAATTGATGATGAATTTTAGGGAATCGGGTTTTTAAATTTTTTTATTAATGTGTTGGTGCATAGCTGCAACATTTAAACAATCCCTTGATGTTATGACTTTAGTGATTTAAAGAAAATTCATCATCGCAACTCTTTTCATTATAAAACATCAAAGATTTATGGTCTTTTGATATACTTAGTTCTATTTGTTAGAATTTTGAGTTACTTTGAGTTGAGTTATTTTGAGTTATAACTTATTAATTTTTGTTTATACTAAATGATCTTGAAATTTTTGTTATTATTTTTTGATTATTTCATTATGTAGTTTTCATAGCGTTTGTTTTTTTTCTGAAATGTGTGTAGCACCTGTAATTAAGATAACACTTAAATTTTAAGATTATTTTTATAAGCATCTGTATTCTTTGCATGTGTGGGTGTATATCCCTGTTTCAGGTCAAAAATGCACAAAGAACAATTTTGTGGGAGTGTGCACTAAGTTGAGTCACTGCAGGACAGCAAGAGAAGACATAATCTTTCACAGAGGAAGCCCAAAAGTAAGTTACCTATATTTCTTACATAGAGCCTAGCTGTATGTATACGCGCTCACCAGCGGAGAAAATCAGCAATAAATGAGTAAAATTTAAAAAAAAATCACTCACTAACTTACTCACTCACCCACTCACTCTCTCACTCACTCACTCACTCACTCACTAGAATCAGCTCGCGACCACGACGGATGCAACTTCGTGGAAACGTCGGGCAATAAAAAGGTATTATTAACACCCGTTAAATAAAACATGAAAATAAATCGCGAAAGTTCAAAATATATAAATTGAAAATTTAAAAAAAAAAGTCAATTTATAAAAACCATTTTAACGATCCCTAAGTGACTTGGTTGTGCTGTAAGTTGGTTAAAAGTTGCGTATAGCCTTATTTATTTATTTATTTAAAATTTTATACGTTCTTACTGATATTTCTAGAAACTAATACAATAATAATAATACTAACGCATCACACTCAACGGCCCCCATTATGATCTCATGACCTTGTGTCGGGCGTCCGGAAACACTCACAACACTAACACAAACACCCAGACCACGACAAACATCCGTATGGCCAATACAGACGTTTGCCGTGAGCGGGGATCGAACCCGCGACCGTTAGCGCTTTAGTCAGTTGCAGTGAGCATTGCGCCAACGCGTCTGCCAACTGCAAAACAATTTATCGGCAGACACCGTTCTCTAATTTTAAATAATACGTGCAGTCAAGTACATTTATAATTTTTCGTTTAAATAACAACAAGAAAAAAAAAGTTAAGTTCAGTTTAATACAATTACAATCTATTTTTACTAAACAGAACAATTAAAGAAAAAAAAACGAAAAAATACATCACACAACATATTCGAGAATAATACACCAATATTATTTACGAAGAAATATTCTAAAAGCTTAAATGGTACCCCCATTGTATTGAAAAATACATCGAGTGTGTTCAGCTGATACGACTCATTTGTTTTGCACTCGGAACACTGTGTGCGTTGAGTACGTAGGACTAACGGTATGTGGACGCTGAGAAGCAAAACTGTGTCAAGACACACGGACTGCATTTTGAGAAAATCGCGTCTAAAGATGTCAAACCTGCTCTTAATAATCATGTTTGAAGCAGTATTTATTTACCTTTTCTTCTATTTTTTGATAAAAATTATAATGAATTAAAAGCAGATTGATATATTTAATATATTGTCCATATATTCTATGTGATGTTGCAACATCAGGTCAAGGTTACATACATTTGTTGTTAGTATCATTGCTTTAGTAAACGAATCGATCCGGCCACTAGAAGCTGTTCAGTTCCTTTCAACAACCATAAAAGATATCGTTGTCTTAAATTTTCGCGATTATTATTCATTGAAATAAAACTATTTAAATCGCGTATATTAATTATTTTTATCATCCCGACGTTTCGAGCACTTTGCAGCGTTCCTGGTCACGGGTGGACTAAATGACATTTGTCTGTCGGTTTTAGAAAATATATTTACAGCTACCGCCAATGGTTTCTTAGTTGGTATCTTGAATAACCCGATCAATCTCCATCGTGTCTTCTCCATCCCACGTGACATTGGCGAAATAACATGTGTCTAATTGGCACAACTAGAAGACATTAACCAGAGAATTGAATTGAATTGAATCTTGAATAGCGTTCCGGTTGCACGCAGAAGGCACTAACTGTATCTTTTGGTCTTGCAGTCTGTTGGACTTGGGATTTTAAATTTTTAATAAGTGGATCCCAGGTGTTCGAAACTCTCCAACCATCTTCTCTATTGAAGTTCGGAAAATTTAATCTGCGTTTATAATAGTTTATAATAGTTTTATTTCAACCATAAAAGAGCTGATAACCTTCAAAAATTTTAGCTAAAAAACATCCTGATTACGTCTCAACCTAAAAAGTCCCTAATATAGTATCGTTTGTGTTTAAATTCATCTCGAGCTCGGCGGTGAATATAACATTAGTTATCTGCGAGTGAAAGTCCCGTCAAAATCGGTCCAGCCGTTTTAGAAACTAGTCGGAAAAAATAGACAAAAAAAATTTTAAAAAGAAATGTTTTTGATGTAACTATCGTATATACTTTCATATGCATTTAATTAAAAGCTATTAATTTAACATTACAAACAGACTCTTAAATTTTATTTATTATTATACATGCATAATAAACTATATATTAATAACTTGTTACGTAAAACATTAAAATTATATTATGGTACCTGTTTTGTTAATATTTCGAGGCGAGAGAACACATTCGTTTCCTAACGGGTGACTCACACTGCTCAGAGGTTTTCCCAATGATCTTAATACATATATATACATAACTAATAACATTCCTAAGGTTTTACCCGTGTTCAAATTCGATGCTTTCATTATGGCTAATCTTCGAAAGATACCGTTATTAAAGTAAACGAAAATTTAATAGTTATAATTTAAGATTTTAAATAAAAACTTTTTTTTTATAAATTTAAACTAAAAAGTTAAAATTTTTAATGAAAATTTTGAATAAAAATTGTCAGTATCGAATAAAACATAATATAAATTTTCAACCGATTACAAGATTGACCACAGACTAACAATAAACAAAAGAGATACATATATTCGTGAGTGTGTTAAATATATGGAAGTGTGTGTAATGTTTTATTAATGGTGTGAGTTATTTAAAAAAAATAGCATTCTGGACTTCATAGCATACTTCTCTATATAAACTATGATTGTACGAAATTCCATACTCCTTTGTTCACGCAATATATTAAAATATCATATGTATATATTAAAACGTGAAGCAAAACCTTAATTGGGTACAAAAAAGGTTTTTAAGGTTTTTAAGAAAATTGCGCGGACGAGTATGAAATTTCGTACACTCATCTAAATATATATAACTCAAAAATAATTGACTGACTGATATAGTGATCTATCAACGCCCAAACTACTGGACGGATCGGGCTGAAACTTGGCATGCAGGTAGATGTTATAACGTAGGCATCCGTTATGAAAGGATTTTGATTAATTCTACACCCAAGGGTATAAAATAGGGGATGAAATTTTGTATGAAAATTTGTCCATTTTAAACCGATTGAGCTGAGATTTTGCATGCATAAAGCAACTATGACGTAGGCATCCGACATCGCAGACAAAGTCGCGAGCATCAGCTCGTAGATTATATATTAATAATTAATAATTCGTTTCAAATTTTCAAACGAATTAAACAAGTGAAGTCAGGAAAAACGTTTTGTTTAAATAAAGACAATTAAACAAATATATTAATATTAACAATTATGAATAAATTGATATTTTATGATATATTTATTCTAGAACAAGGAAAATACAAATTTATTTACGTTACTAGCTGTGCCCGCGACTTCGTTCGCGTGGATTACAGAATGCTTGGCATGTCTCCTGCAAAGCAAGGTTATGATAGTCTGCGGCGCTGCTCAAGAAAGGAGCTTCTTACTTTGGATTTGGGAACTTTCTGGTTGTATTTATAAACAGACACTAACTCAGATACGGTATTCCTCTACGGTTTTCACTATAAATGTTTAAGAAAAGTGTTTTGTGCTAGTCTTTAAAATTTCGACTGTATAACAGTATGTTCCCGCCGAGGTTCTCCTTGTATTATATGTCGGGTGACTTTTTTAACTGGGCTTAATAGGCCATATCCGGAACTTTAAGGAATCGCGAAAAATACTTAAAGGAGTCTCGTGTCCGATTTTGAGAAATCTAAAACTGCATCATAAGTTTTTTTGATTTCATGATTCTCCTGGCCAGGAATTGAACCCACTAATTTAAAGAAAAAAGAATACATTCTGTATTATTGCACCACCTACCTAATAGTGTCACTTGTAATAATTAACTTTCGAAAAGTAATAGTAAGAGACAAATTAAAGGAAAAGATTTATTTTTTAATAAAATAACATTAAATCTATACATGAATTGGAAGTTAAGTAATCGATTTTATATACTAAAGTAAGGAAGAGTGTAAAGAATACAATCAAAAATATATAAAATGAATAACTCACAGTAACTTCTTTTGTTTGTCTATTTTTTCTATGTGAGCTATACAAAGTTGATAGAATGTGACGTTTTTTTTAGTCCCCGTCACCTACTCCGTTACCTAAGTAGATTTAGATAATTCCTAAAAAGATGAATCAATTTATTGAAAATCTACATTTCACTGGACTCGGCTATTGTACTTACCCGCTATAAGCGTTACAACATCCCGTTATAATTTTAAAATTTCACTTTTAGGTATGATCGTTTTTTTGAAGAATTACTAAAGATTTAATTAATGTATGAATTTGATAGAATTTTGTAAAAAATTTGCCCTTTGTTTTTGTTGCTGATATGTGACAGTATCAGTTGATGCAATCATACAGAATGTTAATTTTTTCCAAAATCAACGTGTTCGTTTCTGGCTAGGAGAACTTATTTTTCAAAAAACTAATGACATTGTTTTAGTTGTTATTAAAATCGGCTCTGTTACTCCTTTAATTATTTTTCGCTATTGCTTATAGTTTCGGATTTGGTCTATCATATCTATATTATATTTATATTATATACATATATCTTCCCTATTTGAATTAGATGTTGTTCACTATTTCATTGGTTTCGATTTTGTTCCTTATTACATTAGCTTTCTGTTCAGTGAAAGTTTCGTCAAAATCGGTCCAGCTGTTTAGATATTAGCCGTAACAAACTGAGTGACAGATAGACAGACAAAAATTTTAAAGTTGGTAATTTTGTTGTCAGTACCGTGTATACTTTCATATGCATTTATTTAAAATTACAAACGGACACATCAATTATATTTATTTGTATATATGTATAACCTTCCCTTTTTAAATCAGAAATTGTTCACAATTTTATTGTGTTCTACAATATTTTGTTATCGCGATTACGCAATAACAAAATATTAAGAGAATTATCTCTTTTATACTTATTCATTAAAATAAATATATTTTTTAATAAAAGTAGCCTAAGTTAATCCGTATAATATTAGCTAGGTATAGTGGCTGTTCATTAATCACGTAATGTTTTAAGAACTTTTTAGACTTTGTGATACTTTGTGATTTTTTTCTTCCATCCCCTCTCCCTCCTCTGGCCCTCACGTGATTAATGGACATCCCCTAACTGCAAGTGAAAGGTCCATCAAATTTCATTCAGCTGTTTCAGAGATTAGTTGTAAGAAACAAACGGACAGACAAAAAATTAAAAAAATGGTTTTTTTGATGTAAGTACTGTATATACATACTTTCATGCATTTAGTGAAAAATACAAAATAATGTTTGATGTGAACCCTTAAATTTACATCACTTTTTTATTTATGAACCGATTGAAATGAAAAAATCACTAAATATTAAATGAAGCTTACTGAAATATATTAATGAAAACCACATCTAAATCGGATAAGCCGTTTCTGATGAATTCTGTTAGCGGGCACAAACTCACAGATAAACAAATATCTAACAATTATTGTTTTGGGTTCTATTGCGTGGGTAAAGGCCCCCAATATTATATATTTTTGTATATATCTGTCATGTGCAGACAGCGACCCGTTAGATTATTTTTGTACATATCGATTAAAAATATCTAAAATAGAAGTCAGCTTATGTCACTCCTTATAACATTTGCTAACTGCAAGTAAAAGTACCATCAAAATTGGTTCAGCCGTTTTAAAGATTAGTCGGAACAAACAGATAGACAGACAGACTGACAGAAAAAATTTAAAACTGTATTTTTTGATATAAGTACTGTATATACTTTCATGCATTTAGTGAAACGTACAAAATAATGTTCGACGTGAACCCTTAAATTGACATAACTTTTTTGTTTATGAACCGATTGACATAAAACAAACCCTAAATGTTAAGTGAAGCTTACTACAATATATTAGTGAAAACTGCATCTAAATCGGATAAGCCGTTTCTGAGATTAGCGTGCACAAACGCACAGATAAACAGACAAACAGACAAACAGATAAGAATTCTAAAAATCTTTGTTTTGGGTTCTATTGCGTTGATAAAGGCCCCCAGTAAGATTTTTTTTCATATATCTTCCATGTATAGACAGCGACCCGCTAGAATTTTAATATTAGTATAGATATAGATATAGATTACAAACAGACAGCAATTTTATTTATTTTTATACCTTCCCTTCTTAAATCGGAAATTGTTCACTATTTTATTGGTTTCTACAATATTTTGTTATCGCGTAATTCTCTTTTTTACTTATTCATTAAAATAAACATATTAATAAAAGTAGCTAAAGTTAATCCTTATAATATTAGCCATTAAATACGTCATGTTTTGAAGAACTTTTTAGACTTTGTAATATTTCGTGAATTTCTTCTTCCATCTCCTCTCCCTTTCTGGACCTCACGTGATTAATGGACATTCCCTAATTGCTTGTGAAAGTCCCATCAAATTTGATTCAGCTGTTTCAGAGATTAGTCGTAAGAAACAGACTGACAGACAAAAAATTAAAAAATTGATTTTTTGATATAAGTACTGTATATATGTATGTACTTTCATGCATTTAGTGAAAAGTACAAAATAATGTTCGACGTGAACCCTTAAATTGACATAACTTTTTTTTATGAATCGATTGAAATTAAATAAACACCAAATGTTAAGTGAACCTTACTGCAATATAATCATGAAAACCACATCTAAATCGGATAAGCCGTTTCTGAGATTAGCGGGCGCAAACGCACTGATAAACAGACAAACAGACAAAAATTCTAACAATTATTGTTTTGGGTTCTATTGCGTATGTAAAGGCCCAAATAATTTGTTTTTTTTCATATATCTTCTATGTACAGACAGCGACCCGTTAGAATTTTTTTATATGTATAGATTAAAAATATCTAAAATAGAAGTAAGCCTAAGTCACTTCTTATAACATTTGCTAACTGCAAGTAAAAGTACCATCAAAATTGGTTCAGCCGTTTTAAAGATTAGTCGGAACAAACAGATAGGCAGACAGACTGACAGACAAAAATTAAAAAATGTATTTTTTGATATAAGTACTGTATATATGTATGTACTTTCATGCATTTAGTGAAAAGTACAAAATAATGTTCGACGTGAACCCTTAAATTGACATAACTTTTTTATTTATGAACCGATTGACATGAAACAAACCCTAAATGTTAAGTGAAGCTTACCACAATATATTAGTGAAAACCGCATCTAAATCGGATAAGCCGTTTCTGAGATTAGCGTGCACAAACGCACAGATAAACAGACAAACAGACAAACAGACAAACAGATAAGAATTCTAAAAATCTTTGTTTTGGGTTCTATTGCGTTGGTAAAGGCCCCCAGTAAGATTTTTTTTCATATATCTTCCATGTACAGACATCGACCCTCTAGAATTTTATTATTAGTATAGATAAATACGAAATACTCGTCACTAGCGGTTTTGCTCGCGTTTAAGGTTACCGCTTCGCTCCTATGAGTCGTAGCGTGATGTATGATGCATTGTTTTTATCATTTTTTATTTTATTTTATACGTCATTTATTTTTAACTTGAAAGTATAGTGCTTAGTTTTAATATTTTTTTATAAGATGTGAAAATTGTAAATACCAGTAATGTTGTATCACACATTACTAGTTTATAAGTTAATTTTTTTATGTCATTTGTATTTTAGATTAATTATGCCGATGGTACTTTAGAATAAATAAAATAAAATAATAAAAATCCTTCCTCAATAAACGGGCTATCGAATGTTAAAGATATCAATTAGTATTTAAAAGAATGCGCCTAAATACAATATTAGTAAGTTTTAATCTCTTAACAGAAATAAAACAACTCCAACAACCTAGCAACAGATTCGTCGTAAGTATTTACGAAAGCGGTATATGTCAATAATTGACTAAAATTGAAAAAAGCCTCGTTAATGTATACATTGAGACTATTTCAACGGGCACTAGATGAATGTGTATCCTGTTGATCCTGCAGCATCAGACCAAAAATCTATTCCAATATATAAAGCTGAAGAGTTTGTTTGTTTGTTTGATTGTTTGCTTGAACGCGCTAATCTCACGAACTACTGGTCCGATTTGAAAAATTCTTTCAGTGTTAGATAACTCATTTATCGAGGAAGGCTATAGGCTATATATTATCACGTTAAGAGCAAAAGGAGCGGAGCACCAATTAAGAATGTTTCAAAATCGGAGGATATTTTCCTATTGAGAGAGCTTACGCTTCGTAAACTGTTAAAGTTTTGCAAAAATCATGTATGGCAGAATTGTTCCCCTTTAAAAGTTCTAAAAAAAGTCCGCAACAGCATATGTCTGTCTTTTAAGGTTAGCTCACTATACCCTTTTTTATGCTAACCAAATTTGTTCTTAAATAATGCATTATTAGCCCAAAGTAATTATTCCACGCGGATGAAGTCGCGAGCGGAAGCTATATAATATAACGGGTCTTATCGCGATAACTAATGGTAGTAATACCATTTTATTATCCGACGTTTCGACGAAGTTGCATTCGTCGTCACGAGCTGACTGGTGCTGTAAGTATGAATACTGTTAGTATGGTAAATGGTATTACTATCATTAATTAAAAATATATAATCAGACCAAGAATTCCATAATTTTTCATAGTTATGTTACATCCATGTGTTTGAAATTTTAGGTCACACATGTGTTTGAAAGTAAATCAAATACTTATTGCGCATCTAAAATTCCAACCGCAGCTAAGAAGAAAAGAGCTCATGATCTTATCATGGCTGGTCCGATTTTGGTAGAACATGTCTAAGAAACATCGCTAGAAAACCTTTTTTAAAATAAAAAAACCGCATCCGCAAAGCGATCAAACTAGTCATACCTCTCTTTTCGCGTCGGGTAAAATAAGTAACAAAAATCTTATGTAAATATAATAAGTGTAATTCACGCTTATATTAGTATGATACCATCGAGTTCCTTGCCGGTTCTTCTCGGTAGAATCTACATTCCCAACCGGTGGTAGCTTCATTATTGATGTGATTTTTTTGTTTTTTGTTTTTTTTTTTTTTTTAATAAATAATAACGCATCACACTCAACGGCCCCCATTAAGATCTCATGACCTTGTGTCGGGGGTCCGGAAATACACACAACACTAACACAAACACCCAGACCACGACAAACATCCGTATGGCCAATACACACGTTTGCCGTGAGCGGGGATCGAACCCGCGACCGTTAGCGCTTTAGTCAGTTGCAGTGACCACTGCGCCAACGCGTCTGTCTGTATGTATTGACAATACAAAAGTGCTCGTGAAAGCCTAATTGTATTAATATATTATGTAAGTAATGCATAACATACTTAAAGGGAGCCTTTTAGTGAGTATAATAAATTTATTTATTTATTTATGTACCAAACAAAATTCACAGAAAACAATGTTTTTTGGAAACCAAATGTGTACATGGGTAACTTATCTCTTATAAGAGATCTCTTCCAGAAACCCTTGACATAACGGAGATTATTTATAATCATTATGGTATAGGTACAATACCAACAGAATAGGAAAGAAAAAGTAACAAAACACAGTATCTTAAAATAATGTATGCTATGTAAAAAATAAACTACATAAATACATATGTATAATATAATTAAATACCATTACTTATAATATATATATATATATATATATATATATATATATATATATATATATATATATATATATATATATTATAAGACTTATATTAATTAAAAAAGATATATATTAATTAAAAAAGACTGGTACAATAAAAACGATTGACATAAATGTAGACAAACCAAGTAAAATTAAATATATATATATATATATATATATATATATATATATATATATATATATATATATATATATATATATATATATAAAAATATATATATATATATATATATATATATATATATATAACAACAATTGAAGTATACTCCAGACAAAAGGACCCGCTCTTGAATTGATTAACGAAGAATTCATTCATTTTACTATTAATTTTAAAGATGGATTAATTTAAATTTATTTTATTTCAGCCGTGTTCGGTTCCAGGCATAATTTGTTGCCTAGATAATGTGGAACAAGCAACAACACCAAGATACCCATCACCCGTCGCTACTACGGTTAAAATCAGGTAATAATGACACAATAATCGTTGGACGCTGATTAATACTGTGTTAAGCCACACGGACTTCATTTTGAGAAAATGGCGTTTAAAGATACCTATTCTTAAAAAAATGTTTGAAAAAGTACATATCTTTTATTCTTTAGTTTGATAAAAGGTATAATGAATTTAAATCACATTGATCTATATAGAATACTATGTTACACGAATTTAATTTTGAGAAAATGGCGTCTGAAAATGTTAAATTTATTCTTTATCGATTTATTTGGAAAAGTATATTTATATCCATCTTATCTTTTCTATTTTGATAAAAAGTAAGTAACAGCTGATTGGCTAGTAAAGAGTTTTTTCTACTAAAAAGGTTTTTAATATATACGAGATAATTTTTAAAGAATACCTTTTTAAATATATGAGATTATTGCATGAAACACACTTCAGTATTCTAAACGTTAGATTAAGAAACTTTTTTCCGTACTTATGTAGTTCAAATGACTCGAATTTTTTTTCAATAATGTTATGTTCGTAATGTATTATCAGAATACATCAATATATGGATGCTGATAAGCAATAATGTGTCAACCCACAAAAAGTTAAATTCAGAGATATTGATGTATTTTGATACTGCATCACCTATTTAACATTATGCAAAAAATACAGTAATATAAACTAAATAAGTACAGAAAAAGTTTCTTAATTAATTGTTTCGAATTTTAACGTCCATATTTTGTAATTTATACAATAATCTCATATATTTAAAAAAACCTTTTATTAGATAATATCACATCAACCTGCTTTTAATTCATTACACCTTTTATCTAAAAAGAAAAGAAAATATGGATTAATACTTATTCAAACAAATATATTAAGAATAGGTTTAACATGTTTAGACGCCAATTTCTCAAAATGAAGTTCGTGTAGCAGTACTGCTTATCAGCGTCCATATCTAAATTTGTCCTTTTGTGGGTTGACACATTTTTGCTTATCAGCACCTCTACGGCATATTTTGTGCCTACAGCTGGGCCCTACTATAGCTGTATTACTTTTGTTTTAGAACTACTTCAGCAAAAGAGTATGAGCCACCGAGTTATGACTACATTTTAAAAGGTAAAAATACTCTGGCAGAAGACGGATGTAAGCCGATTCTCGCAAACATGACAGCGGCTAAGACGGGGCAGAAAGCTTGGGACAGTAAGTGCTTACAAGCTTCTTTTCTTCACTTCTTCACTTCTTGACAACCCATATGTACCCTGGGGTTTTCACTATTTAAATTAATATTTTTCAAGGAAGGAAACATTTTAAAAATACAGAAATTATTTATGAGAGTATAATACCTAAAATTTAATTCGATATCTTGAAAAAATCTCTTACGGCCCAAATTTGTCGCTTGACCACCGTACCCTAGCGCCTATAGCAAATCCAGCGCTCACTATAATGTTTCTTTCCTGCAGTGTGCATCGAGTATCAACACAAATTGGTGTACCCTTGCGAAAGAAGCGTAGCCCTTAGCGGCAGAAAAGTAAGAGGTAATAGATGCCATCACCAGGCCACTCAGCTCATTGTCGGCGGTATTGATTCTACAACTGCTGAATTCCCTCACATGGTATGTATGATCTTGGTGATCCTAACTAATATTAACACATTTTTTCACCAAATCTTCGAAAAGATAACCGATTCCTGGGGTAGAGGGAATTTATTCTGCCCCGGGCCCTGGAGGGGCTAATAAAATCTTATAGTATGTGATTCATGTCGCGACATGTTCTTTATAACGAATTTTGCACCATTCTAACCTCAACATAACATCAGTTCAACGGATTACTTGATAAAACGAATATTCGCTTATTCCCTTTCGATTTTTTTAAATCGAGGTTGCCCTGTATCCATATTTTTTTTAGGTTTTGCTGGGTTTAGCCAAGGACACTAAAGTGAGTTGGTCGTGCGGCGGTACATTGATAAGCGATAGGTTCATCATGACAGCCAATCATTGTACTTCTAGCAAGATTTAGTGAGTATTGTTCTTTATTAGTTAAGTACAACTGGAAAAGCAATAATGTGTCAACCCACAAAGAGTTAAATTCGAAGATATTGATGTATTTTGATAATGTATAACCTATTTAAAAAAAAAATTATTTTATTAAAAAAATTCAAGTCAGATAAACTTAATAAGTACGGAAAAATATCTTAATCAATTGTTTCGATTTCCAAGTGCGTTTCATATTTTGCAATTTACAATCATTTTAAATGTTTGAAAAAACTTTTTATAAGATAATATATTAAATATATCAATCTATTTTTAATTAATTATATCTTTTATTCAAAAAGAAAAGAAAAGATGGATATATCCTTCTTCAACATTATTTGTTAAGAATAATTTTGGTATCTTAAATGCATGATTTTTTTTATTTAATCACATTATTAATTATTAATTTAATTCATTATTTTTATAAACAGACTATTAGACAGAGTACACTCAAGGAAAAATAGTAAAAAATTACAGGTCATGTAAAATATAATCAACAAACAATAAATAAATATAGCCAAATTGGGCGTTTAGTAAAATTTTTAGTTGATGGTAGACTTCGAAATAAGAGTTTCATATTTGGTTCACCTTTTTGAGAAACTTTTCTTCCGCACACAATAACGTTAAATACATGTCACATTATTAGAATACATCAATATCTCCGAATTTTACTTTTTGTGGGTTGACACATTATTGCTTATCACCGTCCATTTACGGTCGATATTATTACAGCGGTAAAGTAAGGTACGCCAGGACAGGGGTGCTGAAGCGAACCGATACAATAGACCCCCAACGTCTCCACAAGATCATCGACGTTATCAAGCACTACGACCACAACCCTCCCAGCAGATACAATGACATCGCTTTACTGAAGACAGATAGACAGTGAGTGAAATCTTCAGCTTTACATGGAGTACACTTGTACCTAAATCAAAAACCCGACCGTAACAAGACTATAGAGAATCGTTACTAACCAATTTTAAATCGTTATAGATTCTAAACGATAGTTCTGATTTAAAAATCATATAAGAAACCTTGAAATGATTTTTAAATACATAACTGGTACAGTTTGGATGTTGTACATATGGACGCTGATTAGCAATCCTATGCCAAGCCACACGGACTCCATTTTGAGAAAATGGCGTCTAAATATGAATGCTGATAAGCAATAATGTGTCAACCCACAAAAAGTCAAATTTTGAGATATTGATGTATTTTGATCCGCGTCACCTATTTAACATTATCCAAACAAATTTCAACTCATCTAAACTAAATAAGTATGGAAAAAAGTTTCTTAACTCAATGTTCCGTATTTCAGGTGCGTTCCATATTTTGCAATTTATAAAATAATCTCAAATATTTAAAAACTTATTATTATATAACATATTAAATAAATCTATCTGCTTTTGATTCAATATACATTTTATCAAAATAGAAAAAAAAAGATGAATATATACGTCTTCAAACTAATTTTTTAAGAATAGGTTTGACATCTTTAGACGCCATTTTCTCAAAACGAAGTCTGTGTGGCTTGACACAGTATTGCTTATCAGCGTCCATATGTCAAACCCATTCTTAATAAATTTGTTTGAAGACGTATATATCCATTTTTTTTTCTATTTTAATAAAAGGCATATTGAATTAAAAACAGATTGGTATAATACAATTTTTATCGAATAATAAGTTTTTCAAATATATGAGAAATATGTACGTTTTTCTGAACTTATTAAGTTCAGATGGCTTGAATTTTTTGAATAATGTTAAATACATCCATATCTCTAAATTTGAGTTTATGTGGGTTGACACATTATTGCGATCAGCATCCATATATCAATTGATCAAAATTGTTATCAGTAGGTTACAGCCTTTATGCCAGAAAATGGGTTTAACAATAATGCTTTAAGGTTTATTATGATATTTAATATAACTGGTCTTAATGCGATAACTAATGGTAGTAATACCTTTTTATTGCCCGGCGTTTCGACGAAGTTGCATCCGTCGTGGTCACGAGCTGACTGGTGTACCGCACGCCCTCTGGCGATGAGTGCGCGACTTTTCTTCGCCCCCTCACAATATTAATATTGTCTTTACCGTTATTATAATTCTGGGAGCATTCTACACTAACACAATCAGTTCGGAACAATGTTCGAGCGATTGCAACTTCGTCGAAACGTCGGGCAATAAAAAGGTATTACTACCATTAGTTATCGCGATAAGACCCGTTATATTAAATACTAGCTTCCGCCCGCGACTTCGTTCGCGTGGAATAGTTACTTTGGGCTAATAATGCATTATTTTAGAACAAATTTGGTTAGCATAAAAAAGATTATAGTGAGCTAACCTTAACAGATAGACATATGCTGTCGCGGACTTATTTTTTAACTTTTAAAGGGGCACAATTCTGTCATACATGATTTTTGCGATACTTTAACCGTTTACGCAGCGTAAGCTCTCTCAATAGGAAAATATCCCCCGATTTTGAAACATCTTCATTGGTGCTCCGCTCCTTTTGGTCTTAGCGTGATAATATATAGCCTATAGCCTTCCTCGATAAATGGGCTATCTAATACTGCTTTATATATTATATATAGATAGATGAATAGTTTAAATCGCGAAAGTTTAAAATATATACTTTATTATCACTGCTTAACAGAGCTCATCTCTTTCAGGATATTGTTAGACGAATTTGCAGTCCCAGCTTGTCTGGACGTTGGCAGCCCGAACAATTATGAGCGCGCGCTCGCTACAGGCTGGGGCGCCACCAGCGAGCGAGGACCCACCGCCGATCAGTTGCAGAGGGTGAGTACTGAACCAGATAATATTGGTATGAAAGTGAGTAGACAGGTTACCGCCACAAGAGAAGCTACTATTGCCAGCGTGAATTTATACTAATATATAAAGCTGAAGAGTTTGTTTGTTTGATTGTTTGCTTGAACGCTCTAATCTCAGGAAGAACTGGTCCGATTTGAAATATTCTTTCAGTGTTAGATAGCTCATTTATCGAGGAAGGCTATAGGCTATATATTATTACGCTAGGACCAAAAGGAGCTGAGTACTAATGAAGAATGTTTTAAAATCGGGGAATATTTTCCTATTGAGAGAGCTTACGCTGCGTGCCCTGCGTGAACGGTTAAAGTTTCGCAAAAATCATGTATGACAGAATTTCCTTTAAAAGTTCTATAAAAAGTCCGCGCCAGCATATGTCTATCTTTTAAGGTTAGCTCACTATAACCTTTATGCTAACCAAATTTGTTCTAAAATAATGCATTATTAGCCCAAAGTAACTATTCCACGCGGGCGAAGTCGCGGCCGGAAGCTAGTTATAGATAAAATGGGATAGGAAAGAAGCAAAGGTTTCAAACAGCAACTTCACACAGATTTTCTGTAAGATTGTGGTTCCACCCCAGTCCAGCCAACCTGTATTCTATGTATTTCGTAATTCGTCCTTTTTTACTTCCTTTACGCGAACCTCGCTTAATACCCACGTGCCGTAGATGTTAAAAGATTGTAATGGTTTAAAAAATTACTAAGAATCACTTGTTTTATACACGACTTACTGTTTCACTCGCGTTTATGGTTACTGCTTCGCTCCTATTAGTCGTAGCGTGATGTAATATAGCCTATAACCTCCATAAATAAAGTATCTAACACAACAATATTTTTTCAATTTGAACCAGTAGTTCCTGAGGTTTGCGCGTTCAAACAAACTCTTCAGCTTTATAATATTAGTATAGATTGCGTCGCGCAGAAGAGGGTAATGTGTTTATCGACCTATGTATGTGTGTGAGTTTGTACATTTGTGGCACTATTTATTTATTTATTTATTTTATTTTATTTTATTTTATTTTATTTTATTTTATTTTATTTTATTTTATTTTATTTTATTTTATTTTATTTTATTTTATTTTATTTTAGGATCTCCAACAAAAGATACACACCAAAGAAATTAAAAAAAGAACAATGTTACTTTAACACAATATGTGTGCTCCTTCAATTATAGGAGACCACAGCTTGCTCATATATGTAAATTATTAACATTTTATAAATAGAAATGAAGAAACGTAAAATTAATAAATTGCTAACTTTTAATTATATTATATTATATTATATTATATTATATTATATTATATTATATTATATTATATTATATTATATTATATTATATTATATTATATTATATTATATTATATTATATTATATTATATTATTGCATTGAAAGTGTATTGTGTTGCCTACAGACTCTGGGCATAGCAGCAAAATGTCCCAGATTAGTTTTAGACGTGGGGATGTAAAATAAACGGTATAAACTTATACGAGGCACACGAGAAGGAATATTAAATTTTAGTAATTGTAATAAGTCACTACAGTCAACTTTCGCGTTCACAATTTTATATAAGACTGTTAAATCAATAATCTTTCTGCGACAAGCTAACGAAGTCGTCTGGTAGTGTTTGAGCCGATCGAAATAACTAAATTTAGACCAAATTCATGTGCCGATTTTGATAAATGACACGATGTTTGATTCGTCATAACGGCGCAAATATCATAGATAGCATGAAATTTATAAAACATCAAAATGGCCGATTTTGGACGCCATATTGTAAAAAAGAAAAAATGAAAACTGACGAACTATGTCACGTAGAGTATTATTGAATAGGTATTTAAAAATCATTTTTAGGTTACTCATAACGTTTTTCAATTATAATCACCGTATAGGATCTATAGAGATTTATAGTTGATTGGTAACGATTCTCACTTATAGGCTTTTAGACATAACTGATAAACGGTACTGCTGACTGCTGGTCTTGTAACGCAGTTGGTTTTGATTAATTTATTGAGTATGAATTACCTTCTGGAATGTTCCAGGTTGCTCTAGAGAAGTTCTCTTCGAGCGAGTGCTCGCAAATGTTCCAACCGAATCATCGGATGCTGAGAGGCTTCGATGAAACAACGCAAATATGTTATGGTGACAAGAATGAAAGGAGAGACACCTGCCAGGTAATTTATAGTTTAGTATCTGCAGAGAAAACGTTGAACCGACTTTTAAGTCCAATAATAATAAGGACTTCGAGATTTGGTGTAGCTTAAGTGTGCATAGTGTATTAGCTGGTGCGACTTCATAGTAGCTTTATGCATGCAAAGTCTCAGCCCGATCGGTTTAAAATTGACAAAGTTTCATACAGAATTTCATCCCCTATTTTATCCCTTTAAGGGTATAAAAATCAAAGTCCTTTCGTAGTACTAACGTCTACCTGCATGCCAAAATTCAGCCCGATCCGTCAAGTGGTTTGGGCTGTGCGTTGATAGATCACTATGTCAGTCAGTCAATCTTTGAGTTATATATATTTAGATTTAGTTCTTAATCCTTAATAATTTGATACAGACACAGTCTAGACTCTAAAAATGAACGGTCCCTATGGAATTGCGATGTA
Source organism: Hypolimnas misippus (assembly GCA_037950945.1). Lineage (NCBI taxonomy): Eukaryota > Metazoa > Arthropoda > Insecta > Lepidoptera > Nymphalidae > Hypolimnas > Hypolimnas misippus. The sequence continues at coordinate 821,559 of JBBEEQ010000002.1, forward strand.
AATGGAACCGCGATATAACCAAATTCCATAGACAATATGGCAGTCGCTCTATTTAAAAATCAGTAAATTTTCATTATCTGGACTAGAATAGAAATACTCTGGTATAACTGGGGAAAATGATCGGTAAATGATGATGATTTTTGTTTTATTTCCAGGGGGATAGTGGGGGTCCTCTCCAGCTGTACCATAAGCAAATAGATTGCATGTACACGGTGGTGGGGATCACGTCATTTGGACGTAAGTGTGCCAATGTGGGTGAACCAGGCCTCTACACCCGAGTGTCCTCATACGTGCCCTGGATAGAAAGCATTGTATGGCCTTAGACGTTATATAATTGGACGCTGAAAAGCAATACTGTGTCAAGCCACACGGACTGCATTTTGAGAAAATGGCGTCTAAAGATGCCGAACCTATTTTAAAAAATTTGTTTGAATTTGTCTTTATCTATATTTTCTTTTCTTTTTCGATAAAAGGTATAATTAATTAAAAGCAGGTTGATATATTTAATATATTATCTAATATAAAGTTCTTCAAATATTTGAAATTATTGTAAAATTATCAAAATATGGACAGACTTAAAATTCGAAACAATTAATTAAGTATCTTTTTTCCGTACTTATTTAGTTTAGATAACTTGAAAATTCTTAGGTTCGGCATCTTTAGACGCCATTTTATCAAAAAGAAGTTCGTGTAGCTTGACACAGTATTGTATCTGTGTCCATATATGGACGCTGATAAGCAATACTGTGTCAAGCCACACGGGCTTCGTTTTGAGAAAATGGCGTCTAAAGATGTCAAACCTATTGTTAATAAATTTGTTTGAAGAAGTATATATTCATCTTTTCTTTTCTATTTTGATAAAATTTATAATGAATCAAAAGCAGATAGATTTATTTATTATGTTATCTAATTATAAGTTTTTATATGTTTGAGATTCTTATATAAATTGCAAAATATGGATCGCACTTGAAATTCAAACATTGAGTTAAGAAACTTTTTTCCATACTTATTTAGTTTAGATGACTTGAATTTTTTTTTTGAATGATGTTAAATAGGTAACGTAGTATTAAAATACATCAATATTTTAAAATTTGACTTTTTGTGGGTTGACACATTATTGCTTATCAGCATCCATATGTATAGATGTATAGATAAACAATGACATTTCATAAATATTATTACTATTTGACAAGCTCGTCAGTTGACTTCTCGTCCAAAAGTTACTTTCAGCGGTCATACACTCGCTAGCTGGTTGCTAAGCAACGTCGTACAAAGCGGTCGACATTCTAGATGCAAACATACCCATAATTATAATGTTATATACATTTTATTCGTAATCTATTATAATTTAAATAAAATATAAAAATATTTTTGGTTAAATATATTTTAATTAATATAAGACAATATTGATACTCATTTTATATTTTATAAAAAAAGTAATTTAATAAAAACAATTATGATTATTAGATAATAATGTAAGATATTATTTTACTTAGAATAAAATCTTAAAATATTAATAGAATTGTTTTATTTCATTCTTGCGTTGCATTGACAGACGCGTTGGCGCAGTGGTCACTGCAACTGACTAAAGCGCTAACGGTCGCGGGTTCGATTCCCGCTCGCGGCAAACGTCTGTATTGGTCATACAGATGTTTATCGTGATCTGGGTGTTTGTGTTAGTGTTTTGTGTGTTTCCGGACACTGCGCCAACGTCTCTGTCAAAAGGGGCTAACCAACGCAAAAAAATTTCTTTTTAACCGACTTCGAAAAAGGAGGAGGTTCTCTGTTCGGCTGTATGTATTTTTTTATGTTTGTTCATCAATTTTTCCGCCGTTTGTGGACCGATTTTCAATATTTTTTTGTTTAAAAGGGTATACTTTCATTATGATCCCAGAGTCATGCAGTCAGGGTCTGATGATGAGATCCTAAAGAAATCGAGGGAAGTCTTCAAATATTAAAAGCACACCTATACCGATTTAGTTATTTTAGACAGTAACTCGTGCATTTGCTCATGAAAAGTCACATTTGATGAGGTGGCGCTGATGATGAAGACCACAGATGGGCACCGGAACTTTTGAATAACGAGTATTTTACGGGTTGCAATTCGATTGCTTCAATATGATTGCTAAGCAATTTATGCTCGACACAACGCATACAGTGAAGTGGAGCTAATGATGCCATACTAACAGAACTCCTCAATAATTAACAGCTCTGCATCGGGAATAGCAATACTTTGTAAATTGTGATAATCAGTTAACATTAGGCTATTGTAAATTAGGTAAAACACAAACGGTCCCCTACAACACCTTACTATATTCGTCACTTAAAAGTGTAAAATAAAACTTTTTGAAAAAAAAACAAACCGAAACTATTAAATAACACGTAAAAGGTTTGGCACCGACTTCAAAATTTTGTGGAAAATATTTATTTTTTACTTTTTAGTGTACTTTAGTTTCGAAGTCGGTTTGGTTTTTTCAAAAAGTTTTTATTATAATAATCAGTATAAACTAGCTGATACCTGCGACTACGTCTGCGAAAAATTAAAATTCAATTAAAACTCGATAGTAACTCTTTTAAAATCATTAATACATAATGTATTTTTATTACATTTTAAATATGTTACCCGGATAGGAAATCAACGCGTATCAAACCCACGCCTCTTTGTCGTCAAAATATTCTTGTATGGTATAATATGCTTTATTTATTAAAGATTTTTTAATGTAGGCTTTAAACTTATTAAGTGGCAAATGTAAAACTGTTTGCGGGATTTTATTATAGATACGAATACCAAACCCCAGAAACGATGAACTGACTTTATGATGCTTATCAGCTCAACTATTCAAGAAAAAAAAGGAAGAAATGTGTTGACTTGCATCATTGAATTTTTCTATCTTTAAGAAATCATTTTTAGCGAAAACAAAGAAAAACACTTTGGAAAAAATATGACTTTAGAGATTTTTGAATATACCGATTAATTTGACGCTGATAAGCAATACTGTGTCAAGCCACACTTCATTTCGAGAAAATGGCATTTAAGATGTTAAATTTATTCTAAAGTTTGTTCGAATAAGTATTTATACACGTTTTCTTTTCTTTTTTGATTAAATGTATAATGAATTAAAAGCACATTGATATATTTAATAAATTGTCTAATAACTTTTTTTTTTAGATTTTGAGATTTTCTATACTAATATTATAAAGAGGAAAGATTTGTTTGTTTGTTTGTAATGAATAGGTTCCGAAACTATTGGACCGATTTCAAAAATTCTTTCACCTTTGGAAAGCTACATTATCCCTGAGTAACATAGGCTATATTATATTTTTAGAAAAATACAAATGTATTTTTATTACATTTTAATTCTGTTATCCGGATATAAAATCAACGCGTATCGAATCCACGCCTCTTTGTCGTCAAAATATTCTTGTATGGTATAATATGCTTTAGTTATTAAAGATGTTTTAACGTAGGCTTTAAACTTATTGAGTGGCAAATGTAAAACTGTTTGCGGGATTTTATTATCCAGAACAACATAATTTCTAGGGCGGAAAAATTTGGGATGTAAGAAATATTTTTTTAATATTTCCAATTAAAATTTACTATACTTAACTATTTCTTTATTTTTAAAAATTACTGTTATTACTACTAAATTTATATAAAGGGCTGTTCATTAATAACGTGAGGCCCAAAGGGGCGGGGGAGTCTGGGAAAAATCATCATCATCATCATCATCACAAGCAAAGGGGTTAGAGTGATTTTCTAAGATATCACATGTATTTATTTTTGTAACTTTTGTAAGCTACATATTTGGATGCTGATAAGCAATAATGTGTCAACCCACAAAAAGTTAAATTTGGAGATATTGATGTATTTTGATACTACATCATCTATTTAACATTATTCAAAAAAAATTCAAGTCATCTAAACTGAATAAGTATGGAATAAAGTTTCTTAATTCAATGTTTCGAATTTCAGATGCGTTCCATAGTTTGAAATTTATAAAATAATCTCAAATATTTAAAAACTTATTATTGGATAACACATTAAACAAATCTATCTGCTTTTAATTCATTATACATTTTATCAAAATAGAAAAGAAGAGATGAATATACACATATTAAGAATAGCTTTGACATAATCAAACGCCATTTTCTCAAAATGAAGTCTGTGTGGGTTAACACAGTATTGCTTATCAGCGTCCATTTATTATTCAAAATTCAATGCAATTATACCTGTTTTTAAAATTAAGCATTTTTTTATATTCCTACTTAGATAATAGGTACAAAAAGTACACGTGATCTTAGGGGGTATCTTAGGGGGTATAAAACCTCATCATGTATCACGAGGGGGAGGGCATAAAAACTTGCTAAAAAACATCACGTGATTAATGGACAGCCCAGGTTTAAGCACAGGGGATTTTTCAGTGTACCCCAGGGTGGCACGGGGTAAATCCGTCACTGATTACATGTTCAATCTTTTATTGTGCGTAAACGTAATTATGTAAATGGGTGATCATTATCCCTTAACGGGTAACGTTGATTGAGATTTTCGCTTTAACGGGTAGCATCGTAATGATCTGACAATTCCTCAATTGTTTCTTGAATCCAGTTGTGGAAATATGTGATGTTTGTGTGCACCATGATGGACGTGTTGCCGCTCCTATACAGCGTGATCCCGTACGCCGTGTAATACATGGTGTTCACCGCCTGAAAAGTCAAAATCAAAATATATATACAAGCACTTTTGAATCGTCAAAACAAACAAAAATTTTTTATAATCAATGAAAATCTACCACCGGTTCCGAATGTAGATTCTACCTAGATGGAGCTGCAAGAAACTCGATAGGTACTATTTTAAAACCTATATTTATAAATTACAAATGTGTATATTAAACATCCTGTATGAAATCCAGCTACACTAAATCCGCACATGAGTGTCATCTATAAAATCTTGTACATAATATTAAACTTTAGCTATCAAAGACTTTTTATTATACAATTTAAATTTATTCATTGAAAACTATAAAATTTTCTGTTTTTTGTTATACACGGACACCTTGTCCTAGGAAAAAAACATTTACTTAACGAAGTCGAAAACCATTAATAACCAGTAGGTATAGTACCATATTTTCTATAATAAACTAACAGTCTCTTGTGGTTTCACTCGCGTTTATGGTTACTCCTTCGCTCCTATGAGTCGGGCATGTAATAGCCTATAGCCTTCCTCAATAAATTAACTATGTAACACAAAAATAATTTTCAATTCGAACCAGTAGTTCCTATGATCATTATTAGATTAGCGCGTTCACACAAACAAGCTCTTCAGTTTAATAATATTAGCATAGAGATCTGACGGGACACTAGCTGCCTTACTACAAAAGATTTAATCAGACGTTAAACGCGTGTTTAAAAAAATCCGTACTACAAATCCGCGTCTAAAGACTGTTTTAAGTTAAATATGCTTGAGATATAGATTAATATACGTTTAAGTGTGTTTAATAGATGTTTAAAACCTATTTCAGCTGTCAAATGTAACGTATAACATTTTATCAATAAGTTTATATGAGTTTATTCGCTGTTAAGCAATTTATATAATATTTTAAGCAATGTTTAATTTTTAAACACTGTTTAGCTAGACACGTGTTTTTACAACATGGTTTTAATGCGTCTTTTGTAGTATAACAGTAGATGTTTAGTAGTGCATTGGACATTTGCAGTACCAGAAGATACACTTGTGCGGGAAAGGAATAATAAAAGGATATTAATCTAGACTAATATAACAAAGAGACCAGATGTCAATCTGGTTCGTCTTAAGTAATCCTTTAAAATTTTTTTTGATGAAATGTAAAACCGCGATTGGCCGCTGGTAGGAAATAAATGTAGGAGGGGGTTAACTTAGCAATATTAGATACTTCACGTCGTGAAGTATATCCCTGGTTAGGATTATCATAAATAAAGTGAATGACACATGATAATCATGTTCAGGTAGAGCCTAGCTCACCTCACTTTCAAAGAAGATCGGGATGATATATATTGCTGCGAACGGTGAGACAGAGAGAGTCGGAAGCCTAACATTCTTCATCATTCCTTTCCTTACTTCCCATTTCTCTTCCTTTATTCCTTTTTATCTGCCAACCCGTGGCTTTTCTGGTGCTGCAAATATCTATGGGCAACGGTGGTCAATTAACAGGTGTGCCTGCTCGTTTGCCACCATTTTATTTTAATAGCTTACGTGAGGAACTTCTTCAGGACAAATCAGGCCACCGCCGAACTCTGGTTCGTAGTCATTCCGTGGCGCCACTGTGCATATGAAGGACTCGTCGAGCGGTATCCTACCATCAACGCATTTTGTCTGTTGTGGTATAATCGTGTTCACCTGAAAAGGGGCATTTAATGGGTGTACGATTCACTTTAAACTCTAAAACCCTCCTCACCCCCCATCACTCTGGTGTTGAAATAAAACAACCAGTAAAATGGATGTATGAGCCTCCTCCCCCCCATCACTCTGGTGTTGAAATAAAACAACCAATAAATGGATGGTACTTATTGAGTGTATCGCAGTGCCCAAAAACAATTAAATCATACATTCCAACTTAAATAATCAGGATCACCAAACGATAGCGCGATTTAATCGACACTCAGCTCCATCTATCAGCGAAAAGTGCAATTGAATACCAAATAAATGTATGTACGTGCCTATCAATAATACTTTGCCAGACACGTTGGCGTATTGGCCACTGCAACTGACTGAAGCGCTAACCGTCGCGGGTTCGATCCTCGCTCATGGTAGACGTTCGAATACGGATGTTTCATGTAGTCTAGGAGTTTGTGTTAGTGTTTGATCCACTAAGCTATACCCCTAGCTCCCTCTGGTATCGATATATTAATAAACAGTGTATTAAATCGTGGTTCTTATATTTTTACCAAAATCCTCTTTAAGTAAAACTAAGTGTTGAAATGAAACTATTTTAAACGGATTTAAATCGCGTATATTAATTATTTTTATCATAGACTCCGGGTGTCTACCCGTGACCACGAACGCTGCAAAGTGCTCGAAACGTCGGGATGATAAAAATAATTAATATACGCGATTTAAATCCGTTTAAAATAGTTTCATTTCAATGAATAATAATCGCGAAAATCTAAGACAACGATAAAACTAAGTGTATTTCTCGCTTAATTTAAAAGAACTTACGTAATTATCATCGCTGGATATGGCAATACAGGCTGATGCGAACGGTATCTTGTACTCCGACCAACAGACTGGCTTCAACCACACTGGTAAGGTGTATTCGAATTTTAGGCCAACGATCGCTATATCATTGTAGCGGTTATCTGTAAACATATAATACAGTCAGGGGGTAATTCCGTCTATCGAGTGTTATAGTGAATTTGGAATTGCGGAATCTACATAAGAGTCACAGCTTGATAGTAAAAGTCTATAAATGTTCTGTTGGGTAATGTTCTGTTGGGTTGCTCCTAATAAAGAGGTTTTAAAGCGTGATCGCTATATCATTGTAGCGGCTACCTGTAAACATATAATACAGTCAGGGGTAATTCCGTCTATCGATCGTTATAGTGAATTTGTAATTACGGAATCTACAGAAGAGTCACTATGTTTTTCTTCAACGAACACGAGATTAATTTAAACACTTAGCACTTGAAAATTCTACTTCTGTTCTAGCTCGTGATCCGCGATCATCGAGTGAGATCGTGTAGTTCTAGCCTTTTTACCCGACTGCACGACGTAAAGATTATGTGATTTTCAGTCTATGTATGTATAAATGTGGCCAAATTTGATAAATGACGTCGTTTGATTCGCCATAACGGTGCAAACATAAAAATTTTGAAAAACCAAAATGGCCGATTTTGAACTTGAAAAAGAAAAAAATGAAAATCGACGAATTATGTAAAATGTGGCATTTAAAAACAATTTTAGGTTCCTCATATCGTTTTGCAAAGAGAACCACCGTTTAGAATCTATAACGATTTAAAGTTGATTAGGAAAAAAATCTCACTAATAATTTTTTTTATTAATTATTTGTTAGAAACTTGATCAATTGATGTAGGTACAATATCGAAGGTGTAACAGTTAGGTATTATAGTAGAAAAACATCAAAGCCGTAATTGGACGCTGATAAGCAATACTGTGTTAAGCCACACGGACTTCGTTTTGAGAAAATGGCGTCTAAAGATGACAAACCTATTCTTAATAAATTAGTTTGAAGACGTATATATTCAAATTAAGTTGAAATTTTTTTGAATAATGTTAAATAGGTGACGTAGTATCAAAATACATCAATATCTCAAAATCTGACTTTTTGTGGGTTGACACATTATTGCTTATCAGCATCCAATTATACTGCAGCGCTCATAACAGCGGGTAGACGGTTATACCCCACAAACGGATTTAGCCCACCTGATTATGCATTAGCTTTTGCTTATAGCTTCGCTCGGGGTAAAATAGCTTTTGTTATACGGGACGACTGTTTAAAAATGTATTTTTGTTATGAATTTTCCATGTACTTTTCTGTAACTTAACATCGTGAAATTAAATTCTCTATACCAAAATTCACCAAAATCGTTTCAGTGATTTAGCGTGACAAACAGGCACACGACAGAGTTACATTGATAATTGGACGGTGATAAGCAATACAGCCACACGGACTCTATTTTATAAAGAAAATGGCATCTAAAGATATCAAAACTATTCTTAATAATGTTTGATGAATTATATATCCATGTGTTCTTTCCTTTTTTTATATAAAGTATAATAAATTAAGAGCAGATTGGTATAAAAAAGAGTTTTATCTAAAAATAACGTTTTAAAAATTGTGAGATTATTGCATACTTCAATAAGATGGACCACACTTAAGTATCGAAACATTAAATTACGAAACTTTTTTCCATATTTATTTCATTTAGACAACTTGAAACATTTTTAAATAATGTTACATACGTGACGCTTTATCAAAATACATTAAAGTAAAAAAAGTAAAGTAACAGCCTGTAAGCATCCCACTGCTGGGCAAAGAAGGTTTAGAGCTTCATCCACCACGCTGCTCCATTGCGGGGCGGATATACATGTGTCAGAATTTCTCCCGGCACATGCAGGTTTCCTCACGATGTTTTCCTTCGCCGCCGAGCTCGAGATGAATTTAAACACAAATTTAGCACTTGAAAAATTAGCGGTGCTAGCCGGGGTTTGAAACCACGATCATCGGTAAAGATCGACGTGTTCTAACCACTAAGCCATCTCGGCAAAATACATCAATATCTCCGAAATTTGAACACTAAGAAGTCCTTAGCTTAGCTTAGCTAAAGCATATATTTTGTTCAAGATTATTTAAATAATAAAGATGCTTGGATTTCGTATAAGCTGGATTCACACAGGGTATTTAATATATTTGTAACTCATAAATGTATGTACCTATTGTAAAACTTTTTAAAAGAGTAACTATCGAGTTTCTTGCCGGTTCTTCTCGGTAGAATCGACATTCCGAACCGGTGATAAATTCATTAAATTATTTTTTCGTTTCTGTATTGACGATTCAAAAGTGCTTGTAAAAGCTTACTAGAAAAAAGCATGTTTAGATTTTTTTTTACATCATTGCTTATCAGCATCCAATACAAGTAAAGACTAGTTCGATAGAAAATTGGACAAATTATAGCCTACCGCTGTTAAAGTAAGGGTGCTTAATCACAGTCTTGACTTCATATTCGTAGAAGTGTGAATTATGGTCTCTCGTGAAGCGAATGACCATATTTTCCGGGGTGTAGGGCTCCACGCAATACGCTGCCGTTATCAGCGCCCGAGATTCTTCGCTGATGAAGACAGCACCACATACAGCCGCCGTCCGATTGGCTTTACTGAAAACATTTCAGAGGTCTTTAAACCTACGGGACTTTTGAAAAGGGGAACCGACTTCAAAAACGATCAAATACATAATTTAGTTTAGTTTAAAGACTAACTTATTCCAGTTGTTTTAAAAACACAATGATGTACCGATTTTAATGAAAATTCTATAGGACTAATCTAGAATACAAATACAAATATGCTTTATTGTACACCAAACTACATATATATGTCGGAGAAACACCATTCTCATCGACATCATCAGTAATTAGCAAAGTTCTAGTGGGCGTCATGTGGGTTAAATGCGAGCACAGAACAACGTATTACTATTTCACACAATTTTATTATAGTTTTACAATGTTGAGGTCACTTTTGAATAGAAAGAAAAAATAATTATTTCACGATTAATAATTTGGAATATGAATTGTAACTATTTTATACGAGCAGCGGGTTCGTGACACTAATCTCACAACACCAATATCTCCACCACAACTGTCTTAAATCAATACAATAATTTATCCACCTCGATCTACAAATACTCTCATATTCCCGCGATTCGCCATTGTTGTCAAGATGGCGCCTCGACCCCGCTCGAGTCTTACGCTCTGCTCTGATTGGTCAATGCAATCCACAGAATAAAGAACATTTAATTCAAATTTAAAAAGAATTTACGCGCAAACAAAATTCAATAAATTTAACATTATTTATAACAAATTGTATTTTAGTAAATAATTAATAACTCGTGATATAATTAAAGGAACTATCAACTTGACGTGTTCCTCCGATATATGCATATATATATAATGAAAGAAGAAGGAGAAAGAAAAAGAATTTACAAAAGGAGGTCTTATCGCTAAAACAGCGATCTCTTCCAGACAACCTTTGGGCAAAGGATATGAAACTGAATTATAAAGTAGAAGTATTTTTATATAATTTTTCAATGTAAGCTTTAAATTTATGAAATGGCAAATGTAATCTTGTTTCCGGGATTTTATTATAGAAGTATACACTTTTTCCCATAAAAGACATGAACTCGTGGTCTGAAACTAGGTGTTATTATTTTACTTCGCGTGTAAATGCAATCTCTGTTACTGTTCCTCTCGAAAGTGATCAATTTGATGTACAAAATATTGTTATAAATACATTGAGATGGATAGATAGTCTAAAAAAATTCACATTAGCATAAATAGATACTGATAAGCAATAATTTAATATAACGGATATTATCGCGATAACTAATAGTAGTAATACCTTTTTATTGCCCGACGTTTCGACGAAGTTACATTCGCCGTGGTCACGAGCTGACTGAAGTACCGCGCGCCCTCCGGCGCAGAACAGATGGTCAGCTGTTAAACTCGGGAACAAACCATTGGATTGAGCTTCATGACCCAAAGGTTCTCTCGACGGACAAAAATTATTATTGGCGCGCGGTACACCAGTCAGCTCGTGACCACGACGAATGTAACTTCGTCGAAACGTCGGGCAATAAATCGGTATTACTACCATTAGTTATCGCGATAAGACCCGCTATATTAAATATGTATAGTATAAATCGCGAAAGTTTAAAATATATGATAAGCAATAATATGTCAACCCATAAAAAGTCAATTTCAAAAAATGTATTTGATTATGTGTTACCTAGTTAACATTTTTCAAAAAAATTTTCAAGTCATCTAAACTAAATGAGTATTGAAAATTGGTAAACGCTACTTTAATTTTCGAATTTCATGTGCGTTTCATATTTTGCAATTAATAATAATAATATACTTTAATTGTGCACCAAGAAAAACATTAGCACATAAGTGGTATGTTTACAAACAATAGTAGGAAGATGTACAACCAGGCGGTCTTATTGCTAATAAGCATTTCTACCAGACAACCTGAGAGCGAGGAGAAGTATTATGTTGCGGAAAGAGGGTGAAACAATACAAGTAAAATGACTAAAACTATAATTAATACATATTATTGATACAAATTTTAACTTATAATATATATGTATGTGGGGACGGATCGAAATGATAGGATGGGCTCGTTGAATGATGGGAGGCAGTCTATCTTCTTTAAATCCGAACTTCTTCAACCACTTTATTCGTCTTTTTACTATTACATCAATTTCAACCTTCGCACGCTCGTACACCTTTTACTCCCAAACTCGCCATCTTCCAACACACATATAGTCCTCCCTCCCTTTCACACACATAGTCCTCATTCATTCTTACATTTATACGTGCCTTTTCACTGTAATATATTACTTTATAAATTTATCATTAAAAAATTATCCTACATGTATACATATATATATATATATATATATATATATATATATATATATATATATATATATATATATATATATATATATGTATACATGTAGGATAAATTTATATATATATATATATATATATATATATATACTAATAATAAAATTCTAGCGGGTCGCTGTCTGTACATGGAAGATATATAAAAAAAAATATTAGGGGGCCTATACCAACACAATAGAACCCAAAACAATGATTTTTAGAATTCTTATCTGTTTGTCTGTTTGTCTGTTTGTCTGTTTATCTGTGCGTTTGTGCACGCTAATCTCAGAAATGGCTTATCCGATTTAGATGCGGTTTTCACTATTATATTGTAGTAAGCTTCACTTAACATTTAGGGTTTGTTTCATGTCAATCGGTCCATAAATAAAAAAGTTATGTCAATTTAAGGAATCACGTTGAACATTTTTTTTTTGTGTTTATAACTAAATACATGAAAGTATATACAGTACTTACATAAAATACATTTTTAAAAATTTTGTCTGTCAGTCTGTCTGTCTATCTGTTTGTTCCGACTAATTTCTGAAACGACTTAACCGGTTCTGATGGTACTTTTTGCAGTTAGCAAATGTTAGAAGGAGTGACTTGGGGTTACTTCTATTTTAGATATTTTTAAATCTATATATATGAAAAAAATTCTAACGGGTCGCTGTCTGTACATGTAAGATATATGAAAAAAAATATTGGAGGCCTTTACCTACGCAATAGAACCCAAAACAAAATTTTAGAATTTTTGTCTGTTTTTCTGTTTATCTGTGCGTTTGTGCCCGCTAAAAAAGATATGTCAACTTATGGGGTCACGTCGAACATTATTTTGTGATTTTCACTAAATAATGTTCGACGTTCATGAAAGTACTTACATCAAGTACTGTCAGTCTGTTTCTTACGACTAATCTCTGAAACAGCTGAATCAAATTTGATGGGACTTTCACTCGCAGTTAGAGGATGTCCATTAATCACGTGAGGCCCAGAGAAGGGAGTGGGAATGGAAGAAAACAATCACAAAATATCACAAAGTCTAAAAAGTTCTTAAAAACATGACAGCAACCCCTATAGCTAATATTATAAGGATTAAATTAGGCTACTTATATTAAAAAATATATATTTATTTAAATATTAGAATTACACGATAACAAAATATTGGAGAAACCAATAAAATAGTAAACATTTTCCGATTTAAGAAGGGAAGGTATACATCTAAACAAATAAATAAAATTGATGTGTCTGTTTGTAATTTTAAATAAATGCATATGAAAGTATACACGGTACTGACAGCAAAATTACCAATTTTAAAATTTTTGTCTGTCTATCTGTCACTCGATTTGTTTCGGCTAATATCTGAAACAGCTGGACCGATTTTGATGAAACTTTCACTAGCAGAAAGCCAATTTTATAAGGAACAAAATTGAAACCAATGAAATAGTGAATAATATCTGATTCAAATAGGGAAGATATATATTATATTAATATAATCATTTTAAAAAATAATATATTTACGGGGTATTTTTTTACTGGATATGATAGAACAAAACCAAAACTATAAGCAAAAGCGCAAAATAATTTAAGTCACAGAGCCGATTTTGATTAAAACTAAAATTGCATCATTAGTTTTTTGAAAAATAAGTTTTCCTAGCCAGAAACGAACACGTTGATTTTGCAAAAATATAACATTCTGTAGTATTGCACCATCTGATACCTTCACACATTATAAAGATCAACTTTAGTAAGGTAATACTATACAGTAATCTGCAACAAAAAGAAAAGGCTATTTTTTTTACAAAATTCTATCAAATTCTTACATTAATTAAATCTTTAGCAACGGTATGTTGTAACGCTAATAGCGGGTGAGTACAATAGCTGAGTCCAGTGAAATGTAGATTTTCAACAAATTGATTCATCTTTTTAAGAATTATCTAAACCTACCTAGGTAACTGAGTAGATGACGGGGACCAAAACAAACGTGACATTCTATCAACTTTGTATAACTCACATAGAAAAAAAAGACAAACATAAAAGAAGTTACTGTGAGTAATTCATTTTTTATATTTTCGATTGTATTGTTCACACTCTTCCTCACTTTAGTAGGTGACTAGCATTTTGATGCTATTTATAAAGAAATCGTTCGAAGTAACGCACATTTTTTTCTAAACTTACCGGAACCCATGATTTAACCCACATATTTGATTATGTCTATGTAGAATCGAATACTTAATTAATGTATACATTTAATGTTATTTTGTTAAAAAAAAAAAACCTTTTCCTTTAATTTGCCGCTTATTATTACTTTCCAAAAGTTGATCTTTACAAGTGACAATATTGGGTGGTGCAATAATACAGAATGTATTTTTTTTTAATTAGTGGGTTCTATTTCTGGCTTAAAAAAAAATATGATGCAGTTTTAGATTTTTTAAAATCGGACACGAGACGCCATTAAGTATCTTTCGCGATTCCTTATAATTTCGGATTTGGCCTATTAAGCCCAGTAGAAAAAGTCACCCGATATATAATACAAGGAGAACCTAGGTGCGAACTTACTGTTTTGCAGTCGATATTTTAAAGACTACCACAAAACAACTTTTCTTCAACATTTATAGTGAAAACCGTGGAGGAATACCATATCTGAGTTAGTGTCTGCTTATAAATACAACCAGAAAGTTCCCAGATTCAAAGTAAAAAGCTCCTTTCTTGAGCAGCACTGCAGACTATTATAACCTTGCTTTGCAGGAGACATGCCAAGCATTTTGTAATCCACGCGAACGAAGTCGCGGGCACAGCTAGTATATATATATATATATATATATATATATATATATATATATATATATATATATATATATATATATATACATGTATATATATATACTTTATATATCATAATAAAACATATACATATATACATACATACACTATATATTATATATATAATACAATAAGCTCATATATTTGAAAAATTTATTATTAGATAAAAGTTTTATTGTACCAATCTATTTTATATTTACTTTACCTTTTATCAAAATAGAAATAAAAAGATGGATATACATATACTGGTTGAAACAATTTTTTAAAGAATATTTTTGATATCTTTAGACGCCATTTTTCTCAAAATGAAGTCCGTATGTCGACACAGTATTGCTTATCAGCATCCAAATAATATTAAGTTAGGAATATAATTGGGTTATTACTTGTAAACCCATGCTCTCCAAGGGTACTCTCCTGGGAGAACGGATCGCAGCGAGTCCCGCACCCTCCGAGGATAACCTTCAGGGTTGCTGGCCCCACAATTGGCACCACCTGACCTGTAAAATTAATATATATACATTTCATTTGTAGAAAAAAACAATCAATTATATTTTGTAAAAAAGCATGGGGCGCTTCTTAAGTATATGGAAATGGATGATATATGGAGCCACCAACGATTTTTTCGCAATAATACCATTTATTGCTTATTGATTTATTTCTAAATTAGAAATTATTTTCAACTTTTTAGTTTCTTTCATCATTAAAGCGTGATTTTAGTTTTTAAACTATTATTTTTATTTTATACTTTTTAGTCTTCTTATTATTTAAACTTAATTAACTATAAGTCACGTGACAATTTCTTTCGTATTTCTGAGAGCAAACCCTTTCATTTCATATCCATATCTTCTAAGTGCATTTCAAACAGCCAAATCGCCATCTTGGACGTACAAGTGAAGCTAATAGGAGCGTGTTAAAAAAACTGACGAACGAGCAGGTGGGACAGCCTATGGTAAGTGTTTACCGCCGCCTATGGACATTTTATAGATAGATAAATGGATAAACAGAATAATATAATATGTTTTAATTTTATTATTTAAAGTGTCGTATATTATTATTATTTATGTATATTATATTACTGTTTCATCCCTTATTTTATCCCCTTGGGAGTAGAATTAATTAAAATCCCTTAGTGGATGCCCGCGTCATAACATCTACCTGTCCAATTCGAGCCCGATCCGTCCAGTGGTTTGGGCTGTGTTTGATAGATCACTATGTCAGTCAGTCACCTTTGAGTTATATATACAATAGTTATGTCCCTAAATGTGGGTAATTAAAACCAAACAGATATTTCAAAATAATTACTAATAATTATTAAATGGCCACCTAAAGGCAAAAGAAGATATATATTACGAAACCAAAACAATTGTAGTAATAAAAATGTCGTCAGCAATGAATTTCTGTAACAAAACAAAACTTCAAAAACTGAAACAATAAAAATATTGACACAAACCTACTTTGTGAACAATAAATAATTTAATATCTTATGCAATAACATTTACGGAAATAAATTATATACGGATATAAAATCTATTTTCGTAAAATAAATAATTTTCACATTAGTCCTAATTATTTCCTTAGTAATAGAAATAATTTGTTAAAATGGTAACACTATTTTATCTATTACTATCAAATTTGCACAGACTAATTAAAAAAATGTAATGAAACGAATTATAAAGCTTCTGACACACATTCAATTATATGTTTTTGTGAAATTGCCATTTAAAAATGTTAAAATTAAATATTAAAACTCCGTTATGATCATAACAATATTTATATTTATTTTATTATATTAGTATACATCCTTTCTGCTTTATTTAATTTCATGTCCTGTACTCATGGGTTGTCGGGAAGAGATCGCTCTTTTAGCGATAACACCGAGTTTGGTGAATTATGTTCTCTTTAACATTGTTTTGTGTAATAACCTCTGTATATTGTACAATAAGCATATTTGTATTGTATGTAATATTTATTCAATCATAAAATATTTACATTCGATTAACACTGTGAAAAAAAATTGTATTGTATAGTCGCGCAGTCGGGTAAAAAAAAGTTGTATAAACAACTTTAAATGCAACGTTGCACAATCGTCAGTCAGTGAATTACGTGTGTATATTAGTCATACTTTATCGACTATTACCTGGCCCGACTTGAGTTGGTAGTTTTAGTATATAATATCCAATCAAAAACATAAATGTGAAATGAGAGCCAAGTTCAATGTTATGATAAATGCCTTGGTTAATGACTTCAAAGACAAAAGAAGTGAGATCTAAATGGGTGCCAAGTTCAATGGTCAGTCCTGAAATTTATTTATAAGTAACAGTATAACATATCATATCTTATAACATAAGATAATGTATTGTAGCCTAAGGTCTGTCTTGGCTAGTTTTTAAAAACCTACCAACGAATTATTATGTTCGATCGCTAGTTTCTACCAAAACTCTAAATTTTCGGAATTATAAAATAAGAACCGACAAATACTTAGGTTTAGAACTTGCGAAGGCTATAATTCATATATGAATTTTAAGTTCGGGAGATATGACCCCCGACAACACATGAATACAATATTATGCAGAAAACAAACAAACACGTTTTCATTAATATTTTTAGTTAGCACGCGATGACTAACTTAAAATAATTATGATGCGTTTAAAATGAATAATTAAACGTATTTCCTTATATTATCATTCACACTAATACATATAATAAATACTAAAGTATTTATGTCTGTTTGTTACGTCTAAACCACTAAATTAATTTTGATGAAATCTTATATAGACATAGATTGGACTTTGGAAAATGATACAGACAGCATTTTATCGAGAAAATTAAATTTGCCCGAACTAATGTATATGTTAATAATCTCAAATTGAAAATTTAATAGAACTCCCGAAAATCTATGCATTGAGACCATTTCAACGAGCCCCAACACGATACCTCTGCTGTACGTTGGCGAAGAGTTGTGTATTCTACTGGTTCCAGGTGATGCTGCAGCATTAGGTCATGCTAACGTAGCTATGTTATCTTAGTATCATTAAAGTATAACAAATTTCGATTCGATCAGACCAAAGTTGCTCAGACCCTCTCAGTAACCAGAAAAAACATTAAAACTTATAAGATCTTCATAAATTATAGCTAAGAACCAATTAACTTTCAAAATCAAATCAAATCAAAAAATACTTTATTCAAGTAGGCTCTCACGAGCACTTTTGAATCGTCATACATGAAAACACAAAAAAAAATTACATAAATAATGAAGCTACCACCGGTTCGGAACGCTGATTCTACCGAGAAGAACCGGCGAGAACTCGATAGTTACTCTTTTAGAATATTGTTAATACAACACAGTTTATGATTACAAATTGATTAAACGAACAAAATAAACAGCATCGAAATCGGTCCATTCGTTACGGAGTTACGATGCCACAGATAGAGACACAGATATACAAGTTAAACTTATCCTCTTTTTGGGTCAAGGAATAAAAAAAATAATTATACCTAAAAGTGTTTTGTGACTGCGAAAAACAGCATATATCGGTTTTGGAGCATTTGTTGTCGAACAATCTGCAAATAAAAAAGTAACACTTAAGAAAAGGAATTATTAAAAGAAAGTACATTTTGGTTAAAGACGACCCACAAATTAATGGAACGTTAGCAGGCTGAGAGCCGATAAAGACTAAGAACACGCCGATCTCAACCGATGATTGCAGATTGAAACCACGGCTAGCATCGCTGAGTGTGCAAGTGCTAAATTTGTGTTTAAATTCATCTCGAGCTCGGTGGAGGAAAACATCGTGAGGAAAGCTGAATGTGCCGGGAGAACTCTAACACATGTATATGAACTGAAGCCTTCTGCATCATAATCAAAATCGAAATTGAAATATTTTAAAGGTTTAAGTTTCGGAAAAGTTAAACCTAACTAAAGAAAGAACTAAACGAAAAAAGAAACTTAGCGGAACTTTTTTTTACTTTGTTAATTTTTTTTTCCAAAAACGTCAATTTTTTTACAAATTATAAAAATTATTGAGATAGCTTGGAAGCGATCGCTTTATTCCCATGTGTGTCATCGTCTACAAAATCTTTTATATCGTAATATCCTCTAGCACAAATGTTTCTTTACAATATTTTAAACTTTGCTATTGAAGAATTTTAAACGTTTTCTGGGATCCTGTTGTAAAATCTTATACATCTCCCAACAGAAGAATTAACTTAACATAGTTGACTAGTGGGTATAGCGAGTTTGCTCCTGTTCCTCAGAGGAAAAGAAGCCATTGTCCAGCAGTGGGACATTCACAGGATGTTACGTTACTTACTGAAATTCAGTCTTAATCCTTCCTTTAGCTCTCTGCCGATCCACTGCCGGGTCACTACAGATATAGCACTCGTAACAACCTTTCCCTGTGCCGACTATATTGGTACAGAACGTATCCGTGACGTTAGCTTCGTCCGCTGTAAAAAAAATGTAATAAAAATATTATTATTTATTTCATTGAGGTAGAGTCAGTGGCGAATCGAGGGTCTTGTTCAGAGGAGGGACAATTTTGTGGAGTTTAGGAGTAGCGATAATATTTCAGCAATAATAGCATAATTAAAAAAAATACGACTACGCGTGAAGGAGTGGGGGTGTAGATACTACGCAGAGTTAAAAAAATGGAGTATAAACGGTTACGGTTGTGAGCCACTAGGCGTGCAAATGTACTTTTGCCCGATGCAGAGCTGTTAATTGTTGAAGAGTTCTCCTGTTGTTGCACCATCAGCGCCACTTTACCATACGCATTGTGACGAACATTAAACTAATCGAATCACACCCCAAGGAACACATGTTATTAAGTACTTCCGATAGCCATCTATGGTCTTCATCAGCAGTTCCACTCCACATAAACTTAACAATATATGTGGATGCTGATGAGCAATAATGTGTCAACCCACAAAAAGTCGAATTCGGAGATTTTGATGTAATCTGATAATGCGTCAAGTATTAAACATAATTCAAAATTTTTAAAAATCATCTAATCTAAATAAATACGGAAAAGGGTTCCTTTTATGGAATATTAAAGTTTCATATTTTGAAATATATAATAATATAATAATAATAATAGTTTTATTTCAGATCATCATTTCATACATAATATTTTTAATAATAGATCCTTAGTTATTATTTTTTTTAGTTGGGTTGGTGTATTCCTTTATTAATAAGAATATCTGCCCAGTGTATAATAAAAGGATTATTAATATTATCAGCTCAATACTAATCTCATATGGACGCTGATAAGCAATACTGTGTCAAGCCACACGGACTTCATTTTGAGAAAATGGCGTCTAAAGATGTCGAACCTATTCTTAACAATGTTTGAAGAAGTATATATCCATCTTTACTTTTCTTTTTTCATAAAAGGTGTAATGAATTAAAAGCAGATTGATATATTTAATATATTATCTAATAAAAAGTTCTTCAAATGTTTGAGATTATTGTATAAATAGCAAATATGGAACGCACTTGAAATTCGAAACAATTAATTAAGAAACTTTTTTCCTTACTTATTTAGTTAATATGACTTGATTTTTTTTGAATACTGTTAAACAGGTAATGCAGTATCTAAATACATAAATATCTCCAAATTTCATTTTTTGTGGGTTGACACATTATGGCTTATCAGCATCCATATATGGATGCTGATAAGCAATAATATGTCAACCCACAAAAAGTCAAATTCGGAGATATTGGTGTATTTTGATACTGCATCACCTATTTAACGTTGTTAAAAAGAAATTGAAGTCATGTAAACTAAATAAGTACGGAAAAAAGTTTCTTAATTCATTGGTTCAAATTTCAAGGGCGTTACATATTTTGCAATTTATACAATAATCTCGAACATTTGGAAAACTTTTTATTAGATAATATATTAAATGTATCAGTCCGATTTTAATTTATTATAACTTTTATCAAAAAATAAAAGAAAAAATGGATATATACTTCTTTAAACATATGTGTTAAGAATAGGTGTGACATCTTTAGACGCCATTTTCTCAAAATGAAGTCCGTGTGGCTTGACACAGTATTGCTTATCAGCGTCCATATTTGAAAACCTTATTACTATAAACCTTTTTATTATAAAACTCTGCTTTAATTCATTATACCTTTTATCAAATTAGAAGAAATAAGATGAATATATTTGACGATCTTCATTTTGAGAAAATGGCGTCTGAACATCAGACGCCATTTTCTCAAAATGAAGTCCGTGTGGCTTGACATATTGCTTATAGCGCCCATATATAGTTATATCATTCGTTATAAAGTAAAAATCTCAAATACAACTTACACACGACTTGATCAAAGACATCTTGTAGCTGCACGTCTCCTTCTGTGACGCCCGAAACTGCGTGTACTAGTAGGTACGAAAGTGCAATTATTCTGGAAAAAAAATGACAAAATGATTAGAATTACATAGTGATGTGCGAGATATCCATATCCGTATCCACAGATATATGATCCATATCTGACGACCGCTCTGGTGCTGAATGTACCTCTAACGCCGACGGTTGCGGGTTCGATCCTCGCTCGGGGCAGATATTTATAGTTGTATAAATATTTCTTCCTAGGTCTGGGTATTTGTCCTTGTGGGTCACGTGCCTCGGAGAGCACGTAAAGCAGTCCCGGTCGTTATCACAATCACCTAATAATGATCGTTACTCGTAGTAGGGAAATTTTTCTAGTCTAAATGGATACTGGCTTGCCCTCAGGGGTTGAGGTCGGATGGCAGTCGCTCTGTGTAATAACTCGTCAATATCTGGACTAGAATAGAAAGCAAACCCTGGTGTAACTGGGGAAAATGCTAGGTAGACGATGATGATTCATTCATTCACGGTCCATATCTGATTTACATAAGTAATTTCTCATTACTGTCACAAGATTATTTAGGTATCTGTCCCCAGTTAAACAGCTTTGTTTTATATAAATTACGAAATTTAAACTTACAAATTACTGTGAATATTATATACAATCTTACGCTATAATATTTTTTTGTGGTATTTCGTTTTATTTACTATAATTTACCTTTTAAAATGATAAACGCACTCAATACCAACCATTGGGATCTCATGATTTTGTGTCAGGACTACGGAAACAAACACACTGAGAATAGGAGAAATGGACGCAATACTGTGTCAAGCCACACGGACTTCATTTTGAGAAAATGGCGTCTAAAGATGTCAAACCTATCCTTAACAAATATCTTTGAAGAAGTATATATCCATCTTTTCTTTTATTTTTTGATAAAAGGTATAATGAATTAAATTCAGACTTAAAAAACTATTATAATACCATCATGTTATTTAATATTATGTCGTAATTAAGTCTATAATAATTATACCATTTTTGTAAATCTGTATATGCGAATGATATTGTTTAAAAATATTAATGTTAATGTCTAAACGTAATAATAGATGGCGTACTTGTAAAATGTCGATAACAAATTTCGAATTAACGAATACCCGGAGTCTAAAGAACATGGTCAAGTGAATTATACCCTCAATCATTAAACAGAATTGTTGAAGTAAGCTCCATTTTATTACCACGCCCTAACAATAGGAAAAACACAGTCATATTGATAACCTAGATACTTTAATCGCTTAAAAATAAAATAAAAGTTACCTACATTTAGACGCTGATAAGCAATACTGTGTCAAGCCACAGGGACTTCATTTTGAGAAAATGGCGTCTAAAGATGTCAAACCTATTCTTAATAAAAAGTTTGAAGAAGTATATATCCATCTTTTCATTTATATTTTGATAAACGGTATGATGAATTAAAATCAGATTGATATATTGAATATATTATCTAATAGAATGATTTTCAAATATTTGAGATTATTGTATAAATTGCAAATTATGGAACGCACTTGAAATCGACAGCTATTAATTAAGAAACTTTTTTCCGTGCTTATTTAGTTTATATGACTTCATTTCTTTAGTATAATGTTAAATAGGTGATGCAGTATCAAAATACATCAATATCTTCGAATTGGACTTTTTGTGGGTTGACACATTATTGCTTATCAGCATCCATTTATACTAATCTTATAAAGAGGTAAAAATTGTTAAGTTTGTTTGTGGGGGGTAATATCTGAAAATACTGATCCGATTTCAATTATTCTTGTTGTGTTAGATAGCCCGTTTATTGAGGAAGGTTATAGGCTACATTTCATCGCGCTAGAACCCACAGGTGTGGAGCAGTAACCATAAACGCGAATAAAACCGCCAGGGGCTGTAATATTAGTACATACCTTAACATAACGGTATTTTTCTTCTTCTTTTAACCTGAAAAAAATATACATAAATTAAATATATAGATGTATGTATCGTTTTATTTTCTATTTTTCTTTTTTGATATCATTATCCGGAACGAAATTTATCGAATATTATTTTTCATTATAAAAATATTTTAGTTCCAATTTTCAATTGTTATTTCTGATCTCTATCTCTTATGTGAACGCTGATAAGCTATACCGTGTTAAGCCACGGGGACTTCGTTTTGAGAAAATGGCGTCTAAAGATGTCAAACCTATTCTTAACACATATGTTTAAAGAAGTATATATCCATTTTTTCTTTTATTTTTTGATAAAAGTTATAATAAATTAAAATCGGACTGATACATTTAATATATTATCTAATAAAAAGTTTTCCAAATGTTCAAGAAGTATATATCCATCTTTTTGTTTCAATTTTGATAAAAGGAATGAATTAAATTTGATTTTGAGAAAATGGCGTCTAAACATGTCATATTCTTTTCTATTTTAATTAAACGTATAATTAATTATAAATGATTGATTATTAAAACGTTTATCTACTAATAAGTTTTTATAACACTTGCGGTTATTGTATAAATTACAAAATATGAACGGACCTACTTGAAATACGAAACATTTTTAAAAACAATCATGTATTTAAAATGATTCGAAAACTTTTAAAGCATTATATAAAGACAAATGTATATATATATATATATATATATATATATATATATATAGTATTTTTAATTTTATGGTGTGTATCTTTTGTTGGAGATCCTAAAATAAAATAAAATCAAAAAAAACGATAAACATAAAAAAAAAGAAGATGTTTTGTTTACATGTATTTCCAATGGGTAATTCCATCAGACGAATATACAGTCTATACTAATAATAGACAGTGATAAAATTTGTTTATAAGTTTGTACGTAAGGGGTAATCTCTGAAACTACTCATCAGATTTCAAAAATTCTTTTTACGTTAGATAACCCATTTCATGAGGAAGGTTATAGGCTATATTACATCACGCTATAACCCACAGGTGTTCAGCAGTAACTATAAATGCCAATGAAACCCTAAGGATCCGTATACAATATTTTTATATTGTAAATAATATGTTTTGGCTTTTAATGTTATGAAACAGAAGGGAAAAGGAGACACGTCACTAAGTACTGAACGAAATACTTTTTGTAAATCACTTTATATTTCGACTCAAGTAAGTACACAGTTCTCATGTTACAAACGTAATGATCCAAGTTCTCCTTAGTATCCTTATATATATATTAATACCCTACCAAATTGACAATATTTAATTAAATCGTATTTAACGTCACCAACGATTAATGGCGGGCTTAGCAGACAATTCGGGTTCTTAACTGTCACAGCTTGGCTTGGCTAGGCATGGCATGGCTTGGCTGAGCTACCGGAAAGGCTTGGCTAATAGCTTAGCGATACACGACACATATCGTAGCGTTACAGTTATTATTAATTAATAAAAATATATTATTTATCCTGCGTTCTATACACGTCATCATAACTTAATTGTTTATAAAAATGAACAATATTTACTAAATAACATCACTATAAATAAACTCCGGAACTACTAAGCCTATTTCACTCACGTTTATGATTATTACTTCGCCCCAATGAGTTGTAGCGTGACATAATATGGCCTTCCTCAATAAACCGGCTATCCAACGCAAAAAAAAATTTCAAATCAGATCACTATTTTCAAAGATATACACATACATACTTATAAACAAATTTTGCTTCTATGTATATGGACGCTGATAAGCAATACTGTGTCAAGCCACACGGACTTCATTTTGAGAAAATGGCGTCTAAACATGTCAAACCTATCTATACTAATATTATAAAGAGGAAAGATTTGTTTGTTTGTAATGAATAGGCTCCGAAACTATTGGACCGATTTCGAAAATTCTTTCACCTTTGGAAAGCTACATTATCCCCGAGTAACATAGGCTATATTATATTTAAAAAAAAAAATTAGGGATCCTTACTAAAACTCTAATAATGTAACCCAATCGTCACTGGGGTACGGGGGGAGTCAATGTAATGTAATAAAATAAAGTGCCGCGAGTACTTTAATAAAAACTATTAATAAAAAAAATTCATTAAAAATAATTCAAAGTTCCTTTATAATTTTACTTTTTTTTTGAAACCCGACGCAAAAAAGAAGGATGTATGTGTGTGTGCGTGCGTGCGTGCGTGCCTGCGTGTGTGTGTATGTATGTACCCGTGCGAAGCCGGAGCGGGGCGCTAGTTCTTAATAAATTTGTTTTGAAGACATATGTATCTAGCCTTTCTCTTCTATTATTTAATGTGTTATCTAATCATAAGATTTTTTTTTTTTAATATTTCTTAATATTTTATAAATTGCAAAATATGAAACGCATTTGAAATTCGAAACATTGAATTAGGAAACTTTTTTCAATACTTATTTAATTAAGATGAATTGAAATTTTTATTTAAATAATTTTAAATTGGTCAATCAAAATACACCAATAACTCCGAATTGGACTTTTTGTGGCTTGACACATTATTGCTTATCAGCATCCATATAATATCAGTATAGATGATACCAATTAAAAAAAAAAACATCACTCTAGCAGGCTGAGATTTATGTATACATATTATTATAAAGCAAAACATGCGTTAACCTTCACGAAATCAAAATGTAACATTTCCTAAATTAATAAAATATATAAAGTTTATAGAATATGTCAACATCAAAACTATGTAAAACATAATAAATATATAAGGAAGACTCACCTAAAAAGCGTAAACTTATTTAAACACTATTTTCCTTGTTCGAATTTATATTAAAACGATCACTTAAATTCAAATAAAAAACACAACGAATCATCACACATACAATGTAATTAACCTCCTTCAATCATTACAAATGTTATAATAATGTAATTTACCGTTTTAAAACTATACAAATATATTTAGAATTTTAAGTTTTTAACTTATAGTCAAGTCTGACCTTTAGATCTGTGGCTCGGGCGTAGTCTTCGACGTGGTCTCACCAACTGACCCTGAGGTCTCGGACAACTTGAGATAATGACAACATTATATTGAAACTAGTTCGTGCTCGCGACTTCGTCTGCGCAGGATTGGTTTTTACGATATTGGCGTACACGTAAAAGGTGGATCTATGCTGACACGGCTTTTTTGTAAGAATATTTGGACGCTGATAAGCAATGCTGTGTCAAGCAACACGGACTTCATTTTGAGAAAATGGCGTCTAAACATGTCAAACCGATTCTTAACGAATATGTTTGAAGAAGTATATGTCCATCTTATTATTTTATGAATTTAAATCAGACTGATACGTTTAATATATTATCTAATAAAAAGTTCTTTAAATATTTCAGATTTTTGTATTAATTGCAAAAAATGGAACGCACTTGAAATCCGAACCAATTACTGAAGAAACATTTTCCGTACTTATTTCATTTATATGACTACAGGATTTTTGAATAATGTTAAATAGGTGATGTTGTGTCAGAATATATCAAGATCTCCGAATGTGACTTTTCGTGGGTTGACACATTATTGCTTATCAGGATCCATTTGAGATAAACATTTTCATTGAACAGTACAGAGGCAAGATGTTTTCGTACTGATTTGACACTTATCTTTATATTTTGTACTATTCACTGGAATTTATCAAAATCCTTTCTCAGGGCGTGCCTACGTCATAGTAGCTTTACGCATGCTGTCTCAGCTAGATCGGTTTAAAATTGACAAAGTTTCATCCCCTATTTTATCCCCTGGGAGGTTGAATTATTTAAAATCTTTTCTAAACAAATGACTACGTCATAACATCTACCTGCATGCCAAGTTCAGCCCGATCCGTCCAGTGGTTTGGACTGTGCGTTGATAGATCACTATGTCACCTTTGAGTTATCTATATAAATATATTTAGATTTTACCGTGTTTTATAAATGGACGCCGAAAAGCAATACTGTGTCAAGCCACACGCGCTTCATTTTAAAGAAAATGGCGTCCAAATATGTGAAATCTATTCTCAATCAATTTGTATTAATAAGTAATTGTCCACATTTTCTTTTCTTTCTTGATAAAAGGTATAATGAATCAAAAGGAGATTGATATATTTAATATATTATCTAAAAAGTCTTTTAAATATATGAGATAATTGAATAAATTACAAAATAAGGAACGACCTTGATATTCGAAACAATTAATTAAGTAACTTTTTTTCCTACTTATTTAGTTTTTATCGATTAATGTTAAATACGTGACACAGTAATAAAAATACACCAATATTTTCGAATTTGACTTTTTTGTGGGTTAACACAGTGCTTGTCAGCAACCAAATATTAGTATCCGCTTAGTGAATCAACTACAATTCATTAAGTTATAATGTGATTGAGATGCTCACGAGTTTTTTGATAAATCTTTAATGTTTTATTATCATTATGTAAACAATACATATATTTTATTAAACGTATATATTTTAAACTTACGCGATTTATAATATTCATATTAAATATCGCGCACTCGCCGCCTGAGGGCGCGCGGTGCAGCAGTCAGCACGTGACCACGACGGATGCAACTTCGTCGAAACGTCCGGCAATAAAAAAAGTATTACTACCATTTCGATACCTCCCACGTAAGTTGTTGTAACCCCAAAATTACAATTTTACAGTAGAGCACTTTTAATCCGTTTTAGTTTGATAGTTACAACAAAATACGCCTTTTTTCAGGCGTATTTTGTTGTAACTTTCCTTGAAAAAAAAAAGATTTTTGGTATTTTTTCACTTTGAATGCATTACGCAATGCAAATTCGTTTAGTATTCAGTAAAAACGCTAACGGCAATTTTGTGGCTTACAATAACTTACGTGGGAGGTATCGATTTGTTATCGCGATAAGACCCGTTATAATTAATTTGTAATCATAAACTGTGTTGTATTTACAATATTTTAAAAGAATAACTATCGAGTTCCTTGCCGGTTCTTCTCGGTAGAATCTGCGTTCCGAACCGGTGGTAGCTTCGTTATTTATCTATTTTTTTTTGTTATTTTGACGACGATTCAAAAGTGCTCGTAAGAGCCTACTTGAATAAAGTATTTTTTGATTTTGATTTATATTAAATGTGAATTGCAGTAACTATGTATTTCTAGAGTTTTGCTTACAGACTTTCATAAAGTTTTACATAAATGTATTATTGCTTTACACTGAAAGAATTTACTCTCAGTGCCTTTTTTTGATATTCACAGCTTAGAAAGTACAATGCATAAATATATTTTTCGCCTTATAAAGAGACTATCCTTTGCAGATTCACTCGCGTTTATGGTTACTGCTTCGCTCCTATGAGTCGTAGCGTGATGTAATATAGCCTCATTAAAAGGGGTATCCAACGCAAAAAGATTTTTGATGTGGACGCTAATAAGCAATACTGTGTCAAGCCACACGGACTTCATTTTAAGAAAATGGCGTCTAAAGATGTCAAACCTATTCTTAATAAATATGATTGAAGAAGTATATATCTATTTTTTCTTTTATCTTTTAATAAAATGTATAATAAATTAAAATCAGACTGATATATTTAATATATTATCTAATAAAAAGTTTTCCAAATGTTTGATATTATTATATAAATTGCAAAATATGTAACTCACTTGAAATTCGAACCAATTAATTAAGAAACTTTTTTCCATACTTATTTAGTTTACATGACTTCAATTTCTTTTTAATAGTGTTAAATAGGTGATGCAGTATCAAAATACATCAATATCTCCGAATTTGACTTTTTGTGGGTTGACATATTATTGCTTATCAGCATCCATATATACTATGTTCTCCAATTACTCGAAAACGGCTGAACAAATTCGGTTGATACTTTTGTTTGACAGAGTATACTTTCCCATTGGTCATGGAGTTTTATCAAAATCGGTTCACTGGTTCGGTTTTCACACCAATATAACTGGAGTAGGAATGTAATTTAAGTAAACGATATCACATTCTTTGCTTTGAAGTCGCTAGTCGGTGCGCACTTTTTTTTAAAACTTATTTTAATTAATAAGACTGACAAAGGGAACTAAGTTTAAATATTCAATTTCGTTTACTTTAAAACCAAATTACTGAACCGATTTTGATGAAATGAGACCAATCTGAGAGCAAAAAACCCCGACACAAAATCCTTTAAGAGGTAGAGAAAAGAGCTCATGATCTTGAAACGGCTGGACCGATTTTGGTAGATCATATCTCAAAATCATCGCAAGAAAATCCACTTTCTGATATAAAAATCAAAATAGTTTCGTTTAGGAGCGACGGTGCTACAGACAGACATAGCGGTCAAACTTACAACATCACCTTTTGCGTCGGAGGTTAAAAAGAATATCTCAAATCTTCCAACGTTCCCGAGTAATTGCTGATAGGTATCATACATAAAAATATCACCGAAGCATTAACAACCTCCTTTTTAAAAAGTCGGTTAAAACGTTTCATTTGTATATTAACACAGTAATCAAAATAGTTAAAGTTACTGGGAAATTTTGACTTAATTTATTTGAGACACAGTTACGCGCTTATCAAATTAATGAGTAATTATTTTTGTATTTTATTAGTAATTAAAATTTCCATTTTTTAATCTTAGAGCAAAGGTTCTGTTAAACAATAATAACATATTTTTAATAATATCAATCGTAAAACGATATTTGGAAGCTGATAAGCAATACTGTGTCAAACACACGGACCTTGTTATGAGAAAATGCCGACTAAAGATGTTAAACTTCTCTATAATAATCTATACTAATAATAAAATTCTAGCGGGTCGATGTCTGTACATTGAAGATATATGAAAAAAAATCTTACTGGGGGCCTTTACCAACGCAATAGAACCCAAAACAAAGATTTTTAGAATTCTTATCTGTTTGTCTGTTTGTCTGTTTGTCTGTTTGTCTGTTTGTCTGTTTGTCTGTTTGTCTGTTTATCTGTGCGTTTGTGCACGCTAATCTCAGAAACGGCTTATCCGATTTAGATGCGGTTTTCACTAATATATTGTGGTAAGCTTCACTTAACATTCAGGGTTTGTTTCATGTCAATCGGTTCATAAATAAAAAAGTTATGTAAATTTAACGGTTCACGTCGAAAATTATTTTGTATTTTTCACTAAATGCATGAAAGTATATACAGTACTTACATCAAAAAATCCAAATGTTTAATTTTTTGTCTGTCTGTCTGTTTCTTACAACTAATCTTTGAAACAGCTAAATGAAATTTGATGGGACTTTCACTTGCAGTTAGGGGATGTCCATTAATCACGTGAGGCCCAGAGGAGGGAAAGGGGATGGAAGAAAAAAATCACGAAATATCACAAAGTCTAAAAAGTTCTTTAAAACATTACGTGATTAATGAACAGCTCCTATACCTAGCTAATATTATAAGGATTAACTTAGGCTATTTTTATTAAAAATATATTTATTTTAATGAATAAGTAATAAATCAGCCAAGTGCGTGTCGGGCCACGCACAATGTAGGGTTCCGTAGTTGTCAGAATTGTCACGATCGGTCAAGCAATCTTCGAGTACCTATTTTCGTAAAAAAGTTTACGACGAACTGGGACTTTCCTTTTTTAAGTCAGTTTATACAATATACGTTCTTATAATTTTAAACCTTTTATTATTATAAAATTATTTTTAATTAAAATATTTTTAATGTAAAATGAATGTTCGAATGTGAATTATACTAACGATTTTGAACTTTATATGTTCGTCGATTATTTATTATCCTAACACTTGTAAAATATACTTAGCGCCGATAATTTTCCTTCCTGATTAGCGCCTATGAAATCTATGGAGATTTGGTTGAAAACTTCATAAGCGCGATTCAGAATCACTCGCGACATGTTTTATTGGGACATTGTTTTATGCCTTATTTTATATTTTATTTTAATTTAAACTTATAAAACATTTATTTATTTATTCATTTAAATTCATTTATTAATTTAAAATTATTAATATTTACATAATGTGATGCTTTAAAAAGTGAAATATTTATTTTTACTTAGATCATCTATAACTCGATAACCATAAGAACCCACATAGCCGTGATAATTTTCCTTTTAAATTCATTATATGTACCACTATCGTGAATTTTTTCATATTTTTAGACGCAGCAGTTTAGTGGGTAGAGGGGGGGGACACTGGACTCTAAGAAAAATTGACACTTCAAAGCTTAATATTTCGGAAACAGTTCGTCGTTCGGAAAAATGGTTTTCCCACACCTATAACATTTTTAAAAGACCTATCTAACGATACCCCACAGCATGGGATAAATGAGAAAAAAAATTTTTGGTCTCTCTTAACACATAGGGAAGACACCCTGAAAAAAAATATTTTTAAGATTTTATTGTACGACTTTTTCGGCGTAATTTATATGTATACTCATACCGAATTACAGCTTTCTGGTATTAAGGGTTTCGGAGCAAAGCCGCGGAGAGACAGACAGACAAACAGACAGACAGACAGACGGACGGACATGGCGAAACTATAAGGGTTTCGTTTTTTACTACGGAACCCTAAAAAAGAGATAATTCTCTTAATATTTTGTTATTGCGTAATCGCGATAACAAAATATTGTAGAACACAATAAAATTGTGAACAATTTCTGATTTAAAAAGGGAAGGTTATACATATATACAAATAAATATAATTGATGTGTCCGTTTGTAATTTTAAATAAATGCATATGAAAGTATACACGGTACTGACAACAAAATTACCAACTTTAAAATTTTTGTCTGTCTATCTGTCACTCAGTTTGTTACGGCTAATATCTAAAACAGCTGGACCGATTTTGACGAAACTTTCACTGAACAGAAAGCTAATGTAATAAGGAACAAAATCGATACCAATGAAATAGTGAACAACATCTAATTCAAATAGGGAAGATATATAAATATAATAATTTGGAAAAAAATATATTTACTGGGTAATTTTTTTACTGAATCCGAAACTATAGGCTTTAGCGAAAAATAATTAAAGGAGTAACAGAGACGATTTTAATAAAAACTAAAACGATGTCATTAGTTTTTTGAAAAATAAGTTATCCTAGCCAGAAACGAACACGTTGATTTTGGAAAAAATTAATATTATGATTGCATCATCTGATACTGTCACATGTTATAAGAATCAATTTCAGAGAATAGTAATAGTATATAGTTAACTGCAACAAAAAGAAAGGACAAATTTTTTACAAAATTCTATCAAATTCATATATTAATTAAATCTTTAGTAATTCTTCAAAAAAACGATCATACCTAAAAGTGAAATTTTAAAATTATAACGGGATGTTGTAACGCTAATAGCGGGTGAGTACAATAGCCGAGTCCAGGGAAATGTAGATTTTCAATAAATTGATTCATGTTTTTAGGAATTATCTGAATCTACTTATGTAGCGGAGTAGGTGACGGGGACCAAAACAAACGTCACATTCTATCAACTTTGTATAGCTCACATAGAAAAAATAGACAAACATAAAAGAAGTTACTGTGAGTTATTCATTTTATATATTTTTGATTGTATTCTTCACTACACTCTTTCTTACTTTAGTAGGTGACTAGCATTTTGATGCAAATAAACAGATCGTTCGAAGTAATGCGGACTTTTTTTCTAAACTTACTGGGAGCCATGATTTAACCCACATATTTGATTATGTATTAGATTTAATGTTATTTTGTTAAAAATAAATCTTTTCCTTTAATTTGTCTCTTACTATTACTTTCCGAAAGTTGATTTTTACAAGTGACACTAATATGTAGGTGGTGCAATAATACAGAATGTATTATTTTTTCTTTAAATTAGTGTGTTCAATTCCTGGCCAGGAGAATCATGAAATCAAAAAATCTTATGATGCAGTTTTAGATTTCTCAAAATCGGACACGAGACTCCATTAAGTATCTTTCGTGATTCCTTAAATTCCGGATATGGCCTATTAAGCCCAGTTAAAAAAGTCACCCGGTATATAATACAAGGAGAACCTCGGCGGGAACATACTGTTATACAGTCGAAATTTTAAAGACTAGCACAAAACACTTTTCTTAAAAATTTATAGTGAAAACCGTGGAGGAATACCGTATCTGAGTTAGTGTCTGCTTATAAATACAACCAGAAAGGTCCCAAATCCATAGTAAGAAGCTCCTTTCTTGAGCAGCACCGCAGACTGATTCATCAACGCAGAGCCTTTTTTTTTTTTTTTGTTTACGCAGGGTAAATCTTCATAGATACCCGACTCCTGGGGGGGAGACCGGGTTATGTGAGATTGTACTCACTAAAACCCCCTGCGATGGCCGCCACAGCACGGAAAACGGAGAGGCTACGGGATCGCTTTCGCAAGCACGTCCGCGGCCTCTCCCGTGCGTTGCTCCGCTCGTGGCTTGCGGAGCCCTTCTCAGGAGGGCGAAGATGGTCTCGCCCTCCCCACACCCCTCGCTGGTGCGTACACCGGCAGTCCGGGGCCATACCGGACTGCGGTCCTCCTCTCGGCCGTATGAAAACGGATGCGTGAGACCCCCATCTCACGCACCCACGGCCGGAGGGAGTGCCCTACTTATTCCGCCCCGGGCACTGGGGCTTGGAGACCGTGAAGACGACCCGCAGGTCGCCTCCGCCGGGCGGGATCGGCCCTCTCCCGAGCCCGTTCCGCAGTCTCCTTCTGGACCATGACGGTCTCACAGAAGTTGACTACGGCCTCCCACGCCGATTCCCTGCGTAGCATCGCCGACACGACTGCTCGCAGGGAGAGATTTCGCCCAATTTGCTGGACCAAGACTTGCCTTTCCGCGGTCCACGCGGGACACGCCTCCAGCGTGTGTTGGGCATCGTCTTGGTCCGCCCCGCAGTGGTGGCAAACCGCCGTCGCCTCGCGTCCGATCCTACACAGGTACTCTCCAAAGCAACCGTGACCGGTCAGTACCTGTGTAAGTCGGAAGGTGACTCGTCGCTTCCGCCGCATCCAGGCCTCGAAGGCTGGCAGGATCGCACTCACGACGCGTTTGTGCGCGTACCGGTCTCCGCGGAGACGGGCGCACCACGTCGTGTGTGCCCTTCTCTGCTCCTGCCGCCTGAGCGCTTCGAGGACGCTGGCA
Source organism: Hypolimnas misippus (assembly GCA_037950945.1). Classification (NCBI taxonomy): domain Eukaryota; kingdom Metazoa; phylum Arthropoda; class Insecta; order Lepidoptera; family Nymphalidae; genus Hypolimnas; species Hypolimnas misippus. The sequence continues at coordinate 855,953 of JBBEEQ010000002.1, forward strand.
GGGTAGGACGCACTTCCGCCGCTTTGACGGAGGGCGCGAGTCTGGTCGTAGACCCTCGCGTCCCTCTTCATCAACGCAGAGCCTAAACCGCTATGGCTACGAACTCGAAATTTTGGCAATAGGTGGCTTTTAGGTTCCAGCCATCCGCTAAGAAAGGGTTTTTCGATCTTCCAGCCCTAAGAGGGTGAAAAGGGGTAAAAACGTTTGTATGCAAAATCTTATTCCGTGGTCGTATTCACTTAAAACTTAATACACATACTTCTGGGTGATAGTAATGAAATATAAAATAGAAAACGATACCACGATTCCACACTGAGGTGCAAGGGGGTAGTAAAGTTTGTATGGAGAAAATGTATTGACCGATTATCCTTAAATTCAGCACAAACATTACATAGGGAGAATAATTAAATATATGTATCCCAGAATTTCAAAATCATCCCTTAGAATGACGCTAGAGGGTGATAAATCCGGGAAAGGTCACAATTTCGCTGGTAGATTTATTTAGCTGAAATTCCAAAATATACGCGGGCGTAGCCGCGAGCAATTGCTAGTAATATTATAAAGCTGAAGAGTTTGTTTGTTTGGTTGTTTGGTTGTTTGCTTGAACACGTTGATCTCAGGAACTACTGGTCCAATTTGAAAAATTCTTTCAGTGTTAGATAGCCCATTTAGCGAGGAAGGCTATAGGCTATATATTATCACGCTAAAACCAAAACGAGCAGAGCACCAATGAAGAATGTTTCAAAATTGGAGGATAGTTTCCTATTGAGAGCTTACGCTGCGTGCGCTGCGTAAACGGTTAAAGTTTCGCAAAAATCATGAACGACAAAATTGTTCCCCTTTAAAAGTTCTAAAAAAAGTCTGCGACAGCATGTGTCTATCTTTTAAGGTTAGCTCACTATAACCTTTTTATGCTAACCAAATTTCTTCTAAAATAATGCATTATTTGCGAAGGCGTTTTTATAAATATGATATTAATCCTTATCCAAATAAATACATTATTAATTACGTGTATTTCATTTAAAACAAAATTTCCCTTTACATTATTCGATTTAAATGAGTATTTTAGGAAATATTGTAATTTTAAAATAACATCTCAGCAAAATAATGATCGAGCACTGCTCGCACAATGTGCGCAGTACTTACTCACCTATACACATAAACTAACTCGCAAGTTAAAGTCAGCGTTAGCAAAGTAACTATTCCACGCGGACGAAGTCGCGGGCGGAACCTAGTTCTTAATAAATTTCTTATATATATCCATCTTTTATTTTCTTTTTTGATAAAAAGTATAATTAATTAAAAGCTGATTGATATATTTCATATATCTAATAAAAAGTTTTTCAAATATATACGATTATTGTATAAATTGCAAAATATGGAACACACTTCAATATTCGAAACATTAAATTGCGAAACTTTTTCCGTACTTATTTAGTTGATATTACTTTAAAAATGTTTTGAATCATGTAAACCTTTTGTGGGTTGACACATTATTGCTTATCAGCGTCAATAAAATTATCATAATTACTAATATCATGACGAAATTTTTTAAAATTGTTCCAGCGTTTTATTGCGTTTATTCACGTTAAAAAAATGAGGATGAATAATAAAAAAATATAACAAAATATAGGTGGGATAATTTATTAAGAATTCGTTTACAATAAACACGAAACTTACTATTATAGTGTACACGTAAAACTATTTCTAAATAATATATTTCGATACCTCCCACGTAAGTTGTTGTAACCCCAAAATTACAATTTTACACTAGAGCACTTTTAATCCGTTCTAGTTTGAAAGTTACAACAAAATACGCTTTTTTCAGGCGTATTTTGTTGTAACTTTCCTTGAAAAAAAAAAGATTGTTGGTATTTTTTCACTTTGAATGCATTAAGCAATGCAAATTCGTGTAGTATTCAGTAAAAACGCTAACGGCAATTTTGTGGCTTACAATAACTTACGTGGGAGGTATCGATTTCATTTCATACATCTAGTTTCAGACGACAGACTTAACGCCGATGTGAAATGAGATTTACACTTAAGTTTTACACTTAAGTTATGTCTCCCAGACTTTCATAAGGATTTCGATGTTCCTAGCGGCCTCTTGCAGTTTCACTACCCCTTAAGGGTCGGTTTTTCAAAATCCATAGTGAACACCTACGTCCTAAATGTCCAATGCAAAATATATATTTTTTTTTAATTAAACAGACTTCAAAAACGACTTTTTAGGAAACCGGAATATACTATTTCTGTACAAAAGGATCGAGTGACGTCATGCGTAGACATAAACCAGACGCTAAATGAAAGGCAACGTCATTCTATGAAACCAAAGCTTGACGCATTACGACGTCACTTCAAATTGTTGTACGACGATTCATTTAAATACAAAATAAAATGAAATTGTAAATTAAAAAAAAAACCCACAATCTACTCCTTGACGTGGTATCAAGGTGGTTCAATGAGCCCCAGCACGATACATCCGTTCTAAGTTGGTGGGGATGAAGATGCTATGCATCAGGTCTGGTTATTTTGGTATCATTCACAGTATAATAAATTTCGTATCGATTAGACCAGTAGAACTAACTCAAATTCTTTCAACAACTAGAAAAGAGCTGACGACCTTCAGAGAACAGTCCTCATAATTTATACCTAAGATCTTGATTATGCCTTTAGTAAATACAAAACCATAGACTGATAGACAGATACAAACTCCAAATTTATAATACTCCTTTTTGGGTCTACGGTATCTTTGGTCTTAAATCACGCGTTGTCCCATAGATTTCCATAGATATTTTACGAAGCACTTCGTCATTTTTCACATAACTTGCCATAGCACATTTCAACGTGGTTAAATTATATTAAAACAATTATATTATACGTGGTTTTGGTCCTTTTAATTTGACACTTTGATTTAAATTTTTATCGTTCTCCAATCGTCGCTTCGATCCACGCGCTATAATCATCTGGCCAGACAGTTCTTACGATCCAATCTAAATATTTGCTGACATTTACGTAGATCGCCGTGGCGTCTCTGTAAGAAGCTTTGGAGGCTACCCCTTCTATGGAATATGTGCACTTTAGATTCGTCATCGACGCCATTAAGGGACCGCCGCTGTCACCCTGGAAAGAACATTACTTTTATTAGTAAAAAGATAGCGATTTTTGTATGTGTGAAGTAAACCCCGAATCAGAAATGACGAGATCCGTAGACAGACTAAGGTAACGGAGATAGCCTAGCGGGTTAGCAAGTTGAAAAATAATGGGCAGGGCACATAGTTCGAAGAACCGATGGCCGATGGGGCAGAAAGGTTCTCGAATGGGAACCACACACGCGCAAGCGCAGCGTAGGACGTCCACCTACAAGATGGATAGACGACCTTGTTAAGGTCGCCGGAAAATCTTTAGTGGAGGCTTATGTCCAGCAATGGACTTCCTACGGCTAAAATGATGATGATGATGATATAGTAAACTTCAAAACCTCTGAACCTAATCACAAAATTATAGTACCATTTGAAAGGTACAATATTCTAGATGGTCATACGCTATTTTGTATTCGCGTGTAAAACAACATAATTTACCATGTTCGATTCGCGAGCCGTCTATAGTTTTCTGCAAATCTTCATCCATTCAGAAAATTTCTGTAGCTCGCATAGTTTTGGACTTCTCTCTACTGATTACCCACTGCTTCTAACGGGTGCATGCGCATTTGTGGTGACTACTTCGCTCCTATGAGCCGTAGCGATGTAACATAACTTTCCTCAATAAACAAACTATCCAACGCAAAAAGAATTTTTAAAATCGGATCAGTAGTTTCAAAGACCACTGATACAAACAAACTTAGAAACTAAATTTACCTCTTTATAACATTAGTATAGATTATATGTCCTTACCCTAAATACCCCAGTGCTTCCAATGTTTCCTTTTACACAAATCATCGTTCTAGGGTCGAAGGTACTACGTTGAAATTTCATCATACAACGACGAACATTCTCTCTTACAGTGGTCTGAAATAAGAAGAAGAGTCAGAATTACAGCTAAAATTTGAACAACACCTTTGTACCAGTTATTTAGATTTTGGAGCCAAATTACTCAACCGATTTCGATGAAATTTTATGGAATCAATCTAGAAGGATCCAGATTGGTACCATACATGTCTTCTATACAAATAAAATAATTTAAATTTTGGTACCATTTTAAAGATAGATCCATTTAGATTGTCATATATGTCATCCAAGTATAAAAATTTCAATGAACATCACTAGTAAGCGCGATTTAAAAGACGCTTAGCGCCACCTACTATCAGTTCTACGAATTAAGCATAACTTAATATGAACTGACTGTATTTTATGTATGGAACTATATTATTTAATAACAAATTCTACATTAACGCTTTCGTTATTATTAAGTTTCAGAAATGTTACCGTTAGAAGAATGTTGGGAATCTCTTCCCTCTCCTCTCCTCCCCACCCCGCTATGCTCCTTTCGTTCTCTATCTCCCGGCCGGGGACAGGCAGACACGCAGGGCGAATGTACTCGTTCAACATGACTCTGTAACAATATGGTTTAAAATAACTAACACTTAAAATAATATACTAATAATGAAAATTAAAAAAAAGAACCGACAATCTAATCATTGAGACTATTTCAACGAGCACCAACACGATACATCTGCTGTACGTTAGCGAGGAGTTGTTTAGCCTTCAGATCCTGGCTGCAGCATCAGAACAAGAACTCCATGATTTGGCATAGATATATTGCATGCATATGTGTTTAAAATCTTATACATATGTTTGAAAGTAAATAAAATAATTATATTACCATCACATTATTCATATTTTAATGTAATGAGAACCATATTAACCACCCAATGAAACGCAGCGCTTTTGTTAAATTTAAATAAATTAAATAAAAATTGTTAAATTTAACAAAAGTGAAGTACCTCGAACAATGTTCGCGCGAACCGATAAAATAACGCGTTAAAGATAACGGTAAAGACAATATTAATATTGTGAGGGTAGGCGAAGAAAACTCGCGCACTCGTCACCGGAGGGCGCGCGGTACACCAGTCAGCTCGTGATCACGACGGATGCAATTTCATCGAAACGTCGGACGATAAAAAGGTATTACTACCATTAGTTATCGCGATAAGACTCGTTATATTAAATATGAATTTACAGAAATCGTTTACTTGAATTAATTTAGTATCAGTGCCTTATTTTTGACAGTTTTCCAAAGGCTTAACTATACGATCTAAGGCCCATAGCATGTTCTTTGGATGGGGCCTCCCAGTAAAAATCGTCACGTTACAAGTTAATTTTAATGAACCTCATAAGTAGTTACCCAAACTATTAATAATATTGTGTGCATTTTAGTTAAATATATGTTAAGTTTAGTTTTTAGTTCTTCCTGGGCCCGTGGCTTTTTACCAGCCTTGCCAGCCTATAGTTACGCCCCTGCAGCTTTCGTAACTATACCTCGTTTCACGTAAGAGTGTCGGTCTGAACAAGAGGCGAGTCCGAACTCGCGCGTGGTACAGTCAAGTAAACACGACTTAAAACATGGAAGATATATTTTTAAAATTTAATGAATATTTTCAGCCGTAAAGTATTATTACGATTAATTGGACGCTGATAAGCAATGCTGTGTCAAGCCACACGGAGTTCATTTTGAAAAAATGACGTCTAAAGATATGAAACCTATTCTTACTAAATTTGTTCAAAGAATTATCATTATTTGCTTTTCTATTTTGATAAAAGGTATAATGAATTAAAATATTTATATATCTAATGTATTATTTAATAAAAAACATTTCAAATATATATTGTATACATGCCAAAATATGAAATGCATTTGAAATTCGAAACATGAAATTAAAAAAACTTTTTTCAATACTTATTTAGTTTTTATCACTTGATTTTTTTAAATAATGTTAAATAAATACCGCAGTATCAAAATACATCAATATCTCCGAATTTGATTTATCAGCATCCGATTATCTTTCTGATGTAATCTGGGTGAAATGGTAATTCTTACCGTTCTTGAAGCTCCAATAGGATCAAATCATTTTTATTGCTTCCTTCCGTGTACGCTATGTAGGGTATGGCGCGTTTCACATTGTATATGACTCCAGAATTTACGTCAGTCTTGTTAAGGGCTCCCATTAAAGCATATTTCACTTCGCCACTGGAAAACATTCAAAATTAATAAATTTTAAGTTTATTTTCCTAGCAGAGCTTGCTCAGGTACTATCAACAACTAGAAAACTGATAATATTGAAACATAAATTATAGCTAAGAACCTTCCCAAATACATTAGATTTCAACCAAAAACCTCCATTCTACATATCTCTAAGATCTAAGCTCCTTATAGGAGAGGCCTTTGCCCTGCAGTAGGACACTTACACGCTGTTATTTTAGTTCATATCAGAAATTTTAGTTTATATCAGAAATGGTCATATTCAACTTACTATTCAATCAAAATGTGTGCAGCACTTAGGATGAACTTGTCACTTATCAAAGAGCCCGCTCCTTTCCACGCAATTTCACCAGCATAATCTTCAAATCCGAGAACCACCTAAAACATTTTTAGACCGTCAGTACCACACTCTCAGAGGACATCGTGAAGTAAATTAATTATTATTAATTTGCGAATGTAAGCTTATTTGTTAATTGAATCTTTTTAATCGACTTCAAAACATTTGGTTCTGTATTCGACCGATATAAATGTTTGTATGTATGTTAGCGATATATTCAAAATTACTGATACGTTTCGAATTTCTGAATTATTAAACTTCCGCGATTTATACTATTCATATTTAATATAACGGGTCTTATCGCGATAACTAACGGTAGTAATACCTTTTGATTGCCCGACGTTTCGACGAAGTTGCATCCGTCGTGGTCACGAGCTGATCAGTCAATAAAAAGGTATTACTACCATTAGTTATCGCGATAAGACCCGTTATATTAAATATGATTACTGATACGATTCGGAAGTGGTTTTCGGAATTCAAACACATACTGTCATACTACAAAAGACGCATTAAAACCATGTTGAACACGTGTCTAGCTAAACAGTGTTTAAGATTTAAACATTGCTTAAATATTATCTAAATTGCTTAACAGCGAATAAACTCATTAAAAACTTATTGATAAAATGTTAAACGTTACATTTGACAGCAAAAATAGGTTTTAAACATCTATTAAACTCACTTACACGTATGTTAATCTATGTCTAAAGCATGTTTAACTCAAAACTGTCTTAGACGCGCGTTTAACGTCTGTTTAAATCTTTTGTAATAAGGCAGATATTTTTCAAAAGTTTTAGTATATAATATGTTAGCATCTGATGAATATATAGAAAAAGAAATTCTTAAATTATTAACAGCATAACCCCGCGACGGCTGATGATGTATATGCAACTCCATTATATTCTATATACGAAAATAATTCTTATTGCTTATATTTGACTTGATTTGAAGTTTAAATGGACGCTGATAAGCAATACTGTGTCAAGCCACACGGACTTCATTTTGAGAAAATGGCGCCTAAATATGTCGAATCTATCTTTAAATAATTTGTTTGAAGGAGTGTATATCCATCTTTACTTTTCTATTGTAATAAAAGGTACAATGAATAAAAAGCAGATTGATATATTTAATGTGTTATCTAGAAATAAGTTTTTTAAATATTTGCGATTATAGTATAAATTGCAAAATATGGAACTTGAAATTCGAAACATCAAATAAAGATACTTTCTTCCGTACTTATTTAGTACAGATGACTTGAATAATACTTGAATAATGTTAAATACGTGACGTATTATCAGAATACATCAATATATCCGAATTCGACTTTATGTGGGTAGACACATTATTGCTTATCAGCTTCCACATGTGTGGATAAATCATTTACCTACTTGTATAACTAAAATATAAAATTGATTTACACAGCGTATAATGACATTATGTTTGTCGTGGTCACGTGCAGACGATTTCATACACAATAAATCTATCCATATAGATTTAAATCACATTAAAATGTACAGTTTCGTTTCAATTGAGAGACGTTGGCGCAGTGGTCACTGCAACTGACTCAAGCGCAAACGGTCGCGGGTTTGATCCCCGCTCGCGGCAAACATCTATATTGGCCATAAGGATGTTATGTAAAAAATTAAACAGAATATTAATCGATTGCCGAATATTTATTACAAATGTGTTTTGGGCACCTTGCCTGTGACAGTCTTATTCTGCCTTACTGCAAAAGATTTAAACGTACATTAAAAGCATCTTTATAAAAATCCACGTCACATAATTTTGAGTTAAACATGCTTTAGATATAGATTAACGTACGTTTAAATGAGTATAATAGATGTCTAGAACCTATTTTAGGTATAAAGTATATGCGGTACTTACAACAAAAACACAATTTTTAAAATTTTTGTCTGCCTGTCTGTTTGTTCTGGCTAATCTCTAGAATGGCTGGACTGATTTTAACTGGACTTTCACTAGCAGATAGCTAATGTTATAAAGAGTAAAGGCTACTTATATTTTAGAAATTTTATTTTCCTAGCCAGGAATCAAACCCAATAATAATTTAGAAAAAAAAAATGACACATTCTGTATTATTGCACCATCTAATAGTGTCACGTATAACGATAAAATTTTAGGAAGTAATAATATACAGTAAACTTAAGGAAAAGGCATTTTTTTTTACAAAATGCTGTTAATGATGTGAGTAAAATGCTCTTTTCTTGAGAGGCATCACAGAGTACAGATTTGCTTTATATGAGGCCTGCCATCCTGTAGTCCACGCGAACGAAGACGCGAGTACAGCTAGTTTTATACTATTAGAATTATTCCAGCCTATTCAGCTGTACTTACCAAATGCGGGAACTCCGCAGGCGACGCCGGGTAACCCCCCATAACTTGATACTCGTAACTTCTGTCCGTCACTGCGCACGAGTCGATGCGTCTGAATATAGTGCCCTCTTTGTTAATTGGCACACATCTGTTCGAATAACGCTGGTAATCTAGACATTCTGGAAAATGATAAAAAATCGTTAGCAAATATATTTATGGCTGATAAGCAATACTGTGTCAAGCCACACGGACTTCAATTTTGAGAAAATGGCGTCCATATCAAACCTAATCGAAATAAATTTGCTTGAAGAACTAAGTAATAAAAATACCTACTTGACCATGCCAAGTGCTGGATGCCATCTTTGATCTCTGGTCGCGGTAGTTCTGGGCAGCCAGCGGGTTCTGACAAATCTGCTTCTTGAGGATTCAGAGTAACCTCATTTTTACATGTCTGGAATAAATGGCACCAAGACTTTTAAAGCAAATACACTTCAAAGCAAAATATGGTATTTCTTTCACTTAAATGACATAATAATTCTAGTAATTTTGATTTTAAAACGAAACAACCGAACCGATTTTGATGACAATTGTATGGGATCCATGAAAGAGTACATTTCAAATTAAAAAATAAATAACCAAATCAGTCCTTCTCAAGTAATCGGAGAACATACATAAAAAAGTACTCGACGAATCGAAAACCATTTTTGGAAATCCCTTAAAGTCGAAGTAGCTAATATATTTGTTAACGGTGAGTGAGAGAGCCGGAAGCCTATCTCTTCCTAATTTCTATCCTCACATCTTCTATACTTTCATCCTTTTTAAGCTGGCCTTTGTGTCTCTCCTGGTACCGTAAATGTCCACGTGCGAGTGATCACTTAATATCTGGTGCCTGTCCGTTTGCCAGTTTTTTTTTTTTATAAAAAAGTAATAGCGAATTATAGCTAGTCACGGTGTTTACCACCTCCGCCTCGGTTAATAGTAACTAAATGATAGACGCTGATAAGCAATACTGCGTCAAGCCATGTGACTTCATTTTGAGAAAATGGTGTAGAAAGATGTCTGAAAGAAAAACCCTCTTTCTCCACCATTATGACTTTATTACTTTAACATTTTTTTAAACAATAATACAATTTTAAATAAACACTGTCCATCTTGTGCGGTTAACCGATCAAGAATAATCAAACAATTCAAATCGTTCCTTACGTCAATTTCGGTGTTGCCACCTTACGAAAATATGATACTTAAATTTACCATAAACAATAAAATATATTTAAATACCAAATTCAAAAAAATAGTTTAATAAAATATTGCATTCATTCATTCGCTAACATGTCGAACCTATTTTTAATAAATTTGTTCGAAGAAGTAAATTTTTTTTTTCGTTATAATAATAGGTGAAGTTAAAACAGATTAGCAAATTAAAAAGTTTTATCTAATAATATGTTTTTAAAACATATTAGATTATTGACTTGAAATTCGAAACATTAAGAAACGGTTTTCCGTACTTATTCAGTTTAGATGAATTGGTATTTTTTGAATAACATTAAATTGGTGATGCGTTATCAAAACCAATCCCAATTTGACTTTTCGTGGGTTGATTGCTTATCAATTTCAGTTAATACATACCATATTTTCGGGTTTCAAAATACTATCAGTGTCTTTTGTTTTATATATATTTTCTTCCAGCTCCTCTTCACTCACTGGACAGCACACGATCCTTGTAGTTCCTTGCCATCTACACATCTGAAATAATAATCAATTAATAAATATTAAATATTTAATATAGCGGGTCTTATCGCGATAACTAATGGTAGTAATACTTTTTTATTGCACGACATTTCGACGAAGTTGCATCCGTCGTGGTCACGAGCTGAGTGATATTGAGTTTTATAATATCAGTGTAGATGTATTGACGAATTCGCATTCGTCGTGGTCACACTGGTGTACCGCGCGCGAGTGCGAGAGTTCGCTTCACCTATCCTCACAGTATTCATATTGTCTTTATAATGAGATCAATATGAACCAGCCAGCTCGTGACCACGACGGATGCAACTTCATCGAAAATTCTAGCAATAAAAAAGGTACTTCTTCAATAAGTTAATCGCGATTAGACCCATTATATTGAATATGAATAGTATAAATCGCGAAAGTTTTAAATATATAATAAATATTAAAATCTTCAACGTTCCCAACGTGTTAACCAAACATAGTCGAGAATTACACTTATAAGTTTTGCTTTCAGACTTTCATAATGATTTACATAAGTTACTTATTATTGCTTTACACCCGAATTTACTGTCAATCCCAGGGGCGTAACTATAGTATGGCAGGGCTGGTAAAAAGCCACGGGCCCCTGACCCGAGAGGGCCCCGGCCTAAAAGAATTTTATTAATAAAAATCTTATTAAAAGTCAATTGTTATTTTATTATAAATACGTCCCTTAAAAATAAAACTTATCAGATATTTAACTAAAATGCACACAATATTATTAATAGTTTTGGGTAACTTTTAAGTGGTTCATTAAAATTAAGTTATAACGTGACGATTTTACTTGGAGGCCCCATCCGGAGAATTTGCCACGGGCCCCAGATGGTAAAGTTGACTCTGGCCAGTGCCCTTATTTTTCAATACCACAGTTTTCGCAGGGTTACCTTACCAGTGTTACCTGGTTACAGATTTGTTTCATACCACTTACGAGGGTATAGTACCATCTTTTATATAAAGCCTCCTTTTTTAAAAGCCATACTTAAGTGTCTTTTAATTATCTTGAGAAGTTATAGTTTAAACAATTGAATTTCCTGTTAAATTAATTGAATAAGTTAAAATAAAGATTTCCATTAACTTACAGGGGGTTTTTTTTCCTCTTCATTTAATATTCTTATAGCGTAGGGACAGTCGAGTATCTTCTTGCATACACCCTGTCTATCATCAAAAGTACACCTGTCACCTGCGTAGCAAAATATATATTTTATGTTAATTTGAATGAAATACATATTACAAAGTATTTAAATTAAAAAAAAACTCAACAATCTAATGAGACAATTTTAACGAGTCCCATCACAACACTTCTGCAGTTGGCGGAGACTTTTGTGGCCTGCTGTACAGCATCAGGGCAATGTTACATAACTATATTATTTTAGTACATGCCACAGTATAGTAAATTTCGATTCGATCGGACCAGTAGTAGATTATGAGATTCATTCAACGACAATAAAAGAACTGATAATCTTGAAACGTTTAAACAGATCTGTGTATATAAAGCTAAGATTCTTTTACATCAACTTACAAACAAACAAAGAAAAACTGGTCCATTCATTTAGGAGCTATGATGCCACAGACAGACAAAAAGATACATACGTCAAACTTTTAAATAGCCTTACAAATTTATCTAAACTAATTTAATAAAGAAGAAAGATTTGTGTTTTTGTATGTTTGTAATTAATAAACTCAAAAACCATTGGGCCGATTTCAAAAATTCTTTCACTATTGAAAAGCTAAATTAACGCTGTGTAACATAGGCTTTATTTTATATTAGAAAAAATTAGGGGTCCTTACTAAAATATAAAAATAATACAACAAAAAAACATAAATGAAAGTTAAAAAGATTTCAAGAACTTTATCCACCCGGGCCGCTAGCACTAAGTAATAAAGGCAGAGCGAATTTTGTATTTGCGAAGTAAACTCCGGAACATTCAAGGTAGATTATTCTAGATACTAATAAAATTTGTTTGTAAGTTTGTATGGGGGTAATTCCTGAAACTACTGTTCTGATTGAAAAATTATTTTTGCGTTAGACAACCCATTTATTCAGGAAGGTTTTAGTAAAGTCAGTAAAGTAACAGCCTGTATATATCCCACTGCTGTCCAAAGGCCTCCTCTCCTATTAAGGAGAAGATTTAAAGCTGAATCACGCTGCTCCACTGCGGGGCGGGTATACATGTGTCAGAATTTCTCCCGGCACATGTAGGTTTCCTCAGGACATTTTCGAGATGAATTCAAACACAAATTTAGCACTTGAAAACTTAATCATGGTAGGCTATATTACATCACGCTACAACTCACATGAACGAATCAGTAATCATAAACGCGATCGCGAAAGAAAGCTAGTAGTTTATATTTCATGTACAATTGCGAATTATTTAAAAACAAAGGCTATATATACTTAGTATATATATACTTAGTACAAACCTTCTCTCTTAAGTGCATCTGTATGTAATGAAGTATATAACACATAGAAAACCACAAACAATTTACCACTAAACATTTTTTTATATTTATTTCAATGATGACAAAAGAATTTAACACGTCCGCGCGTTTCCGTAACGTACACAAATAGTTATTCACTCCACAGACATACGCGCTTTTATTGCGCGAATGTGTAGGTAATTCCATGACGAGGATAAGCAAATTCTCTATACAATGCCCAAACCGAGACTAGACGCGTTATTTAATTTTATATGGATATAATTAGAATGTAATCGAAAAAACCCGCACAAAACATATTTCAACATATTTAATATTAGTGATTAATCACTGGGTTCATGGGCGTATACAGAGGGTGTTGGGGGTCCGGACCCCCTTTTGGCAATGGTTCATCTAATTTCTAAATAACAGAGGTTACCGTTTAGAATCATACCATCTTACTGTAGGATACCCGGTTATAAACTAGTTTAGTTAAGTGGAGTTACACTCTCCCCCCCCCCCCCCTCTTGGACTCTTTCCTTGGACGGAACTCTTTCATGTGAAAGCTATAGCTTGGCCTGTAACCGGGGTAGTAATAGCTTACTAAGGTAAACCCTAGGTAGCACACTAACTACAGTTCGTGTCTCCGGGGAGTGAGAGAAGGGCTTCCGGCTCTCCCACTCACCGTAAGAACCCTTACCTTAACCTAACCTTAGACTTATATGCCTTAGTATGATTTTATGTGTTCGTGCGCTACTGCCCGGTCGAGCCAGTCTCTATACGACCTGTATCAGTGGAGTAACTTAACCTCTACAAATAAAAATATACATTTGCATGGCTTCGTCACAGCGTTTTCCGTCTCTAACGAGGACTAGATGAATTTAAACGCACTTGAAAACTTCCGTAGAATTATAAGTTTACCTGCGGGCAACCAGGAAAAATACAATTAATTACTTCTTATCATGAAGGCAGAGAGCTCAACGCTCGCATCTATCACCCAAAACTGCTGAGGAGCTAAAATCTTCGAACATCGTATGTTGCGCTGTACCGTGGTGCGCTGCGTTGCGATGAGGTACGATGCGGTGCATTTCGATATCTTTATAGAACACCAAAGAAAATCACGTCACTTTATAACGTGCAGTGTCTTATATTGCAAGTATACAAATAGAAGCAACTATAACCTATGGAATTTCTTGCCAGTTTTTCTTGGTAGAATTTACATTCCGAACCGGTGGTAGCTTCATTAGTTATTTTTTACGGTATTGACCATTTAGAAATGCTCGTGAGAGCCTACTTGAATATACATATATTTTGATTTGATAACCCACTTTTAAAAAAAGACTGGTTCTCAATACATCATGCATCGTAAGTTTACAAATGGACCAATTTTGATGCACTTTTTGCGCTGATAAGATCGAGATGATTTTTAGCTACAATTTATGAAGATTATGAGCTCTTTTCTAGTTGATGCAAAGGTGCAACCAACTTATAGTGGTATAATCGACTCGAAATTGACTATATTGTGAATATTAAATTACATAGTTGCGTAACCTTGAACTGAAGCTTCATCTGGAACCAGCAGGATTCACAATTCTCTAAGTTAGCAGAAGTATCGTGTTATGGCTCTTTAGAATAGCCTCAAAGCATAGTGTTACAGTTTTTTCTATATTTTCTGAAGTCAGTTCAAAAGACAATAAGGGAAAGTAAAAATACCATTAATTTAACATTTTACTTTCTCTGAAGTATAGTATTTTAATCGATATAAATTCCAATATTAGTAAGATGTTAATCTATACTAATATTATAAAGCTGAAGAATTTGTTTGTTTGATTGTTTGCTTGAACGCGCTAATCTCAGAAACTACTGGTCCGATTTGAAAAATTCTTTCAGTGTTAGATAGCCTATTTATCGAGGAAGGCTATAGGCTATATATTATTGCGCTAAGACCAAAAGAAGCGGAGCACCAATGAAGAATGTTTTAAAATCGGGCGATATTTTCCTATATGAGAGCTTACGCTGCGTGCGCTGCGTAAACGGTTAAAGTTTCGCAAAAATCATGTATGGCAGAATTGTTCCCCTTTAAAAGTTCTAATCTAATTCTCTTCGGGTGCGCAAGCGATCCCATCGCCTCTGCATCTGTGTCGATGACGGCCAAGGTAGGGGTTTTAATGCTAACCCCGCCTAATAAAGCCTCCCCTGATTTCCCCTACGTCAACAAAGGATATAAACTTTTGACCTTAGAGTAATAGTAAGAAAAAATCCAAAAGATAACGTCACTATCAACACGACCCACTGCTAGCGACATCTATGCAGTCCAATTGAGTTGTCCATTCTAATGCGTTCTACAAAGAGCGCTATGCATTGCGCCTATAGCCTATTTTTCGTTAATTGTCTTATTTGGTAAAAATACCCGAAACGTAGTTATTTCTTACTAGCTGTCTCTTGCGGCTTCATACGCATTTATGTTTACTGCTTCGCTCCTATGAGTCGTAGCGTGATGTAATATAGCCTATAACCTTCCCCAATAAATAAACTATGTAATAATTTTTTAATTCGAACCAGTAAACCTGAGATTAGCGCGTTCAAACAAACAAACAAATCTCTTCCTATTATATGTATGTAAAATATATATTTTCCTATGACTTATTATATATATTTTTAAATACATATTTATTATTATTAATAGAGATGCGGTTAAGAGTTATCGGTAATAGCTTTATTTAAAATAAAAATAAATGAAATACATTTATACTTTATGCCCTTTTTTAATGCTACCGACTTCATTTACATTTTACTAGCTTCCGCATGTGACTTTGTCCGCGTGGAATAGTTACTTTGAGCTTATAATTTTAGAAAAAATTTGGTTAGCATAAAAAAGGTTATAGTAAGCTAATCTTAAAAGATACACATATGCTGTCGCGGACTTTTTTTTAGAACTTTTATAGTGGAACAATTCTGTCATACATGATTTTTGCGAATCTTTAACCGTTTACGCAGTGCACGCAGCGTAAGCTCCCTCAATAGGAAAATATCCCCAAATTTTGAAACATTCTTAGCGTGATAATATAGCCTTCCTCGATAAATGGACTATCTAACACTGAAAGAATTTTTCAAATAGGACCAGTAGTTCCTGAGATAAGCGCGTTCAAGCAAACAATCAAACAAACAAACTCTTCAGCTTTATATGATTAGTATAGATAACAAGCCACACGTCAAGCCAGGACGTCATCTTGAGAAAATGGCGTCTAAACATGTCAAACCTATTCTTAAATCAGAAGACGATATATTTTCTTTTCTATTTTCATAAATAGTATTATGAATTAAAAGCAGACCGATATCAAAAAAAAATCCAACAATATCTTTTTCTAATATATGTCATTATTGTATCAATTGCAAAATATGGATCACACTTGACATTCGAAACATTATTAAAATATTATTTTCGAATTTGACTTTTTGTGGGTTGACACATTATTGCTTATCCGCATCCAACAATACATATGTTACGTTCATATGTTCTCCGAATTTAACTTTTTGTGCTAATAATAAGCTCATGGATTTTGGCACCCAGAATACCGATCACTGGACGACATTGCCTGAAACCAGCTAACGACTAAGTATGAGACATAACTTTGGACTAGCAAGTCAATAAACTAAGTTTTCAAAGTTGGAAACGATTGCAGATATGGATGCTAATAAGCAATGCTAAAAAGTCAAATTCGGAGAAGACGTATTTTGATTCTGTATCAACATTATTCAAATATATTTCAAGCTATAAACAAAATAAGAACGGAAAAAGTTTCTTAATTAATTGCTTAAAATTTCAAGTGCGTTCCATATTTTGCAATTTATACAATAATCTAAAATATTTGATAAACTTTTTATTAGATAATATATTCAATAAATCAATCGGATTTATTTATTAAGGCAAACACAACAGATTACAATCACATAGAGAATATTTCTTAAACATTAACAGTATCGAACAGATTATACGGCATTGCCAATTATTACAGTTAACATATTCCAATACAGGGGATAACTATGTATTAGTTAGTACTACAACAACAGTAGATATATCAAGAACATAATAAATAACGCATCACGCTCAACGGCCCCCATTAAGATCTCATGACCTTGAGTCGGGGGTCCGGAAACACTCACAACACTAACACAAACTCCCAGACCACGACAAACATCTGTATGGCCAATACACACGTTTGTCGTGAGCGGGGATCGAACCCGCGACCGTTAGCGCTTTAGTCAGTTGCAGTGACCATTGCGCCAACGCGTCTGTCATAATAACATTAAATTACATGGACTAAACAAAAAAAGACAAAAATAAAATATTAAAAGTGACATTCAATGAAGTTACACGAAATTACAAGAAAATAAATAAGCGGTATAATAAACAATTTTGGTTTGAATTTACAAAAAAGATAAAAGAAATATAATCGTTAACAATTTTTTAAATCTACAAATTGCATTTTTAAAAAAATAGACATTTTTTTTACAATTTTTCACAAAGGTCGCTTGATTTGCATTAAAAATAATTATTATAATTAATTGCACCTTATCAAAAGATTAAAAAAAAATGATGGATATACATGTCTTCAAATAAATTTATTAGGACGCCATTTTCACAAAATGAAGTTCGTGTGGCTTGACACAGTATTGCTTATCAGCGTCCATATATGACGTTAAATATGAACGTCAGAAATCTATAGTTAAAAGTATTGTTGACGTCACGAGTGCATTAATCATAAAAGATTCGCCGCCATCTGCTCGGGAGTTCGACTGGTTTTTTTTTTTATTGAGGAACAATAAACCGATGTACAAAATACAGTATTTATTTAGGCATTGTATTAACACGAGAAGAAAGGATAAACTTATAACGCCGAAGTTTCGACTCCGCAAAGTCAATGTTACCTTCTTGGGGCAAGGTATTCGTTTTTATTAAAATTGCGCAGAAAGTGTTACAGTTTACAAACAAGATATTTAAAGTACATATTAAAAAATCCTTAGTAGCTAAAGCATATTATTCTGTTCAAGATTATATAGATAGTATAAGCTGGATTCACACAGGGTATTTAATATATTTGTAACTCATAAATGTTTGTACCCATCGTAAAACGTTTAAAAAGATTTACTATCGAGTTTCTTGCCGGTTCTTCTCGGTAGAATCTACATTCCGAACCGGTGGTAAATTAATTAATTAATTAGTGTTTAGTTTTCTTTTGTTTTTGTATTGACGATTCAAAAGTGCTTGTAAAAGCCTACTTGAATAAAGCATATTTTGATTTTGATTTTGATTTTAACAAAATTATATAGTAACAGAAATATATAAAGTACTAGCACTTCCTTGCGGTTTGACTCGCGTTTATGGTTACTGCTTCGCTCCTATGACTCTTAGCGTGATGTAATATAGCCTATAGCCTTCCTCAATAAACAAACTATCTAACGCAAAAATAAATTTTCAATCCGAACCAGTAGTTCCTGAGATTAGCGCGTTCAAAAAAACAAACAAACTCTTCAGCTTTATAATATAAGTATATAATTGTACAATCTACAACATTGTCCACGGATAAATTTAAAACAGTTTTCGTTCGGACCAAAAGATAAAATATGTATTTAAAATTTACGTATAACTATGTGGACGCTGATAAGCAATACTGCGTCAAGCTACATAGACTCCATTTTGAGAAAATGGCGTCTAAGATGTCAAACGTATTCTTAATAAATTTATTTAAAGACGTATACATATATCCATATTTTATATTATATTTTGATAAAAGGTATAATGATTTAAAAGCAGATTGATATATTTAATGTTTTATATAATAATAAGTTTTTCAAGTATCTGAGATTATTGTATAAATTGAAAAATATGGAACGCACTTGAATACGAAACAATACCCTAAGCAACTTTTTCCGAACTTATTTAGTTTAGATGACATTTTTTTTTAAAATGTTAAATAGGTGACGAAGTATCAAAATAGGTCAATATCTCAGAATTGTACTTTTTGAGGGTTGACACATTATTGCTTATCAGCATCCATATATTTCCAGAATCTTGATTGAAACCATCCTTAAGGTTTGCGTATAATTACAAATAATGTAAAATTTTATAAACCTAAAAACAAGCTTCTATTACAATGAAATTGATCATTTTGTTACGTCACACAATTTTATGTGTAATAATAAGTTGTGAGCTTTTTATGTATTTTATCCAAAATACGAAAATTTCGTTTATCCACCCCAACGTACCCATCTTAGGTGGTTAATCGGAACACACGATTCCGAGTATCGAAATTTCATTCGCATAATTCTTTCGATTTCGGATTAGTGAAGTGTTAAATATATTGTATTGTTAGCAGACAGAAGAAATTTTTATGACGGTAGCTTGCTATAGCTATAAAAGGAAGACGTCAGCCATTCGAGGATCACTTTGCTGTTGAACTTCAGACTGCGCGGAAGCTCTGCCTGGCTTTCATTTTGCTGATTTCATTATTTTTGTAATTAAAATTAGTCTAGAACGTATTTTGGTTGTAAATTCGTTAACTCATAAAATTAAATGTTAACTTTTGTTTTATAATCGTATTTTTAAGTCTACCTACATCTTATTTCTAACAGTATAAACTTTACTAGTTAAATAAACAGTATAAACTTTACTAGTTAAATAAACTAGTTTAAACAAAAATTATATAGACAAATTGATTTTAAATTAATCGTGTTATTATCTCATAAATAGTCGAGGAGAATAACATTAAAATACGACACGATTTTCCGATTATTCCTCTTAGGGTGGATAAACGGAATCAACACATACACCAATCTAATTTCGATGACTTATGTTCGTTTCTTATTAAGATATATTCATATAGCGCTTAAAAGGGTCTATCATAATTAAACGCGTATAGAAAATTTCATGTCTGTGGTGATGATCCTTGAGGAATTACTGCATCTGGGGTCCATACAGAATCAGGTTACCATAAAATATATTCTAGTCAGAACTATAACTGAAGTTAGTAGGCTATCGCATTGCTCTGCGATTTAAGGACTTTAGTCCACCAACCCACAATATCCAAACGAATCTCGTTAAAATATGGATAATTTCGAAATTATAACTTACTAGCTGGCGACTTCGTCTGCGATGTCTGTGTTGCCTACGTCATAGTAGCTTTATACATGTAAAGTCTCAGCCCGATCGGTCTAAAATTGACAAAGTTTTATACAAACTTTTCTCCTCTATTTTATCCCCTTAGAGGTAAAATTAATCAAGTTCCTTTCTTAGCGGATGCCTACGTCATAACATCTACCTGCATGCCAAATTTTAGCCCGATCCGTCCAGTGGTTTGGGCTGTGCGATGATAGATCACTATATCAGTCAACCTTTGAGTTATATATATTAATATTTAATAAAAAAAATATTTTTTATTCACAAAAGCAACTTATGTTAAATAATCCACCATCCATGGACATTTGCAGCACCAGGTGAGCCCCAAATGCCAGCTTAAAGTGGAATAGGAGATAAAGGAAATAGGAGGTAAAGAAAGAAATGAATGGTAAAATTAACCATATGAAACGCAGTTAGATTACTTCACGCCGATCTTCTGTATGAGGTTTTGATCTGGTCGAGTCAGTTCATATACAAGCTGTAGTCAGCTAGGCTTCAATTTCTATTTAATTTATTTTAATTTAACAATAGTGAAGTACCTCGAACAATATTCGCGCGAACCGATTGTGTTAGTGTAGTGTGCTCTTAGCATTATAATAACGGTAAAGACAATATTAATATTGTGAGGGTAGCCGAAGACAACTCGCGCACTCGCCGCCGGAGGGCGCGAGTTGTCTTCGGCGCGAAATCGCGAAAGTTTAAAATATATACAGCTAGACTCTACCTCAGTTAAACTATATCATATAAATGACTCAGATTCAGCAGATGTATTACGAGTAACTTTTCCGCGACAAGCTGTAAATTCCATTGCTTGGCAAAGGCTTCAATGCAGGTTAGGAGCTACCACGCTGCTTCACTTCGCGTTAGTTCCGACACATGTAGGCTTCCTCACGATGTTTTTCTACATCGCCATAAAATTTAAGCATTTTAACTCTTGAAAACTCAATGGTGCTAACCGCTATTTGAACCTGCAAAGATAGGTTCGATCGACGTGTACTAACAGGCCATCTCTGAGGAGGAAGATAGCCGGGATGGCCTCGAACTGCCGTACGCACCAGCGAGGTGTGCGGAGAGGGAAGACCACACTTTGCCCTCCTAAGACGACTTCCGTCAATCACGAGCGGAGCGTATATCGCGGCCTTCACGTTTCTCGTGCTGACTAAGCCCATTGCAGACGTTTTAGTGGGTATACATCTATACATAACTCGATATCCCACCAGTTATTCAGTATCTTTTCGAAGATTTCCCCTAAGTAACCAAAAATACTATGCCATCTGAACTCTATATTGGGTAAACAACTAACTTCAAAAAGACAGACGGTTTTCGTTTTGACGGTTTTTGTTCTGTGTTTTCTCAGAACTCCGTCATTTAATGACCGATTTTGTTTCGTTTTAACATCAAAATAACTGGAATAAGTATATTATCAAAATGTGATTAAAACACGCCGATCTCAAACGATGATCACAGGTTCAAACCGCCATCACTGCTGAGTTTTCAAATGCTAAAGTGTTTAAATTCATCTCGTGCTCAGTGAAGGAAAACTTATAAGAAAACATGCACGTGCCGGGAGAAATTCTGACACACGTATATCCGCACCGCAGTGGAGCAACGTCGTGGATTTAACTCTAAACCTTCTTTTTGATAATAGAGGAGGCTTTTTTCTAGTAGTGAGACATTTACAAGTTCTTACTATCTGAAGAAAAGGACATCATCTTATATTTTAAACTTTCGCGATTTATACTATTCATATTTAATATAACGGGTCTTATCCAATAAGTAATGGTAGTGATACCTTTTTATTGCCCAACGTTTCGATGAAGTTGCATTAATCGTGGTCACGAGCTCACTGACGCGGCTGACAAGAAATTTCACTAGTTAATGCGATAAGACCAGTTATATTAAATATGAAAGGACATCATCAGCTAAATTAAAAATCTTCTTTATTGAAGTAGGTAGAAATAAATTGAAGTTTAATGAAGTAAAGTCAACGTTAACAGGATAGTGCAACTTCACGTAACAATAATAGTTAAAATATACGTCAAACCATAAAGGTTTGAAGGAAATCATAAAATTATTCTCTAACAAAAAAACCCAAACGTCAACTGTTTATAACCTTAAACTTTGATCTCCCAATTCTTATTATTCATAAAAATGAAATCAAACACAGGACAATTACAAAAATTTCTTAAATAAAATGTTAGAGGAGATGGTCTGGTGCAAGGAGCCATAATAAGTTTTATTCGGAGGCATTCAGTTTAAAAAGGATTAAGGGATGGGGTTAGGCTTCCAGCTCTCTCACTCACCGTGCAAAACCTGAGTGACCTGAGTGAGCTCATATACCAGCTGCAATCTGTAGTCGCGCATCACACTCTACGGCACCCATTGTATATGTGGTGAGTGGGAATCGAATCCGCAACCGTTAACGCTTTAGTCAGTTGAATTGACCACTGTGCCAAACTGTCTATGATGTCAGTGTCTGTGTCATCAGTAAGCTACAGTTAGATTCCATCTCAACCAAGCCTACTTTTAATATTTATTAGTTCTCGAAAAGATAATGTTTATAAAACTTAACAGGGGTGATTTCGATTATCCACCCCAAAAGATCCAATCTAAGATAATCCTGTCTGCCTATCCAACATAGCTGAGGTGGATAAACGAAAGGTCATTCTGATTACTCTTCCGATATCATAATATAAAAATTAAAAAAAAATCTTGCTATTGACTGTACATAGTCGAGGTGGACAATCGGAAGAAAATTAATATACGAATTCCGGACACACAATTCCGATTAAACTCCTTAGGTTGTATACTTTCGGGAGCAAAAACGGAATCATTCCTTATCAGATAGGACACATAGACAAGGCTCCATCTTACTGAAATGGATATAGACGAGGGGAACTAAAAGCACTCATAAGATTTGCTCTCAGACTTTCATAAAGATTTACATAAGTAATTTCGCAGTGCTTTACACCTGGAAGAATTTACTGTCAATTTACTGTATTTAGCCTTACCAAAGCAGTGGACAATAAGTAACCATTACCAGATTACAGTGGTGTTTTGTTTGAGTATTAAGTATATGTAAAGGTTATGTAATAACTTCATGACTGTTTAGGAAAATCCACATCCGGTACACGACTTGTAACGTATTAAAAATATAATAAACTTAATATATAAAATATATTTGTCTTATCACTTTTGGATAAAAAAAATAAATATATATTTTTTAAATAAAATTTTTTAGGCACTACACGATTGACAAGAGCCGTCAGGATTGCATCAGTTAAAAAAATACGCAAAATTACACACACTTATGACACTACACACACTTGACGGATGGTCACTGCAACTATCTGTATTGATCATACGGATATTCTGTATTTCGGATATTATGAATAGTCTGGGTGTTCGTGCTTGTGTCGTGTGTGTTTCAAGACCTCCAAAACTGGAACATAAAACCCTAATGGAGTCCGTTGAATATGATCTGTTTATGTTTATGATTATACCCTATTTTTAGGTAGGGAGTGAATGATTCCGTTTAGCCCCCTCAAAGTAGCCACCCTAAGGGGAATAATGGGAAAATTAATTTTTCAATTTGTGTGATATAATTGTATTTAAGCTCATTACTAAATAATTTGGTTTATTATGTTTAACGTAATTCTAAAAAAATCTATTTAATACCTCAGTATACCTTAAGGTGGATAATCGGAAGATCAATCAGAATGAAATTCCGTTATTCCCCCGGCCGGTGTAGCCGAACTGATACGTAATTCCGATTATCCCCTTAGGGTGGCTATTTTAGGGTGGCTAAACGGAATCATCCTCGGGAGTTAAATAGGGGTTAAATGTGAAATAAGTAAAGGAATTGAGGAAATGAATGGTGTAGGGGCTTAAGGGTCCGGCTTTTCTCACCTGCCATATAAAACCTGACTATGTTAGTACTCTTTACCAGTTCCGAATGAAATCTCCGCGCGAGCAAAACTCAATTTGGGGCGTTGCTTTATAGTTTAAAAGTTTATATTATACCATTAATTCACCCGTTCAGGGGTAATATAAATAAAAATATTACATGTGCATTTATTTCTAATGAGACGTAACAATATTAAATTTCGTGTTTCTTCTAATAACGGACCATCATACAAACGACCCTTAATAACTTCTTAGGTGTAAAACTTTAAAAAGTCCTTTCTTAGATGTTAACAACATTAAAGGTCTCAGCTGTTAAAATTTCAAGTTTGTAGCCTCAGTGGTTTAGTCTCTACATTGATATCAGTCACATATGTTATTTATTTTAATAATGCATTACCAATTTAGCATTATTACAATCATTTTTAAGTAATCTAAACTGAATAAGTACGGAAAAAATTTTCTTAATTTAATGTTTAGAATTTTAAGTGCGTTCCATATTTTACAATTTATACAATAATCTCGAATAAATGAAAAACTTATCGTTACATAAACTTTATTATACCAATATATTTTTATTTCGCTTTACATTTAATCAAAATAGAAAAGAAAAGATGGATATAATTTTATAATAATTTTATAATTATTCATTAATACTATTGATACAAATAATTCTATTAAAAATAAAAAGAAAGAGAAATTAAAAATAACTATATTAAACCTAAGTAGCTATCGATGTCACAGTGAGGCGAGGTGCCCAAAACACTGGCAGCATTACCTCTTTGTATGGCCAGACTGATATGCTGGCCAAGGTAGCCGCCAGCCCTTCGGTCACCTGTAGTTCCGACGAGGCGGGAAGACAGCTCTTTGATACATTTTCTCAAAATAATGTCCGTGTGATTTGACATAGTATTGCTTATCGTATGGATGCTGATAAGCAATAATGTGTCAACCCACAAAAAGTCAAATTTTGAGATATTGATGTATTTTGATACTACGTCACCTATTTAACATTATTCAAAAAAAATTCAATGCATCTTAACTAAATAAGTATGGAAAAGAGTATCTTAACTCAATGTTTCGAATTTCAGGTGCGTTCCATATTTTGCAATTTATAAAATAATCTCAAATATTTAAAAACTTATTATGAGATAACATATTAAATAAACCTATCTACTTTTGATTCATTATACATTTTATCAAAATAGAAAAGAAAAAATGAATATATACGACTTCAAACAAATTTATTAAGAATAGGTTTGACATCTTTAGACGCCATTTTCTCAAAACGAGTCCGTGTGGCTTGACACAGTATTGCTTATCAGCGTCCATATATAGGATTACTTTCCGTGCCGAAAAAAGAAGCATAAAAAATACATTCCTAAATCCACTAAAACGAAATCAACGAAATCTTGTTCTCTGATAAAAAATGGTAAAACCGATCTTATGGTTTTTACGCCATTTGCAATTGGATTTTTTTAAAACCTACTCATGTATTACGTACATCTTTACACTGTTTATTTACTTATAAAACAAAATCGCTTCCCGCCATCCGTACGCTTAGATCTTTTAAGCTACGCAACGGATTTTAACGCGGTTTTTATCAATACACAAATTATATATATATATATATATATATATATATATATATATATATATATATATATATATATATAATAATTCTAGAATAAGGTATTATGGATGGATTAAAGGTGTATGGACGCTGATAAGCAATAATGTGTCAACCCACGAAAAGTCAAATTCGGAGATATTGATGTATTTTGAAACTGCGTCATCTAGTTTACATTATTATAAAAAAAAAATTAAATCATATAAACTAAATAAGCATGGAAAAAAGTTTCTTAATGAATTGGTTAGAATTTCACGTGCGTTCCATATTTTGCAATTTATACAATAATCTCATATATTTAAAAAACTTTTTATTAGATAATATATTAAATATATCAGTCTGATTTAATTTCATTATACATTTTATCAAAAAATAAAAGACGAGATTGTTATGTACATTTTTAAACACGGTTCGTAAAAATAGTTTTGACATGTTCAGACTCCCTTTTCTCAAAACGACACAGTATTGCTTATCAGCGTCCATTTGTCGTGGTCTGGACACAACATCATGAGATCATAATAGCCGTGGAGTGTGATGCGTTTATTTATTTATTACGATTAGCGGATGCTTACATCATGCACCATTTTAAGCATATGCCTGACAAATTTCAGCGAAATTCGTTCGGTGGTTTGTTGATAACTGAATGAGTCAGTACCGGTTTAATTTTATATAAACAGATTTCAAATTAACATTTTTTATCAACCGACTTCAAAATAAATAAGTAAAGTAAACGTTAAAAGCCTGTAAACGTTCCACTGCTGGGCAAAGGCCTCCTCTCCTATTGAGGAGAAGGTTTAGAGCTTAATCCACCACGCTGCACTGCGGGGCGGATATACATATGCCAGAATCTCCCGGCACATGCAGGATTTCTCACGATGTTTTCCTAGCCCGGGATGAATTTAAACACTATTTAGCATTACTTTTTCACTTGAAAACTCAATCTTGATAGGCTATATTACATCACGCTACAACTCACATGAGCGAAGTAACAGTAGGATATTTATAGGCTGTTACTTCATTACTTTACAGCCAACTTCAAAAGAAAAGTAAGCCATTTCGTTTAATTGAATAACATCCTTTTTTGAGTTATTACAATTTTTTTTTTAATTAAACCTTGATCTTTGTTAGGCGAGAGCTACACTTGTAAGTTTTACTATCCTAAAATCAAAATCAAAATATTTTTATTCAAAATAAGGAATTTACATTCTCTTTTCGAACGTCTAGCGAATAAATCCACTACGATTTTAGAAAAGATTAAACCTCAGACCTGAGAAGAAACCGCGAAAGAAACTCAGCGAGATTCTTTTTCTTTTGTTGAATTTGTCAATTTGTTTTTTGTCAACAACGTCATAATTTATTACAAATAATAAAATTTATTGAGATTGGAAGCGATTGCCTTATTCCCACGGTGTATCATCATCTACAAAATCTTTAATATCGTAATATCCTCTAACACCCAAACGTTTCTTTACAATATTTTTAAACTTTGTTTATAAATGACTAGCGCCCCGCCCCGGCTTCGCACGGGTACATACATTCACACACACGCAGGCACACACGCACGCACACACACATACATACATCCTTCTTTTTTGCGTCGGGTTTCAAAAAAAAAAGTAAAATTATAAAGGAAGTTTGAATTTTTTTAATGAATTTTTTTTTTATTCATAGTTTTTATAAACGTACTCGCGGCACTTTATTTTATTACATTACATTGACTCCCATTATTAGAGTTTTAGTAAAGATCCCTAATTTTTTTTTAAATATAATATAGCCTATGTTACTCGGGGATAATGTAGCTTTGCAAAGGTGAAAGAATTTTTGAAATCGGTCCAATAGTTTCGGAGCCTATTCATTACAAACAAACAAATCTTTCCTCTTTATAATATTAGTATAGATAAAACAACTCTGTAACCTTACGAAAGTTGTGAGTATCAAAAATGAAACAGTAAATTTCTAAGTGTAAATCAATTACAAACGACTTATGTAAACATTTATGAAAGTCTGAAAGTAAAACATATAAGGGCCTTTTTCATCGGTTACGGGTAAAGTTCACGATAGCTTAATCGGAACTTATCCACCTAATAAGCTGTAATTTTGAGTTCTAAAGAAAGAAAGAAAGTATTTATTAACCACACAATATGCAAACAGTAACATGTATCATAAAAATATATGTAAAAACTATAAAAAATAATATTACTAGTATGTATAATGGCGTATAGCTGTGTGGTGAAAAGGATAGTCGCTCAGACTACAGTGGGTTCAGCGATGAGCTGATCCCACAGCTGATTTTCAGCGACCTCCACTGTTCCGTCCGTGACGGCAGCGACACTCGTATATATGTATAAGTATTTATTCATTTATTTATTTATAAATTAATAAGCAGTATTTATTAATTTCTTATTCTATTTGCGGGGGATCGTTAGTAATGTGGATCAATGATAGTAGTCTTTAGTTATTTACAATATATTTACAAATTTTACATAAATGAATTAATTATTTTACAGAGATAAAATAAAGAAAATTTTTATATGACAATATGAAATTTACAATATATATAGTACACCGAGGCGCGCGCTGTCAACACGACGCCCGCGTGCCTACGCAATACAATGCTTGCGCCGCGTGTTCGTCTTCGAATTATTGTCCGCCACATCACTCCCCCACCGAGACATTAGCTAGCTAAGGTCGATAGTAATCTGGGAAAGCCACTCGGCGTCCACTGCGAGTCTTCATACCCTCTGGATTAATTGGAGTTGAACCAGTCATGGTGTCATTCGTAGATGTTAAGTGCGCTGGTTTCAACCTATCAATGCTTACAGTGACCTCTTTATTCTGAATAAGAATATCAAAAGTTTTGTCCCCACGCTTCAAAACTTTATATGGGCCAGTGTAGGGTGGTTGAAGAGATTTCTTGGCAGGGCCGAGGCGAACAAATACGTAATCGGAAGACATTAAATCCTTCGGTACGTAAAATGTTTTCTGTGAATGCAAACTTGCTGCTGTAGGAGTAAGCTTCGCCATATGACTACGAAGTCTGCTTACTAAATCCGAGTAATCTAAAGTTACTTCAGAGGATGGAGCAAAGAATTCACCAGGAAGACGAAGAGTTTCTCCATAAACTAACTCTGCTGCAGATGCCTTGAGATCTTCTTTCCATGCGCTGCGTATGCCGAGCAATACAATGGGAAGAACTTCTGACCAGCGTGTGTTGTTGTGGCACATGATGGCTGCCTTCAGTTGTCTGTGTAGACGTTCTACCATACCATTACTAGCAGGATGATAAGCTGTAGTTGGGCGATGTTGAGCACCTAAGAGTGAAGACAGTTTCTTGAACAGTTCGGACTCGAACTGCCGTCCTCTATCTGTAGTGATCTTCTCGGGACATCCAAAGCGTGCTACCCAACCAGAGATGAAAGCTTGTGCACAGGTTTCTGCAGAGATGTCAGTCAGTGGATACGCCTCAGGCCAACGTGTGAATCGGTCGATGACCGTGAGGCAATATCTGAAATCAGATGAAATGGGCAATGGTCCTACGATATCTACATGAACATGAGCAAAACGCTGTGATGGTGTAGAAAATGGAAATGCAGGTGATGATGTATGACGAATTATTTTGCTTCGTTGGCAATCAGTGCATTCCTTTGCCCACTGGCGACAGTCTCGGTTAATGCCAGGCCAGACAAATCTTTGTGACACCAGTTTTGTTGTAGCTTTAGCTCCAGGATGGCTGAGCTTATGAAGCATGTTGAAAACTTGACGACGAAAAGTACTGGTAATGAATGGTCTTGGTTGAGATGTAGAGATGTCGCAGTAAATATGAGTATTTGAATTGGCTGTCTGTAGCTTCCGCAAGTTTAGCGATGAACCTTCTTTAAGTAAAGCCTGCAGTTCAGGGTCTGTTTCCTGAGAACGTGCGAGAGCTTCATAGTCAAGCGGTTCTGAAATTTCCTCTATTCTGGAAAGAGTATCAGCTACAACATTGTTTTGACCAGTAACGTATCTTATATCAGTGGTAAACTGAGAGATGAAATCAAGATAACGGAATTGACGAGGAGAACATTTATCACGACGAGAAGAAAAAGCAAACGTAAGTGGTTTATGGTCCGTGTAAATGGTGAACGATCTAGCTTCAACCATGTGACGGAAATGTCTTATAGCATCATAAATGGCTAAAAGCTCACGATCGTAAGGACTATATTTCTTCTGAGAAGGTTTCAACTGTCTGGAGAAGAAAGCAAGAGGCTGCCAGTGTTCACCAATTCGCTGCTGAAGAACTGCTCCAATCGCATTGTCTGAAGCATCAGTATGAATAGCTAGTTCAGCATCTGGAACAGGGTGAGCAAGCATTGCGGCTTTCGTAATGGCAGACTTGCAAGAGTTGAATGCGTCAACCATCTCCGGCGTCATCTCAATAACCTGTGATTGTTTTCTTTTTGGACCAGCTAATGCAATGTTGAGTGGCGCCTGCACAGTAGAAGCTCCTGGTATAAATCGTCGGTAAAAATTGTACATGCCTAAAAATCGTCTCAACTCCTTAATAGTTTTGGGAATGGGAAAATCAATTATCGCCTGAACTTTATCAGGAAGCGGTTGAATTCCCTTACAAGAAACTTCATGTCCAAGAAAAATAATTTTTTGCTGTCCAAATTCACACTTAGCTGAATTTATGAGAATCCCATAGTCCTTTAGACGTTGAAAAAGAAGATGCAGATGTTCCAAGTGTTTAGTTTCGTCTTGAGAAAAGATCAAGATGTCGTCTATGTAGCCGTAACAAAACGATAATCCCGAGAGAGCTTCATCGATAAACCTTTGGAACGTCTGAGCAGCATTCCGTAGACCAAAAGTCATGTAGGGAAACTCAAAAAGTCCGAAAGGTGTGGTAATCGCTGTTTTACAAATGTCATTTGGATTTACGGGAATTTGGTTATAAGCCTTGACTAAATCTATTTTTGAAAATATGGTACTGCCTGCGAGCTGATGCGTGAAATCTTGAATATGTCTCACTGGGTAACTGTCCGGGATCGTCCGTGCATTTAGTGCTCGGTAGTCACCGCACGGTCTCCAGCTGTTGTCCTTCTTTGGTACTAAATGCAAAGGAGAAGCCCATGCGCTCTCAGACCTGCGAGCTGTTCCTACCTGTACCATATCCCCAAACTCCTTTTGAGCTACCTTCAAACGGTCTGGTGGAAGACGCCGCGGACGACAAGAAACAGGCGGTCCAGGCGTAGTTCGTATATGGTGAAAGGTGTTATGTTTTGGCTCCTTAAAAGTTCCAGCTGGACGAGTGATCTCTGGATACTCACGTAAAAGCTGATGGTATTTTGAAGCTCCAGAAACAGACTTCACAGATGTAATGGCTTCACTGTGCTTCCTTACAGGCACAGAAACGGATAAAGTAGTCAACCCGTCGATAAGTCGATGCTGTCGACAGTCAACCAATAAATTGTAAAAGGAAAGAAAATCGACGCCTATAATGGGTTTGGATACATCAGCTACCACGAATCGCCAGTTGAAGTTACGCCGCAGACCAAGGTTTAACGTTAGATGAATCCAGCCATAAGTTGAAATAACGGTGCCGTTTGCTGCAAACAAATCGTCAGCTCTGGTTCGCTGCTCCTTCAGTGCATTGCGCGGGTACACACATAAATCTGAACCTGTGTCTACGAGAAAATTCAGTTTAGTGTACCTGTCCATAACAAAGAGGCGGCCTGAAGAGGTATGGCAGTCGTTGGCCGCTAATTCCGGCTGCCTGACGCATTTTCCGCCGATGAACAACGGTAATTGCACGGAGAAATACATTTTGTCGCCTTGTCTCTAAATCTGTTGTGGTACCAACAAAAATTGCGTGATCTTGATGGTGTCCTCTGGCTACTTCGGTTTCTACGAGGTTTTGAACGCGATCGGGATCGCAGCTGGCTCTCCAATCGGTCAATTTTTTTAATCAACTCGGTGATTTGATTTTGAGTTCCAAACGTACTCGAGCTTGTGGAACAAACAGCTTGGCTACGAGGAATAACGTCAAAAACTTTATCTGCAAGATCAGCTAGTTCAGTTAAAGGCAATTTTAATTGTGCTGCAATTACTGTTTGAATATTAGTTGGTAGTCTGCCTGCCCACAGAGTGCGAATAAAATCGTCGGGCACATCTGATCCAGCCAAAGACTGCAAATGTCTAAGGAACTGTGACGGTTTTTTATCACCTAACTCCTCACATGTTAAAAAACGTTGGATTTTATTTTCTTTTGAAATAGACAAACGCTTTATTAGTTCTGATTTAACCAAAGCATACTTCCCTTCGGCTGGTGGATTGTTGATAATATCCCGAACTTCCGCCGCGTAAATTCGATCGAGTTGTGATGTTGCGTAGTAAAATTTCGTACTATCGGCAGTAATTCCAGCTAGTTTAAATTGGCCTTCAAGCTGCGAAAACCATAGCTCCGGGTCCTCCGCCCAAAACGGTGGTACACGGACGCCTATTTTATTTAGTTCTTTATCTTCCGCAGTAGACATTGTTGATCCACATATCATCACGTCGGGGTCACCAGATGCGGGGGATCGTTAGTAATGTGGATCAATGATAGTAGTCTTTAGTTATTTACAATATATTTACAAATTTTACATAAATGAATTAATTATTTTACAGAGATAAAATAAAGAAAATTTTTATATGACAATATGAAATTTACAATATATATAGTACACCGAGGCGCGCGCTGTCAACACGACGCCCGCGTGCCTACGCAATACAATGCTTGCGCCGCGTGTTCGTCTTCGAATTATTGTCCGCCACATATTTATACAGTCATAATAACATGGATACATTTTAAACAAAGATAAATTAGAATCGTGTATTGAAAGTTTTTAACTAAATGCATTTTTGCAGCTTTTAACTAAATGCATATAAAAATCTACTGTCTGTGGGTTGGACCGATTTTCACGGGACTTTCACTCATAGATAGCATAAGTTATTAGGAATAATTTAGGCTACTTTTATTTTAATTTTTTAATTTATTTTAATGAATAAATAAAAAAAATATTAGCTTTGGTATTCGCATCTATAATAAAATTCCGCAAACAATTTTACATTTGCCACTTAATAAATTTGAAGCCTATATTAAAAAATCCTTAATAGATAAAGCGTATTATTCTATACCAAATTATTTGAACGATAAAGAGGCGTGGATCTAATGTGCGTTGATGTTCTTACAGGATTTCAAAAAAATGTTATAAAATTCCATAATGTATGAATGATTTTTAAAAGAGTACTGTCGAGTTTCTTGCCGGTTCTTCTCGGTAGAGACTACATTCCGAACCGGTGGTAGCTTACAAAAATCTATAACCAATGGACCTGTAACTTGACGATTCAAAAGTGCTGTAAAAAGCCTGTTTAAATAAAGTATATTTTGAATTTGAAATGCCAATGAAATAATGAGCAATATCCGATTTAAGCAGAGAAAGTATACATTATGTAAATATAATGATCCATTAAATAAACGCGGTTGGAACCGCGGGGCACAGCTAGTGCCAAATAAATTAATTCATAAGGTAATTTACCAGGGAGTTCGATGGTTAAACTTTTATGATATCGTTACATGTAGGATAAATATTATAAAGAGGAAAGATTTGTTTGTTTGTAATGAATAGGCTCCGAAACTATAGGACCGATTTCAAAAATTCTTTCACCTTTGGAAAGCTACATTATCCCCGAGTAACATAGGCTATATTATATTTTTTTTTAAATTAGGGATCCTTCCTAAAACTCTAATAATGTAACCCAAGGTGTAAAAAAATGACCTGAAAAATTCCTTACGTCGCGTGCGCTGCGAAAACTATTGATGATAGAACAAAATCATTTATTACGACTTTGCAGAACTCACCATTGTCTACAAAGTGTCGCGACAGCATATGTCTAAATATTATAGTTATGTCACAGTAAGCGGTTTTTTGTTCTAAAAATTTAATTCATATGCCGCCGCTTGAAAAGACTCTTTATTTGTATCTTGGTATCCTTATCGAAATAAATAAATTACTTTATATTCAGGACGGGTTCAGTACCATTTTATAACTTTTTAAATTATTCAATTCGGACATTTCATTCGGAAGATATCACGAGTTTAAAAATGCAAGTATTAGAAAAAAGTCGCGTGGTTGCCGCTCACCGCGCTCAGCTAGCCAGCATGCCATGTAGGCTCCATGTAAGCGTCACTGAGGTACGGGAGGGAGTCAATGTAATAAAATAAAGTGCCGCGAGTACATTAATAAAAACTATGAATAAAAAAAATTGTGTGTGTGTGTGTGTGTGTGTGTGTGTGTGTGTATGTACCCGTGCGAAGCCGGGGCGGGCCGCTAGTGTAGGATAACTATTTAAAACGTTAACACGAACCGGTGAAACAGACCCTAAAACAAGTCATACTTGTACGCAATTCACTTTTTTTTTATTACGCCGGGGAAATCTTCAAAAAGATACCCGATTCCTGGGGGGAGATCGGGTTATGTGGCGATTTATACCCACTAAAACCACTGCGATGGCCTTCCTCAGCACGGAAATGGAGAGGCCTCGGGATCGCATCCGCTGCTCCTCCCGTGCGACGCTCCGCTCGTGGCTGGCGGAGCTCAGGAGGGCAAAGTCTGGTCTTGCCCTCCCACGCAATTCACTTAATAAAATAAACGTACAACTCGGACACGTCTTCACAGGTAAAACTAACACTGCACTGAGAATTACATCGAGTTTAAATAAATTTGACATTTGGAAAGTCCCGTCTCATAAAACCATTCAAGGTTTATTGGTAATTAATTACCCGAATAATTATCTTTATCTATGCAAATAAATAAAATGGATGTGTCTGTTTGTAATTATAAATTACAGCTTTTATCTAAATGAAAGTATATACGGTACATACACCAAAGACACAATGTTTTTAATATTTTCTGTCCGTCTGTGTTTCGGCTTTCTTGATTTTGATGGGACTTTCACTCACATATAGATAATGTTATAAGGAGTATATATATGATACAATTAACAAATCGAAATAGTGGACACTATCCCATTCAAGTAGAGAATATAAACATTATATGGACGCTGATAAGCAATACTGTGTTAACCCACACGAATTTCATTTTGAGAAAATGGCGTCTAAAGATGCCAAACTTATTCTTTAAAAAAATTGTTTGAATAAGTATTTATCCATATTTTGTTTTATTTTTTGATAAAAGGTATAATTAATTAAAAGTGGGTTGATATATTTAATATATTATCTAATAAATAGTTTTTTTTAATATATGAGATTATTGTATAAATTACAAAATATTTAACGACCTTGAAATTCGAAACAATTAATTAAGAAACTTTTTCCGTACTTATTTAGTTTATAAGTCCTTATTTTTTTATTGAACAATGTTAAATAAGGTGATGCAGTATCAGAATACATCAATAACTCATTTTTTCTCAATTTCACTTTTTGTGGGTTGACACATTATTGCTTATCAGCATCCATATAAAAATATTTTTTATTTTTATTAACGCGAGTGAAACCTCGGGACGCAGCTAGTTAATACATAAAACTATTTTATTTATCTGTACATGCTAATCTTGAGTAAGATTATTTTAAATCGACATCCAAAGAATGAGTAGCTTCCAATTCGGTTTTTGTATTTTTGTTTAGCTTCAAAACTTTTTCGGTATGTATGGTCACGACTTTTTTGTAATTCGACCGGCTGGACCGATTTGTTTGTAATTGTCCATAAGCGGTGATCACTTAACATCAGGGGTCCTTGTTTGGTAGCTATTTTTAATAAAACATTTAAATAAAAATGAACCAACTCCGAAATCGTATTCAACAGGTACAAATAAAGTTAATGGCGAAAAAAAAAAATTTTCCTACAACATTTTGAAGTCGGTGCCAAGTAAAACATTCTGCGTGTTATTTATTGGCACCGACTTGAAAGGATCTTGGCATCATAAGATCGTGAACTGTTGACATGGTCTCATTGTCTTGGAAATAAACCCTTTGGAACAAAAAACATCAAAATCAATCCCCAAACATCCATAAAAAAGTCCCTGACGGATTGAGTACTTCCTCCTTTATGGAAGTCATTTAAAAAAATTGGAACACAATTTGACTAGAAATTTTGTCACATATGTAGGGTGACGGCACCAATTATGGACATGTTAAGCAGATGTATTTTAAGATCTTTGAATAACAGTTGATTTTTTCAGTAGACGTGGATGACAGTTACAAGGTAAATGAATAAATAAACAAAGAATACAATGAATATACAACTATTTAATAATAACAGAAAGGCTTTAAGAAAACAAAATATAACTTAGGAGGTCTCAAATCACCAGTGATGTACATCTGAAATCTAGTAATGGACACCCAATTATGAACTATCCCCAATTAAGAACATCCAATTATGGACGCAGAATGTGTACCAGCAATAATATCGACAAGAAATTAAAAACAATTTTGTCAAAGAGAAGGTGGATTATATGTAAATAATAAACACAGTTACTTTCAGCCTTTATTGGTTATTATTATAATAAACTTTACTACAAAAATCAATAGCTTCTCAATATTAATTTTTACTTAAAAAAATGCAATCTTAAATTATTAGACTCTTCGATGATTTCGTACTGAGCATATCAGTATTTAAATGTAATTAACCAATACATAACAGTTATATTAACATGAAGGCTAATAAACAATATAAAAAAAAAACAATTCAACTTAAAAATTAAACTTTCATCTTTAAGAAATCTTACTCGTAACATTAAGAATAATTAACAATTAAAAACAAAAAAATTAACTTGTATCTATATGAGATCCTATTTTTTCACTATCAGTCTTTAATCATTTCAATAAACCATTAAAAAAAAATAGATATTCTTCTTTAAGAGATCTTACTCATAATCTTAGGACTAATAAACAATTTAATATAAAACATTTTACTTATGCGTGTACTTTATGAGATCCTTTTATTCGGAACATGGCTTATAAACTAAGATAGGAACTTAAATCTCGAGATCTTCAAGGACTCTTTACAGGTACAAATCAGGTAAATATTTCTCCATCTCTTTAATTTTAAAGAATCCCCTCTTATTTAAAGGCGAAGGGTCGTTAATAGATTCTACAATAGACATCCTATTGTACCATATTTTATCTGGTTTATCCGGCCATCGAAAAGAATTTCCCGTAGACAACACCATGGTGCTAATTTCATACTGATTTTCATCAGTAGCTTCTATTTTACCAGGGAAGTATTCTCCTTCATATTTAACAATAACAAACTGTCCAGTTTTAAAGACAGGGTTAGATGATGCTTTTAATTGACTTAAAGTTTTATCGTCGGATTCTGTAACATTTTTAAAAGAACCCTGATCAGAGCCTTTACGGATCCGTTTTGTTGTTCTTCCTATTTGGGTCAATGCATAACTTTTACTACTTTGTCGACTATTCTGAACAGGATTAGATCTTTCTTCATTTTCTTCTGCACTGTCATTATCTTGTAACTCGTTGTAACTACTATTATCACTTTCAGCATATGGTATTTCTAAATCTGTATCATCTGAAGTATCATCTTTTTCCTTATATTTTTTCTTCTTAATTACTTTTTTTTGTCTTTTATATTAATTTCCTTTAAAATCCTCTTTGCTTGTCTTTCTCTAGCTCTCTTTTCTTTTTCCTCTATTTGTTTCTGTTTTTCTGCACTTTTTTGTATATGATAAGCTTGCCAAACATTGCTCGTTACCGCATAAGGTACCTTCTCTCTTTTACGTTTTTTCTTTTCTTTTGTATCTTCTTCAGGCCAAAAAAGATTATTTTTAAACGGTGATGGTATAACTACACCTAATACAGTCTCCAACGGGTGTTTTTGTGGCGTTGATCTTATACGGTAGTCAGTTGGATTTTCAGCTATTTGACTAGCTATAACATTGCCAGCATCCCATGTCGAGGGCTGAATTTCATTGGAAGCTACATCACTATTAGTCTGTGATATTGGCGCCATTAGGTCAGCGCTCTGGCTGTTTTGAATATCTTCAACAGATGTAGATTCCAAAGGGAGCTCTTGTGGTGTTGTAGATATATGGTTGTCAGTGTACTTTTCATTTATTTGGCTAGAGGCTTTAATATTGCAAGAGTCCGATGTTGAAGGCTGTACTTCATTGGAAGCTGCAGTACTATCAGTCTGAGATGTTGGATCTACTTGGATGGCGCTCTGGCTCAGATGTTTATTTTTGGCCCAAATCACATATAATGACTCGTCTTCCGGGGGTAAAATCTGTTGTAAAGTGTCTCTATCCTTGTAATACATTTTATTAAATAATTCTAACTTTTGTGCTGAAAAAACCTTGGCTATTTCTAAATCTAAATATTTTATAAACTCTATTTGTTGCGGGGTTGTGATATGCTCTTTTTGGGTTAAACTTTTATGTTTTATTTTACTCATATCTATATAATCCGGTCCAAACGGGTATAGACCTCCAGCTCTAAACCCGTTTTGAATGCAGTCCTGTGAAATTGTAGCTAGTGATTTTTGTAATACTGGGGCAAAATGTTCCTTTTTTAAAGTTTGTCCAAGGTGATTTAGTTGCCATGTTGAAACTTCTTTACGCCAAGCTACCTTTAAGGGTCGAAAAACTGCCACATCCATAGGTTGCAGTATATGTGTCGAATTTGGGTACAAGGCTATTATTTCTATACCATTCTTAGAACAGTAGTTCGACAAATGTAACGTTAGGTGTGATTTATGGCCGTCTAAGAAAAACAGTACAGGCTTTCGAATACTTTGCTGTTTAACCCAGGGATCAAAAATATTTGTGATGAATTCATAAAAAGTGCTTCCGCACATCCAACCTGATTCCGATTTTCCTATACCCCAATCACCGGGGACGCTGGCTGATATGTGCGCTGGTACTCTTTCATATTTAAAAACAATCATAGGAGGAGCGAGTTGCCTCGCAGCATTGGCTGTTACAAGAACAGTAAGATTTTCTTTTTCATCCCCGGAAAAGTTATAAAGGTGTTTTTCTCCCCGTTTGCAGAGTACCCGGCCTGCCTTGGGTGACAAAAAGAAGGCACTTTCATCGGTGTTGAAAACTCGACTTGGATCTTGCAAAATATCTTTGAGGCCTTTTTGTTCCAAATATAAGTTGATTTCAGAGAACCACTTACCCAGATCTTCTTCAGATACATCATCTCTTGATTTTGTAAGATTTTGTGCAGTCTTTTCAATGATATCCGGGTGCCTTTTCAAAAACGACTGAAACCATTTTTTTCCTGGCTTATTATTAGTAAAAGGATTTGGCCTACCTTGATCGACAATAATTTTTTGAACGCTTTCCATGAGTAACTCTCGATTTACTGGAAAATGTTTTTCACTCATTGCGATTAACCATTTTACTAAGATATCCTCTTCTGATTTCAATAGAACAGTTTGTGGCCCCATCGCACACTCTAAGGGACTTTTTCCCGAAATTTTATTGTATAATGTAATCCGCGGCACCCCAAACCTCTTTGCTGCCGTAGAAATCTTATCTCCTTGCCTGACAGCTTCAATAGCTTGCCCCATCTGCTCAGGGGTGTAATTTTTTTTCGGCGCCATCTATGAAAACAAGTGTTACCAATTATGGACACCAAAATTTATCCAATCTTAGACACATGTCCATTACTGGTAGGAGTTGACCAAAATCAAAATTATAACGAAATATATAATTGTTATGATATGAAGAATTATTTAAAGCGTCATACTCATAAAACACCTAAAATGTTAACTTTCGACACTTGTCCATTACTAGATTTTTAGATACTTTTGAAACCAGTAATGAACATATCGTCAAAATATTAAATTATTAAATCTACTGGTCTAGGTTACATTTTATAATGTTTTTATATTCCCAAGCTTTAAGTAAAATAATAACATTTAACAGGAAACCAAAAGGCAATGAAGTGATTTACAAAAAACAATACTCACTCTCTTAACGATTTTCACAATAAAAACGGATTTTTGTTCGAGACAACCACACGGCAACTTTAACAGTCAGCCATTTCGAAGGAAAATGGCCGACTTCAATGATGTTTGACATTGTGACAGTTGACATGTAG
Organism: Hypolimnas misippus; assembly: GCA_037950945.1. Classification (NCBI taxonomy): domain Eukaryota; kingdom Metazoa; phylum Arthropoda; class Insecta; order Lepidoptera; family Nymphalidae; genus Hypolimnas; species Hypolimnas misippus. Next base: position 895,812 of record JBBEEQ010000002.1, read on the forward strand.
ATGATTGAGTTGAGGTATTGCCAGTGCATAAATAAATGTATACTTAGTTATTATTTCAATTTAAAAATAAAAGTGTCCATAACAGGGTTTTGTTCATAATTGGTGCCGTCACCCTATATTAGAAAATATTATTAATACGTTTAAAGAGACTTTCATAAAGACTTACATAAGTTATATCTCATTGCTTTACACCTGAAAGAGTTTACTGTCAGCGCCTTATTTTGGACATTTACAGCTTTCGTAACTACTTACGACGTATCTGTTACTAGGTTGGAGTTTTATATTCCTCTCGAGGATAAAACATAAATTTCTCGCATAAAGAATGTCCTATAATTGATTTATCTGTGTTTTACTTTATTATCTCCTAAACTGCGACCAATTGCAACAAAGAGCAATTTTTATCTTAACGAAATTTCCCCAATGATAATAATGATTTATATAAAAATACATATTAATATTTAACACTTAGTAGATTTAAAGATAACATTAGATGTAAATACATTTTTAAAATATGACTTAATTAATCAAAAAAACCAGACAGCCTAAAATACGAACTAGCTGTCCGCGACTTCGCCTGCGAATAATTCAAATAAACGAAATTTCTAAAATAAAAGTAACCTAAATTACTCCTTATAACATTATCTATATGCGAGTGATAATCCCGTCAAAATAAGTCAAGCCGTTGTAGTGATTAGCCGGAACAAACAGACAAAAATTTTATGTTTTTTTACTTTCATATGCATTTAGTGAAAGACTGTTAATTTTAAATTACAAACAGACACGTCAATTTTATTTATTTGTATAGATTATACCTACATTAATTTCCTATTTTTTTATTATAATGTTACATTAAGTTTTACTTATTTTAATATATGTACATTTTAATAATATTTATTTTGAACGGTTTATTAATGTTTATGTTTAGGTAATTTCATATTTTTCTACTATACTTTATGCTTAACATCTTTTGAATGTTTTAATTTATTTTAAATTTATTTTTGAAAATATTAATGTATTGTTTAATCTTATTAAAATCATTTATCATTATATTATTTATGTTCATAATGATGGACATATTTATTTCACAAATAAATTAATTTGAATTTGAGTTAGCATATTGTGACTCCAATAATTAAAAATAATCTAACGACACCTCATATGTTAAAATCAGACATCTCAAAAAATATTATACCATATCGCCAACTCACTCGCTTTCTACTTTTACCCAGCTTCGCGAGAGAAGGATAATGTATTTATCAGTCTAGTATGTATGTATGTCCTTTGTAGCACTATTTAGACCAAACGCGTGGTCTTATTTTGGTAAATGACTCGTCATAACAGCGCGAATGTCATAGAAAGTATAAAAATTTGGAAAAATCAAAATGGCCGATTTTAAACGCCATAATGTAAAAATAAGAAAATGTAAACCGACGAACTAGGTCAAATGGGGTATCGTTGAATAGCTATTTAAAAATCATTTCTAGGTTTCTTATATCTATTTTCAATTAAAATTACCGTTTAGGATCTATACCAATTTAAGTTGATTAGTAACGATTGTCACTTATACGCCCTTAGACAGATATTGATACAGCTGCTGACTGAGCAGTAGAACCTAGATGACCAAGTGGTTAGAACGTCGATCTGAACCGATAATCGTTGGCTCAAACCCCGGCTAGCACCACTGATTTTTCAAGTACTAAATTAGTTTTTGAATTTATCTCGAACTCGGTGGAAAAAAACATCGTGAGAAAACCTGCATGAGCCAGAAGAAATTATGACACATGTGATATACGCCTCGCAGTGGAGCAGCGTGGTGGATTAAGCTCTAAACCTTCTCCTTAATAGCAGAGGAGGCCTTTGCCCAGCAGTGGGATATTTACAGGCTGTTACTACTACTGCTGACAGGTCTTGTGACGCAGTCGGGTTTTATATTTTTTAAATTAATCTAGACACGCGGTAGCATGTCAAAGCAAAGTGTTCAAGCTAAGATAACTGGCGAGCCGTTCTGTGTTTACACGAACCATGTAGAGTCACTTTCGACTACCTCATAACTCAAAAACTATTCTACGTATACATGTCAAAATACGAAAGCCCAGTCAGACCTTAAGCTTCATTATCCTAAATTAAAGGAAGAAATGATATTTTAACTTTTAAAAATTTTGTAAAAAAATATTTTATTGTGTTATTTTATTGTGTTTGTATAAAAATATTTATTGTATTATGTTATATATAAAAATATTTTATTTTATGGACAAATCATTGAACTTAACACTAATTTGAATCTCAGTTATTCTGTCGCGGAAGTCAACAACCAAATCATGTATCATACACTGAACTTGGCGCCAATTTCACACACGTTTGGATGGGATTACTTGTTCAGGAGAGGACTTTGCTCAGCAGTGACATTTACAGACTAGTTAAACGCATACGCGGGAAAGAGTTAGTCACAACATATTAATGCATTTTCAGTGTTCACAACGAACATGAAAGCCTTAACACATTAGATATTATGATAATAGCTCAGCCTTTCGGTTTTATGGTAAATAATACTTAACTAACAATATACATGTTATATTAAATAGGCATAAGTTCTTATTTTTCGATAGTTAAAATATTTTTCAGGCTGCTAATAATGTTAACTACCTATGCCCCGCGGATTCACTCGAGGAATTTTGAGGAAAATCTATGATTACATTATGGTTACCTTCTTTATTTGAATCGGACGTTATTCGCTATTTTATAAATTTCAAATTCAATTTTTTTCGCGTGACCCTCTTTTTTATTTATTAATTAAAATAATTGAAGTTTTTGAAATAAAAGTAAATTCAGTTACTCCTTATAACTTGCAAATTAGTTATCACCGAGTTAAAGTCCCGTGAAAATCGGTCCAGCCGTTTCAGAAAAAACAGACAAAGAGACAGACAATAATTTTAAAATTTGTGTTCTTCAAGTCAATCGATAATTTCTTATCTAACTCTTACGTGTGGCTAGAAATACGCCATATTTGACCGCCAAATACGACAGGTAAAGAGAAACAGGCTATACAATATAGCTTTATGGTGGCTCCTTACCTCTGTTGCGCTTTTAATATCTATATATATAAAATCACTTGTCCTGACTGATTCACCAACGCAGAGCCTAAACCGCTGGGGCTACGAACTTGAAATTTTGGCAGTATGTGGCTTTTACGTTGCAGGCATCCACTAAGAAAGGGTTTTCAATCTTCCACCCCTAAGAGAGTGAAAAGGGGGTAAAAACGTTTGTATGCAAAATCTTATTCCGTGGTCGTACTAACTTAAAACTTAATACACATACTTCTGGGTGATAGTAATGAAATATAAAATAGAAAACGGGGTACTATTATTCCACACTGGGTAGCAAGGGAAAAGTTTGTATGGAGAAAATGTATTTGATTATCCTTAAATTCAGCACAAATATTACTTAAGGAGAATAATTAAATATATGTATCCCTGAATTTCAAAATCCCTTAAAATGACGCTAGCGGGTAATAAATCCTGGAAAGGTCACAATTTCGCTGGTAGATTTATTTAGCTGAAATTCCAAAATACCCGGGCGTAGCCGCGAGCAACTGCTAGTATTTAATAAAACGGATCAGTAATATAAACATATATTGACTGACTGACTGGTTCAGGAACGCTAAATCGCTGATGCTAAAAATTGGAAATGAAATTTTGGTTATATTCAGTCATCCACTAATAAAAGATTTTTGATAGTTTTACCCCTAAGAGAGTAAGAATATAAATTGTTGTATGGTCCTTCATTCAAGGTAAGAAACACGGAACTTAATGTATCTATTTGTAGTTAATTTAAGCATAGATTAATTTTAAGAGCCGAGATGCTCTAGTGGTTAGAACTCGTCGATCTCAACCGATGATTGCGGGTTCAAACCCCGGCTAAAACTGCTGTGTTTTCAAATGCTGCTGTGAAGGAAGAAATCGTGAGGAAACCTGTATATACCGGGAGAAATTTTGACACATGTATATCCGCCCCGCAGTGGAGCAGCGTGGTGGATTAAGCTCTAAACCTTCTCCTTAATGGGAGAGGAGGTCTTTGCCCAGCAGTGGGACATTTAAGGGCTGTTACTTTTACTACTATTATATATGTATCTAAATACAAAATGGCCGCTTTTTAACGACATTGTGAAAAAGAAAAAAAAAATAAAAATCGACGAACTGTGTTAAGTGTGGTATCGTTGAATAGGTATTTAAAAAATCATATTTAGGTTTCTTATATCATCTTTCAATCAGCATTACCGTTTAGAATCTATAACGACTTAATGTTGGTTTGTAACGATTCGAAAAATTCAAGGTTACGTAATCGGGTTTTTGATTTTTTTAATTAATTACTTGTGTCTTGCGCTCGCCTTTTAACAACTTTCTTACACGACTCTGGGTTGGCTGATAGAAAATGGTGTAAAAGCATTCGGTGCGCTCTTTATACATTTTTCTTTTGTGCAATAAAGTGTAAAATAAAAAAAAATAACTATGTCAAATGGGGTATCGTTGAATAGGTATTTAAAAATCATATTTAGGTTTCTTGAATCATTTTTCAATCAGAAATACCGTTTAGGATCTACAATCATTTAAAGTTGGCGAGCAACGATTTTAAACAGAGCTGATATTGACTGGTTATGATTTTATAATATTATTTATTAAAGTATTAAAAATAAATATGCAATTCACAATGTTTTTATTTCACGTTTTTTATGATTTTTTTTACGGTTTAAACGGTGTAGACACGTTTGCTTGTTCTACGATAACCCTTATATCGTTTTGTAGTTTCTCCTTATCTGTAAAAAAGATATTATTATCCAATTATATGTAGATATATTTTGTGAATAATCATCATCATGTATACCTCGTTTCACGTAAGTGTGCCGGTCTGAACTCTGCGCATGACGAACAGAACATTAAATTAGGAAATCGGAGAGTCGTTTAGACATTTCTTTAATTATAATTATAAGATATTTCTTATATAATTATATACGTCAAATTCATATGTTTAAATCATTATTTAATTGTTTATTTAATGTTTTTAGTACAATTCATACCGAAAGTGTAAACTCAAAATAGTTAAAAAAATCAATTTTCGGAGGCGATAAATCGATCTAGCTAGGTTTAATTTTTAGAAAAGTTCGTTTTATCCGTGTTTTCGAGAACGAAATATATATAGAAATGTTTCATCGGTATGTAATTTTTTATCTTCTATATATTTAAAAGCGAAAGGTCACTCAGTCACTTATCATGACATCTCAGAAACTACAAGAGTTTCAAATTTTGCATGGGAGTCCTTTTTAGGACGTAGTCGCTCACTAAGACGAGTTTTTGCAAAATTTGACCCCTAAAACGGGGTTCGGAATTCTGTATAAAAGTCCCATGCTAAACGCGAGTGAAAAAAACCGACTTATAACGGCTAAGCTTAGCCATCCAGGTACTTATAATAATACCTGGTAAACAGTCTGTCGGACACGGACACATGGAAGACACATCGGGGCTGGTGATGCGAATGCTTGCGTAGGAATGTTTCAGAACTATCTTCTCCTTGTCACAGGCACATTTTCCGCAGGTGTCACGCTTCAGAACCTCCCTCGTGCTGTGGAATCCTGGGGAAATTAATATGTAATGGACTGTGTAACTGGAAAGCAAGACTTTGCTAGCTTTGTTTACGAAAAGTATTTATTGCTTAAAAACCAGATTTACATATTATGTAAGTTTTACAGTCGTAATTGACATAAAAAATCAAAATATTTTTATTCAAAATATGAATTTACATTCTCCCTTTGAACATCAAGAAACTGAACCACGGTTTCGGATAAACATAACCTCAGACCTGAGAAAACTGCATAAGAAACTCAGCGGGACTTTATTTTTGTTATTTTTTTAACAACGTCAAGATTGGTTACAATACGTAAAATGTATTGAGACAGCCTAGAAGCGATTGCCTTATTCCCATGGTGTGTTATCACATCGAAACCACTGTGTAACCTGATAACAGTTATTTAGGTACGTTTACAAAAGCTGTTTTAATTTAAATTCACCTAATGAAGCATCGTGAGAAAATCTGTCTTAAAAATATGATGCATGATGTATACGCGCAACCATTTTAACGAGCTCCAACACTATACTTCTGTTGTAATTTTGTGAGGAGTTGTGAATCCTGCTGATTCCAGGTTATGCTGCAGCATCAGATCAAGGTTATGGTATGTTAATATCAATCACAGTATAGTTAATTTCCTGTCCATACCAGAAGAAGTTGATCGGAACCTTTCAACAACTAGGAAGGAGCTGATCACCTTGAAAAATATGTACAGATCTTCATAAAATATAACTAAGATTCATTCCGATTACATCAACTTTCAAACTTAAACACCGCATCAAACTAGGTGCATTTATTAGAGTTAGATGCCACACACAAAGAGACACTTACACACTTATAAATTATATATATATAGAGAGAGCCGACCAATGGTTCAAGCCCCAACTAGCACCGCTGACTTTTCAAGTGCTAAATTTGTGTTTAATTTCATCTCGCGGTGAAAGAAAACATCGTGAGGAAACCTGCATGTGCCGGGAGAAATTCTGACACATGTATATCCGCCCCACAGTGGAACAGCGTGGTGGATTAAGCTCTAAACCTTCTCCTTAATGGGAGAGGAGTCTTTGCCCAGCAGTGGGATATTTACAGCCTGTTACTTTACATTTATATATATATATATATATATATATATATATATATATATATATATATATATATATAAATAAGTATCACCGTTTTTACTAAAATCAATTGGAATAAAATTGCTATTAGTCTTAGACTTCTTGCTCCTAATCGCCTTAAAGGCCTTCTTGACGGATGCTGCGAAGCTTTTCTTGCCCTCTGAGGAGAGCAGAGGACACAAACACTGGTCGACTGGTCCCTCCCCCTCTTTCAGTTTCTGTAGAGATCTCTCATCCAATTTCTTTAGCTTCGCGTAATTTGACATTTCATGGTAATATAAGTCCCCTTTGCCATAATATTGTACGCATGTGAAATATATTTGAGGATATTTTTATATCTTTAGTTCATATTATATTTTCATATTCATAAAATAAAATAAAAACATATTCTTTATAAATTAATTTTGTCCATTTTCACCGAACAATATTTTAGACACCTAGTGAATAGTGATTTATAATTTTTTGACGTATTTTTTTTAATACACATCAAAATATAAACATTATGGTGGATACACACGAGATAAGATCTGATAAAAATTAACTAAAATTTTAAGAGGGGTGTTATAAGTTTCAAGTCAATTTGTGTAAACATTTACACAACTTTTAAAAAAGGGAAATCAACTTTAAAAGCAAAATAAGGTTTTTGTTTGCTTTAATAACAAAATTATTCTCTTTGTTTTGAATTTAACACCAAATGATGAAAATTATCGAGTTGAGAACCTCATTATTTTTAGAAATCGGTTCATAGAATATTAACAATGAAATAGGATACTCTGTCAAATAAAAAATAATTTTCATAATTGGTTAGAGGCTGTCCATTAACAAGTGAGCCCCAAGAAGGGAAGCCTGGGAAAGTACACGTGATCTCAGGTAGAGGTAGTACAAATCTCACCACGTAACACTAGCGGCGAGAGGGTCTAAAAAGTTGATAGAAATCATCACGTGATAGACGGACTTAAGAAATGACGGAGTCCTGAGGTGATAGCCAACGTGCTAGGTATACATACATAATTCGATTCGAGATGAAAACAACAAGATAACTAAGCGTGTATTCGTTAACCTTATCTCAATTTTATGTGTAAACTTTTATCCGATAACAATTAAACTTAAAACGTTTTAACTATTGAAAGCTTTTCTTGATTTTTCTTCGTTGCGTTCCAAGTGCGTTCCAGTTATTTCGATTTTAAAAGCATACTACTGAATCGATTTTTAATTAAAATAATCATTGAAAATACATAAAAAATAAAGTCTCCGACGAATTGAGAACCTCCTTTTTTGGAAGTCGGTCAAAAGATGTGTATGGTATGCATTTTCTATGTACATATAGTTAACGTACGTGATGTATAATAACTTAGGTAATTATGTCTGATTAAATTCACTTGAACGTCAGCTTTGTAAGCGAAATTAACCAAATAATTGGATGCTGATAATTACAAAAGAGCTTCTTTAATGTTTCAAACTTGAACTTACAATGTTGAATTTCTATATTTTGCAATTTATACAATAATGACATCATTAAAAAAAGTATTATTGGATAAATAATGATATAATACATAATTAATAATTTTATCAAAATAGAAAAGAAAAGATGGATATATACGAAATTACACACATGTATTAAGAATAGGTTTGACTTTCATGTTTGGATGCTGATAAGCAATAATGTGTCAACCCACAAAAAGTCAAATTCAGAGATATTGATGTATTTTAATACTGAATCACCTATTTAACATTATCCAAAAAATTTGAAGTCATATAAACTGAATAAGTACGGAAAAATGTTTCTTAATTAATTGTTTCGAATTTCAAGTGCGTTCCATATTTTGCAATTTATAATATAATCTCAAATATTTGAAAAGCTTTTTATTAGATAATATATTAAATATATCAATCTGGTTTTAATTCATTATACGTTTTATCGAAAAATAAAAGAAAAGGTAAATATATACTTCTTCAAATATAATTATTACATGTTTAGACGCCATTTTCTCAAAATGAAGTCCGTGTGGCTTGACATAGTATTATAGATCAGCCTCCATTTAATGTAACGAGTCTTATTGCGATAACTAATGGTAGTAATACCTTCTTATTGACTGGTCAGCTCGTGACCACGACGGATGCAACTTCGTCGAAACGTCGGACAGTAAAAAGGTATTACTACCATTAGTTATCGCGATAAGACCCGTTATATTAAATATGAATAGTATAAATCGCGAAAGTTTAAAATACATAGGTTTGACATGTTGATGATGACACAGTATTGTTTATCAGCGTCCAAATAGCTTTCTGATGCTCTAGACTATCTCTAACTGTAGTTTAGGAGTGATCGCGTAACACACAGACAGAGTAACTTTCGCATTTATAATATAAGTAAAGAATTTAAAATAAAAGGAACACAACACTACGTGTAATTCAGTAATGATATCCTACAAAATTATACTTTTTAAAAAGTTAGTAAGTAATTCGTATTCTTATTTCAAGCGAAACACGTACTCTGTGTATTAATAGAATGGAAATCTATACTAATATTGTAAAGCTGAAAAGTTTGTTTGTTTGAACGCGCTAATCTCAGGAACTATTGGTTTGAATTAAAAAAATCTTTTTGTGTTAGATAGTTCATTAATCGGGGAAGGCTATAGGCTATATTACATCACGCTACGACTCATAGGCGCGAAGCAGTGACCATAAACGCGAGTGAAACCGGAAGGGACAGCTAGTAATATTATAAAGCTGAAGAGTTTGTTTGTTTGTTTGAACGCGCTAATCTAAGGAACTACTGGTTCGAATTGAAAAATTCTTTCTGTATTAGATATGTTGTTTATTAAAGAAGGCTATAGGCTATATTACATCACGCTACGACTCATAGGAGCGAGGCAGTAATCGACAACAATATACAATCGACAACTAGTTTGATATAAAAATTAAAAAAAAAATTTGCATCAGACTGTATAGAAACTTAAAGCTCATCACATACATTTTCGCTATTTAATAGCGGGCTTTTAAAATAATGGGGTTTTTATTTTTTATTTTAACTTGTGATCACCTAATGGTCAGAATTTGACCGTAGTTCATTAAATTTTCAACCGATTTCATGATTGACCACAGATAATCTATTCTCAATTTGACCACAGAGTATAACAATAAAGAAAAGTTATATAAGGATGCTGATAGTCAATAATATACCAACCCACAAAAATTCGGATATATTAATGTATTCTTGTAATGCGTAAAAAATCAAGTCATGTAAAGTTAATAAATATAGAAAAAAATATTTTAATGTAATATTCGAATTTCGAAATGTTTTTTTTTTATATTTTGTAATATAAAATAATCTCAAACATGGACGCTGATAAGCCACAGTGACTTCATTTTGAGAAAATGGCGTCCAAAGATGTCAAACCTATTCTTAACAAATATGTTTGAAGAAGTATATATCCATCTTTTCTTTTCTTTTTGGATAAAATGTGCAATTAATTAAAATCAGACTGATATATTCATATATTATCTAATAAAAAGTTTTTCAAATATTTGAGGTTATTGTAGAAATTGCAAAATATGGAACGCACTTGAAATTCTAACTAATTAATTAAGAAACTTTTTTCCGTATTTATTTAGTTTATATGACTTCAATTTTTTTAATTATGCTAACTATGTGATGCAGTATCAAAATACATCAATATCTCCGAATTGGACTATTTGTGAGTTGACACATTATTGCTTATCAGCATCCATATGTGTTATGTCTTATAGCATATTGCTTTGGGGCAATGCCACAGACATTAAAACCGTGTTCATTTTGCAAAAAAGAGCCATTCGAGCTATTTATAATCTCGGAGCTCGAGTCTCTCTTCGGAATGTATTTAAGAAAATAGGTATTCTCACCATTGCGTCACAATATATTTATGTTAATATTTTACATAACTTTCGAAATAGTGATAGTTTTCCTAAGAATAGTGACAGGCATTGTGTAAACACTAAAAGAAAAAATAAACTTTTCATACCGAGCTTTCGTCTTCATAAAGTCAGTTCATCGTTTCTGGGGTTTGGTATTCGCATCTATAATAAAATCCCGCAAACAGTTTTACATTTGCCACTTAATAAGTTTAAAGCCTACGTTAAAAAATCTTTAATAAATAAAGCATATTATACCATACAAGAATATATTGACGACAAAGAGGCGTGGGTCTAATGTGCGTTGATGTTCTCACAGGATTTAAAAAAAAATATTATAAAAATCCATAATGTAAATAGCCTATTTGAATTAAGTAAATTTTGAATTTGAATTTTGAATATATTTGAAAAACTTATTATTTGATCTTCAATATACCAATTTGCTTTTAATTAATCAAAATGATAAGGAAACATAAATATATTTGGATGCTGATAAGCAATAACGTGTTAACCCACAAAAAGTCAAATTCGGAGATATTGATGTATTTTGATACTGCAACACCTATTTAACATTATTCAAAAATATTTGAAGTCATACAAACTAAATAAATACGGAAAAAAGTTTCTTAATTAATTGTTCCGTATTTCGAGTGCGTTCCATATTTTGCAATTTATACAATAATGTCGCATATTTGAAAAAGTTTTCATTACATAATATATTAAATATATCAATTTGTTTTTAATTCATTACACCTTTTATCAAAAAATAACAGAAAAGGTTGATACATACGTCTTCAAACATATTTATTAAGAATAGGTTTGACATGTTTAGACGCCATTTTCTCAAAATGAAGTTTGTGTGGCTTGACACAGTATTGCTTATCAGCGTCCATTTATACTTCTACAAACAAATTTATTAAGAATAGTTTCGACATCAACGCCATTTTCTCAAGTCTCTGACTTGAAACAATATTGCTAATCGACGTCCATATATATAAATGTAGTTCAAAAATTGTTATTTACGAGGTATCACACATAGAGCGATAATATATACTTCTTAAACGAATTGATTAAGAATGGGTTCATAATTTTTAGACGCTATTTTCTCAAAATGAATACCGCGTGACATAGTATTGCTTATCAGCGTCCAATTGTATATAATTAGAAAAGTCTTCACCTTAAAAACTATTTTATAGCGGAATTAAAGTATTAATCCATGAAGTTTCATCTCCACGCCCACCCCTGCGCCACAGCCTCCGCCCGCCCAGCGCGGCTTATATACCGCCGATCGCCGCTCCCGCTGCATTCAGAGTTCGACTCCCGGACGAGGTAAGTCATGATAAGACTATCTTATTGAACACTTGTTAGAAATGCATCTAGACGTTCAACTTTAAATTAAGGTCTTAAATTTTTAACTATTGTATTAGTTAAAAGAAATCTAAAAAAATGCGGAATGTATTTTGGTTCTTAAAGTGTAATGCGAGAATTAAACTTATGGCTTTTGCTCTCAGACTTTCATTTTCAGTTACTGTACTTTATTTAATTTTTAATGATTTAGACTTAAGATATTGTAATAAATATTATTATTATAAAAATAAGTGTTTTGAATACCGTTTTCACTGAGAGAATCCATTTCTACCACAATTGTTAGGTATGAGGTGTCACATCTAAAGTTCATCACACAGTCACATTATGTTGCTAAAGCTATGCTGTCATACTACAAAAGACGCATTAAAACCATGTTCAACACGTGTCTAGCTAAACAGTGTTTAAAATTAAACATTGCTTAAAATATTATCTAAATTGCTTAACAGGGAATAAACTCATAAAAAAACTTATTGGTAAAATGTTATACGTTACATTTGACAGCTGAAATAGGTTCTAAACATCTATTAAACTCACTTACACGTATGTTAATCTATATCTAAAGCATGTTTAACTCAAAACTGTGTTTAGACGCGGATTTGTAGTACGGATTTTTTTAAACACGCGTTTAACGTCTGTTTAAATCTTATGTAGTAAGGCAGATGGTTTCTTAGGATGACGTTGGCAGTTATTTAGCGGCCGGCTTATGCTTTCCAATAACGTTACTCAAACCTTTTCCAAAGATATAATATACTAATTGTCTCGCGGTTCCACTCGCGTTTATGGTTACTACTTCGCTCCTATGAGTGATGTAATATAGCCTATAGCCTTCCTTAATAAATAAACTATCTAACACAAAAAGAATTTTTCAATTCGAACCAGTAGTTCCTGAGATTAGCGCGTTCAAGCAAAGGACCTCGTCAGCTACATCATATTAATATCGATTACGGTTTCGTACAAAGCCTTTTCTGTCATCATATAATCAAGGAATCTCTTTGATAGCCGTAATATTGAGTTCTTAATTTAATAGTCTACAACCATTTCGTTTAAGATGTCTACGATATCAGTATTTAGCGGCCGCTTTATAACGGCAAATTTAACACAGGAAAGCCGAATAGTTTTCTAGTGATTAACAATTAATTAATGGAAAAAAACCGACCGCGTAGCAAGGCTAGAGAATCGTTACTAACCTTTCAATCGTTATAGATTCTAAACGGTAATTGGATGCTGATAAGCAATAATGTGTCAACCCACAAAAAGTCGAATTTAGAGATATTGATGTATTCTGGTAATGCATTTCGTATTTAACATTATACAAAAATTTTTTAAGTCATTTAAACTAAAAAAGTACGGGAAAAAGTTTCTTAATCAAATGCTTAGAATATTGAAGTAAGTTTCATATTTTGGATTATGCAATAATTTAATATACTTGAAAAACTTATTATTAGATAAAAATTTTTACTAGCCTATCTGCTATTAATTAATAATACTTTTTATCAAAATAGAAAAGAAAAGATGGATATATGCTTCTTCAAACAGATGTGTTAAGAATAGGTTCGAAATTTTTAGAAGCCATTTTCTCAAAATGAAGTCCGTGTGGCTTGACACAGTATTGCATATCAGCATCCAATTCTAATTGAAAAATGATATGAGAAACCTAAAAATGATTTAAATACCTATTCAACGATGCCTCATTTGATACAATTCGTCAATTTTTATTTTTTTCTTTTTCACATTACTTCGTCCTAAATCGGCCATTTTTATTTTGTTAATTATTATACATTTACGCCGTTATGACGAATCAAAGGACATTATTTATCAAAAACGACCGACGAATTTGATTTAAAAAGTGCCACAAAGGTACAAACGCACATACACACGTAGTTTATTAAATTTTTAACTTTAAAGACTTTAACAATAAACAAAAGTGTATATGAGCGCTGATAAGCAATACTGTGTCAAGCCACACGAACCTCATTTTGAGAAAATGGCGTCTGAAGATGTCAAACCTATTCATTTTATTTTATATAGGTTAATATATTTAATATATTATCCAATAAAAGTGTTTTTAGATATATGAGATTATTGTATAAAATATGGAACGACCTTGAAATTCGAAATAAATTAATTAAGAAACTTTTTTTTGGTGGTACAGCGTCAAAATGCATCGATATCTCCGAATTTCACTTTTGTGGGTTGACACATTATTGCTTATCAGTATCCATACATGCGTGTATGTCAACTGCATGGTAGTGTGTGTAAGTTTTTTTGTTTGTTGATTTAATGTATTGTTTATGCATAATTTGCAAAAAATATCGGTATTCCTCTCTTCTTCTGTATAAAAACTATAAATATGCGAAATTGCTTACTATCCCGTTCGCGTTATATTCGCAAAAAAGTGTACAACGTTTTTTTCTTCACGTATTAATATACTTATTTATATATACATACCTATTCTAACAAAATAATTTCCATCCAAAGAGGCCCCACTATCGTGTTATAAGGACCCCAGTGTTCCAATGTGCCCAATACCTCCAATAAGTTAAAGACAACACAGTCTTCCTCACTGACTGCCAAGCGAATTTAAAAACACATTTGGATGCTGATAAGCAATAATGTGTCAAGCCACTAAAAGTCAAATTCGAAGATATTGATGTATTTTGATACTGCATCACCTATTTAACATTATTAAAAAAATTAAGTCATATAAACTATACAAGTACAAAAAAGGTCTCGTAATTAATTGTTTCGATTTCCAAGTACGTTTCGTATTTCGTAATTCATACAATAATCTCAAATATTTGAAAAACTTTCTATTAGATAATATATTAAATATATCAATCTTTTTTAATTCATTATACATTATATCAAAAAAAGAAAAGATGAATATATTTCTTCAAACGAATTTGTTAAGAATATGTTTGACATGTTTAGACGCCATTTTCTCAAAATAAAGTCCGTGTGGCTTGACATAGTATTGCTTATCAACGTAAATTTAACCTTTAAAGACCTCAATGGTACCATCTGAAATTTAAACACAGAATCGTCGGTCTGTATCGACATTTTTCTTCATCAAACAATATTAACTACAAATATTTCAATTAAACTTTTACCCCCAAAGGGCGCACAATTCAATTATAAAACTACAAGACAACTTATGTTTATCTTGTAACCTTTGAGAACTTTTCTAAGATGGTTGCTTAATTAGACGTAGTTTTATGTCAATTTGGTATTGTATCGTACTCTCCTACGCCCGGAGCGACCAGTACAATTTCGACACAGGACTTTACAATTGGTAATATAATTGGACGCTAATAAGCACTACTGTGTCAAGCCACACGGACTTCGTTCCGAGAAAATGGCGCTTAAATATGTAAAATCTATTCTTGATAAATTTGTTTGAAGTATACATCTTTTCTTTCTGAATCAAAAGCAGCTAGATTTATTTAATGTGTTATTCTAATAACAAATTTTTTAAATATTTGAGATTATTTTATAAATTGCAAAATATGGAACGCACCTGAAATTCGAAACATTAACTTCAGAAACTTTTTTCCATCATTATTTAGTTTAGATTACTTGATTTTTTTTTTAATAATGTTAAATAGATGACGCAGTATCAAAATCCATCAACATCTCCGAAGTTGACTTTTTGTGGCTTGACACATTATTGCTTATCATTATTATATTATTAATAATTAACTATATAATTGCAACTTCATGGTTAATCGTAGTATTTTATTATTTCAGGGCCGCCATTTTGTGTTCGCAGCTGTCAAGTTTTCCCGCCATGGCATCTAAACGCGTTTTGTTATTGCTCCTCGTAGTTTTATTCAGTTTGGATTGCTGCATCACATCCACGGTATATGATTGTTTTATTTTCCAACTAGTTCGTTCCCGTGGGTTCGTCTGCGCATTTTAATAATTTTGGATAGTCTCAGTTAGTTTAGAAAAGTAACCTATGTCTTTCTCCAATGTATATCTATCCTAAAATTATCAATATTTATTTAGCGGTTAGGCGTGAAAAGATAAAAAACAGACAGAGCTACTTTCGTATTTATAATTTTAACTTTAAATGGACGCTGATAAGCAACACTGTGTCAAGTCATGCGAATTTCATTTTGAGAAAATGGCGTCTAAACATGCCAAACCTATTCTTAATACATTTTTTTTAATAAGTATTTCTCCATATTTTCTTTTCTTTTTTGATAAAAGGTATAATGAATTAAAAGCAGGTTGATAAATGTAATATTTTATCTAATAAAATGTTTTTTTTTTTAATATATGAGATTATTGTATAAATTATAAAATTTGGAACTACCTTTAATTCAAAACAACTAATTAAGAGACTTTGTTCCGTTCTTATTTAATTTAAGTCTTTATTTTTTATTGAATACTGTTAAATAGATGATGCAGTATCAAAATACATCAATATCTCCGAATTTCACCAATTGTGGGTTGACACAGTATTGCTTATCAGCGTCCAAATATTAAACTAACTTTTTGACCGCAGTCGCCCACCAGTGTATAATTTTTCAATAAAAAAAATTCTATTGATATTAAGTCTAATTAAATGTAAAAAAAGAATACCTATTCCCAGACCTGATGAATTTCTTCGCACATGATCCCATTATAGTTTTATTAAAACTTGCTACCCCTTAATAATGTTGTTATATTATTTCAGATACCTAGACCTTACGATCCAAGCTTAAACGATGAAGTCCTGACGGCTAAAAAGAGGCCCTTCTGCAATGCATTCACAGGTATGTAAAAATTATAACAGTTATAAAAACTTTTTGAAAAAAAAACAACAAACCGACTTCAAAACCGAAACAAATAAACTAAAAAGTAAAAGATAAATATGGTCTACCACATTTTGAAGTCGGTGCCAGGTAAAACATTCGAAGTCGACGCCGAGAAAAACCTTTTCTGACGCTGATAAGCAATACTGTGTCACGCCACACGGACTTCATTTTGAGCAAATGGCGTCTAAACATGTCAAACCTATTCTTAATAAATTTGTTTGACGACGAATATATCCATCTCTTCTTTTTTAATTTGATAAAAGGTATTACGAATTAAAAGCAGATTGATATATGTAATGTATTATCCAATAAAAAGTTTTTCAAATATTTCAGATTATTGTATAAATTGCAAAATACGGAACGCACTTGAAATTCGAAATATTTAATTAAGAACATTTTTTTGGTATTTATTTAGTTTAAATGAGTTTAGTTTAAATGAATGAATCAAAATACATCGACATCTCCGAATTCGACTTTTTGTCGGTTGACACATTATTGCTTATCCGTCGTCGTCATCAGCCAATCGCAGTGCACTGCTGGACATAGGCCTCCCCAAGTTTGCGCCAAACATCCCGGTCCTCCGCAACCCTCATCCAGCCCGCTCCGGCAACCTTGCGTGTGTCGTCAGTCCAGCAGGCCGGAGGGCGTCCTGCACTACGTTTGCCAAGACGCGGTCTCCACTCCAGGACTCGTCTGCTCCAACGGCCATCGGTTCTGCGGCAGACGTGGCCGGCCCATTGCCACTTCAGCTTGCTAATTTTGCGAGCTATGTCGGTTACTTTCGTTCTCTCACGGATAACCTCATTCCTGATTTTATCCTTGAGAGAGACCCCGAGCATAGCTCGCTCCATAGCACGCTGAGCGACTTTAAATCTGTGGACCAGCCCCATTGTCAGTGTCCACGCCTCGGCAGCGTATGTCATCACCGGTAGAACGCTCGAAGACCTTGGTCTTCAGGCTTTGCGGAATTGTCGACGTAAGGACTCGACGGAGCTTGCCAAATGCTGCCCAACCCAACTTAATCCTCATATCCGCTTCCTTGTGTCGGCCAAGTTGTATATATACATATACAAAAAAAATCGTTAACAATAGTCTTGACATGTTTAGACGCCATTTTCTCAAAATGAAGAAAGAGTTGCACTACTAATTGAGAACCTTTTTGAAGTGATTGAAAAGTGCAACGTCGCGTATGAAACGTAGGTATTAGCTAATTCATGCTGACGTTCTGTTAGAGTGTGGTACTGCCCGGTTAAGCCAGGCCATATTCCAGTGGCTACAGCTAGGCTTGATCGAAGTGGAGTCGTTAAGATACCTGCATGTGTCGGAAGAAAGATGTGTAGCAATGATAATGCTGGCAGTATTTTGGGAACTTTACCCAGATGCAGTGGCTTAGATGAGGTCTACAATCTTTTGTAATAAATGATCCTTTTTTTGTGTATTAATTTACTTTAGTTTATTACAATGTTTTTCTTTCTTTTTTAACAAATTATGAAAATTAGTTGAACGAATATACTTGCAGATTGGTCCAATAAAAATTTCATCGAAATCGGTTTAGTAATTTAGTTTTAAATAGAAATAAATAGTTAAAGTATTTCATTTGAGTAAACTTAACAGCATGTTATGCTTTTGAAGGTGGTTCTTTTTTTGAAGTCTTAATTTGGTAGTATTCATTCAGATGGGCCAGTATTCGGTCCATGGTTCATTAATATATATATTTTTTACAGGTTGCGGACGAAAAAGATCAGAGGCTCCAGCCCAGGAGTTATTCAGACAAAGACAGGTATTAATCTCATTAAAAATATAAAAATAAATCTTATGTTGACTCTATTATTATTATAATTATTAAAATGATATTTTCTTTACCAGTTTGTAGAAGATACAGTACCGTATATCGATTCTGAGAACATCATGGACCACCAGATCATCGCCGGAGCGAAGTTATGGGAGGCCCTCCAAGAAGCTAGTGCGGAACTATCGAGACGAAAACAGAAGTACTCTTACAACGAATAGATATAAACGCTTAGCTTGATCGTGGAGGTATATAAGAGGGGTTTAGGGGGTCCAGACCCCCCTTATTATACGACTTACTTATACTTAGTATATTCAACGAATGGCAATGACAATGGTTTATATATTTTCGAAATAACTGAGATTAGTATTTAAAATACTATGTATAATAAATTATCTTTGTACATTTTGGACCCCGACAACTTGGTCGGACCCCTCCCATATGAAAACTATAGCTACGCCCACGGACTTGACATATTTATACATCGGAGGTACCTAACGGAAATAGAGGAAACCCGATCTAAATCCATTGAGTCAATCACACGAACGTCACAGATTATACAGGCCCATTAACAAAACCCTTAAGTGTAACGTATTTTTTACAAAGAATTCTAATGAACGATCATAGACCAGTCCATTTAGTTATATAGCTATGACATGATGGTCCATAATGAAAACTGCGACGGTCCATGGCATTGAGTATTTGTTTGCAAATGAACTTACTAAATTACTAATTCCAATGCATATATGTTTAAAAGAAGTTATAACTCTTTGTAGATGATTTGTACATTGTACGACGTGAGGCAAGAATTACATTTGTAAGCTTTACCCTCGTAACTAATATAAAACAACTGTGTATCCTAGTAACTAATACGTCGTAAGTAGATACGAAAACTGTGTATATCAAATATAAGGCACTAACAAATAAATTATTTCAAGTGTAAAGCAATGACACACTACTTATGTAAATCTTTATGAAAGTCTAAAAGCAAAACTTATTAGCATAATTCTCGCCGGAGATATAAGAACTAAAAGACATTTTTAAAGTCATGGACCAATTATTGGTCCATAAAAACTGTTATGCAATGGAATAGTAACATGCTATTTAAATATCTATTAATATAAAAGCATACAAAAGTGTGGTTTTTAAAAATATTTTAAATATCTAGCAAATACAGAACAATCCTATGAAACTTCATTACTAAGAGTTTTTTTTTTATGTTATTATATTAAAATATGAACAACGAATAAGTTTAGTTATCAATGTTTGCGCCATTTTGAATAACTATGAAACTTTAAAAACAAACAAAACTTATGGTAAGTCTTATGGTAATATCAATGTTTCAATTAAAAAAAAATAACTGTCAAAATATTTCCCGCCAATTGTTTTGTATAAAAACCGTCAAAGTCACAAAGTCAAACGTCAATTTAATCGATTAAAATTGCATAACATTGTGTGTGTAATTTCAACAGATAATAATAAACGTATTCGTATTATTTATTTTGTTTTATTTAACAAAATCATTATTGTATATATTTTATAATATTTCGTAAAATTTATAAAATAAGTAATCAAAGTTTTTACAATATATAATATGACCTAAAGTACTTTGAGTTAGGTTAAATTTCCTAAAAGCGTAAATAATAATATTTTTTCATTGCTTTACACGTAAATGTCTGTGCCTTATTTTTGACACTCGGCTTTCGTGAGGTTTCCTAGGTAATTGTTGCCACGTTAGATATTTTCACAATAATTAAGAGTAAAACATACAATTGTATTCCATAATAAGGTTTACTAATTCGATACAAATCACTATAACCCAGTAATGTTAGATATGTCGTGAGTACTTACGAAAAACGTAAATGTCATAAGACATTGACAGTAAATTCTTTAAGGTGTAAAGCAATGAGAAATAATTTATGTAATGCTTCATGAAAGCCTGAAGGTAAACATGGTCTTTTAAATAATTAAATAATAGAAGTACTCAGGATTTAGAAGACAGACTTAGCTTAGGCGATTATCTCCCACAATATTATTCGATTGAACAATATAAATCATACCATTAAAATATATTTTATTGAGAAATAAATTAAATTATTATAAAAAAATTCTGATAAAAATGAACACTTTTTTTAAAGCGACCAACTTCAAAAGCAAATACTAAATAAATAGATAAATCTCATGTACTTGGATAACATATTCCATATATGATTTTATTACCGAAATATTAAATTGATATAATTAAAAATTCTATTCCAATCCGAAAGTATACCCTTTCAAAGTTTTTTATCAAAAAGACCTTTTAAAATCGTTTAAAGAAGTCAGTTTTTAGGTAACAAACATTAAAAAACAGAAGAACATTAACTACAAATTGAGAACTTCAAAGTAAAATTTTGTCAATAAATTGGATTTATATATGGATGCTGATAAGCAATAATGTGTCCACCCACAAAAAGTTAAATTTGGAGATATTGATATATTTTGATACTACATCATCTATTTAACATTATTCAAAAAAAATTCAAATCATCTAAACTAAATAAGCATGAAAAAAAGTTTCTTAACACAATGCTTTGAATTTCAAGTGCGTTCCATATTTTGCAATTTATAAAATAATCTGAAACATTTAAAAACCTATTATTCCATAAAATATTAAATAAATCTATCTGCTTTTGATTCATTATGCATTTTATCAAAATAGAAAAGATAAGATGAATATATACGTCTTCAAACAAATTTATTAAGAATAGGTTTGACATCTTTAGACCCCATTTTCTCGAAACGAAGTCCGTGTGGCTTAACACATTATTGCTTATCAGCGTCCATATAAAAAAAATATTAACGCTATATTAATCGCGATATTCATTATCTAATTCGTCATACGAATCCATCTTATGGACGCAGAAAATTCTACTGATTAATAAAAAATGGCGGCGCTCCTTGATTTTCATTTAAGAAGTATGGAAATTCCGGCGTTTGGCTGTCCACTGTCATGCCTTGCTCGTTGAACAGCATCTGTAACGAAAAATTATACGAATATACGTCCATATTAAAGTCTTCTAACCTTGGATAAATAAAAAAATAAACGCATCACACTCAACGGCCCCCATTAAGATCTTGTGACCTTGTGTCGGGGATCCGGAAACACACAACACTAACACAAATACCCAGACCACGACAAACATCCATATGGCCAATACAGACGTTTGCCGTGAGCGGGGATCGAACCCGCGACCGTTAGCGCTTGAGACAGTTGCATTGACCACTACGCCAACGTGTCTGATAGTATCGCTGATTTTTTAAGAGCTAAATCAAAGGCGAGAATTACATAGTTGCGAATGTCAAAGATAAAGGCACTGCCTGTAGATTCTTTCAGGTGTAAAGCAAAAAAACAACTTATGTAAATCATAAGGCAAGATTTACATTTTGTAAGTTTTACTCTTCGGAGTGGCATAAAACAACCCTGTAACCTAGTAACAGATATGTCGTAACTAGTAACGCTGATAAGCAATACTGTTTCAAGCCAAACGGACTTTATTTTCAGAAAATGGCGTCTAAAGATGTCAAACCTATTCTTAACAAATATGTTTGAAGAAGTATATATCCATCTTTTCTTTTATTTTTTGATAAAAGGTATAATTAATTAAATTCAGACTGATATATTTAATTTATTATCTAATAAAAAGTTTTTCAAATATTTGAGGTTATTGTATTAATTGCAAAATATGGAATTCACTTCAAATACAAACCAATTAATTAAGAAACTTTTTTCCGTACTTATTTAGTTTATATGACTTCAATTCTTTTTAACATTGTTAAATAGATGATGCATTATCAAAATACATCAATATCGCCGAATTTGACTTTTTGTGGGTTGACACATTATTGCTTATCAGCATCCAAATATGTGTTATCGTAGTTTAATTAGCCAAAAACAAATATATATAAACAAATTGAATGGTGATAAAACAATAGAAACAATGCCGGACCTTATATGAGTTGCTTGTATTTTTAAATCAACAAATATAATAATTTTCTCGAAACAAAAGAAAAATGGACTTACACCATAGGCTTAGTAGTAATTAGTTAGTACCTGCAGCTTTTCTGGACCCCTTTTCCTTCTCAGGTAGTTGAAGCAACAAGAACGGAAGCGCCGTGTACCGCACGCGGACACACACTCTTGCCCGCACGAGTTGCAAACTCGACCAGCCAATAGGGAGCCTGTGTTTAGTTTCTCAGTTAATCTATATATATAAAATCACTTGGGGTGACTGATTCGTCAAAGCAGAGCCTAAACCGCTGGGACTACGAACTCGAAATTTTGGCAATAGGTGGCTTTTAGGTTGTAGGCATCCACTAAGAAAGGGTTTTTCGATTATTCACCCCTAAGAGGGTGAAAAGGGGTAAAAACGTTTGTATGCAAAATCTTATTCCGTGGTAGTATTAACTTAAAACTTAATGCACATACTTCTGGATGATAGTAATGAAATGTTAAATAGAAAACAGGGTACTATTATTCCACACTGGGGTGCAAGGGGGTTGTAAAGTTTGTATGGAGAAAATTTATTTTTTTGGCCGATTATCCTTAAATTCAGCATAAACATTACTCAGGGAGAATAACTAAATACATGTATCCCATAATTTCAAAATCATCCCTTATAGTGACGCTAGGGGGTATTAAATCCTGGAACGGTAATAATTTCGCCGGTAGATTTATTTCGCTGAAACTTTTACAGCGTATCAAGACAAAGGGATGTATTAAAAAAGAGCTTTTCGATATTTCACCCCAAACCGGGTGCAATGGGGTAAAAACGTTATCCTGTGGTCATATTTACTAAAAACTGAATACTCATTCTTCTTTATGCTAATAATGAAATATAAAACACAAAATCATCGTATCAATATCAACCCCAACCCACAGAGGTGCAATGGGGTAGTTTAGTTTACATATTTGAAAAAAAAATCTTTAAATTAAATATTTATTATATATACGCGTTTAGTAATTAAATCCCTTCAAGGATGGTGTTTTACCCGTTTTTTTAAATTGCTTCTATCAAATTCCAAAATTTACGCGAGCGAAGCCGCGAGCAAATACTAGTATGTGATAAATTTGAAGGCTAAAAACATTGGCTAAACATGACTTTAAAGAAAGGAATTGACTTCAGAGCAAAATACGTAATTTCCTTAGTTTGAATGACGTACTTATTCTAGTTATGTTGATTTCAAAACCAAACTTCTAACCCGATTTTGATGATAGTTCTATGGGACCAATAGGAGAGTATATCGTTTGTTAAAAAAAAAAAAATAAACCAAATCGACCAAGCAGTTTTGGAGTAATCGTGGAACTTACTCAAAAAGTCCCAGACGAATTGGGAACGACCTTTTTTGAAAGTCGGTTAATAACCAATCGATTATATTCAGAATTAAAAAAATGTATATTTTATAAGACTTTTAAAAAAGGAGGTTCTTAATTAATCGGTTTTTATGTATGTTCACCAATTATTTCATTAATATATGTATAGATTCCCATAGAAATGTCATCAAAATTGATTCAGCACTTTGGTTTTAAAATTAAAATAACAGGAATAAGTACGACATTGTATTAAACTGTAACAAAATGTAAAAAAAATTCCGGATTTTGATTTTGTACTTAGTCCCCCTTTAAAAAGTCTTGTATTTCATTGAATATTTGTTTATTCACTCATGTGAGTCATTACAGAAAATTTAACATATTTAAAATGGCAAACGTTTAACGTAACAATACATACTCACCAATTAACATTAAAACCAAAATGGCGGTTATCTTCATCATGTTTAAGAGGAATAACAAAACGCTACAAGATGGCGGTTAGACAGCTGACGACGCAGTGACGGTTGGGAGAAACAACGCGTTTTTATATTAAAACGAAGTTTACTTAAATGTAGGCGTTTATTGACAAGAAATAGTACTCATTCGAGAGTATTTTGTTACACCATTTAATAGAAGTATTCGCGAATACTGTCTAGTACAATGTCTGGGAGAGCATTTTTTATATTTTCTACTGGCCGTCCTGACTTCGACTAAGTAATTAGAACTAACTTTCATGGCGATTTATTTTTAATTTTTCGTTAAATATCAAAACAAAAACAGATAGCAACGATAGCCTAGTGGTTAGAATACGTTCTCAAACGGTGATCAGGGGTTCAAGCCCTGGCTAGCACCGCTGAGTTTTCAAATGCTTAGTGTTTAAATTCGTCTCGTGCTCGGTGAAATTAAACATCGTGGAAGTCTGCATGTGCCGGGAGAAATTCTGCCACATATATATCCGCCCCGCAGTGGAGCAGCGTGGTGGATTAAGCTCTAAACCTTCTCCTAAATAGGAGGGACGTTGCCCAGCAGCGGTGTGCTCACTTACTTTACTTTTTACATTATAAAGTTTTTGACTTTTAATTTTATTGAATACATCAGCCCTTTATAATAAAATTTTATCTTCTTGTATAAAGATAGCTGGCAAACGAGCAGATGGGACACATACATGCACGGCACATGCACATTTACAGCACCAGAAGAGACACAAATACATAGCCAGCTCCGGGTCTCTCACACACCATATAAAGCGCATTTATATACTAGCTACTACACGACAATTATCTGTGAGAGTGCGGTACTGCTCTGGTCGAGCCAGCCCGTAAACGAGCTGTAGTCAGTAGACTACAGATAACCTCAGTGATATTAAGTTTTACTATTAAATCAAAGAGACACTTTTAAAGAAATTTACATACACAACTTTAATTTTTCAGGAGGAAATACTAATTTAAAATAAAAACTTATTGAAATAAATTAACCGACTTCGAAAAGGAAACAAGTTAACTAAAAAATAAATATTTTCTAAAAAATTCGGTGCCAAGAACATTCGAAGCGGTTTTCGGTGCTTTCAAACGTTTTTACACTTTTAAGTTACGAATATAATAAAGGCTTTTTGAGATTTACCTAAGTTACAACGTCCTAATATAAACTGCTTATCACCCTTTACAAAATATTGCTTTCCCGATACGTGGCTAATAATTATTGAGGAGTTCTCCTGGTGTGCACTATCATCTCCACTTTACCATATGCATTTTAATGATCCTTAATTGCTAGTCATATTCAAATAATCGAATCGCAACCCGACAAATGTTATTGAGTAGTTCCGGTGGTCATCTGTGGTCGTGATCATCAGTACCAATTAACCAAATGTGGCTTTCCTAAAGCAAATGCACGAGTTACATCGGATATACCTTAATCGGTATAAGTGTGCATATAATATTTGAAGAGTTCCATCAATTTCTCCAGGATCCCATTATCAGATCCTAACTTTTTTTTATTAACTTGTTTTATGGCCCTTCAGATCCTATCTTGACGAAAATGTGACCACGTGACCCTTTCAAGTGGAAAAATAATTCAAATCAGTTTAAAATAACACAAACAAAAAAATACTTACAGCCAAACATAGAACCACCTCCTTTATCGGTTAATTAATATATTTAAAAGGTTTTTATACATAAAAAATCAGAATTGAGTTAATTTTTAACGTATCCTGTGTCGTTAAAGCCGCCGTTATATATATATATATAATATATATATATATATATATATATATATATATATATATATATATATATATACATGAATGTAGGCATCGCGTGTTATATATATATCCATGGAAAATGTAATTGATCATTAACCGATTTCAAAAAAGAGCTTTTGTATACGACCCTTTTGTATGTATGTGTGACCGCGATTTTTCATAATCTACTGATATGACTTGGATGTTGGTTGCTATTAAAATATATATTTCAAGACAAATTTAAGTGTTAGTTTTTAATGCGTCACATAATTTATTTATTGAAAATGGTTCTAGGCTATATGGATGCTGATATGCAATAATGTGTCAACAAAAATATTTGAAAACTTTTTATCAAATAATACATTAAATGTATCAATCTGCTTTTAATTCATTATACCTTTTATCAAAATAGAACAGAAATGGATATATATTTCTTCAAACACATTTATCTAGAATGGGTTTGATATCTTTAGAAGTCGTTTTCTCAAAACGAAGTCCGTGTAGCTTGACACAGTATTGCTTATCAGCGTCCATATATACTATAAGCTCATGAATTTTGGCATCCACAATGCCAACCACTTAGGACGACGTTGCCTAGCTACCAGCGACTGAGTATGACAGTCAAAAGTATCTTTGTGCCCACAAGTCAATTGACGAGCTCGTCAAAATGGGGACAGATTTTTAACGTCGAATAGTAGTAACGTTACTTATCATATCATTGGCACAACTATTGTCTTTTCCCAATATTTTAATATTTGGATACTGATAAGCAATAACGTGTCAACCCACAAAAAGTCCGAAAAAAAGATATTGATGTATTCCGATAGTACGTCATCCATTTCACATTATTCAAAAAAAAAAATTCACGTCATCTAAATTAAATATGCAATAATCGAATATATTTGCAAAATTTATAAGATAAAATTTTTATTATAACAAATAATGCTTTTAAATCAATATACCTTTTATCAAAATAAAAAGGAAAAGATCGATATATACTTCTTCAAACAAATTCATTAGGAATAGGTTTGACATGTTTAGACGCCATTTCCCCAAAATGTAGTCCCTGTGGCTTGACACAGTATTGCTCATCAGCGTCCATGTAATCTTAAGTATTGTTTAAAAAAAACACACACTATAAAAATTCAAACTTTATTTCACAAAATCTCACATATTATAATGTAATTAATTGTGTTGTAACAATCTTAATACAATTTCAAATTAAACACATTTTTTATGTAAATAAAACAATACAGTTATTAATAGTTAATATGTAATAGGAAGTTAGTAACATTTTTTTTTTCTTATTATATATTCTAAACTATTGCGATTTATAATATTTATATTTAATGTAACGGGTCTTATACGAAGTTGCATCCGTCGTGGTCACTCGCTGACTCGTCAGCTCGTGACCACGACGGATGCAACTTCGTTGAAACGTCGGACAATAAAACGTTATTACTACCATTAATTGCCGCGATAAGACCCATTCTATTAAATATGATTTTTTTTTCTTTATTAAATTGTCTTGTTTATTTTTTTTAATATATTTTTTATATTTTTTATCTTTTTTTTTGTGATTCAAGTGATCAGTACTTTAACATATTTGTCTGCACTGTTTGTTCTAAGTACAATAGTTTTTTCTTTCTTCAAATCCACGGTTCCCAGCCGGATCGTGTCACACTCAAAATCCTTGGATCCGTACACTGACGTAGGAGATTTGAAACCTAGACAAAAAGTTCTTATAACAATATAATAAGTATTATTATTTTTTTGTTAATATTAATTATTACTTATATGTATATGTATATTTTTATTCTTAGTTACTAATTTATATGTAAGTATTACAGCCAGCGAATAACCAAACGTTATTATTAACCTCAATACTTGAATTTAGTACTTATTTGAGTTATTTTCATTTAAAAACTAAATTACTGAACCGATTTTGATAAAAACTTTATAGGACAAATACATTTTCTAAATATTATTACCTGTTCTTCGACACTGTACGTTTCTTTCTTATCAAAATCGCCAAAAATATCTTCCAACAGCTGTATATAGTTCTCTTTGTACGGCTGTGTCGATTTTGATAAGGCGTCAATTGTTACGAGATGTGCTAGCGACTTTCCTTGGATCAGATTACTTATGTATGAAAGCTGAAATCAAATACAATTATAAATAAATAAACGCATCACACTCAACGGTCCCCATTAAGATCGCGCGACCTTGTGTCGGGGGTCCGGAAACACAACACTAACACAAACACCCAGACCACGACAAACACACGTATGATCAATACAGACGTTTTCCGTGAGCGGGGATCGAACCCGCGACCGTTAGCGCTTCAGTCAGTTGCAATGACCACTGCGCCAACGTGCCTGTCATTATTGAAAGTAGAAGTAAAGTAACAGCCTGTAAATGTCCCACTGCTGGGCAAAGGCATCTTCTTCCATTAAGGAGAAGGTTTAGAGCCAGTTAAAATACATACATTTTCCACATAAACATCTCCCATCCATTTGAACACCACAGATATTGTTGGCAAAATGAGTCCAGAAGATTCTCGAAGTGACATCTTCATACTCTGCAGACGACTTTCCAGAACTGAAAGTGAATATTATATGAAATAACTAGTCCGACATCTTGGGCGTTCCGCCATGTTGGATTTAGGATGACTTCACATATGAATCATTTCTCGTAAGTGCGTCGGTCTGAACTATGCGCATGACGCTGCGCAGAACACTAAATTAGGCATCAGGACAGTCGTTTAGACATTTATTTAATTTTAATTATTAAATTCTTCTTCTCTTCTCAATTAATCATTTTATCAGAGTATTCACATATAATTGAAAACATCAATACTGAACGAGTGTAATTATTCGAAAATTCGTAATTATCGCTCCGGGATGTATCTATTTACTAAATAAGTAAAATGATATTTTAAACTTTCGCGATTTATATCATTCATATTTAATATAACGGGTCTTTTCGCGATAATTGTAGTAATACCTTTTTATTACGACGTTTCGACGAAGTTGCATCCGTCGCGGTCACGAGCTGACTGACTGATGACTGAGTCAGTCAGTAAAATTGTATTACTACCATTAGTTATCGCGATAAGATCCGTTATACTGTATATAAATAAGTAAATTTATATTAAATAAAACAGCTGAGAATATTTGATAGGCACAACAATATAATAATAATAATAATAAACGCATCACACTCAACGGCCCCCATTAAGATCTCATGACCTCGTGTCGGGGATTTGGAAATACTCACAACACTAACACAAACACCCAGACCACGACAAACATCCGTATGGCCAATACACACGTTTGCCATGAGCAGGAATCGAACCCGCGACCGTTAGCGCTTTAGTCAGTTGCAGTGACCATTGCGCCAACGCGTCTGTCCATATACTCACAATATTTTAGTTCTTGTTTACCTTCGGACTCGCCTCGTGTCAGACCAACACACTTACGTGAAACGAGGCAAAACTGGACTTTCTAATGTTCTGGTATGACTTGGATGTTGGTAATTAAAATATATATTTTCAAGAAAAAATTAAGTGTTAGTTTTTAATGCGTCACATAATTTATTTATTGAAAAAGATTCTAGGCTATATGGATTCTGATATGCAATAATGTGTCAACCCACAAAAACTCAAAATCGGAGATATTTATATATTTTGATACTGTATTTAATATGATTAAAAAAATTAAATTATATAAACTAAACAGGTACGGAAAAATATCCTCAATTCATTGTTTCGAATTTTAAGTGTGTTCCGTATTTTGCAATTTATAAAATGATCTCAAATATTTAAGAAATTCTTTATTAGGTAGTATATTAAATATATTAATCTGCTTTTAATTCAATATACTTTGTAGCAAAAAAAGAAATGAATATATACTTCTTCAAACATATTTGTTAAGAATAGGTTTGACATCTTTAGACGCCATTTTCTCAAAGTGAAGTCCGTGTGGCTTGACACAGTATTGCTTATCAACGTCCAACTAATCGTGCATTGTCATCCAAAATAAACGTGTACGAAATATCAGTTCACAGGGTGTTTAATATACATATTTGTAATTAATAAATCTATGTGTTAACAAAATTTTAAAAGTGTACCTATCGAGTTTCTTGCCGGTTCTTCTCGGTAGAATCTACATTCCGGACCGGTGGTAGCTTTTCATTAATTTTAATAAGTTTTGTTTTGTAAAAGTGCTTTTAAAAGCCTACTTGCATAAAGTATTTAGGTTTAAATTGAGTTGCAAGATTTCACCCGAACCAATATAGTTACATACATACATTGTGAGTTAAATAAAAGCTTTAGAACTACCACCTATCGACTCACTCACTCACACACTCATCACAATATCTCAGGAACTGTGTGATCGGGACATGAACGAGTAAAAATGTTTCTGCGTCGTAGCTCCCTAATGAATGGGCTTTTAAGCCTCCTTGAAATGGTCTCAATGAGTAGATTATGAATTTTACAATTGGAAGCTAATAAGCAATAATGTGTTAACTCAAAAAAAAGTCAAATTCCGTGATATTGATGTGTCCTGAAAATGCGTCACGTATTCCAAATTTCAAGTTATTTGAATTAAATAAGTACGAAGGAATTTTCTTTATTTAAGATATCGAATTTCACGTGCATTCCGAATTTTGCAATTTTCACAATAACCTCAAATATTTGAAAAACTTATTATTAGATAAGACACAAGAAATGAAAACATAGATATAGATTCGACATGTTTAGATGCCATTTTCTGAAAACGAAGTTCGCGTGGCTTGACACAGTATTGCTTATGAGCGTTCGAACCACCTACCTTGAGTATCGCACGCCGCGAGAACGTTCCTCGTGAGCCTGGCGGGCGGGAGCTCCGGCGCGCCATACCGCAAGAGGGCGCCGCAGTCCACGTGACACGCGCGGCCGTCTCGCAGGCCGTACATTAAGTTCGCCAAGTGACGGTCACCGACACCTGGGCGAGAGAATCATCAACCTAGCTCTTCTCCCGGGTCCGCTTATTACTCTAGTCATATTCATTATGTACATTGTAAATTCTAATTCAGTTTTGGTCCCTCGAAACCAGATTCTAAAACTATCTTCTAAAATACATATAATCATTATGCACCGAATATTATTCTCGGTTATATCAGGGTCCGCTTATTACTCTAGTTCAGTTATTTTCAAGTTACTGATTTTTACAGAGCGACTGCCATCTGACTTGCCTTGTAACAAATATTTATACAAATATAAATATCTGTCCCGAGCGGGGATCGAACCCTCAACCATCGACGTTAGAAGTACATTCAGCACAACTACACCAGAGCGTTCGTCACACGTACGAAATCCATAAATTATAAAAACAGCTTCATATGTGTAAAGGACTGTTTGAACGCGCTAATCTCAGGAACTATTAGTACAATTTGGATAATTATTTTTGAGTTAAGTGGGCTGTGAGGTTTGGCTATAAAATATCACGATATGAAACATAACAAACTTTAAACAGAACTGTCCGCTTTACGCTGATCTTGTGAGTGTGGTGCTGCCTTGATCGAGCTCGTATACTGTAGTATGCCACAAATCAGCTTTACGACAATGGAGGTGCATGGTAAAGAAATATTGTTCTAACCACATAGATCACCATACCAAACCTAGCTTTATCGTCGAGCTTACACGAGCTATACTCAAGCAAGTCCTTCGAGCCACGCTGGTCCTTCGAGTCGGATAAACACGTGTCAGGATGTCTTTCGACCCATGCAGGTCCCACGAGACATATTTTCAAGTTTCCATTGTAATTAACATCGTTCTTACCGCAAAGATAACTAAATATTGTCATAGTGCAGACAGCTTCGAGAAAATTATATTTCTTTGATATGAAATCTTTAACGGACGCACTGTTGTCCTCTATAGCGGATCTGTTAAGTAAAAAATTATTGATTAATTAAGAGAGAATTATATTAGTAAGTTTTACTCTCGAGAGCGATATAAAACGACTCTGTAACCTAACAGATACGTCGTAAGTAGTTACGAAAGCTGTGATCATACACACGGTAATAAATTCTTACAGCTTTCATACAATGATTATCTGTATTTAATATAACGGGTCTTATCGCGATAACTAATGGTAGTAATACCTTTTTATTGCCCGACGTTTCGACGATATTGCATCCGTCATGGTCACGAGACTGACGCGGCTGACTAAAAATTCCATTAGCTATCGCGATATAAAATACGAATAGTATATAAAGATTATTCGGTCGGTTTTTCAAAAATGGATGACTTTTAGAGAGCAAAAATTCATGCGATTATAACATGAATTATATTCTATATCAATGATAGTTTCATAAATTCATAATTTGGACGACGTTGCCTATCAACCAGCGACTGGGTATGACAGGCGAGAATATCTTTATGCCCTCAAGACAATTGACGATCTCGTCAAAGTCGGAAATGGATACAAATTTTTAACGTCAAATAGTATGAACGTAGCGTAACTGGACACTGATAAGCAATACTGTGTCGAGCCACACGGACTTCGTTTTCAGAAAATGAAAATTATTTTGATAAAACGCGTAATGAATTCAAACGAGATTGGTATAATGAAAAGTTTTATCTGATAATAAGTTTTTCAAATATATTAGAATATTGAATATTGCAAGAAATGTAACTCACGTCAATATTCTTAACATTTGAGACACTTTTTTCCGCACTTATTTAGTTTGACTCGGACTCTGTTTGGACGATGTGAAATATTTAACGCATTATTAGAATACATTAAAATCTATGAATTTTACTTTTTGTGGATTGACACATTATTGCTTATCAGCATCCAACTACAGCTAAGAATATCATTTTTTCAGACTTTCAACATCGTTTACGTAAAAAACAAACTGATCCTAAGAATTTTGATTTAAAAACAAAAACACTGAAACGGTTTTGATGAAAATTCTACCAAACCAATCGGAGAGTATACCCTTTTAAACGAAAAAGCATTAACCAAATCGTTCTAGCGGATTAAAGTCCACGACGAATTGAAAACCTCCGTTTCGGAAGTCGGTTAATATTTATAATAAAAAAAAAAAATGTCTCACCTGAGCACATAAGGCGGTACCTTCGAGCACAGCGCTTCAAAGTGTCGCAACGAACTAGAGAGCGCTAGGATCAGCTCGCTGTCTTTGCCTCTGGCTCTAGTCATAGAACCCATAACATCTGGAAATGAAAAATCTATTAATTATTCCATATTTGGACGCTGTTAAGCAATACTGTGTCAAGCCACAAGGACTTCATTTTGTGAAAACGGCGTCTAAACTTTTCTTTTCTATTACGATAAAAGGTATAATGAATTAAAAGCAAATTGATTTAATGTGTTATCTAATAATAATTTTTTTCAAATATTTGAGATTATCGTATAAATTGCAAAATTTGTAATGCACTTAAAATTCGAAAGATTAAATTAAGAAACTTTTTTCCGTACTTATTTAGTTTAGATGATTTAAATTTTATTAATGTTAAATAATCAAAATACATCAATATTTCCAAATTTGACTTTTTGTGGGTAGAAACATTATTGCTTATCAACGTCCATTTATAAACTCTGTTAATATTTTAACCCTTTGCGCGACGCCTATTTGAATGCTGATAAGCAATAATGTGTCAACCAACAAAAAGTTATATTCGGAGATATTGATGTATTTTGATACTGCATCACCTATTTAACATTATTCAATAAAAAATATAGTTATATAAACGAAATAAGTACGGAAAATAGTTTCTTAATTAAATGGTTCGGATTTCAAGGTCATTCCATATTTTGTAATTTATGCAATAATCTCATATATTTAATAATCTTCTTATTAGATAATATATGAAATATATCAACCTGCTTCTAATTGATTATTCCTTTTATCAAAAAAGAAAAGAAAATATAGGTAAATACTTATTCAAACAAATGTATTAAGAATAGGTCTGACATCTTTAGAGGCCATTTTCTCAAAACGAAGTCCGTATGGCTTGACACAGTATTGCTTATCAGCGTCCATTTATGTGTTGGTTTGTGGCACTATTTAGACAGTTTAGAAAGGAATACGAGATGAAGTGGATAGGACATAAGGGAATGGACGAGGGCTTCCGGCTTTTTTACTCGCCGTAATATGGACGCTGATAATCAATAATGTGTCAACCCACAAAAAGTCAAATTCTGAGATATTGATGTATTCTAATAATTCGTCACGTATTTAACATTATTCAAAAAAACTTCACGTCATCTCAACTGAATAAGTACGAAAAATGTTTCTTAATATTAAGCTTCGAATTTCAAGTGCGTTTTATATTTTACAATATATACAATAAATTTACAATATGAAAAAACTTATTAACAATAATAATCCAATACACCAATTTTGTTTTTAATTCGCTTTACCTTATATCAAAATTGAAAAGAAAAGACATATATACTTCTACAAACAGATTTATTAAGAATAGGCTTGACATGCTTAGACGCCACTTTCTCTAAACGAACTCCGTGTGGCTTGACACTGTATTGCTTATGAGCGTCCATATTTGATTAATATTAAAGACAGAGCTGGGACACTGAAGAAAGTGGAAGTCACCTTACAAGATATTATTATAATTTACTTGGAAATAAGCAAGATCGATGGCAAGTTTTATTTTCCAAATCAAACGAACTGCTCGTATAAGAACGAACAGCAGCTTTCTTCTGATAAGAGCCGATGGTCTAGTGGTTAGACCACGTCAATCTCAACCGATGATCGCGGGTTCAAACCCCGGCTAGCACCACTGAATTTTCAAATACTAAATTAGTGTTTAAATCATCTCGAGCTCGGTGAAGGAAAACATCGTGGGGAAACCTGCATGATAAATTCTGCCACATGTATATGCAGTGGAGCAGCGTGGCGGATTCAGCTCTAAGCCTTCTCCTTAATAGGAGAGGAGGCCTTTGCCCAGCAGTGGGATATTAACAGGCTGTTACTTTTTTTTACTTTACTTCTTCCTATATTCTGTGAGAGTGAGGGACAGGTCGTACGCTACACAATTGGTCAAACAGTAACTCACCATCGATGGGGTGATGAGATGATATAAGTGTACTGAATCTCTCGTGGTCTTCTAAATACTCGATGAGGGCGCTGTCGTCGCTCAATTGAGTCACCTGACGGGTATATCTCGTTTTACATAACTGTGTCGGTCTGAACACGATTCGAGTCCGAACTCGCGCTCGTACAGTCGAGTGAACAAGACTTAAAACATTTAATGTATACGATAGTGTTATAAACTTTTTGAATATTCTCAGCTGTTACAAGACATTTATAATTTTTTATATCTTCACTTGACTTATTTAGTAAATAAACACATTCCGGAATGAAAATCACGAATTTTCGAAAAATTACACTCGTTTAGTATTAATCTGTTCAACTATTTGAGAAATACATCCGATATAAATTAAACTTAAAATGTTAATAATTAATGATCTAAACAAAATAATTTTACAAGTATATATAATTATATACTATATACTATATAATTATATAAAAAGCATTTAATAATTACAGTTAATGAATGTCTAAACGACTGTTCCGGTGGCTAATTCAGTGTTCTACGCAGCGTCATGCGCATCGTTAACGATACATAACCTAAAGATACATAATATAGCCTAACGATGCATAATATAGCCTAACGATGCATAATATAGCCCAACGATGCATAATATAGCCTAACGATGCATAATATAACCTAACGATGCATAATATAGCCTGACGATATATAATATAGCCTAACACTGATACCCTAATTCGAAAAACACTTACATGATATCCAATACGAGATGTCCCCCCTTGCACAGTGGCGAGCAATCTTACCGCGGCGCAGTGGGTTCGGACGGGCTCGCCCCTCTTCACTATATACCGTCGCGAGCTACCGTCAGACAGACGGACAGCCAGCACAGCCGGACGCCGGATGGAATCTGTGAATATCGGTATCTGAAAATAAGAAGACAAATACTTAAAACGCATTCCTAAGAAAAATCTCTACGTATAAAATCACTTGTCCTGACTGATTCATCATCGCAGAGCGTAAACCGCTGGAACTACAAAATCGAAATTTTGGCAGTAGATGGCTTTTAGGTTGTAGGCATTCACTAAGAAAGGGATTTTGGATTTTCACCCCTAAGAGGGTGAAAAGGGGTCAAAACGTTTGTATGCAAAATCTTATTCCGTGGTCGTATTAACTTAAAACTTAAGTTATGAAATGTAAAATAGTAAACAGGGTACTATTATTCCACACTGGGGTGCAAGGGGGTAGTAAAGTTTGTATGGGGAAAATGTATTTTTTTGGCCAATTATCCCTATATCAAAATCATCCCTTATAGTGCCACTAGGGGGTATTAAATCCTGGAACGGTAACAATTTCGCTGGTAGATTAAGCTGAAACTCCAAAATTTACGCGGGCGAGGCCACGAGCAACTGATAGTCTGAAATATATGTATGTATTATATAGAGGAATTATTTTTTTGTAAGTTTATATCTAGTGGATAATATCTTGAACTTACTGATCCGATTTAATGAAGAATTTTTCATTAGATAACTCGTTTATTGAGGAAGGTTATAGGCTATATTACATCATGATACGACGATGAAATAGTAACCACAAACGCGAGTAAAAATGACTGTCTGTCCGTCTGTCTGTCTATCTGTATGTTAAGTTTCCTCACCTATATCGCTAAACTAATTCTGATGAATTTTGGTACATAAAAGGATATTTTTTTCGCGAAAATAAATATTGAAAATTCTGAAATGGGGTATAAAAGCTTGGATTACGTAATTTTCAATAAAATTAGCTTTTCAAACTAATTATTCTAAGTAGACGCAATACATAAACTGCCCTTCGCATTTTCACTCACGTTTAAGGTTATTACTTCGCTCCTATGAGTCGTAACGTGATAAAATATAGCCTATAATCGTTCTCAATAAACGCCAACATTCTTCTTCTTAAGTGACTTCTTATGGCATTAACTATCTGCGAGTGAAAGTCATGTCAAAATCGGTCGAGCCGTTTCATTCAGTAACAAACAGACGGACAGACAGATAGACAAATTTCAAACTTTACTTTTTAATGTAAATATCATATATACTTTCATATGGATTTAATTCAATTTTATTTATATGTATATATAAAGGAATACCTTTTCCTCGAACTTAAAGATGTTAACGCCCGGCTTCAAGCAGAGCAGCTTGTTGAGAGAATCATCTGTTATCTCCCTCGTACTTAGAGCGGGACACACGTGCGAGAGCGAGACAGATTCCCGCTTAGTGTTCCTCAATTCTGATTGGACCGCTGACAGGACACCCTTCTTCGTTTGTTTATCTGTGGAGTCTGATTATATTTCATCACTAGCGGCCCCTAGCGGTTCCACTACGCTTACTTTCATACAAAGTAGGGAAGGTAAACATTATATAAATTAGTCGTCAGCCGGCTAGCAAAATAAACGGTTCATCATTTACCTAGCATTTTTACCGATCATATCAGGGTCTGTATTTTAGTCCAGATGCTGATAGGTTACTGTATAATGATACAGCGAATGCCATCTCACCTCCGCAACCCCTCCAGTAACCATTTAAACTAAAATTACCCTACTACGAGTAACGATCATTATCAGGTGATTGTGATAACGACCGGGACCGACAGCTTCACGTGACCCACAAGGACAAACACCCAGACCTATGTAGATACAATTTTTATACACACAAATATTTCGATACCTCCCACGTAAGTTGTTGTAACCCCAAACTTACAATTTTACAGTAGAGCACTTTTAATCCGTTTTAGTTTGAAAGTTACAACAAAATACGCCTTTTTTCAGGCGTATTTTGTTGTAACTATCCTTGAAAAAAAAAAAGATTTTTGGTATTTTTTCACTTTGAATGCATTAAGCAATGCAAATTCGTGTAGTATTCAGTAAAAACGCTAACGGCAATTTTGTGGCTTACAATAACTTACGTGGGAGGTATCGATTTGCTCCAAGCGAGGATCGAATCCGCAACCGTTGGCGTTAAAGTACAATCCACAAAACCATAATCTATCAACTCACACTCACTCATCACAGAGTCTCAGAAACTACAAGGAGGTGCTTAATAAGACGGGATTTTGCAAAATTCGACCCCTAAGGGGGTTAGTTACATGAAAGTCATTAATAACTCACCGTAATCAGCAATATCGTAAAGCTTAGTCTTATATTTTTCAAGAACTTTATAATCGGGACCGGCGTATGGATTTTCGAATATATTTCTTTTTAATTCTCCGAACACTTTCGACCATTCTATTTCATCTGTGGAATATATATTTTAAATACTTTTATTTATAATCTACTTAAAAAAATCTCAATTCATAGTATTTTTTTAAGCATTCGTTATCTCCAAACTCGTTTTTGTAAATACTTTTTTTAAACTCTCCCATTGATTAAAAAAAAAATTTCCATCAAAATCGATTTTGTTGTTTCGTTTTAAATCAAAATATATTTCATCTAAGTAAACGGCATTACATATGAAGTCCTTTTTTTAACTCATAGTTCGATGCTGATAAGCAATAATGGGTCAACCCACAAAGTCAAGTCCGGAGATATTGATGTATTTTGATACTGCATCACCTATTTCAGTTCATATAAACTGAATGAGTACGAAAAAAAGTTTCTTAATTTAATGTACAATAATCTCAAATATTTGAAAAGTTTATTATTAGATAACACATTGATTTTTAATTAATTATACCTTTTATCGAAATAGAAAAGAAAAATGGATATATACGCCTTCAAACAAATTTATCAAGAATAGTTTTGACATGTTTAGACGCCATTTTCTCAAAATGAAATCCGTGCGTCTTGACACATTGCTTATCAGCGTCCAGTTATCGTCTAACTACCCTCACATAAGCTAACTCGACCGGGGCGGTATCACACGGAAAATCGACGTAAAACAGTAAATAAGTGTTTCGTATAGTGAATGAAAGAGCCGGAAGACCACCGGCACCATTCCTCTCACTTGCTTAACCCCTCCCCCCCCCACAACCCAGTCTCCTCGGCACGTGGCTGAACGGTGAAGCGGGTGATCACTTAAAGTCAGGTGTCCTGTCTGCGAGTTGGACAGCTATTTAAAAATAAATGTATAATATTACCTTCCAAAGCCTTAACACACTCAGAAGTATAGTGCAGCAGCAAGTGCTCCGCGTCCCCCACTAAATTGAGACACATTTTGAATTTCAATATACCAACATTTTCCATTAAACCTTTCATTGTTTCATGATCTTCGTATTTTTTGAATAGATGCTTCTTAGCTTTCAGATGGTCCAACGATATGGCATCCAGTTTCGGTATTATTAGTTGTAACTAGAAAAAAATAACAATCAGGTTACATTAATACTCAGCGATATGTAACATATGTAAGCGACTTCTTACATTCAGGGGAACTCACTATTATTATATTATTAATAGCTAAAGCATATTACTCTATACAAGATTACGTTGACGATAAGGATGTGTGGGCTTAGTATATGCTGAATTTCGTACAGGATAAATAATTAATTTGTAATCATAAACTGTGTTGTATTGACAATATTTTAAAAGAGTAATAAGGGTTCGATCCCCGCTCACGACAAACGTGTGTATTGGCCATACAGATGTTTGTCGTGGTCTGGGTGTTTGTGTTAGTGTTGTGTTTCCGGACCCCCGACACAAGGTCATGAGATCCTAATGGGGGCCGTTGAGTGTGATGCGTTATTATTATATATTCTAACACATAAGAAAATTAAAATACGCACTGTATCAAGTAAGTGTTCAGCCACTTCATCTTGTAACTCATCACCGACGAAAGCGTCTAGTCTGTTGATGATGACACCCGTTGCTAGGTTCGTAACACCTAGATCGAGGTCTATAATGAGGTTTAAGGCTTGAGACATGTTTAGTAAGAGCCCGTTTTGTTCTGAAGTTTCTGTAAAAAAATATATTTAGATATAACTCACATTACTGACATCTATCAACACACAGCCCAAACCGCTGGACGGATCGGGCTGAAATTTGGCAGGTAGATGTTATGACGTACGCATCCGCTTAGAAAGGATTTTGAATAATTCTACCCCAAAGGGGATAAAATAGGGGATGAAAGTTTGTAGGAAACTTTGACGTTTGTATGAAACTTTGATAGTACGTTACGTAAGTTTTAAGCAACATAACATGGAAATTAAAATTTCATCACGCTCCGGTAATTATTAGTACTTTTTAAAATATATAAACGTAGAATTAGCGCGTGTGAACGCACAGGTCTCAGGAGCCAGCGGTTCGATTTACAGATCTTATAGGCGATATAACATCGCCCTAAAGCCCAGACGACAGAAACTGTATGTAAATCCTACCTTCACTCGCTTCCCACAATCGGTCATAAAACGTCAAAGCCGTCACACAGACGGACTCCAGGACTTTTTTATCATATGTATCATTCGGATTCTCTTTTAATTTATGTTTTATATCCTGCAGTGCGCTCTCTGTGTGATCCTTGGTTAATACTGAAAAAAAAAATACAATATTAACATGAATTATTATTAATAAACGTTTGTTACCACAGAACTCCTTCATTTCTTAACTGACTACGTTTTTTTATTTTCAATTTGAACACAAAAAGTATTCTCTTTCAAATAAAAAACATCAACTACAACTTTACTCGTTAGTCCCACGAAATTGAAATAAAACTGTTTTAAACGGGTTTAGATCGCGTATATTAACTATTTCTATCATCCACGTTTCGAGCACTTTGCAGCGTTCGTGGTCGCGGGTGGACTAAGTGACATTTGTCTATTTGAGGTTTTAGAAAGTATTATTTACAACTACCGCCAACGGTTTCTTAGTTGGTATCTTGAATAACGTTCCGGTTGACAACGGTTTCGTTGTTGGTATGGTGGTAAAATCAGTTAAATGAATAAATAAATAAACGCATCACACTCAAGAGCCCCCATTAAGATCTTGTGACCTTGTGTCGGGGGTCCGGAAACACAACACTAACACAAACACACTAAAACAAACATCCGTATGGCCAATACACACGTTTGCCGTGAGCGGGGATCGAACCCGCGACCGTTAGCTCTTGAGTCAGTTGCAGTGACCACTGTGCCAACGTGTCTGTCACAGTTAATATACATTATTTGGTTGTTTGTGTGTGTGTTCGTTTGTGTGTTTTGTTTGAATGACATATTCATATGGGACCAAGGGACGAGTATACTATTCCAAACAAAAACGAGTTAACTAAACCCGTTGAGCCGTTAACGAAAAATATAATCGTTGAAAATACGTAGAAAAAGTCGCAGGCGAATCCAGAACCTCCTTTTTTAAAAGTCTGTTAAATCCTCAAATTATAAATCCTCAAATTACTGAAATTTAACACCAGAGGGTGAAAGAGAATAGGAAGTGAGAAATGGAATCGCGGAGGTGGTTAGGCTTCCGGGTCTCTCACTCACCGCACAAAATGCAGGTATATCAGCGACTACGCCTCTTGTGAGAGTGAGACACTGACCCGGCCGAGCTGTAGTCAGGCTATGCTCTACTTGAGTATTTAAATTATATACTCACGTTTCAAATCGCGTCTCAACGTCAGTATGACTTCGTTCATACCGAGCACATCTCCAAAACTCGAGCTCTCTATGAACTGTGGTGTATATGTTACTGAAAATACATAATATACATTACATATATATGGATGCTAATAAGCTATAATGTGTCAAGCCACCAAAACTTCAAATCAGATGGATGCTGATAAGCAATAATGCGTCAACCTACAAAAAGTAAAACTTATTCAACATTACTCAAAAAAAACTCACGTAATCTCAACTAAGTAATAAGTACGGAAAAAAGTTTCTTAATTTAATGTTTCGAATTTCAAGTGCGTTCTATATTTTGCAATTTATACAATAATATCATATATTTTAAGAACTATTTATTAGATAATATATTCAATATATCAGTCCGCTTTTAATTCATTATACCTTTGAACAAAAAATAAAAGAAAATATGGATAAATACTTGTGCAGACAATTTTTATAAGAATGTGTTTGCCATCTTTAGACGCCATTTTCTCGAAATGAAGTCCGCGTGGCTTGACACAGTATTGCTTATCAGCGTCCATATAATATTATATATAACAAGTT
This sequence comes from Hypolimnas misippus, assembly GCA_037950945.1. NCBI lineage: Eukaryota > Metazoa > Arthropoda > Insecta > Lepidoptera > Nymphalidae > Hypolimnas > Hypolimnas misippus. The sequence goes on from JBBEEQ010000002.1 coordinate 938,192, forward strand.
GAATAAATGTCAAATAGTAGACAAACTTATTTTTAAATAATACATTAAATAGACGCTAATAAGCAATACTGTGTCAAGTCACACTGACTTCATTGTGAGAATATGGCGTTTTAGACGCCATTTTCTCTAAATGAAGTCCGCGTGGCTTGACACGGTATTGCTTATCGGCGTCCATATAATATTATACATATATAAAAGTTGAATGGGTGTCAAATAGTAGACAAACTTATTATTAGGTAGTACATTAAATTGACGCTTATAAGCAATACTGCGTCAAGCCACGCGGACTTCATTTTGAGAATATGGCGTTTTTAGACGCCATTTTCTCGAAATGAAGTCCGCGTGGCTTGACCCGGTATTGCTTATCAGCGTCCCCGCGCCACCGAGACGGCCGCACCTGCGAGCCGCAGCGCGCTCCGCAAGCTGTCGCTATCGTTCCTCTCGAGCGCCCGCGCCCGCAGCGCGCGCGCCCTCTGGCGGAACCACTGGAGTGTCTCGCTTTCGTATAAATCGCTGAAATATACATTATTAATAAACATTCATAATTCCTATGTTGTCGGAACGTTTTTAAATATACTCATGATTATGTTAAGATCAATTGGACGCTGATAAACAATAATGTGTCAACCCACAATAAGTCAAATCCGGATATATTGATGTCTAATAACGCGACATGAATTTAACGTCATTCAAAAACTTGTAATCTAAATAAGTACAGTCTATTTTTATTATATCTATTGAGTACAGTCGATAACAGGAAAGAAAATCTCGAATTTTGCGAATATTATATTTTATCGTGATATTTTTTTATAATAAAAAAAATATTCATTTTAATCATTCGGTCGACAATTTCTTATCTCTAACCCGTATGTGTGGTTTGAAATCCGACATTTTTGTTTGCTAAATGGACGCTGATAATCAATACTGTGTCAAGGCACACGAACTTCATTTTGAGAAAAAGGCGTTTAAAGATGTCAAACCTATTCTTAATAAGTTTGGTTTAATAAGTATTTATCCATATTTTCTTTCCTTTTTTGATAAATTGTATAACGAATTAAAAGCAGGTTGATATATGTAATATATTATCTAATAAAAAGTTTTTTAAATGTATAAGGTTATTGTATAAATTACAAAATATGGAACGCACTTGAAATTCAAACCAATTAATTGAGAAACTTTTTTCCGTACTTATTTAGATTATATGACTTCAATTTTTTTTTAATAATGTTAAATAGGTGATGCAGTATCAAAATACATCAATATCTCCGAATTTGACTTTTTGTGGGTTGACACATTACTGCTTATCAGCATCCAAATAAGACAAGTAAATAAAAACAGAATATTTTGAGTTCGAGTTTGAGTTTCTTCGGATTAACCCCTACATACAAGTAAAGTAACAGCCTGTAAATATCCCACAGCTGGGCAAAGGCCACCTCTCCTATTACGGAGAAGGTTTAGAGCTTAATCCACCACGCTGCTCCACTGCGGGGCGTATACATGTGTCAGAATATCTTCCGGCACATGCAGGTTTCCTCACGATGTTTTCCTTCACCGAGCGCGAAATGAATTTAAACACAAATTTAGCACTTGAAAATTCAGTGGTGTTAGCCGGAGTTTGAACCCGCGATCATCGGTTGAGATCGACGTGTACGAACCACTAGGCCATCCACTCCTACATACAAACATACAAACAAATTTAACCTCTTACTAATAAATCTTACTAAATACACGAATAATACAAAACTCACGTGTCTATATTCGCCTTACAGCATTCCAGTACTTGAGCGTGCAGTCCCCTCTCGCTCGCACGCTCACACCACGAGAACGCGTGCGAGCGAGACAGGTGGCCGCCGAGATGCATCGATCTGGAAGACATGTTAAAATCAAAAAAAAAATACTTTATTCAAGTAGGCTCTCACGAGCACTTTTAAATCCTCTACTCCACCGCTCAATTATACAAGGATTGCAAAGTTCTCAGTGTGCGACAGCTGTTTATTTTAGATACCATACTGCAACAACATCGCCGAACGCCTTATTCAATAGTAACAAAACGCCGTAATGACAAAATTTGTACCATACCATGCCCTAGGTTCTCTGTCACCAAAAAATACTTTTACTTTCTAGGGCCATTTTTATATAATAAAATAAATACCGATAACTAACCTATATATTTACAACCTCCCACACAACAAGTGTAAAGAACAAATAATAACGTTCCTTTTAAAGAAAAATTATGAAGAAACAGAAAATTACATTACTATCAATAAATAACTCGCACGCGCACGCGCACGCGCACGCGCACTCACACGCCCACGCCCACGCACACGCCCACGCCCACGCACACGCACACGCACACGCAAACGCACACGCAGACGCACACGCACACGCACACGCAACATTTGTAACATTATTGTTCTCTTTGGTCTATCGCTAAGGGGTGGGCTGTTTTATCCTTACACGGGTTATTATAACAACCCACTTAGGATAAGCAGTTGACTCATATAAAATATTGGTTTTCAATAATGTCAAAAATTCTAGCATATTGTGTAAAGAATATATATTCTACATACATGTTACATGATATACTATATAGTATATCATGTAACATTTACTTTTAAGGATTTCATGTAACAACCTTTATTCTTTATGAAATAAATTATTATGATTATGATTATGATTTGAGACTTTAACATATGATTTAAATCTATTCAACCAAACATTTCTAGGGGATTTTATTAAGGAAACATTTACCTTGTGAAGTCGAATCGTTATAAAGTTATACCAGAACATTTATAAAGCTATTCGACCTCATCACAAACTCAAATTTCTCAAAATAAACTTCATTTAAATAGATCTTTGCGAGCTCTTTCGAATCGTCAATTTATAATTTTTTTATCTTCCACGCGAATAGCTTCTAGGTGTCCTCCACACTCCGAACCGGCGGTAAATTCATAAATTGAATTATTTTTTCTTTCTTGTATTGACGATTCAAAAGTGCTTGTAAAATCCTACTTATATAAAGAATATTTTGATTTTGATTGTCTATATACTTTGATATTCGAAACATTAAATTAAGAAACATTTAATCAATATTATTTACTTTATAATGCTTTACAATATTACAATTTTTTTAATAATGTTAAATGGACGCTGATAAGCAATAACGTGTCAACCCGCAAAAAGTCAAATTTAGAGATATTTATGTATTCTGGATAATACAATACGTATTTAATATTATTAAAAAAATTACGACAGCTAAACTCAAAAAAAGTGTCTTAATTAAGCGTTTAGAATATCGATGTGCGTTCTATATTTTGCAATGTGCGATAATCTTATTGTTTGGGAACTCAAAAGGTAAGGAACACAACACCACTGTATGTAAACACTTTTATTCTCCTCAATTTATTCACACCGATACAAATCGCTACCGAGTATATAAGGTCTAAGGAAAATAACTTGATAGCGCGATGTAACTGACATACAGCGCCATCTATTATCGACTTAAGGAACTAAAATAAAATTAATATGTGAAATGAACAAACACTTATATATTTCGAAAACCTTATTATTAGATAAACCTCTTCATTCTACGAATCTGCTTTTAATTCATTATACCTTTTATCAAAATAGAAAACAAAATATGGATATCTACATGTTTAAACGAATTCATTAAGAATAGGTTCGACATGTTTAGTCGCCATTTTCTCAAAATGGAATCCGTGTGGCTTGACGCATTGTTTATCAGCGTCCAAATACGCATCGCATATCTCCGAATTTGACTTTTCATGGGTTGACTCGTTATTGCTGACCAGCGTCCAAATGTAATTCTTTTCTATAATAAAGAGTTCTCGAATTATATAAGATTATCGCACATTGCAAAATATAGAACGCACATCGATATCCTAAACGCTAAATTAAGACACTTTTTCAATACATATTGAGTTAAGTTGTCTTATTTTCTTTTTGAATTGCGTAAATACGTGACGCGTTATCAGAAAACATCAACATCTCCGAATTAGACTCTTCATGGGTTGACACATTATTGCTGACCAGCGTCCAAATATTCTTCCCCAGCATTACCTGATCATGATCCTCGCGGCCCACTCCGCCAAACATTCAGAAGAATGTATATCCCGTCTTAAAAACACATGTTTTGCATCGACGCCATCTCGAATACTCTCCAAAGTCGATATTTCTGACACCTGACAAGGAAAAAGTAAAGTAAAGTAACAGCCTTAGGTATCCCACGGCTGGGCAAAGGCCTCCTCTCCTATTGAGGAGAAGGTTTAGAGCTGAACCCGCCACGCTGCTGCACTGCGGGGTGAATATACATGTGGCAGAATTTCTCCGGCATATGCAGGTTTCCTCATGTTTTCCTTCACCGAGCTCGAGATGGATTAAACACATATTTAACACATAAGTTACTGGTGTTAGGCGGGGTTTGAACCCGCGATCGTCGGTTAAGATTTACATGTTCTATCTAACCACTAGGCCTCTGTGATGGCTGCGATCAACTATACTAATATTATAAACCTTCGTTTTCCTTCACCGAGCATGAGATGAATTTAAACACTAATTTAGCATTTGAAAAATCAGCGGTGCTAGCCGGGGTTTGAACCCGCGATCATCGGTTGAAATCGACGTGTTCTAACCACTAGGCCACCAAAAGTAGGAAATTAAACACAGCCACGACAAAAGGCGATCACAAATTTAAAAACTTTCTTTCCTTAATTATTTAATTTAAATCATTTAAAAACAAATGAATAACGTTAATTATGTTTCGCATTATTAGAATACATCAATATCTCTAAATTTGATTTTTTCGTGGGTTGACACATTATTGCTTATCGGCGTCCATATAATTTCATTCGCGATACTCACAGCGGATATATCAAACAATCTCCTCGGCCATTTTTGCACGTCCCTCAAACAATTGGCGCCGCCGTCGCGCGCCCGCGCCGCGGACAGCATGCATTTCATCCAAGCTGGGCCATCTGAAAATTGGCACAAAGCGAATTCAAAACCTCAAAACGAAAATTCACGAGATGGCCTCTTTTTTTTATTTTCGCTGGGGAAATTTTCGAAAAGACTCCCGATTCCTGGGGGGGTTATGTGGCGATTTATACACACTAAAACCCCTGCGATGGCCTTCCTCGGCACGGAAATGGAGGGGCCTCGGAATCGCATCCGCTGCCCCGTGCGACGCTCCGCTTGTGGCGGAGCTCGTCTCAGGAGGGCAGAGTGTGGTGTTGCCCTCCCCGCAGCCCTCGCTGGTGCGGCAATTGGAGGCCATCCCGGCTGCCGTCCTCCTCGGGACCGTGTGAATGCGTGGAACACCTATTTATTCAGCGGGCACAGGTGGGGCTACATGGCCTAGTGGTTAGAACACGTAGATCTCAACCGACGGTCGCCTTCAAGCCCCGGCTAGCACCGTTGAGTTTTCAAGTGCTAAATTTGTGTTTAAATTCATTCTCTCCTTAATAGGAGAATTAGCCCAGCATACTCACGGACTGTTTTACTTTACTAAATTTAAAATTTGACTGATTTCAAAGTAAATTGGACTTGGGAACTGGACTTTTAATTAATTTTTTTTAAGTTAATATTACCAAATATAGTTGTCTTAGATTTTCGCGATTATTACTCATTGAAATAAGACAATTTTAAACGGAATTAAATCGCGTATATTAACTATTTCTATCATCCACGTTTCGAGCACTTTGCAGCGTTCGTGGTCGCGGGTGGACTAAGTGACATTTGTCTATTTGAGGTTTTAGAAAGTATTTTTTACAACTACCGCCAACGGTTTCTTAGTTGGTATCTTGAATAACGTTCCGGTTGACAACGGTCTTTTTGTGGGTTGACACAGTATTGCTTATCAGCATCCAATTAAGATATCAATATTTACCATTCAAATCGTAATCGTCGAAATGCATTTGTACGTTTCCTTTGCTCGTCCACATCGGCGGTAAGTCGATTTTGATCGAATTCTTCTGTTGTATAGTCAAATTGTCCCAATTCGATAGTTTCCCGAATGCTGACACTAAATCTAGAAGACACAATCTTTATTAAAGATTCAATTCAAAATCTGTGTGAAACTAGTTACCTAAGTTGGTAATTGAAATTTATTTATTTATTTTAAGAGTCTCCATAAGAACATTCACAAATTTGTCGTTCTTGATGTACATTAATGTGCTCCTTCAATTACACTGCGTTATAAATGAAAAAAAAATGACTACTCGCTTTAAAATGTCATGAATTTTATGTATAGGTATCGTTTAATAAATATATATACAAATTTTCTTCCCATCACGTCTCATTTTTTTTCCGCAAGAAAGTACCAGATTATATTAGAAATTAGAACGTCAAACATATTTTAAAGAAATCTTATAAAATCGACCAAATTGTTTTTTATTAATGAATGAATTTTATCATTTAAGTAAAAAAAAAGTCAATAATAATATTATCTATGAAATTTATATAAAAAAATATAATAATATTATTTTTATATAATAATTATTAGACACAGCGTGCACGATGTGAGGAATGTAATATTAAAAACTAATACAAATAAATCCAGACGCAAAAATTACGCAAAAGGTTCAGAAAACATAAAAAACCATATACAGCCATATATAACAGACACGTTGGCGCAGTGGTCACTGCAACTGACTGTAGCGCTAATGGTCGCGGGTTCGATCCCCGCTCACGACAAATGTCTGTATTGGCCATACGGATGTCTGTCGTGGTCTGGGTGTTTGTGTTAGTGTTGTGTTTCCGGACCCCCGACACAAGGTCACAAGATCTTAATGGGGGCCGTGAGTGTGATGCGTTTATTTATTGTTTATTTATTTATAAGACTCTTTCTGGACGTTTATTAAAAAAAAAAAACAGAATTCAATATAATTAGTTGTATATATATTTTTTTTTAGTTTATAATTAGTATATTCCTCAGATATAACCTATTCATATTTTTAATTTAAAATAATTTTTTTCATTAATTAATTTACAAATTTCATTTCGCATAATTTTGTAGTTCATATATTATATGGATGCTGATAAGCAATAATGTGTCAAGCCACACGAACTTCATTTTGAGAAAATGGCGTCTAGACATGTCAAATCTATTCTTAATAAAGAGGTTTGAAAAAGTATATATCCATATTTTCTTTTATTTTTTGATAAACGGTATAATTAATTTAAATCAGATTGATATATTTAACATATTATTTTGTAAAAAGTTTTTTTAAATATTTGAAGTTATTGTACGAATTGCAAATACGGAACGCACTTGAAATTCAAAACAATTAATTAAGAAACTTTTGTCCTTACTTATTCAGTTTCTATGACTTCAATTTTTTCGAATAATGTTAATTAGATGACGTACTATCAAAATACATCAATATCTCCAAATTTGACTTTTTGTGGGTTGACACATTATTGCTTATCAGCATCCATATACTCTTTTGTGTTCTGGTTAATCTATGATCAAATTGAGAATAGATTATCTGTGGTCAACTATGAACTACAGTCGAATTACGACTACTGGTTACTTTAAAATCTTAGTTACCTTTTACTGTAAAATTCTTGGACGAATGCGGCATGTCCACATCATAATCCATACGAGACCTGAAAATAATGAAGTACGTCACACACACAAACATTTTCATACTTATATATTTCAAACTTTCCCAAATTATACTATTCATATTTAATACAACGGGAGTTATCGCGATAACTAATGGTAGTAATACCTTTTGCCCGACGTTTCGACGAAGTCGCATCCGTCGTGGTCACGAGACTGACGCGGCTGGCAAGAAATTCCATTTGTTATCGCGATAAGACCCTGTTATAATAAAGATGAACATTTTCCTAGTATTTTCCCCGGTTATACCAGGGTATGTTTATTATTTTAGTCTAAATAATGTCTAATACTTATTTTTACACAGAGCAACTTTTGTTCAAACCGGCAACCTTTCATGACAGACGTTGGCGCAGTGGTCACTGCGACTGAAGCGCTAACGACCGCGGATTCGAACCCCGCTTGAGACACACGTCTCTATTGACCATACGGACGTTTGTCGCGGTCTGAGTGTGTGTTAGTATTGTGTGTGACCTCCGACACGAGATCCTAACGGAGTCCGTTGAGTGTGATGCGGAGGAACCCTAAAACTTACCCTAAAATAAACTGCTCCGGTCCAAGATGACGCAGCTTGTAGTCTTCCTCCAGCAGCTTGTAAGTGCCCTCGTCTTCAGACCCTCTCGTTATCTTCAACAGCTTATCAATCGCTTGTTTTAGACTGAAAAGTTAAAATAAAATAACAGCCTGAAAATGTCTCTGAGCCTCCTCTCCTATTAAGGCGTAGTGGTTACAACACATCGATCTTAAGATCATGATTCAAACCCCGGCTAGCACCGCTAAGTTATTAAGTGCTAAATTTAAATTCATTAGGAAACCTGCTTATGCCGGGTACATTCTGACACACTGGCATCCGGCTCGAAGGACCAGCGTGGTGGATTCAGCTTTAAACCTTTCCCTTAATAGGTGAAGGCCTTTTGTCCAGCAGTGGGACATTTACAAGTTATTACTAAATGGATGATTCCGTTTGTCCATCCTAAAGTATTCCCTAAAGGGTGATTTATTATAATTTTATGACCCTGTGTCAGGGTTACAAGGTTCAAGTTACAGAGTTTTATAAAAACTATAAGTGAAATTGGACGCGATAAGCAATACTGTGTCAAGTCCCACGGAATTGATTTTGAGAAAATGGCGTCTATAGATATCAATGTCCTATTCTCAACAGATTTGTTTGAAGACGTATATGTAGCAGCTAGGCAAGTGGCATGTTAAGGAGCACGTACGTAAACACGTTTGAACGCTCCTTTAAGATCACGACACCTTCTACGTCATCGAGAGATAAGAAGCGCACCACTCCATTGACACACACACACACACAGGACGCATTAGACCACGCCCACGGACACGGCCTTTTGTTTAAGCACCGCGTGCCAAGATGGACGCCGGCGAGTCTTTTGTCTACGACGATCGACTGCGTCATCAGAGGGCGGAGCCACTCCTGCGCATGTGTGCGTAGTGCATCAACATAGTTTTAGTTAGTTATTATTTATTATATTTGAGTATAAATACTGTGTAGTTCACTCACTACTCATCCCCCCCCCCCCCGGTGACGCTGTCAAGGCCAGTAGAAATCGAATAAAACCACAGATCCTCGCTAGAGAACACAGATTCATTTTAGAATGATACGCGAAGCTATTGAAATTCAAAAACATCCGAACTTCAATAGAGAAGATGGTTGGAGACTTTCGAACACCTGGGATCCACTTATTAAAAATTTAAAATCCCAAGTCCAACAGACTGCAAGACCAAAAGATACAGTTAGTGCCTTCTGCGTGCAACCGGAACGTTATTCGAGATACCAACTAACAAACCGTTGGCGGTAGTTGTAAATAATATTTTCTAAAACCTCAAATAGACAAATGTCACTTAGTCCACCCGCGACCACGAACGCCGCAAAGTGCTCGAAACGTGGATGATAGAAATAGTTAATATACGCGATCTAAATCCATTTAAAATTGTTTTATTTCAATGAGTAATAATCGCGAAAATCTAAGACAACGATACGTAATGCATTACACTATCAGCACACACCAATATCTCTAAATTCTTTTTCTGGGTTGACGCGTTATTGCTTATCAGCGTCCAATTCACACCCACATAGCAAAGCCTCACCCGTCACAAGCCCACAGCGCGGCGCGCGCCGCCGCCGCGGCCCACCGCGCGCTGGCGCCCCCCAGCGCCTGCACCAGCGACGCGCCCAGCGCGGCCGGGAAGTCGAACCCGGGGCGCTTCGGATGCGCCTTTATCAGCTGGACCAGCAGAGATATCGCCGCGTTGACGTTTCTCTGTAACAACATGACATAATAATATGTGTATATATGGACGCGATATGCGATACTGTGTCAAGCCACACGGACTTCATTATGAGAAAATGGCGTCTAAACATGTCAAACCTATTTTTAATAAGTTAGTTTGAAGAAAAATACATCTGTCTTTTCTTTTCTATTTTGATAAAAGTATAATTACTAGATGCTAGGTTAGTAAAGAGTTTTATCTAATAATAAGTTTTTCAAATATATGAAATTATTGAATAATCCAAAATATGGAAGTCACTTCAATATTCTCGACATTAGATTAAGAAATTTTTTCCGTACTTATTTAATGCAGATAACTTGAAAATTTGTATAATGTTAAATACGAAATGCGTTATTATACATCAATATGTCTTAATTTGACTTTTTGTGGGTTGACACATTATTGCTTATCACCATCCATATATTCATATGCGTTCCATATTTTACAATTTTCATACAATAGTCTCAAATATTTATAATATTTTTAACTACATAATATATTAATATCACTTGACATTAGAAACAATTAATTAAGAAACTTTTCTCCATACTTATTCAGTTTATATGACTTCAATTTTTTTTTGTTTCGAATAATGTTAAATAGATCACCTATTTATAGATGTCTAGAATTTTCTTTTGAATAATGTTAAATAGGTGATGCAGTATCAAAATACATCAATATCACCGAATTTGACTTTTGTAGCTTGACACATTATTGCTTATCACCATCCAATTACCGTTTAGGATCTATAACGATACAAAGTCGGTGAGTACCGATTCACACTTATAGGCTTTTAGATAGAACTGATATTGACACGGTGCTGACTGCAGATCTTGCTACGAAGTCGGATTTTATATTTGTCGTGGAACAACAATAATTTTTATTAGAAAATATAAAAGCATAAAGTTAAGTTTAATGTTTACCACATTGATATTGTTCATAGTTTTTTTTTTTTTTAATTTATTGACATAAAAAAATACTTACAGAAGTGTTGCGGACAACAAACTCTTGTAAAATATTAGAATATTTAATAACATTGTAAATAATAATTATATTAGCACGAACGCGCAGAGGCGGGCAATAGTTACTACTTGCGAGAGATAAAAGAAAGTAGAGAGCCTCACGCTATCCATCTCTGTCACACGAAAGGCCGCCGTGATTGGCCGGCGTAAGCGCTCGAGCAGGTAGTAATTATCGCGCGCCATTATGAATACAAACCGTGCCTAATCGTATGCACGCATTACAGGAAATAGCACATGTTATACAGCACATTCTTTCATTACGGAAAATGAGGTAGAGAAATACCCACCAAGAAGTGTATAAAAACTACCGCTTACACTAATTCACAATTGGATAAGCAATAATGTGTGCAGAACGACGAACTTAATAGATATATATCAATACAATACCGTGTCAAAATTCGTAAAGTTTGTTGTTTAAAATAGACATAAGTTGTAAATTGTAAATCGATACCTCCCACGTAAGTTATTGTAAGCCACAAAATTGCCGTTAGCGTTTTTACTGAATACTACACGAATTTGCATTGCTTAATGCATTTAAAGTGAAAAAATACCAAAAATCTTTTTTTTTCCAGGAAAGTTACAACAAAATACGCCTGAAAAAGGCGTATTTTGATGTAACTTTCAAACTAAAACGGATTAAAAGTGCTCTACTGTAAAATTGTAATTTTGGGGTTACAACAACTTACGTGGGAGGTATCGAAATATTTATTGTAAACTCGTACTGTCATACTACAAAAGACGCATTAAAACCATGTTGAACACGTGTCTAGCTAAACAGTGTTTAAGATTTAAACATTGCTTAAAATATTATCTAAATTGCTTAACAGCGAATAAACTCATAAAAAAAACTTATTGATAAAATGTTATACGTTACATTTGACAGCTGAAATAGGTTTTAAACATCTATTAAACTCACTTACACGTATATTAATCTATGTCTAAAGCATGTTTAACTCAAAACTGTCTTAGACGCGCGTTTAACGTCTGTTTAAATCTTTTGTAGTAAGGCAGGTAGTGTATAGTGTTTTACTTATTGTAACTTTAAAAAGCTTTTAACTTTAAAAATGGAAACAAGAGTTTGTATTATATAAATTATAAGGATTAGCTATAGATGATATTGTAATAAGGATAGCTCTAAAAGAGCGAGATAACACCAGTGCTATGCGCAACCATGATCGTTACTACAGGTATCTACTGTGTGCATTGTCAAAATTGTATATATATAGCGACATAATTTGAATAAAACACGCCACGCACGGCGCCATCCTCCACACCGACGACGTTCTAAGCCGAGGTGCGATCTCACTAGGACACCCTTAGACACGGAGGTCCATTCTGAGCCCCAACGGGGGCTCCCAATTTCAAGGCCGAGACTCAGTACACCCCCCCCCCCCCCCCCCCGGTGACGCTGTCAAGGCCAGTAGGGCCAATAGCAATAAACAATCAGAAAAAAAATGAATAAAACACTTCGCATTTTACTACGGAACAAGCGAGATTTATTTCTTCAAACCAATCCAGCTAATACAGCCCACTCACAGTCCTGCACATAATGTGTCAACCCACTCAAAGTCAAATTCAGATATAATCATGCACTTTGATACTGCATCACCTATTTAACATTATTCATGCAATCTAAACAAAATAAAGTAACGAAAAAGTTTCTTAATTTAATCTTTGTAATCTCACGGGTGTTGCATGTTATGCACTAACGCCATATATTTGAAAAAAAAAATAGATTAATCTTTTTAAATAAATAAATAAATGCATCACACTCAACGGCCCCTATTAAGATCTTGTGACCTTTTATCAAAATAGAAAAGAAAAGATTGATGTATACGTCTTCAAACACATTTATTGAGAATCGTTTTGACATCTTTAGACGCCATTTTCTCAAAACGAAGACCGTGTGGCTTGACACAGTATTGCTTATCAGCGTCCAATTATAATACATTATAAGGCTAAATAACGCCTATCAAAGCTTACACAATGTTCCCATTTCTCGTTACATCAGATAATTAATAGATTAAAAATGGTTGTTAGTCACGTGGACAGAATCGTGTTGGATAGTGGGGGGCTCATGCACCTTTGAGAAACCGACCAGTCCACACCTCCAAGGTAACTTAACCTACCAAGTACCTACACCTAAAGTGAATTGTGAGTAGCAAATAATAAATTTTTTGTTACATCGAATTTAGGTCTCATACAGTATCGTCATGGACCCCGTACCACCGAACGTAGAGACAATTCGATCGCTCAGCCATCGCTGTCGCCGTCATAATTTTTTAATTAATTACGTGTATTAAAAAAGTCTTGTAAAGAATATATTAACTCACCTCTGAAAATTTCAATAATGAATCTAATAAAACATCCAACGTCATTGTTACGTTAACAGCCTCGGTTGTGGTGTCTGAAATGAAAAGTGAACCGTTAAAGATATTAGAAAATTAGTTTGATACGAGGGGCCTAACTAAGACGGCAGGGCTGGCAAAAAGCCACGGGCCCCTGACCCGAGAGGGGCCCGGCCTAAAAGAACTTTAGTAATAAAAATCTAATAATATAAACTAAATCGTTATTTCATTATAAATATAAACCGAGGCTCTTGAAAATAAAATTTATCAGATATTAATCTAAAATGCACACAATATTGTTAATACTTTTGAGTAAGTACTTATGTGGTTCATAAAATATGGGCCCCAGCTAGTATAATTACGCCTCTGTTTGAAACATAGATTAATATATACTTTAACGAGTCAAATTCGCCCTCGCGGTTCATAATGAGTAATGTAATATAGCCTATAGCCTTCCTTAATAAATAAACTATCTAACACAAAAGAATTTTTCAATTCGAACCAGAAGTTCATGAGATTAGCGCGTTCAAGCAAATGAACTCGTCAGCTACATCATATTAATATCGATTACGTGAGTCATAGCGTGATGTAATATAGCCTATAACCTTCTTCAATAAAACGGCTATCTAACGAACTTTTCCCATCGGATCAGAAGTTTCAGAGATCACCCCCTACATACAAAGTTGAAAAGAAATTTTATCTCATTATAATATTAGTACAGGTGGCAAAATTTTAATTTGTAACAAAAGGAAAATAAATTAACGGCCTGCAAATGTCACTGCTGGGCTTCCTCTCCTATTCAGGAGAAGGTTTAGAGCTTAATCCACTCGCATGTCCTTCGAGCCAAATGGCAGAATGTCTCAGACATAGGTAGGTTTCCTCCCGCTGTTCTTTTTCAGGAGAATAATTTAAACACTTTTCACATCAAAACCCAGCGGTGCTGGAGTTGAACCTATCAGTTTGATAAAGAGATAAAATTTGTTAGTAACTTTACATATAGGGGGTAATCTCTGAAACTACTTACCCATTTTGAAATATTCTTTGCTTTGGATATCCTGTTTATTTAGGAAGGCTATAGGCTATATAACATCACGTTACTAAACAGGCGCGAAGCAGTAACCATGAAGGCGATTGAAACGGCCAGGGGCAGCTAGTTGGAAAAATAATGATCTTACCTTCTTGCTTCAAAGAATTATTTAATCTTGATATATTAAGGGCCATTGCTTCACTGCAAAAAAAAAAAGTGCTCGATTAAAATCATTATGAATATCTTATGTGTCCTTTAGTAATCGAAAGAGGCCTTTTCTCTTATCTATTATTATTATCTATTATAATAAACTAAAGTAAATAAATACAAAAAAAAGAATATTTTTTTTTAAAGATTATAGACCTCATCTAAGCCACTGCATCTGGGTTAAGTTCCCAAAATACTGGCAGCATTGCCCCGTTGAAAGCCAAGCTGATCCTTTGACCGAGTTTGCTGCCAGCTCTTGGGTCCCCAGTTGACTCCCAAAGCCTCTTTGAGAGGTCTTTAAAAAGAGAACGAGCGTCTGGACCCCACGGACCAAGAGTTTCTACTCCAAACGGAGCAAAGATAAAAGCCTCGTCGAGGCTCTCATATTTGCGCCGCTTGGAATGTTCAGCCGCTGCTCCCGCCCTCTACTGCTATACCTGTCGTACTCGCTAGCCGCGGCTGCCCGCGCGCCCCCTACTGAAAGTTAATGGTACTGTGTACTACACCTCTGCTACTAAATCGAGTTTCTTGCCGGTTCTTCTCGGTAGAATCTACAATCCGAACCTTTTAGGTTGCTTCAATAAATATAATTTTGTTTAAATTATTCAAAATTGCTTATGAACCTTATTGAATAATTTAATTTATATTTTGATTTCGTTTTTTATTATATTTACTTTCTAAATAAGTCAAAAAGCACACAAACCTTCGATAGGTATACCTTACCTGATTGCAATTGGTTCATCCCTTAACTTCGTATTTTTCAACTTCTCCCCCCTCAACCCATGGAAGAATATATTCAAGATGGCCGCTGGGTTAACGTCGTGTACCGTTTGATTTAATACAGCCAAGTGGAAGCTTTCGCAAAGTCTAGAAATAAACAACGGACTATGTGAGAATTAATTACGATATTTTTTAAATTGAAAATTGGACGAAAATTCGACGCGTTCTGATGAAGTTGTAATCGTGGTCAAGTAGTCAGCTCGTGACGTCGGGCAATAAAAAGGTATTATTACCATTAGTTATCGCGATAAGACCCGTTATATTAAATATGAACACACGACAAACTTAGCACAACCCTCTTTTTGGGTCGATGGTTTATTAAAAGAGATCAGACTTTGAAAGCAAATTACGTTTATTTGATCAGTTACTTTCATTTAAAAAAAAACTACTAAGATTTCTATGATAAAAGTACAATTAAATTCATTAATGACAGATCCTGAGGTAATAAACATATTTAAAAAATCACTATGTATCGAGAACCTCCTTTTCGAAGTCAGTTGAAAATACTCCAAGAAGTCCCAAGACCGATTTCGATGAAATCTAAATTACATCATTACTTTTTTGAAAAATTAATTGTACTGTAACATTCTGTATTATTACACCTTCTGAAAGTGTTATTTATAAGGATCAACTTCTGGGTAGTAAAAGCATACGGTAAACTAAATGAGGCCTTTCTTTATGAGAAACATACATAATATATTTAGAAAAACAAAAGAAATTCTGCCACATGTGTATCCGGCTCGAAGGACCAGCATGGTGGATTAAGCTCTAAGCCTTCTCCTGAATAGAAGAACAGGCCCAACAGTGTGACATTTACAGGCTGTTACTTCACTTTAAACACATCTAGTGTCACTAATGAGAACCAACTCACCTAACGCCTAACTCCTCGTCTAACAGCCTCCCCACTCCCTCCCTGACACTTTCCATTCCCCCACTCCCCATCACTCCCCGCGCTAACTCCTCCAGCAATGTTTTCGTATATCCGTCTTTTTCACCCAATATTAGGGATTTCGATTCCCAGGATAGTCTCTTCGCTGGCGGCTCCGATGTCTCAGATGGTAAGAGCACTAGAATTATTGAATCATTTATTATTTATATAATTAGCTAGCAGTTCCCCGCAGCTTTACCGGTGTATACTTAAGAATTTGATACCTAATAAACTTTCAAACCTATTTTTAACCTTTTAGGGGATGAATTTTCAAAAATTCTTAAAGCACACTTACGTTATTACCGAGGCCCTCACGGGTCAGGGGCCCGTGGCTTTTTGCAGCCCTACCTACTAGGGTTAGTTACGCCCCTGAGTTGGAAGTTTGTGTAAAAGTTCTATGCGCTACGTATACATATATCTTCCTCTTGAATATGTTTATTGATGAATACTGCATTATAATCCGTTTCGTACAAACTTTGTTTTATACTATAGCCGATATAATCCAGTGAATATTAAACTTAAAGACTTACACTGTAACGCCTTTGTCAGTATCTCGTACGCTACAGGACGCAGTTTCTCCGACAATTGTCGACAGGAAGTAGCCACTTGTAGGACGAAGTACTTCCGCTTTTGATCGTCCATTAGATGGAGACCGTTTTTCAACTGAAAATAATGTTGTATATATGGACGCTGATAAGCAATACTGTGTCAAGCCACACAGACTTCATTTCGAGAAAATGACGTCTAAAAATGTCAAAGCTTAACAAATTTGTTTGAATACGTATATATTCATCTTTTCTTTTCTATTTTGATAACAGGGATAATAAATTAAAAGCAGATTGGTTATATTTGGATGCTGATAAGCAATAATGTGTCAACCCGCAAAAAGTCAAATTTAGAGATATTTATGTATTCTGATAATGAATTTCGTATTTAACATTATACAAAAATTTTCGAGTCATTTAAACTAAATAAGTACGGAAAAAAGTTTCTTAATCAAATGCTCAGAATATTGAAGTAAGCTCCATATTTTGGATTATGCAATAATTTCATATATTTGAAAAACTTATTATTAGATAAAAAATTTTACTAGCCTATCTGCTATTAATTAATTATACTTTTTATCAAAACAGAATAGAAAAGATAGATATATGCTTCTTCAAACAGATGTGAAGAATAGGTTCGAAATCTTTAAACGCTATTTTCTCAAAATGAAGTCCGTGTGGCTTGACACAGTATTGCATATCAGCATCCATTTATTAATAATAAGTTTTTCAAATTCATTAGATTATAGCATATTTCAGAATATTGAGCGCACTTGATTTTCAAAACATTAAATTAAGAAACATTTTTTAGTACTTATATATTTTAGATGACTTGAATTTTTTTTAATAATGTTAAATGGACGCTGACAAGCAATAATGTGTTATTGATCTAAATATATTTTTACGACAAAATGTAGTAACAGATGTAATTGAATGACAATTAGATGCTGATAAGCAATACTGTGTCAACCCACAAAAAGTTAAATTTTTAGATATTGATGTATTTTGATACTGCGTCACCTATTTAACATTATTAAAAAAAAATTCATGTCATCTAAACTAAATAAGTATGGAAAAAAGTATCTTAATTCAATGTTTCGAATTTCAGGTGCGTTTCATATTTTGCAATTTATAAAATAATCTCAAATACTTAAAAACCTATTATTAGATAACATATTAAATAAATCTATCTGCTTTTGATTCAATATGCATTTTATCAAAATCGAAAAGAAAAGATGAATATATACGTCTTCAAACAAATATATTAAGAATAGGTTTGACATCTTTAGACGCCATTTTCTCAAAACGAAGTCCGTGTGGCTTGACACAGTATTGCTTATCAGCGTCCAATTATTCCCGTTATATTGATTTTAAAACTAAACTACTGAAGCGATTTTGATGAAAATTCTTTAGAATCAATCTAGAAGAAAACCCTTTCAAACAAATAAGCAATTTAAAGGTTAAGCCGTTTTCTAGTAATCGCTGAACTTACAAAAAAAAAGTCCCCGACGAATTGAGACCTCCTTTTTTGGGAGTGTAACCTGCTTTTACGATATCGGTCAAGTCTATACCAATAATATAAAGCTGAAGAGTGTGTTTGTTTGAACGCGCCAATACCAGAAACTATTGATCCGAATTGGAAAATTTTTTGTGCGTTAGACAGCTTATTTATTGAGGAAGGCTATAGGCTATATAACATCACGCTACGACTGAAATTAGCGAAGCGGTAACCATAAACGCTCGTAAAACCGCAAGGGAAACAGCTAGTATATCATAAACAAGAGAAGTGGCGCCACCGACTCACCAAAGTCAACCCCTCAAAGGTGTGCAGACTCTCCCCCAAGCCGACGGTGTCGAACAGCGCCACCACGTCGTCCCTCCTCGACGCTGTCTGCACGTATGTCGACAATATCTCCAGACATTTCAACTTCTCGCGAGTCGATATTTTAGGCGTCAAGTCCGTTATTAATCTGAAAAAAAATGACAGACGCGTTAGCGCAGTGGTCACTGCAACTGACTAAAGCGCTAACGGTCGCGGGTTCGATCCCCGCTTACGGCAAACGATGTTTGTCGTGGTCTGGGTGTTTGTGTTAGTGTTGTGAGTGTTTCCGGACCCCCGACACAAGGTCATGAGATCTTAATGGGAGCCGTTGAGTGTGATGCGTTATTTATTATTATTATTAAGAAAATATACAAGTCTTCTCGAGGTTTCGCCTTCGTTTAGGATTGGATAAACCTGCGTCTAGTTTCAGACTGAGCAAAATTAATACGTCTTTTATGAGACCAAATCTATAATTCTATAATAATTTATGAAATGAAGCTTATGGGACATTTCACGTGAAGCGGAAAACCAAAAAAATGTTAGGTCGTGAATTTTGTCTATACACTGGTCACTTATTACTGGTTACTTTTGTTCGTATGACGCTTCATGGCTGAATAAGCTTTTAATAATGATAAGAATGAAGTTAGTTATTTTTTTATATTTGGACGGTGATAAGCAATAATGTGTCAACCCACAAAAAGTCAAATTCGGAGATATTTATGTATTTTGATACTGCGTCATCTATTTAACCTTATTCAATATAATTTAAAGTTATTCAAACTAAATAAGTACGGAAAAAAAATTTCTTAATTTAATGTTTCGACTTTCATGTGCGTTCCATATTTTGCAATTTATACAATAATCTCAAATATTAGAAAACAAATTAAATACATTAATGTGCTTTAATTCATTATACTTTTTATCAAAATAGAAAAGAAAAGATGGATATAAACGTCTTCAAACAAATTGATTAAGAATAGGTTTGACATGTTTAGACGCCATTTTCGCAAAATGAAGTCCGTGTGGCTTGACACAGTATTGCTTATCATCGTCCATTTATCCGTATTAATTACGTTCTAAAAATAACTAAAAATTATTTTTTCTTGTATTTAGAAAGTTAAAGTTTAAAATTTTCTTGTCGAATTCTGATAATTAAGTAATTAAGTATATAAAAAAAATCATTTATAAAAAATATTTTTAAGATTTTATTGTACGACTTTCTCGGCGTAATTCATATGTACACTCATACCGAATTACAGCTTTCTGGTATTAAGGGTTTCGGAGCAAAGCCGCGGACAGACAGACAGACAGACAGACAGACAGACAGACAGACAGACAGACGGACATGGCGAAACTATAAGGGTTCCGTTTTTTACTACGGAACCCTAAAAAGCATACTATTCAATATATGTGGAGTAATAGTGCGATCACATTCTCGCAGGATAACTGTAGTCAACTGTATCCAACAATATTGGAGAAAACATTTTTATAAGAATTCCTTGTAGAATTCTTCTCTGTAGATAATAATAATAATAGTTTTATTTCAGATCATCATTTCATACATTAATACATATAAAAACAGACTCATAGTTATTTTATTTTATTTTATTTTAGGATCTCCAACAAAAGATACACACCAAAGAAATTAAAAAAAGAACAATGTTACTTTAACATAATATGTGTGCTCCTTCAATTATAGGAGACCACAGCTTGCTCATATAAATTATTAACATTTTATAAATAGAAATGAAGAAACGTAAAATTAACAAATTGCTAACTTTTAATTATATTATATTATATTATGTTATATTATATTATATTATGTTATGTTATGTTATGTTATGTTATGTTATGTTATATTAACGTTATATTATATTATATTATTAGTATTATTTTTTTAGTTGGGTTGGTGTATTCCTTTATTAATCTCATACCCACCCAAATCTGGGTGGGATGCATAAAGCATTTCCCAGCGACAAAAGAAATCCTTTATTAATAAGAATATCAGCCTAGTGTATAATAAAAGGATTTTTAATTTAATAGCTAATATTTTCGCAATACTATTAGAACTACTTCGAAACCGCAGCATCATAGAGGCAGCTCGCTTTCGCATAATGTCATCAGTTCAGAGAACGTGCCTGATGCGCTGCAGTGCCGAGGAAATCCCAACAGCATTCTGAAACCGTTGTTGTATTGGATGCGGAGTCCACACTCCGGTAGCTTCACGTGGAACTGACATGACAAAGTGAATTGACGATTCGGAATAGCTTCTAAAGGCCTATTTGAATAAAGTATGTTTTAAATTTGAGTTTGAGAGAGAAAATAGAGTTAGTCATCTGCTTAGCATTTTTCCCGGTTATACCAGGGTCTGCTTTCTATTCTAGTCCAGATATTGACGAGTTACTGATTCTTACACAGAGCGACTGTTGTCTGACCTTTACAACCCCTGAAGGCAAGCCAGTAACCATTTAGACTAGAATAATCTCCCTAATACGAGTAACGATCATTATCAGGTGATTGTGATAACGACCGGGACTGCTTCACGTGCTCTCCGAGGCATGGTGGGGAGAACCACGAGGACAAACACCCAGACTAGGAACAAATATTTATACAAATATAAACATCTGTCCAGAGCAAACCCGCAACCATCGGCGTTAGAGGTCAATTCAGCACCACTACACCAGAGCGGTCGTCGATAGAGAAAATAGTTATGTTACTTGAAAAATTAAAAATCCGACTACTTGAGACGAGAATTATACCTAAGTTTAGGTCTCAGACTTTCATTAAGATTTTTAGTACGCGGCAGAGAATCGAACCTAATAGGGAATGAATTTGATAATGAAAGAGTTCCGCCAACCCGCAATGGGGCAGCGTGGTGGATTAAGCTCGAAACATTTTCCTTAAAGGAGAAGAGGCCTTTGCCCAGCCGTGGGACGTTCACGGGCTGTTACTTTACTTATGAAAGAGGTATTTATTTATCAACCCTAAGGAATAATGCTATGTTAAAAATTAATCGAAAAAAAAAAATACTTTTTTTCTATACGAACATCTCCATTGGTACGTTTTTAAGTGTTTTTATATTATGTATCTATATAACAGAAATTTTAAACAATTTTCTAAGCGGCTCGTTGGTCTAGGGGTATGATTTTCGCTTAGGGTGCGAGAGGTCCCGGGTTCAAATCCCGGACGAGCCCAATAAGTTTTTCTTTAGATCTTTGTGCCACAAAATGCAATTTTGTTTTATTGGGCGACACTCATAGTAGTTATTTCGTTTTTAAAATAATCAACTGAACAATTTTCGATAAAATTTCTATGGGATCTAGAGGTACATCTTTTCAAAAATTTACAATATCGGTTCATAAATGCCGGAGTTACATAAAGAACGCTTAACTTAGTTTAATAGATGTCTTAAATTTTTTTTAACCTACACATAAAGCATTTCAAAAATCAAAAATCAAAAATCCTTTCTTAGTGCACACTTACGACATTTGGATGCTGATGAGCAATAATGTGTCAACCCACAAAAAGTCAAATTTGGAGATATTGATGTATTTTGATACTACGTATTTAACATTAATCAAAAAAAATTGGGAAAAAGTTTCTTAACTCAATGTATCGAATTTCAGATGCGTTCGCGATATATTTTAAACTTTCGCGATTTAAACTATTCATATTTAATATAACGGGTCTTATCGCGATAACTAATAGTAGTAATACCTTTTTATTGCCCGACGTTTCGACGAAGTTAACACGACGAATGTAACTTCGTCGAAACGTCGGGCAAAAAAAAGTCATTACTACCATTAGTTATCGCGATACGACCCTTTATATTAAATATGATTAGTATTAGATAACATATTAAATAAATCTATCTGCTTTTGATTCATTAAACATTTTATCAAAATAGAACTTCGTCTTCGAACAAATTTATAAAGAATAGTTTTGACATGTTTAGACGCCATTTTCTCAATATGGCTTGACACAGTATTGCTTATCAGCGTCAATTTAAGGAACGTTTGTGCAATTTCATGTTTCATGATTTCAGCGTCGATCGATCAGTCAGTGAATGTGTCAGCCAATCAGTTTTCATTTGAAGATCAAAGAAATATTTTTTTGTTTTGCTCGTTTAACGGAGCTAAAAGACAGACATACCGGAAGTTCTGGTCATCGCAGACCGGCGGATAGCCCCTCTGCACGTAGCACAGCATCTTGACATACTCTGCGACGTCGCTCTTTCTCAGTCTCTGTAGCACTTTCAAGTACCTTAAAGAATCAATGAAAATTAGTAATTAAATTAATCTTAAATACCGAGATTTTATAACTCTATATATGTTATGAGCTCATGGATTTTCGACATCACCGCACCCGTATGGACGACGTTGCTTAAGAAATATTTGAATATTTCTCGCTAAGCAACGTCGGCTCTAGTGTTAATTTACTTATAAGAATATTTATAAGTTTGTATGTAGAGGGGCGATCTCTGAAACTACTGATTTAAATAACGTTTATTGAGTTGGATAGTTTGTTTATTGGGTAAGGTTATAGGCTATATTACATCACGCTACGAATCGTAGAAGCGAAGCAGTAACCATAACCGCGAGGGGCGGCGAAAACATCTTGTATATAAATTAAACAAAACATCACACTTCGAGACCCCCATTCAAATCCGGTTTAAAGTTGCTAAAAAACATCACGTGATTAATGGACAGCCCTCAGCGAGCTACGATGACACACTCAGACGCACGTCAAACTC
Source organism: Hypolimnas misippus (assembly GCA_037950945.1). Lineage (NCBI taxonomy): Eukaryota > Metazoa > Arthropoda > Insecta > Lepidoptera > Nymphalidae > Hypolimnas > Hypolimnas misippus. Next base: position 961,555 of record JBBEEQ010000002.1, read on the forward strand.
ATAACACCGTTTTGCAACTGAGGGTGTATAAAATGCATGTAAACCGTCTTACCGTGTGACGTAATCGTCTCTCTTCTCGTCTAAGGCTAGGACCAGGCCGAAGAGTTCATAAACTTCCAACGAATACCTCCTCCCTTCCAGAGCCTCCACCAAAGCGACCGGCAGCTCGGGGACGAGGACGCCGCATTTCGTTATTCGTTTCAGAATCTTCAGACAGACCTTTGATGTGTCTGAATTTGGATCTAGAATGTTAAAAGTAAGGTAACTGTAAATGTCCCACTGCTGGGCAAAGGCATCTTCTCCTATTAAGGAGAAGGTTTAGAGCTGAACCCGCCACGCTGCTGCACTGCGGGTATACATGTGGCAGAATGTCTCCCGGCACGTGCAGGTTTCCTCACGATGTTTTCCTTCACCGAGCTCGAGATGGATTAAACACAAATTTAGCACTTGAAAAATCAGCGGTGCTAGCCGGGGCTTGAACCCGCGATCATCGGTGAAGATCAACGTGTTCTAACCACTAGGCCAACTCGGCTCTAGAATATATTCAAATTAAAATAAAAACATACGTAAGTCTTCAATTTCTTGCAATATTACAATATTGTTTTCACTATATTTGGATGCTGATAAGCAATAATATGTCAACCCACAAAAAGTCAAAAAAGATATTGATGTATTTCGATACTGCATCACCTATTTAACATTATTAAAAAGAAATTGAAGTCATATAAACTAAATAAGTATGGAAAAAAGTTTCTTAATTAATTGGTTCGAATTTCAAGTGCGTTACATATTTTGCAATTTATACAATAATATCAAACATTTGGAAAACTTTTTATTAGATAATAAATTAAATATATCAGTCTGATTTTAATTTATTATACATTTTATCAAAAGATAAAAGAAAAAATAGATATATACTTCTTTAAACATATGTGTTAAGAATAGGTTCGACATCTTCAGACGCCATTTTTTCAAAATGAAGTCCGTGTGGCTTGACACAGTATTGCTTATTAGCGTCCATTTAGCTTATCTTTATACAAACAAATAAAATCGAAACGTCTGTTCGTAATTTCAAACAGCTTTTAACTAAATGCACACGAAATAAACGACACTTCCAACGAAAAACAAAATTTTTAAAATTTTCGCCTGTCTGTCTGCGTGTGAAAATCTCGTCAAATTCGCCAGCCGTTTCAGAGATAAGCCGGAACAAACAGATGGTCAAACAGACAAAAATTAAGAAATATATCTATTTATATAAGTACTGTATGTACTTTCGTATGCATTTAGTTAAAAGCTGTTAATTTGATATTACAAACAGACACTTCAATTCTATTTAACTTGCGGATGACATTACTACAAACATTCTTATATTAAAACATATCGATACCTCCCACGTAAGTTATTGTAAGCCACAAAATTGCCGTTAGCGTTTTTACTGAATACTACACGAATTTGCATTGCTTAATGCATTCAAAGTGAAAAAATACCAAAAATCTTTTTTTTTTTCAAGGAAAGTTACAACAAAATACGCCTGAAAAAAGGCGTATTTTGTTGTAACTTTCAAACTAAAACGGATTAAAAGTGCTCTACTGTAAAATTGTAATTTTGGGATTACAACAACTTACGTGGGAGGTATCGATTTATATATGTAAAAAGTTAATTTTTATTACTATTTACCTAAGTGTCTCTCGAAACACGTCCAACTGGGTCGAACCTCCTTCCAAATGTCCAACAGTTTGGCCAACCTGTCGACCAACGTCCAATATACGTTGCTCCTGTCCTTATTGTCGATGGCCGTATTAATTATATACTCTATGACTGTGGCATTTCCACTTGTATGCTCTTGCCATAATATTATGGTGTCCAGCTGAAATTGATGATTATTTTATACCATTTAATAATAGTTTATAATTGGTCGCTGATAAGCAATACTGTGTCAAGCCACACCGACTTCGTTCCGAAAAAATGACGTCTATATCAAAACTATTCGAAATAAATTTGTTTGAATAATTATATATTCATCTTATCTTTTCTATTTTGATACAAGGTGTTTTATAATATATGGATGCTGATAAGCAATAATGTGCCAACCCACGAAAAGTTAAATTTTGAGATATTGATATAGTTTGATACTGCATCGCCTATTTAACATTATTAAAAATTAAGGTCATACAAACTAAAAAAAGTACAGAAAAAGTTTCCTAATGAATTGTTTCTAATTTCAAGTGCGTTCTATATTTTGCAATTTAGGCAATAATCTTAAATATTTTAAAAACTTTGTATTAGATATATTAAATATATCAATCTGCTTTTAATTCATTATAACTTTTATCAAAAAATAACAGGAAAGGTGGATATATTCTTCTTCAAACAAATTTGTTAAGAACAGGTTTGACATTTTTAGACGTCATTTTCTCAACACGAAGTCCGTGTGGCTCGACACAGTATTGCTTATCAGCGTCCAGTTGCGATGTATTGTATTATCAAATAAGTCAAGTAAAGTCTAAGACTCGCCTCGTGTTCAGACCGACACAGTTACATGATAGGAGGTATATTAATTTTTTTATACTTCAGTCACGTGACAGAACAGTTTCACATTCTATATAAAGGAATCTTCAATAGAAAAAGCATATTATAAGATACAAGAATATTTTGACAACAAGGAGGCGTGGATTTGACACGCGTTGATTTTCTATCGAGATAACATAATTAAAATGTAATAAAAATACACTATGTATTAATGTTTTCACGTGAAACCGGGTATAGTATGGACTTAAAAGTTCAAAAGTAAAGTGCAATCTGCAAAATTAACAATGTTCATATTTAATATAACGGGTCTTATCGCAATACTAGTGGTAGTAATACCTTTGTATTGCCCGACGTTTCGACGAAGTCGCATGTCGTGGTCGCGAGCTGCCTGCCGCACCGTGCGCCCTCCGGCGGCGAGTGCGCGAGTTTCCTTCGCCCTCACAATATTAATATTGCCTCTACCGTTATTATAATGGGGGGGGGGGCACACTACACTAATGCAACGAAGAATGCAACTTCGTCGAAACATCGGGCAATAAAAAGGATGCTAAGACTAGTAATCGCGATAAGACCCGCGAATAAATCGCGAAAGTTTAAAATAACTTACAATGTCAACGTGTAGCCCGTTCAACTGCCCGCCCCCGGCCGAGTCCAGCACGACGGCCAGCAGCGCCGGCTGCAGCGCGCCGGCGTGCGCGCGGAGCTGCTCGCGGCTGTTGCACACCGCCTGCAGGCGCGCTTCGTATAAGATATCTTTGAATAACTCGAAGGTGTCTGACTGGCTGACTGTCTGACTGACTGACTGACTGACTGACTGACTGTCTGACTGTCTGACTGACTGACTGTCTGACTGACTGACTGACTGACTGTCTGTCTGACTGACTGACTGACTGACTGACTGACTGACTGACTGTCTCTCTGTCTGTCTGACTGACTGACTGACTGTCTGACTGACTGACTGTCTCTCTGTCTGTCTGACTGACTGACTGACTGACTGACTGTCTGACTGACTGACTGACTGTCTGACTGACTGACTGACTGACTGTCTGACTGACTGACTGTCTGACTGACTGACTGTCTGACTGACTGACTGTCTGACTGACTGACTGTCTGACTGACTGACTGACTGTCTGACTGACTGACTGTCTGACTGACTGTCTCTCTGTCTGTCTGACTGACTGTCTGACTGACTGACTGACTGTCTGACTGACTGACTGACTGACTGTCTCTCTGTCTGTCTGACTGACTGTCTGACTGACTGACTCACTGACTGTCTGACTGACTGACTGACTGTCTGACTGACTGACTGACTGTCTGTCTGACTGACTGTCTGACTGACTGACTGTCTGACTGACTGACTGACTGACTGACTGACTGACTGACTGACTGACTGACTGACTGACATAGTAATCTATCAACGTACAGCCCAAACCGCTGGACGGATCGGGCTGAAACTTGGCAGATAGATGTGATGACGTAGGCATCCGCTAAGAAAGGATTTTGATTAATTCTACCCCCAAGGGGATAAAATAGTGTGAGATGTAGTGAATAGATTATATTAAGTAAACATACTTATTAACCATTACTATGTAACCTAATTTTGTACCTATTTAATGTACGATCTATTGGAAATAAAGGCAATATCCATTCAGCAGTCTCGGCTTTCATTCCTCTCTCAGGCACCACGTTACAAGTGAATGAAAGTTGTTTGAAACTTTGGGCTGAGTCTTTGTCTGCATAAAGCTACTATGACGTAAGCATCAGCCATCGCAGACGAAATCGCGAGCACTAGCTAGTCCTGCATATAAACTAACTAACAACGATACCCCACTTATATCTATCATATATGGACGCTGATATGCAACACTGTGTCAAGCCACACGAACTGCATTTTGAGAAAATGGCGTCTAAAGATGTCAAACCTATTCATAATAAGTTTGTTTGAATAAGTATTTATCCATATTTTCTTTTCTTTTTTGATTAAAGCTGTAATGAATTAAAAGCAGGTTCATATATTTAATATATTATCCAATAAAAAGTTTTTAAAGATATAAGATTATTGTATAAATTACAAAATAAGGCACGACCTGGAATTTCGAAACAATTCATTAAGAAACTTTTTTCCGTACTTATTTAGTTTATATGACTTTATTTGTTATTGAATAATGTTAAATAGGTGATGCACTATAAAAATACACCAATATCTCCGAAATTTACTTTTTGTGGGTTGACATATTATTGCATATCAGCATCCATATAGCATCCAAAATCGGCCATTTAGATTTTTCCCATTGATTATACTTTCTATGACATCGGCCCACGCGTTTAGTCTAAACAGTGCCATAAAGTTTTAAACCTATATAGATACATAGACAGATAAACACATTACCCTGCCTTGCTATTCCGTGTTTTGTTTAAAATGGTAAACTCTCAGATTGATTCAATAGAATTTTCATAAAAATCGCGTTAGTAGTTTAGTTTTAGAATCGAAATAACTGAAATAAGTTCGTCATTCAGATAAACGAACAACACATATTGGCTTTGTAGTCAGTCTAACAGAGCGGATAACATAACTTTAAATATCCAAAAATATCCTTATAAATTTTAGCCAAGAACCCCAATAACACCATCCCGCATCAAACCGCATCAAAATTGGTCCATCCGGTATGGACGTTTCCATGTGCGTGTCTGTGGTACGCACACATGGAAACGTCAACTTAGAGCAGCCCTCTTATCGGGTAGAGGGTCGCAGGCACTGAAGCGAGGGCTCACCTGCGCCAGCAGCCAGCGCACGGCGACGCGGCCCGCGCGCAGCGCGCTCTGCAGCGGCGCCAGCCAGCCCTCGGCGCAGCGCTCGCCGCGCGCCGCCAGCAGCGCGCACAGCGCCGCCGCGCAGGCGTGGCGGTTGAGCGGGCTGTCCGCCAGCTGCAGCGCCCGCGCGCCGCTCTGCGGAGACGGCAAGCGTGAGCCGCTGCCGTCGGGCGTCTGACTAGTCCCGACGGCGACTCGTACACCGAACGAACTGCTACGGTTGGGTAGCAACCCGTAATGCTGTATCATCACCTTACTAATCAGTTTAGTATTTGAGCAGCCATCATCCATCCTAGAGTCAGTCCGTATCCGACATCCATCCGTGCCAGACGGCCATCTTTAACCATAATTTTGCGTTTTTAATTTAAATTCTTTTTTTAAAAGGACTCAAATCCACATCCCGTAACATTTTTTGGTGGCAGCGTAAAGGGATTTTAAAATAAGTCCCCGGAAACGTCTCCTAATATACGCGAATTTCGACGCGAGTGCAAGAGTCAATTCCACTGTTCACCAAAGGTGAACAAAGTGAAAGTGAAAGAAAAGAAGGAAAGTGTTGTGCAAAAATCACTGCTGTGCACTGTTCGTGCTCTAGCTGGTGTCAAAGGTTCACCAAAGTCATACGCACTGTCACACACAAATTCGTGTTTGGCCGGTATATCATCCAACAAGACTCTTCCCACGTTTTGCACAGCGTTGCGAAATACATCCTGCGCGCAACGGCATTCCACGGAGGGTCGACTTCGTAGAAATGCTAGCTCTCGTTATCGCATTCTTTCAATTCAAGTTAGTACTATTTCGTCATTGCGAATATAAAATTTTAATTAATATTTTATCGTTTGTTTTTTTTTTTATTGTAATAATATCCTTTGTGTTAATTTTAAATTGTAATATTTCTTTCTCACACGTATTATCGATAAAATAACTAAAATGTCCGAAAGTAGAGCCCAAAGTCCAAAACTCGAAAAACCTGAGCTTGCCGTCACAGATACAGAGGACGATACTCTTTGTCCTCCTCCTGCTGAGCCGACTACCCGGTCGATTTCAAAAAAAAGAATGGTAGTAGCAACTAATAAAATCGAAATTGATCTGTCTACTTTATTAAAATTTATTAAAGCCTATGATGGCTGCAGAGAGACATTAAATTCATTTTTAATAAATTGTAGTAACGCATACGATTTAGCAACAGACGTCCAAAAGGACATTCTTTTTAAGTACATTTTTTGCCAATTACAGGGCAAAGCCCAATCAGCTTGTTCTGTAAAAGTGTTCACCAATTGGCCTCAATTAAAAGAAATTTTGAAAACACAGTTTAGCGAAAGAGAGCATTCTGCTTATCTCTTAACTGACTTACAGGAGTGTAAGCAACAGAGCAGCGAACCTGTAAGCCAATACGCCCAACGCAACGAACGCACAGTACCTGCTCGTCCTCCTGCAGCAGGTCGTACGCGAGCGGGTTCTCAGACAGCGTGCGCGTGAACATGCGCGTGCGCGCGTCGCTGCGCGTGCGCGTGCGCAGCTCGCCGAGCGACGCGGACACCGCGTGGCGGGTTACGCGCTGATTCTAGACACGTACGAAGACTAAATTATGCCAATTGTTTTATACAAACAGAAGCTAGTTACGCTGTTTTGAACTATCCCTGACGATATCTTGATATTATAGTCTTCCGGACTCTCCAATTGCTCTCACCCACTGTTCCCTGATCGGCAGCTGGATGTCCTCGTCTCCGACGAGCTGGTTCCAGGTGTCGGCGTCGAACACGACGCTATACACCTCCGGCTGGGGGTCTCGGAGCAGGATGGCCGTCACGAGACAATTGTAATTTACGCATTGAAACAATCTGTAATTACATGTATTTTTTTTCATGTATTTTTATAATAAAAGTTTTTAAAAAATATAAGTAACAGCCTGTAAGTATCCCACTGCTGGGCAAAAGCCTCCTCTCCTATTAAGGAGAAGATTGAGAGCTGAATCCGCCACGCTGCTGCACTGCGGGTATACATGTGGCAGAATGTCTCCCGGCACGTGCAGGTTTCCTCACGATGTTTTCCTTCACCGAGCTCGAGATGAATTTAAACACAAATTTAGCACTTGAAAACTTAGCGGTGCTAACCGAGGTTTGAACCCGCGATTTGATGAGATCGACGTGTTCTAACCACTAGGCTATCTCAGCTCGGCTTTATATAGTAATTAGCTAGTAAACTCGCAGTAGTAACGTAGGTATGTTAGCTACTTCAAAACGGTCTTTTGTGAGAGTGAGGTACTGCCGGTCGAGCTGTAGTCAGCTAGACTAGGTTCCTCAATAACAGGATGGGGACCAGCTCCGCCAGCCGTCGCACGGAAGGGCCGCGGAAGCGATCCCGTGGCTTCTAAATTTCCGTTATAAATAAAATAGGCATAGCTAAAAAATATAACAATACCTGCAACTCTTGACCATATTCTCATCAGCGCCCTCCGGGCACAGAACCTTGGACCTCAGAGTGAAGCACAGCTTGCACACGTTCCTGATGAGGTAGAAGGGAGTGTCCCCTACTTTGTCTGTCATCTTGCTGTATAGTACCGATCTCGGTGATTCTATGTTTTCCTTTGGAATCTATAGAGGAAAAATTTTAAGCGTTAAACTATCATTTTCAATTAACAGATTAATATTCTGTTCAAGATTATATAGATGATAGAGATGCTTGGATTTAGTCTGAGCTGGATTCACACAGGGTGTTAATATATTTGTAACTCATAAATGTATGTACCTATTGTAAAACTTTTCAAAGGAGTGCATATCGAGTTTCTTGCCGGTTCTTCTCGGTAGAATCTATATTCCGAACCGGTGATAAATTAGGTGATTCAGTTAATTAATTTTTTGCTTACTTTATTGTTTCTTGTATTGACGATTCAAAAAGCCTACTTGGATAAAATATATTTTGATTTTGATTGATTTTGAAATCATATGTTAAAAAGTACATAATTGCTAAATCATATAATTCCATACAAGAGTATGTTGACAATAAAGACGCGTGGTAAGTATACACTGGTTTTGATTCACGATGATTAATATTAATTTGCAAATTTTGTTGCAATTCTTAAATGCATGTTTCTCATAAACTTTAAAAGAATAACTATCGAATTTCTTATCGGTTCTTCGTGGTGTAATTTAAATTCCAAACCGGTGATAGATTCCCATTAATGTAATTTTTTTTGTTTTTTTTTTTTTAAATATTCAAAAGTGCTTGTGCCCACTTGAATAAAGTTATTTTGATATTTAATTTCATCTATAATCTATACAAAAATCGTTCATCGAACATTTCCCGGTGATTTTCGTACTACCGCCTATAAGCCCAAAATGTACAAACATAAATTCGTTTTATCCGGGCATTACATAGTAAGATGGTACGATTCTAAATGCTACGGCAAATGTCTTTGGGTGATCACTTAACATCAGGCGATCCACCTGAGTTTGCCAGCTATTCAAAAAAAATATATCATCAAAATTACCGAGATGGCCTAGTAGTTAGAATAAGTCGACCACAACCAATCGCGGACTCAAACCCTGATCGCTGAGTTTTCAACTGCTAAAACGTTTCAATCTTTCTTGTGCTCGGTGTATAACAACGTGAGATTCTACCACGTTCTCCGGCTCGAAGGACCAACGTGGTGGATTAAACCCTTAACCTTCTTAATATAAGCAACCTTTGCCCAACAGTGGGCATTTAGTTACTTTCACAGCTCAAAATCAACCTTAAAAGTGGTGCAGTATGATCTAAAACTCACCTTTTCAAATATAATCTGTATCAAATTGAGGATTCTGATGTATTTTAACACATACTTCTCGTAGTAGCGGCTGTCGACATCCCTCGGGGTCATCTTAAGCTCAAGTATGAGACTGTCGAGGATGCTGGACATGAACTCTTCGCACAGAGACAGTTTCGTATACCTAAACGTTATCGTGTTTAAAAGTACATGAAAACAGCGATAAATTAAAAAAGTAAAGAACACGACTGCGTAACAAGACCATCTGCAGTCAGCAGTACCATTTAAAAACATATAAGTGGGAATCGTTACGAACTTTAACCCTTAATAGCCTAGTGTTTCAATTTCGATACCAATTTTTTAACCGAATGTTAATAAGTTTTTATAGGTTGGCTGTACGTATCTTACTGTGTGTAAATTTAATAATTGTAGTGAAGTGTGTTGTGTAGCGTAGATGGTCCGTAATGAAACGAAGTAATAACACACCACAGTTTATTCCAGCAATAAGCACAAGCACAGCATGAAAGTGGTGAAATATGAAAGAAGAAAGCGTGAGAAAGAGGAAACATAAATGAATAGCACTTATAACTCGTACGTAATCACGAACATACAAGTATCGGGCAATCGTGTCGCGTCGCCAGCGATTAGCAGCGGACTAGCGAGCGTCCCCGACAGAGCGACGCGCGCGCAGCTCGTCGGCTCCGATCGCAACCAGCTTCACGCGTGACGTTACATATATATAGAAATGCGTTCGCGTGCCCGCGTGTACATAATTTATTTTTTATAATGTAAACTAGTTTTATAATATATCTATACTAATAACTAATAATAAAATTCTAGAGGGTCGCTGTCTGTACATGGAAGATATATGAAAAAAAATCTTACTGGGGGCCTTTACCAACGCAATAGAACCCAAAACAAAGATTTTTATCTTTATTTATTATTTTGTCTGTTTATCTGTGCGTTTGTGCACGCTAATCTCAGAAACGGCTTATCCGATTTAGATGCGGTTTTCACTAATATATTGTGGTAAGCTTCACTTAACATTTAGTGTTTGTTTCATTTAAATCGGTTCATAAATAAAAAAATTGTCAACTTAAGGGTTCACCTCGAACATTATTTTGGACTTTTCACGAAATGCATGAAAGTATATACAGTACTTACATAAAAAAAACCATTTTTAAAATTTTTGTCTATCAGTCTGTTTCTTACGGCTAATCTCTGAAACAGCTGAATCAAGTTTGATGGGACTTTCGATCGCAGTTAGGGGATGTCCATTAATCCCATATTTTAAACCCATATTAATGAGACCCAAAGGAGAAAGATGAGATGGAAGAAAAAAATCACGAAATATCACAAAGTCTAAAAAGTTCTTTAAAACATTACGTATTTAATGGGCAGCTAATATTATAAAGATTAACTTGGGCTACTTTTATTAAAAAATATGTATTTATTTTAATGAATAAGTAAAACAGAGAATTACGCGATAACAAAATATTGTAGAAACCAATACAATATCGAACGATTTCCGATTCCGAAATTGATATGTCTGTTTGAAATTTTAAATTAATGCATATGAAAGTATACTATACTGACTACTATTCACTAGCAGAAAGCCAATGTAATAAGGAACAAAATTGAAACCAATGAAGTAGTGAACAACATCTAATTCAAATAGGGAAGATATATATTATATAAATATAATAATTTTAAAATATAATATATTTACGGGGTATTTTTTTTATTGGATATGATAGACCAAATCCGAAACTATAAGCAATAGCAAAAAATAATAATTAAAGGAGTCACAGAGCCGATTTAGATAAAAACTAAAACTATATCATTAATTTTTTGAAAAATAAGTTTTCCTAGCCAGAAACGAACACGATGATTTTGCAAAAATTAACATTCTGTAGTATTGCATCACCTGATATTGTGACATATTATAAGGATCAACCTTAGTGAGGTAATACAGTTAAATGCAATAAAAAGAAAAGACAATTTTTTTACAAAATTCTATCAAATTCATACATTAATTAAATCTTTAGTAATTCTTCAAAAAAAAAAAACGATCATACCCAAAAGTTAAATATTAAAATATAACGGGATGTTGTTACGCTAATAGTGGGTGAGTACAATAGCCGAGTGAAGTGAAATGTAGACTTTCAATAAATTGATTAACCTTTTTAAGAATTATCTAAACCTACCTAGGTGACGGGGACCAAAACAAACGTCACATTCTATCATTGTATATCTCACATAGAATAAATAGACAATATAAAAGAAGTTACTGTGAGTTATTCATTTTATATATTTTCGATAGTCACACTCTCCTTCCTCACTTTAGTAGGTGACTAGCATTTTGATGCAACCTATAAACAAATCGTTCGAAGTAATGCTTACTTTTTTCTAAACTTACCGGGACCCATAACTTAACCCACATATTTGATTATGTCTGTGTAGAATCGATTACTTAACTTCTAATTCATGTATAGATTTAATGTTATTTTGTATAAAAATAAATCTTTTCCTTTTATTTTTCGCTTACTATTACTTTCCTTAAGTTGATTCTTACAGGTGACACTATTAGGTGGTGCAATAATGTTTTTTTTTTCAAAATTATTGGGTTCTATTCCTGACCAAGAAAAGCATGAAAAGAAAAAAACTTATGATGCAGTTTTAAATTTCTCAAAATTGGACACGAGACTCCTTTAAGTATTTTTCGCGATTTCTTATAGTTCCGGATTCGGCCTATCAAGCACAGTTAAAAAATTCACCCGATATATAATGTAAGGAAAACCTCGGCGGGAACATACTGTTTTACAATCGAAACTTTAAAAAGACTAGCACAAAACACTTCTCTTCAACATTTATTGTGAACACCGTGGAGGAATACCGTATCTGAGTTAGTGTCTGCTTATAAATACAACCAGAAAGTTTCCAAAACCAAAGTAAACTTTTCTTGACCGCAGGCTATTATAACCTTGCTTTGCAGGAGACATGCCAAGCATTCTCTTATCCACGCGATTATTTATATAAATTATATATTTACAATAAATGTTCCGCTTCAGTAGGAAACTTACCTCTGGGTTCCGTAAACAGTGTAAAGTGTCGTTATGCGATAGTAAAACAACTATAGTTTCGCATTAAATCATGCCATGCATATCTGATTTATTTATGGCCTTAATGCTTGTAAAATAAATTTTGTGTATTTTTTAACTGTTTTTCCCTTCATCTAAACCTTCAAACACAGTAACATTTAAAAATAAAATACTTTCGTAAATCAGGCTACTGAGGGTTAAATAGTTATAGAACGTTAATTCTGATTGAAAAACGATATGAGAAACTTAAAAATGATTTTTAAATGCCTATTCAACGATAAACTTGACATGGTTCGTAGATTCTCTTTTTTTTCTATGACATCCAAATTCGGCCATTGTTTTTTTTTTAATTTTTATCCTTCTTCACAGATTACTCTACGGATCTATTGCCTTATTATTTTTCAACGCATCCCATAGAATTCTATATGTAGGTGATCACATAGCAATGGAAAACTATTAAATTCCATTCAGATGTTGATGTCTTAAAATTAAATTTCACACGTTTATCGTAGTAAGTTACCATATCAATAGTATAGTCGTTTGACATAAGTGTGTCGGTCTGAGCGATGCGCATGCGCTGCGCAGAACACTCAATTAGCCACCGGGACAGTCGTTTAGACATTTCTTGCATTTTAATTATTAAATACTTCTTATCTATACGAATATTATAAAACTGGAGAGTTTGTTTGAACGCGCTAATCTCAGGAACTACTGGTTCGAATTGAAAAAATATTTTTGTGTTAGATAGTTTATTTATTGGCTATAGGCTATATTACGTCACGCTACGACACGTAGGAGCGAAGCAGTAACCATAAACGTGAGTGAAACCGCACAGATAGTGCAATTATATATGTTTTATTGATGTGTTAAAATAATTATTTAATTGTTTTTAGCAATTTTTAGTTTAATTCATACCGAAAGTGTAAACTGAAAAAGGTTTAAAATATTTACACTGAACCAGTGTAAATTGTTCGAAGAGTCGTATCAATTAAATACAAATAGATTATAAACGTCATATAACTGCTGAAGATATTCAATAAGATAATAACACAATGCATCTTATACTTCTTGTTTAAAGTCTTGTTCACTCGACTGTACCGCGCGATCGGACTCGCCTCGTGTTCAGACCGACCACTTACGTGGAGCGAGGTATACATAATTCTAATTTAATTGGACGCTGATAAGAAATACTGTGTCAACCCACACGGACTTCATTTTGAGGAAATGGCGTCTAAAGATGTCGAACCTATTCTTACTTAATTTGTTTAATGAAGTTTATATCCATCTTTTCTTTTCTTTTTTTTTAAAAAGGTATAATGAATTAAAAGTAGATTGATATATTTAATATATTATCTAGTAAAAAGTTTTTCAAATATTTCAGATTATTCTATAAACTGCAAAATATGGAACGCACTTGAAGTACGAAACAATTATTATGACACTTTTTTCCGTACTTATTTAGTTTATATTACTTGATTTTTTTTTTTTGAATAATGATAAATAGGTGATGCAGTATCAAAATACATCAATATCTCCAAATTTGACTTTTTGTGGGTTAACACATTATTGCTTATCAGCATCCAATTATTCAATTAGCTTTATAATGAAATCAATCACAAATTGGGATAAACCCATACACGATTTCGAGTATCATAGAGCGGATACTTTGGGGTTAGTAAATGGAATCATGCAAAATAATGAAATGTTTAAATATCCGTATCGGATACCCATTCGAGCCGCCCGTGCAGGGCGCTCGCTCACCTCAGCAGCGGCAGCAGCAGGCGCTCGCTAACGCGCGGCGCCCCGCGCTCGCTGCGCGCGTGCGCGTGCCGCAACAGGCGCATGTCGGCGCGCGGCGCCAGCGACGACATGCACATGTCGATGGCGTCGTCCCACCAGCCGCGCGCGTCGTCTCCTGCGGCAGGTAGGATAACGTTATAACGAACACTAAATAAAAATCATTGTCAAAATTGAATAATAACGATATCACAAATTTAAAGTTTACATTAAAAAATCATTGATAGAAAGAGCATACTGTTCAGTATATGACTACATTAATGGTAAAGCCGCGTGGAGTAACAGTGCGATCACATTCTCGCAGGATAACTGTAGCTAGATGTATCCAACAATATTGGAGAAAACATTTTTAATAGGCTACTGAGTTTCTTAACAGTTCGTCAGACACGTTGGCGCAGTGGTCACTGCAACTGACTGTAGCGCTAATGGTCGCGGGTTCGATCTCCCGCTCACGATAAATGTCTATATTGGCCATACGGATGTTTGTCGTGGTCTGGGTGTTAGTATTGTGAGTGTTTCCGGACCCCGACACAAGGTCACAAGTTCTTAATGAGGGCCGTGAGTGTGATGCATATTTATTTATTATTATTAAACGAATAGGACCAAGAAAGGAATGGAGCGTACAGTCTACCGACTTTCTCGCTAATCGTACGAAATTTACCCATACTAACTATTTTACGAATTTTAAAGAGAGCGTGAAACTGTCGCTGTCGAGCTCGTATAGCTTCCAACTCACTCTCGACCACAGCTGCACCAGCTACTTCACCAGGCAATGACACCTATAACTCACCCTCCAGCAGCGCGGCGACGCAGTCCAGCAGGGCGGGCTGCCCGCGCTGCGCCAGCGCGTCCAGCAGCGCTCGCAGCGCGCAGCAGCCCGCGCCGCGCAGCTCGCGCAGCGGGGGCACGTGCGGCGCCAGCGCGCCGCGGAGACTGGGGGGGGGGGGTACATATGTATGCTGATATGCAGTTATGAGGTGCACACATCGAATTGAAAACATCCTTTTTCGAAATCGGTTGAAAAAGACAAAAAAAAATCTCTAAATGTAAACATACACTTACTCATATTCACTACCAGGTGGTAATAACACCACCAACTTGATCTTCTCCACCAGACTCCCCTCCTTCATGGTGGTGAGCACCCACTGCATGGGGTTCGAGGTTTCTGGGAGCTCAGACCCCATCAAGTCCAATAACAACCAATACTTCTGATCGAAGGTCGTCATGGGCGTGTACGTCGGCCATAGCTAAAAAAAAATCAATAGTTATTTTTTTAACTTTAAAAAAAATCAGCTTCAATGACACACTTATTTTAGTTAGTTTGATTTAAAAACCAAATATCTGAACCGGTTTTGATGAAAATCTTATGGAACCAATGGGAGAGTACACCCTTAAAACAAAAAAATTAACCAATTTGATCAAGCTGTTTTTGGGTTATCTGGAACAAATGGAGAAACTCCGCCAAAAAAACTAGCCATACCCGGCATGCCTTACAATACGACGTAAAATATATAATTTTTTTTGCGCCAAAACCCTCGTGATCGTTCTCAAAACACCCTGCCAGATTTACTTCAAAATTCTGTCAATGGTTTCGTAACGCATATGGGACACACAATAATTTTTATTTATATAGATAGAGTATTAAGGTTCGAATTACACTTGGAGGTTTTAGAACTAATGACCCAATTCAATGATATATAGATATGTTATAAGCTTGGACGACGTTGTCTAGCAACCAGCTAGCGACTGAGAGCTTTAAAGTCATATTCTTTTGACCAAAAAGATATATCATACTACGTGACGCTAAAAATCTGTAATCATTTCAAACATTGATAAGCTCGTCCATTGTCTTTTTTGCCCAAAGATATTCTCATCTATCACACTCAGTCGCTAACGGTTGCTAGGCAACGTCGTCTAAATTAATCCGCATTCTGGGTGCCGATTTAACATATCTATAGTAATATACTTGTAGATTCTTCTCTTAAGACTTATGGGACGAACGATGGTATTAGCAGAGACAAAGAATTGGACATTTTCCACGACAGACTGCTTAAATTAAAAAAAAAATATTGTTTATTATAAGCACTAAAAATTGCTTAATTTATGCTAATTTTAATTTTATTCTATTATTAATCTGTAAATTTGTTATCTGTATTTTTTTATTTGTTGCTCAACTTTAATAGTCATGTTGTAACTCTTAATTGTGTTTGTGTTTTATAGTCTGTATTTTAATGGTGATCTAAGAAATAAATAAATATAATACTTTCAGCTGCGTAACTTAAAATTGCTAATGATTTTTAAGAACTAAACAAACACACACTCAACGGTCCCCATTAGGATCTCATGATCCTATTTTGGAGGTCCGGAAACACAAAACACAAAAATCGACAAAAATCCGTTCTTTACCGTGAGCGGAGGTCGAACCCGAAACCGTTAGCGCTTCTGTTCGTGTCAGTTCACAAATAATTGGACGCTGATAAGCAATTCTGTGTCAAGCCACACGGACTCCATTTTAGAAAATGGCGTTTAAAGATAACATACACATTCTCAATAAATCAGTTTAAAGACGTATATATCCATTTTTCTTTACTATTTTGATAAATAAATTAAATCCAGATTAGTATAATACAAATAATTATCTAATAATAAGTTTTTCAGATATGGATGCTGATAAGCAATAATGTGTCAACCCACAAAAAGTCAAATTCGGAGATATTGATGTATTTTGATACTGCATCACCTATTTAACATTATTAAAAAAAAATTGAAGTCATATAGACTAAATAAGTACGGAAAAAAGTTTCTTCATTACTTGGTTCGAACTTCAAGTGTGTTCCATTAAAATTGTATTTTGCAATTTATACAATAATCTCAAATATTTAAATAAATTTTTATCGGATAATATATTAAATAAATCAATCTGATTTTATTTCTTTACAGCTTTCATTAAAAAATGAAACAAAAGATGGATATATATACTTCTTCAAACATATTTGTTAAGAATAGGTATGACATGTTTAGACGCCATTTTCTCAAAATGAAGTCCGTGTGGCTTGACACAGTATTGCTTTTCAGCGTCCATATATGATATTATTGAATATCTCAACAATGTAACACACTTCAATAGTCTAATCATTGAATTAAGACACTTTCTTCCGTACTTATTTTGTTTAAATGACTTGAATTTTTTCGAATAATTTTAAACATAACGAATTATCAGAATACATCAATATCTCCGAATTTGACGTTTTGCGGGTTGACACATTATAGCTTATCAGCGTCCAATCGTACACATCCCTTACCGCATCCACGATCCCCGCCACTTCCCTCCCTCTGTTCCTCCTCGCAGCGTATCTGACGACATCATTCAACAAAAGGCAACGCTTCTCCAGACCGGACAACAACAATTTATAAGGTTCCTTCACCAAGCGTTTGAAGGTGACCGGCATGAATGTACTTAGGAACAGCACGCCAGATTTATCCTCTTCTGAAAACAATAAAGAAAGATAAACTTACAAAACCTTGTTTTCGACTTCACAAAGTAAATGTTTCCTTTCTGGGGCAAGGTATTCGTTTCTATAATAAAATCCCCCAGAAATGTTTGCAATTTTCGATGAATAGATTTAAATCATATGTTAAAGTCTCTGATAGCTACAGCATTACTCTACACAAGATCTCGCTGACGATAACGCGTGGGCTTCGTCGATGCTGAACTGCTCCAGGAGCAGCAAGCGATTGGTGATCACAGACTGTTGTATTGACGATATTTAAGAGTAACTATCGAGTTCTCGCCGGTTCTTCTCGGTAGAATCTACATTCCGAACCGGTGGTAGCTTCATTATTTATGTAATTTTTTTTCATATATTGACGATTTAAAAGTGCTCGGGAGAGCCTACTTGAATTATTCTTATTATTATATTATTAAGTATTTTTTGATTTGATTTGAATGAATGAATGAATATAAAATAAGAAAAAAAATGAAAATAACGAGTTTCTTGTCAGTTCTTGTCGGTAGAATCTATATATCGTACCGGTGGTAACTGTAAGTGAAAAGTCAAGTAACAGCCTGTGAATGTCCCACTGCTAGGCAAAGGCCTCTTCTCCTAATAAGGAGAAGGTTTAGAACTGAACCCGTCACGCTGCTGCACTGCGGGTATACATGTGGCAGAATTTCTCCCGGCACATGCAGGTTTCCTCACGATGTTTTCCTTCACCGAGCTCGAGATGAATTCAAACAAATTTAGCCCTTGAAAAACAGCGGTGCTAGCCGGGGTTTGAACCCGCGAACATCGGTTGCGATCGACGAGTTCTAACCACTAGACCATCTCGGCTCTAACTGCCTTAATAATTATTATAATTTTGTTAGTATTAACCATTTCAAAAGTGCTCGCCTACTAGCGAGTAAAACCGCGTGCGGCGGCTAGTTGAAAACAAGTTAGCAAAACATTCATATTACCTTTCGAAATAATATCCAAAATTTCATCATCATCGAAATATTTCAGCGAAACACCAACTAGGTCAAATAAATACGCCATTTTCGGTTTCAAAGACATTTCTACGTGTCCCGTGGCGTTCAATTTCATGATCCACCCCAACCATTTCCTTACATAACCCGAGAATTGCATCAAAATCGGTCCATCATACAAATCCAATATAATATTGAGAACTTGTACAAACATTTCATGTTTTGTTTCGAATATATATTTATGTACGCTCTCTGTTATTTCTTTGATTGGATATTCTGTTAATGTGTTCTCCAAGCTTGTTTTTATCAAAATCGGTTCATAGTTTTTCGTCATTTTCAAAGATGAGAGACATCGTGTTAGTTTTCTGTATTTTTCTATAATTTTCTCTGGTGTCAGTTTCTCTATCGCGCGGGATAAGAGTTTATATGTATTCTGGAAAAGAGAAATCATTATTTGGACGCTGATAAGCAATACTATATCAAGCCATACGGACTTAATTTCAAAACAAAACTATCCTTAATAAATTTGTTTAAAGAATTATATGTATCTTTTCTTTTCTATTTTAATAAAAGGTAAGTGCATTAAATAGAATCGAATAGATTGATATAATTAAATCTTTTATCTAACAATATTTTTTTCGAATATATGAGATTAATGTATAAATTTCAAAACATAGGACGCAATTGAAATTAAGAAACTTTCCTTATTTAGTTTAGATGACTTGAATTTATTTTTATTAATGTTAAATCGGCGTTATCAAAATACGTCAATATCTTAGAAGTTGACTTTTTGCGCGTGACACGTTATTGCTTATCAGCAATTAATCAATAAAAACCCGCGTTGGAGTTGTTCTCGGTCGGTCTCAACATAAACTGGGTAATCCGTGTCAGGATCACATGTTTGGTTGTTTTTTTTAAGAAACGCTTTATACTTAATGGCCCCCATAAGGATTTTACGATCATCACCCTGACCATGACAAATAACCATATGGCCTGTATAGATGTTGTCATGAGCTTCAGTCACTGCGCCAGCGTGTGTCTTGTGTTAATACTAATGAAATAGTAAAGTAACAGCCTGTAAATAACCCCCAGCTGAACAAGCCCCCTCTCCTACTTCGAGAAGGTTTAGAGCTTAATCCACGCTGGTCCTTCGAGCCGGACACATGACACATCCTGCCAGGATGTCCCGGGCTCACGCAGGTTTCCTTCACCGAGCACGAGATTATATTTCGACTAGTTTATTTATTTATTTATGTACCAAATAAAATTTGCACAGATAAAAGTATACATGAAAAAGAAAGTGTACACAGGATAACTTATCTCTTACAAGAGGTCTCTGCCAGTAGCTCTAGATGTAATAGAGATTATTTGTTAGATCTATGGTGTAGGTACAATATCAATCACAATAAAGTAATATGTATCAAATTTCAATATATATAAAAAAAAGATACATCAATACATAAACATATACATATGTATATACAAAAATATACATATATACATATATATATATATATATATACACAGAAAGTGTTTACAAAAAAAAATTTAAAGTACATATTAAAAAATCCTTAGTAGCTAAAGCATATTATTCTGTTCAAGATTATATTGATGACTAGCTGTGCCCGCGACTTCGTTCGCGTGGATTACAGAATGCTTGGCATGTCTCCTGCAAAGCAAGGTTATAATAGTCTGCGGTGCTGCTCAAGAAAGGAGCTTCTTACTTTGGATTTGGGAACTTTCTGGTTGTATTTATATGCAGACTCTAATTTAGATACGGTATTCCTCCAGGGTTTTCACTATAAATGTTGAACAAAAGTGTTTTGTGCTAGTCTTTAAAATTTCGACTGTATAACAGTATATTCCCGCCGAGGTTCTCCTTGTATTATATATCGGGTGACTTTTTGAACTGAGCTTGATAGGCCATATGCGGAACTTTAAGGAATCGCGAAAAATACTTAAAGGAGTCTCGTGTCCGATTTTCAGAAATCTAAAACTGCATCATAAGTTTTTTTGATTTCATGATTCTCCTGGCCAGGAATTGAACCCACTAATAAAAAAAATACATTCTGTATTATTGCACCACCTACCTAATAATGTCACTTGTAAGAATCAACTTTTGGAAAGTAATAGTAAGAGACAAATTAAAGGAAAAGATTTATTTTTCAACAAAATAACATTAAATCTATACATGAATTAGAAGTTAAGTAATCGATTCTATATATATCAAATATATGTACATAATCAAATATGTGGGTTAAATCATGGCTCCCGGTAAGTTTAGAAAAAAAAGTCTGCATTACATCGAACGATTTGTTTATTTGCATCAAAATGCTAGTCACCTACTAAAGTAAAGTAAGGAAGAGTGTAAAGAATACAATCAAAAATATATATAAAATGAATAACTCACAGTAACTTCTTTTATATTTGTTTATTTTTAGGCTTCCGTACCTTAAAAGGAAAAACGGAACCCTTATAGGATCACTTTGTTGTCCGTCTGTCTGTCTGTCTGTCGGGCTGTCAACCCTTTTTGCTCAGAAATGCATAGACGTATCATGTTGAAATTAATATCATATACTCAAGTTTACGATGACATGCGGCTGTGAAAAAATTAAAGTTCTAAGTCAACGCAATCGAAAGGTAATGGAAAATATGTCGTATATTTTGACCATTTTAGCGTTTTCGCAAGGGAGTCAAAACCTATAGGGTACTTCCCATTGACCTAGCACGATGAAATTTGGCAAGAAATAAGATCTTATGGTATAAATAAAGGAAAAAATCTGAAAACTGTAAATTTTTGTATGTATGTTTGTCTGTTTGTAAGTTTGTCTTTCAACCTTTTTCTCAGAAACGCGTGAACGTAACCAATTTTTATCAATGTCAAGTACTCAGAGTTGTAATTACTAAGAGCTGTGAAAAAATCAAATTTCTAAGTTAACGCAATCAAAAGATACGGTCAATTATGTCACATATTTTAAGTATTTTAGCGTTTTTAACGTTTTCGCAAGGGAATCAAAACCTATAGGGTACTTCCCATTGAACTAGCATTATGAAATTTGGCCAGGAGCAAGGTCTCCAAAAACTGTAAATTCTCCAAAAACTGTTCGTGTGTCTGTCAGTCTGTACGTCTGTCTTTCAACCTTTTTCTCAGGAACGCGTAAATGTATCAAGTTGTAAATTGATCAAGCGGAAAATATATTAATCTTAGAATTAAATTTTATGTACTTGTAACAAATTAACATAGAAATTAACCATGGTCAAAAAACAATTTTACAAATACAGGAGAAATTTGTATCAAAACGAAAACATGAGGGCGGCAAACCTTTATTAACAACGCAATGCAATCTATATATCGCAGCTAACAAAACGATAGCGCGATTTAGGGTACAGCCAGCGCCATCTCTTGACAATATTATTTCTATGTGAGCTATACAAAGTTGATAGAATGTGACGTTTGTTTTGGTCCCCGTCACCTACACGGAGTAGGCCTACCTAAGTAGGTTTAGATAATTCCTAAAAAGATGAATCAATTTATTGAAAATCTACATTTCACTGGACTCGGCCATTGTACTCACCCGCTATTAGCGTTACAACATCCCGTTATAATTTTAAAATTTCACTTTTAGGTATGATCGTTTTTTTGAAGAATTACAAAAGATTTAATTATTGTATGAATTTGATAGAATTTTGTAAAAAAAATGCCCTTTCTTCTTGTTGCAGTTAACTATATACTAATACCTCTCTGAAGTTGATTCTTATAATATGTGACAGTATCAGATGATGCAATCATACAGAATATTAATTTTTTCCAAAATCATTTTCGTTTCTGGCTAGGAGAACTTATTTTTCAAAAAACTAATGATTTAGTTTTAGTTTTTTTTTTTTTAAATCGGCTCTGTTACTCCTTTAATTATTTTTTCGCTATTGCTTATAGTTTCGGATTTGGTCTATCATATCCAGTAAAAAAATTACCCAGTAAATATATTATTTTACAAATTATTATATTTATAAAATATACATATATTTTCTCTATTTGAATTAGATGTTGTTCACTATTTCATTGGTTTCAATTTTGTTTCTTATTACATTAGCTTTCTTTTTCTTCAGTGAAAGTTTCGTCAAAATAGGTCCAGCTGTTTTAGATATTAGCCGTAACAAACTGAGTGATAGATAGACGGACAAAAATTTTAAAGTTATTAATTTTGTTGTCAGTATCGTGTATACTTTCATATGCATTTATTTAAAATTACAAACGGACACATCAATTATATTTGGACGCTGATAAGCAATACTGTGTCAAGCCACACGGACTTCGATTTGAGGAAATGGCGTCTAAAGATGTCAAACCTATTTTTAATAAATTAGTTTGAAGACGTATATATTCATCTTTTTTTCTATTTTGATAAAATGTATATTGAATCAAAAGCAGATAGATTTTATTTCATATGTTATATAATAATAAGTTTTTAAATATTTGAGATTATTTCATAAATTGCAAAATATGGAACGCACCTGAAATACGAAACATTGAGTAAAGAAACTTTTTTCAATTTGGATAATGTTAAATAGGTGACGTAGTATCAATATACATCAATATCTTAAAATTTGACTTTTTGTGGGTTGACACATTATTGCTTATCAGCATCCATTTATGTGTATAGATGTATAACCTTCCCGTTTTAAATCAGAAATTGTTCACTATTTTATTGAGTTCTACAATATTTTGTTATCGCGATTACGCAATAACAAAATATTAAGAGAATTATCTCTCATTAAAATAAATATATTTTTTAATAAAAGTAGCCTAAGTTAATCCTTATAATATTAGCTAGGTATAGGGTCTGTGCATTAATTAAGTAATGTTTTTAAGAACTTTTTAGACTTTGTGATATTTCGTAATTTTTTTTCTTCCATCCCCTCTCCCTCCTCTGGGCCTCACGTGATTAATGGACATCCTCTGACTACAAGTGAAAGTCCCATCAAATTTGATTCAGCTGTTTCAGAGATTAGTTGTAGGAAACAGACGGACGGAAAAAAATTTAAAAATTGGATTTTTTGATGTAAGTACTGTATATACTTTCATGCATTTAGTGAAAAGTACAAAATAATGTTCGACGTGAACTCTTAAATTGTCATAACTTTTTTATTTATGAACCGATTGACATGAAACAAACCCTAAATGTTAAGTGAAGCTTACCACAATATATTAGTGAAAACCGCATCTAAATCGGATAAGCCGTTTCTGAGATTAGCGTGCACAAACGCACAGATAAACAGACAAACAGATAAGAATTCTAAAAATCTTTGTTTTGGGTGCTATTGCGTTGGTAAAGGCCCCCAGTAAGATTTTTTTTCATATATCTTCCATGTACAGACAGCGACCCGCTAGAATTTTATTATTAGTATAGATGAAGATGCTTGGATTTAGTATAAGCTGAATTCACACAGGGTACTTAATATATTTGTAACTCATAAATGTATGTACCCATCGTAAAACTTTTAAAAAGAGTAACTATCGAGTTTCTTGCCGGTTCTTCTCGATAGAATCTACATTCCGAACCGGTGGTAAATTAATTAATTAATTAGTGTTTAGTTTTCTTTTGTTTCTGTATTGACGATTCAAAAGTGCTTGTAAAAGCTTATATATATTTATATATATATATAATACTAGTATAACATATAAATAGAAACACATACCTCAAAACCCAAATCCACTAGCTTATCCGCGTATTCGGCTATGAACTCAAATATCCCATCGTCTTCATCATAATCGTTGCAGCAAAAAAGTTTACTCAAAACAAAATCATCAAGTTGACTACCAAAATCTAATTGATATATCTGTTTGATTTTCACCAAAATCGATAAATTAATTTCATTACTGACACTAAGACAATAATTCATAATACATCTCCTATCATCCTTTATATCGAAAATATTTTTAATAAATTGCACCATGATTTTGATTAATGGATCGGCCATTTTGTTTTTCACATCATTCAAGATTTTTATTATATTATCTATGGTATTATTCAAAATATCCATGTCGTATAGTTCTATTTTATCT
This sequence comes from Hypolimnas misippus, assembly GCA_037950945.1. Taxonomy (NCBI): domain Eukaryota; kingdom Metazoa; phylum Arthropoda; class Insecta; order Lepidoptera; family Nymphalidae; genus Hypolimnas; species Hypolimnas misippus. The sequence goes on from JBBEEQ010000002.1 coordinate 986,064, forward strand.
ATGAATATCTCAGTGACGGTTTCGATGAGGTTGTTTTGCGATTTTAGCACTTTTATTAAGATTTCCGGTAGATATTTCTTGCATAGTAAGTTATTACCTTTGAGTAATTGTAGTAATTTCTCGATTACATCCAAAATTGCTTGTTTATGAACTGTAAAAATAATTTATTTAAGTAGAGTTTTAGAACACTTTAGAATTAATTTACGAGTCATTTTAAACTTAACGTATCTCGTATGTAATACAAAGCCATAAATTGTGTCGTCAGCTCGTCACCACGACGAATGTAACTTCGTCGAAACCTCAGGCAATATAAAGGTATCACTACCATTAGTTATCGCGATGAGACCCGTTATATTAAATATGAATAGTATAAATTGCGAAAGTTTAAAATGTGTAATATAAAGCCAATTACACTTGGACGCTGATAAGCAATACTGTGTCAAGCCACACGGACTTCATCTTGAGAAAATGGCGTCTAAAGATGTCAAAACTTTTTCCATAATTATTTATTAGACTTATTTTTTTTAATAATATTTAATAGATAACAAATTATCAATATACATCAATACTTTCAATTAATTATTCACAAAAAAATTTTGAAAGCATCTGAACTAAATAAGTACGGAAAAAACGTTTCTTAACTTAACGTTTCGAATATGGAAGTGTTCTTATATAATATAAAAACTTAGTATTAGATGAAGCTTCTTGTTATAATAATCTGCCTTTAGTTCATCATTTCGATACCTCCCACGTAAGTTATTGTAAGCCACAAAATTGCTGTTAGCGTTTTTACTGAATACTACACGAATTTGCATTGCTTAATGCATTCAAAGTGAAAAAATACCAAAAATCTTTTTTTTTTTTCAAGGAAAGTTACAACAAAATACGCCTGAAAAAAGGCGTATTTTGTTGTAACTTTCAAACTAAAACGGATTAAAAGTGCTCTACTTTAAAATTGTAATTTTGGGGTTACAACAACTTACGTGGGAGGTATCGATATATTTTATCAAAATCGGAATAAGAAGATGCATACATACGTCTTCAAACAAATTTATTACGAGCAGGTTTGACATATTTAGACGCCATTTTCTCAAAATGAAGTTTGCGTGGCTTGACACAGTATTGCTTATCAGCGTCCAAATGGCAAGCCGGTTCTGATATAACCGTTAACAATGCTAGAAAGAAGTTTTGGCAAGATACTTCACCTTCGTCCTCATAGAAGATGATGTTTTCCACGGCGTTCTGCTGTATCAACCCTTCTGCGTCCGCTTGGAGCAACACTTCTAACGCTTCTAGAAGAATTATCCTCGACCGAGTTGACTTCTCGCGTATAATATGCTGTAAGAAATTAATATTTATTAACTAGTTTATGCCCTGTAGTCGAAATTAGACCATAAATAATTTTAATTATAAGTTTAAACTTTAACAAAAAAGTATAAATGGACGCTGATAAGCAAAATTTTGAGAAAATGGCGTCTAAAGATGTCAAACCTTTTCTTATTAAATTAATTTCAAGAAGTATATATCCATCTTTTATTTTCCATTTTGGTAAAAGGTAGAATTAAATAAAAGCAGATTGGTGACATAAAAGGATTTATCTAATAATAACTTTTTCAAATATATGAGATTATTGTATAAATTGCAAAATATGGAACGCACTTGAAATTCGAAACATTAAATTAAGGAACTTTTTTGATGCTTTTTCTGTTTAGATCGCTTGAATTTTTTTTTTGTATAATGTTAAATACGTCATGTGTTAGCAGAATACACAAATATCTCCAAATTTGACTATTTGTGGGTTGACACATTATTGCTTATCAGCATCCAAATAATCAACGGCCCCCATTAAGATCTCATGGCCTTGTGTCGGGGGTCACATACAACACGGCTAGCACCGCTGAGTTTCCAAGTGCTAAATTAGTGTTTAAATTAATCTCGAGCTCGGTGAAGGTAAACATCGTGAGGAAACCTGCACGTGCTGGAGAAATTCTGACACATGTATATCCGCTCGCAGTGCAGCAGCGTGGTGGATTAAGCTCTAAACCTTCTCCTTAATGGGAGAGGAGGCCTTTGCCCAGCAGTGGGGCATTTACATGCTGTTACTCTACTAACACACACGCTCAGACATAAACATGCCCAAAACAGATTTGCCACGAGCGGGAATAGAACTCGCGACCGTTAGCGCTTCAGTCAGTTGCAGTGACCACTGCGCCAACGTGTCTGTCAGTATAAAAAAATTTGTACACCTTTTTACAAAAAATTGCGCGGACGCAGGAGTATGAAATTTCGCACACTTGTAATTTACTAGTCACTCGCGTTTATGGTTACTGCTTCGTTCCTAAGTCGTAGCGTGATGTAATATAGCCTATAGCCTTCGTCAATAAACAAACTATCTAACACAAAAAGATTTTTTCAATTCGAACCAGTAGTTGGTGAGATTAGCGCGTTCAAACAAACGAACAAACTCTTCAGCTTAATAATATTGGTATAGATATAGAGAAGCAGAATGTTATATGTTTTTAATTATAAGTTTTTTAATAGAAAAACATTTATGAGTTTGTCATTAAATCCTTTTTAATTGTAACTTTTTTTTTCATTTAGGTTTTTTTTTAATAAGCAACAGTCTTATAGTCTTATTTGATTAGTCATTTTTCCTCACCTCGATCAACTCGCTCGCACAAACCGCATCGCACATTGACACAGCCGACAAAATACAGGAGATATCCACCTTACTGTGTGACAGGCATACTAACACTCTGATCAGGACGCTTTGAAGTATTTCGTCTTTGTTTATTGATACTGAAATAATCAATTATTTATATACGGACGCTGATAAGCAATACTGTGTCAAGCCACACGGACTTCATTTTGAGAAAATGGCGTCTAAACATGTCAAACCTGTTCTTATTAAAAAAATTTACATACATATATTTCCATCTTTCATTTTATGCTTTGATGAAAAGTAAAATGAATTAAAATCAAATTGACATATTTAATGTGTTAAGTAATAAAAAGTTTTTCAAATATTTTGAGATTATTGTATAAATTGCAAAATATGGAACGCACTTGAAATTCGATACATTAAATTAAGAATTTTTTTTCCGTATTCATTTAGTTTATATGACTTGAATTTTTTTAATAATATTAAATAGGTGATGTCATATCAAAATACATCAATATCTCCAATTAGACTTTTTGTGGGTTGACACGTTATTGCTCATCAGCATTCGTATATACTCACAGTTAGCACAGATAACAGCACACAACGTCTTACAAGCGTCAACATCTTCACTTTCTAAGGCTGAATATATTATCTCCTTTAAGTTTATCTGAAAAATAAACAATTAGTTGTATGAAAGTTTATGGAATTATAGTTTATAGTTAGTATACCTAATTTCAATTTAGGGTGTCTGAACGATGCGCATATTTTGACGCTGATATGCGATACTGCGTCAAGCCACACGGACTTCATTTTGAGAAAATGGCTTCTGAAGATGTCAGACATATTTGGATGCTGATAAGCAATAATGCGTCAACCCACAAAAAGTCAAATTCTGCGATATTGATGTATTTTGATACTGCATTACCTATTTAACATTATTAAAAAATATATAAGGTCATATAAACTGAAAAAGTACGGAAAAAGTTTCCTAATTAATTGTTTCGAATTTCAAGTGCGTTCCATATTTTCAAATTTATACAATAATCTTATATATTTGAGAAACTTTTTATTAGATAATATAATAAATATATCAGTCTCATTTTAATTACTTATACCCATTACCAAAAAATAAAAGAAAAGATGGATATACATATACTTCTTCAAACATATTTGTTAAGAATAGGTTTGACATCTTTAAACGCCATTTCCTCAAAATGAAGTCCGTGTGGCTTGACACAGTATTGCTTATCAGCGTCCATTTAATTAATCAGTTTAAAGACGTATATATCCATCTTTTATTTTATTTTTTGATAAAAGGTATTATGAATTTAAATCAAACTGATTAATTTTATGTATTATTTAATAAAAAGTTATTTAAATATTTGAGATTTATTTATTTATAAAGTGTTACCAACAAGACACAATCGTTACATGGATAAAAACAAGACAGCATAACATATTTATAAAAAGTAGCCTTAATTATAGGTAACACTACATTTACCATATCAACGAAATTTAATATGTAAAAAGTGACACTAAAATAAAATAAAATTATAGTGAATCAAATTAAAATTAAATAAGCCTAAATTAAATAATACAAGTCATGAAAGAAAACATAAATTATTGTATAAATTGCAATAGAGAAACTTTTTCCGTAGTTATTTAATGTATATGACTACAATTTTTTTGATAATGTTAAATAGGTGATGCAGTATCAAAATACATCAATATCTCAGAATTTGACTTTTTGTGGGTTGACGCATTATTGCTTATCAGCACCCATATATATTACTACAATACAATATTTTGACAACAAAGAGGCGTGTATTTGACACGCGTTGATTTTCTATCCGGATAACATAATTAAAATGCAATAAAAATACATTATGTATAAATTTTAAAAGAGTTACTATCGAGTTTCTTGCCGGTTCTTCTCGGTGGAGACTACATTCCGAACCGGTGGTAGCTTTATAAATGTGTAAAAAAAATTGACAAGTATTTTTGGACGCTGATAAGCAATACTAGGTCAAGCCACGCGGACTTCATTTTGGGCGTCAAACATGTCAAACTAAATTTATTTCAAAAGTATATCCATCTTTTCTTTTCTATTTCGATAAAAATGTATAATGAATTAAAAGCGGATTGGCTAGTACAGATTTTTCTCTAATAATAAGCTTTTCAAATATTTGAGATTATTGCATAATCCAAAATATGGAACACACTTCAATATTCTAAATTTAGATTAAGAAACTTTTTTTTGTGGGTTGACCCATTATTGCTTATCACAAATGCATAGCGATACCTCCCACGTAAGTTGTTGTAACCCCAAAATTACAATTTTACAGTAGAGCACTTTTAATCCGTTTTAGTTTGAAAGTTACAACAAAATACGCCTTTTTTCAGGCGTATTTTGTTGTAACTTTCCTTGAAAAAAAAAGATTTTTGTTATTTTTTCACTTTGAATGCATTAAGCAATGCAAATTCGTGTAGTATTCAGTAAAAACGCTAACGGCAATTTTGTGGCTTACAATAACTTACGTGGGAGGTATCGATATGTTTGAATCACTTAGATAAGATTAAAATTACCTTTTTTGTATCTATAAGTTACAGAAATAAAATATATATATATATATATATATATATATATATATATATATATATATATATATATATATATATATATATATATATATATATATATATATATATATATATTTAATTACCTTCAACACAGTATTTTGACATGGCAACTCCAACGACAGTTTATTTTTTAATTTGGCAACAACGTTACTATCTAACTCAGTCGGGTTGTCGTCTCTCTCACCGTATTTACCTGAAACAAATATATTAAATTTCATTGTTTCGATGTCAGACCACAAGGAGAATTCAATATCCAATATTCGTAATTGTAGTACTAGCTGGTGCTCGCGACTTCGTCTGCGCAGGATTAGTTTTGACGATAATGGCGTACACATCAAAGATAGATGTACGCTGTTAAGGGTTTTTTTTTTGTAGGATTACTTGGATGCTGATAAGCAATAATGTGTCAACCCACAAAAAGTCAAATTTTAAGATATTGATGTATTTTAATACTACGTCACCTATTTAACATTATCCAAAGAAATTTCAAGTCATCTAAACTAAATAAGTATGGAAAAAAGTTTCTTAACTCAATGTTTCGTATTTCAGGTGCGTTCCATATTTTGCAATTTATAAAATAATCTCAAATATTTAAAAACTTCTTATTATATAACATATTAAATAAATCTATCTGCTTTTGATTCAATATACATTTTATCAAAATAGAAAAAAAAAGATGAATATATACGTCTTCAAACTAATTTATTAAGAATAGGTTCGACATCTTTAGACGCCATTTTCTCAAAACGAAGTCCGTGTGGCTTGACACAGTATTGCTTATCAGCGTCCACTTGAGATAAACATTTTCATTGTACCTTCAATAAACAGGCTATCAAACGCAAAATGAATTTTTCAAATCGTAACAGTAGTTTCAGATACAACCCCCTACAGTAGTTTCAGAACAACACACAAACACACAAACAAACTCCACCTTTTTATTTAGTATAAATAAAAACATCACTTACCCAGGAATATGGTAATATCTCTATATAATATCCTTTCGTCTTTCTGTTGTCTGTCTATCCGTCTCGATCTGTTTTCGACTTTTCGAATTATCTAAACGAATATTATTCACTATTAATATAATGATCCAAAATCAAAATATCAACATTTAAATTGAATTACTGTAATGTTGGGACAATGAAAGACGACTGTTCGGTTCCAGGTTCTGTTTAAGACTGTCTAAGTGCAAATAACGAATGCCGTGGGTGCCATACACTACATTACATACTTCATATATGGATGCTGATATGCAATAATGTGTCAACCCACAAAATGTGAAATTCGGAGATATTGATGTATTTTGATACTACATCACCTATTTAACATTATTCAATAAAAAATAAAGTCATATAAAATAAATAAGTACTGAAAAAAAAATCTTAATTAATTGTTCCGAAATTCCAGGTCGTTCCTTATTTTGTAATTTATGCAATAATCTTATATTTTTAAAAACGTTTTATTAGATAATCTCTTAAATATATCGACCTGCTTTTAATTCATTACAGCTTTAATCAAAAAAGAAAAGAAAATATGGATAAATACTTAGTCAAACAAAGTTATTAAGAATAGGTTTGACATATTCAGACGGCATTTTCTCAAAATGAAGTTCGTGTGGCTTGACACAGTATTGCTTATCAGCGTCCATATAAATTAAATATTTTCATGAAAATACTGTTATCTCCGGGGTTCTAGTAACTAGTTTATTCGTAATTATGAATATATTTCTGAGAGTAAAGACGAGCAATCTATTTTAAAGAGAGGGAGCGTACTGCCGATATATGGACGTTGATAAGCAATACTGTGTCAAGCCACACGGACTTCGTTTTGAGAAAATGGCGTCTAAAGATGTCAAACCTATTCTTAATAAATTAGTTTGAAGACGTATATATTCATCTTTTTTTTCTATTTTGATAAAATGTATATTGAATCAAAAGCAGATAGATTTATTTAATATGTTATATAATAATAAGTTTTTAAATATTTGAGATTATTTTATAAATTGCAAAATATGGAACGCACCTTAAATACGAAACATTGAGTTAAGAAACTTTTTTCCATACTTATTTAGTTTAGATGACTTGAAATTTGTTTGGATAATGTTACATAGGTGACGTAGTATCAAAATACATCAACATCTTAAAATTTGACTTTTTGTGGGTTGACATATTATTGCTTATCAGCATCCATATAATAACTAACTGATCAACGAGCTACCATAGACACAATACAGAATTAATAACTTTAATGATATATTCCTAACAAATAGTACGAGATCATAGAGTATACTCTTTGTAACCAAAAAAGTATTACCCAAATCAGTGAAGCTGTTTCCTTATATATTATATTTAATTTACAAGTCCCTGTTCTATTTAAAAAGCGGTCAAGTGCGAGTTGAACTCACACATGAGAGGTCTAATGTCGTACGAAGTATAACACTATGTACTTTTGTAACTGACTTCCAATAAATGAGGTTCTGAATTCGTGAGGGAAGTTTCTCTTTCGAACTAAAAAATTATTACCCAATCGGTGAAGCCATTTTCGAGTCATCAAGGAAAAAAATCTCCATGCCCGGGTTTTTTTTTTAAATTCTCAATTTAATCTTTTTAACCTTGCGGTGTCACTCGCGTTTATGGTTACTGCTACGCTCCTATCAGTCGTAGCGTGATGTAATATAGCCTATAACATTCCTCAATAAATAAACTATATAACACAAAATTAAAATTTCAATATCAAACAGTAGTTCTTGAGTTTAACGCGTTCACAAACAAACAAACAAACTCTTCAACTTTATAATATTAGTATAGTTGATCGCAGCCATCGCAGAGGCCTAGTGGTTAGATAGAACACGTTGATTTTAACCGATGATTGCAGGTTTAAAACCCGGCTAACACCATTAACTTTATAAGTTCAAAATTAGTGTTTAAATTCATCTCGTGCTCGATGAACGAAAACATCGTGAGGAAACATTCGTGCCGGGAGACATTCTGACCATGTACACATGACCGCTAACCCGCAGTGGAGCAGCGTGGTGGATTAAGCTCTAAACCTTCTCCTTAATAGGAGAGGAGGCCTTAGCCCAGCAGTGGGACATTTACAGGCTGTTACTTTACTTTACTTTTAAAAGCATTACACTCAACGACCCCACTAGGATCCCATGCTCCTGTGTAAAAATATAAAAATACATTAAGTATAATTGATTTTAAAAGAGATACTATTGAGTTTCTCGCCGGTTCTTCTCGGTAGAGACTACATTCCGAACCGGTGGTAGCTTTATAAAAATCCAAAAAAAAATGACATATACCTTGACGATTCGAAAGTGCTTTAAAAAGACCATTTGAATTAAGTATTTTCAGTTTGAGTTTATACCCAAGCGGGATCGAACCCGCGACAACAGACCGCTGCGACAACGCGCATGTAATATTCACGCGTTCCATTATTTATCTCTGGAGATATTCATAAGATCCTAATATATTATATACTAAAACTGGATGCTGATTAGCAATAATGTGTCAACCCACAAAAAGTCGAGTGGAGATATTGATGTATTTTGATACAGCATCAAATCTTTAACAGTATTCAAAAAATTCGATGTCATATAAACTAAGTACCGACAAAAGTTTCTTAATTAATTGTTTCGAATTTCATGTGCGTTCCGTACTTTGCAATTTATACAATAACCTCAAATATTTGAAGAACTTTTATTAAATTATATTTTAAATATTTCGATACCTCCCACGTAAGTTATTGTAAGCCACAAAATTGCCGTTAGCGTTTTTACTGAATACTGCACGAATTTGCATTGCTTAATGCATTCAAAGTGAAAAAATACCAAAAATCTTTTTTTTCAAGGAAAGTTACAACAAAATACGCCTGAAAAAAGGCGTATTTTGTTGTAACTTTCAAACTAAAACGGATTAAAAGTGCTCTACTGTAAAATTGTAATTTTGGGGTTACAACAACTTACGTGGGAGGTATCGATATCAATCTGATTTCAATTCATTATAACTTTTATCAAGAAATAAAAGAAAAGATGGAGATATACGTCATCAAACTAATTTATTAAGAATAGGTTCGACATGTTTAGACGCCATTTTCTTAAAATCCGTGCGGCTTGACACAGTATTGCTTATCAGCGTCCAACTTTCCTTAACAAATACGCATCTAAATAACAAAATTAACATCCAAATCGAATTACTAGTTTTTATGAAAATCGCAGCCATACCAACTTAAATATTTTATATCATAACCTCAGTTTATCGAAGTCGGTAAATAAAAGATAATAAAATATACTCACTCCATTCAATCGAGATCCATTCAATCCCTGTCCCTGTATAACCTTTTCTAATTTCTGTAAACCTTTACTCAAAATTTTCGCTTCGGTGTCGTTTCGCGAGAAGATTATCTGCAAATAAGAACTCAAATTTTGCAATTTTTTTTATATAAAAAAGGGGGCGAAGGCGCAAATAGTACCATCTGATGTTAAGTGGGCCCGGACAACCCTAACATCAGAGATTGCGGGTGGGATTAAAGTCTTTAGTAGCTAAATCATATTATTCTGTACAAGATTATATAGATGATAATAATGGATTTAGTATCGCTGGATTTCATACAGGGTGTTTAATATACACATTTGTAATTTTTAAATGTATATACTTAATAACACAATTTTAAAAGAGTACTATCGAGTGTCTTGCCGGTTCTTCTCGGTAGAGTCTACATTCCAACCCGTTGGTAGCTTTTCCTTAAAGTACATTTTGTTTGTTTTGACGATTCAAAAGTGCTTTTAAAGGCCTACTTGAATAAAGTATTTTTTTATTTTAATTTCACTGGCCTTTGACAGAAATCTGTCTATATACTCCCCTTGAAAACCCATAAATTATAGCGCTCAGAGAAGACCTTAAGACAATTAACAATAATATACTTATAAAGTTGAAATTAAAAGCCTGGGTGGCCTAGTGGTTAGAACACGTCGATTTCAACCGACAACGGGTTCTTACGTTCGAAGTGTTTAATTCATCTATATCGGTGAAGAACATCGTTAGAAACTCTGCCTGAGCCGGAGACATTCTTTCACATGTATCCGGCTCGAAGGACCAGCGTGGTGGATTAAGCTCTAACCTTCTCCAGAACAGGAGAAGAGGCGAAGCAGTTGGACTTAATTTTTTAAAGGACTTTTAATTTCATCAGACAAGGGATATTAAGGTAAGCAAACCCATGGACAAACTTAATTTGACAAATATAAACACTGACTAACTGTAGTCTACTGACTACATCTGGTATACGGGCTCCACTGGGCCAGTACCACACTCTCCTAGAAGACCGGTGTAAATTAGCAATTTGCGGTCAAAAGTACTTTCGACTGATTAATAAATTTAACTGTAACATATTCTTACCTCTATAGCGATGATCATTTCGGTGTGAGAGTGTGGACCGTCATCTGGCGCTTCTATAAGCGCAAGTGCGCACTGTAATTTATCTTCATCGTTCAGACACTGTTCTATTGACAAATTCTGAAAAAAAAATTAATATTTTAACATATTCGCTTAGTATCAGATTTAAGAAACCAATAATATTTGGATGCTGATAAGCAATACTGTGTCAAGCCACACGGACTTCGCTTTGAGAAAATGGCGTTTAAAGATGTCAAACCTATTCTTAATATATTTGCTTGAAGACGTATGTACCCATCTTTTCTTTTATATTTTGATAAAAGGTATAATTAATTAAAAGCAGATTTATGTATTTAATGTGTTATCTAATAAAAAGTTTTTTAAATATATGTGATTATTGTATAAATTGCAAAAAATGGAACGGACTTTAACTTCGAAACATTAAATTTAGTTTTTTTCATACTTATTTAGTTTAGATGATTTGAATTTATTTTTAATAATGTTGAATAGGTGACGTATTATCAAAATACATCAATATTTCCAAATTTGACTTTTTGTGAGTTGAGACATTTTTGCTTATCAGCGTCCACTTATAACCAAAATTTTTTTTTAAATTCCTTTTCATAAATGACGCTTAAACGTCTACGAGCCTACAAGGCCCAACGAAAAAAAAATAAAACTTCTTTTAATTAAAAAAAAAACGTTCAGACACATACAGACAGACACCTTCAGGGTAGGTTTGTATAATAAAACACTACAGAACATTTTGCAGTTTAAAATTAATAAATGTAAAATGTATATAAAAAAATCGTTAATAGCTAAAGCATATTATTCTGTACAAGATTATATAGATGATACTTATGTATGGATTTTTTATTTATAAATGTATGTACTAATAAAAATTTTAAAAGAGTGCCTATCGAGTTTCTTGCCGGTTCTTCTCGGTAGAATTACTCCGAATCGGTGATAGGTTTCCATTAATTTAAATATTTTTCGTTTCGGTACTGACGATGACGACGAAAAGTGCCTGTCAAAGTCTACTTAAAGTATGTTTTGATTGGAAATGTATTAGACAACACACCGCGCAGCCCCGCGGCGCGCCGCACGAGCGCGCGAGCGGCGCGTGCGCACGCGCGTGCCTGCGCAGCGCGCACAGCACGCCGCGGTAGCGGCCGAGCTGCTCGGGCGGCGCCTGCGGATTGAGACTTCCTTTGTATGATATGGACGCTGATAAGCAATACTGTGTCAAGCCACACGGACTTCGCTTTGAGAAAATGGCGTCTAAAGATGTCAAACCTATTCTTAATCAATTTGTTTGAATAAGTTTTATTTTTGATAAAAGGTATAATTAATTAAAAACAGAATGATATATTGGATATATTATCTAATAAAAAGTATTTCAAATATTTCGATACCTCCCACGTAAGTTGTTGTAACCCCAAAATTACAATTTTACAGTAGAGCACTTTTAATCCGTTTTAGTTTGAAAGTTACAACAAAATACGCCTTTTTTCAGGCGTATTTTGTTGTAACTTTCCTTGAAAAATAAAAGATTTTTGTTATTTTCTCACTTTGAATGCATTAAGCAATGCAAATTCGTGTAGTATTCAGTAAAAACGCTAACGGCAATTTTGTGGCTTACAATAACTTACGTGGGAGGTATCGATTTGAGGTTATTGTAGAAATAGCAAAATATGGAACGCACTTGAAATTCGAAACAGTTAAGAAGCTTTTTTCCGTACTTATTTACTTTAGATGACTTAAATTTTTTTTGATAATGATAAGTATTGCAGTATCAAAATACATCAATATCTCCATATATATATATATAAAACACCCTCACCTCATCCCCCATCCCCTCCAGCACCCCCCACACGTACTCCTGCACTTCATCAACAACAGCTGGGGCGTGCTCCAACACTGTTGCTCTTGTATTGTTGAGCAGATCGTCCCACAGTTGCGTGTATCGTTGAGACGGCGAGCGACAAGTTTCGGAGATAAGGTAGATAAGTGATACCTAAAAATATTAAGTTAGTATCAGCCAGGTTTTGTGATATAAAATATTTAAGTTGGTATGGCTGCGATTTTCATAACTAGTAATTCGATTTGGATGTTATTTTTGTTATTTAGATGCGTATTTGTTAAGGAAAGTTGGACGCTGATAAGCAATACTGTGTCAAGCTGCACGGATTTTGAGAAAATGGCGTCTAAACATGTCGAACCTATTCTTAATAAATTAGTTTGAAGACGTATATCTCCATCTTTTCTTTTATTTCTTGATGAAAGTTATAATGAATTGAAATCAGATTGATATATTTAAAGTATAATTTAATAAAAGTTCTTCAAATATTTGAGGTTATTGTATAAATTGCAAAATACGGAACGCACATGAAATTCGAAACAATTAATTAAGAAACTCTTGTCGGTACTTAGTTTATATGACATCGAGTTTTTTGAATACTGTTAAAGATTTGATGCTGTATCAAAATACATCAGTGTCTCCAAATTAGACTTTTTGTGGGTTGACACATTATTGCTTATCAGCATCCAGTTTTAGTTTATAATATATTAGGATCTTATGAATATCTCCAGAGATAAATAATGGAACGCGTGAATATTATATGCACGTTGTCGCAGTGGTCTGTTGTCGCGGGTTCGATCCCGCTTGGGTACAAACTCATACTAAAAATACATAATTCAAATGGTCTTTTAAAAGCACTTTCAAATCGTCTGAATCCACCACGCTGCTCCACTGCACGTTTCATCACGACATTTTGACAGACACGTTGGCGCAGTGGTCAGTGTAACTGACTGAAGCTCTAACGGTCGCGGGTTCGATCGCGGGAAACGTCTGTATTGGCCATACAGATGTCTCGGGGTTTGGGTGTTTGTGAATATTGTTTCCGGACCCCCGACACAAGGCCATGAGATTTTGGGGGCCGTTGAATGTGATGCGTTTATTTTATTTATTTATTTTCCTTCACGGTCGAGCTCGAGATGAATTTTGACACAAATTAGCACCAGATAGTTTGAACCGGCGATCATCAGTTGAGATCGTCGTGTTCTAACCACTAAGCCACCTCGGCTCTTATTATATATATGGTTACTACTTCGCTTCTGTAAGTCATGTAATACAGCCTATAACCTTCCTCAATAAATGGGGTATTCAACGCAAAAAGAATTTATGAAATCGGATCAGCAGTTTCAGAACTAAATACCCCTTACCCCTTACACAAACTTACAAACAAATTTTACCGCTTAATAATATAAGTATAGTTATGCAACGTTTTCATTAAAACGCGAATACTTTATAAAAATAAACGACAAAAACGTTCTTGGTCCTTCGAGCCGGGAAATATCCAGCTTGAAGGACCAAGTCGACAGTCAAGAATGTATGATATAAAGATTATACACTATACTATAATTAAATACTATAAATCTATATTAATATTTTAAAGAGGATAAAATTGTTTGTAAGTATGTATGTCCCCTACATCTCTGAAACTACTTACCCGATTTTAATTATTTTAAGGTTGTAGACTACATTAGATCGTGCTACGACTCAGAAGTTTGCAGTAACCATAAACGTGATTGAGACAGGGAGGGGTATTTAATAATATATAAGAATATATAAATGCTAATAAGCAATAATGTGTTAAACCACAAAAAGTCTAATTCAGAGATGTATTATGATACAGCATTATGCATTTAACATAATTTTAAAAAATTGTAGCCATATAAATGAAATAAGTAACGAAAAAAGTTTCTTAATCGAATGTTTCAAAATTTCAAGTGCTTTCTACATTTTGAAATTTAAACAATAATCTCATATATATGAAAAACTTATTATTAGATAAAACTTTTAATTATACCAATCTCGTTTTTAATGAAACGTACCTAAATATCTAATCAAAATTGAAAAGAGAAGATGGATATAAACTTAGAAGTGTTAAATAATGATGTTATGTGTACTCGTATATGATTGTTTATTATTTATAATTATAAATTTTAGTAATATGTTAATTATGATTGTTAATAATGTTATTTTTGATTGTGTTAAAATATATTATTTTCAAACATTAAGAGTCACTCAATTGATTGTTATTTTTTGTAAAATGTGAAGCAGATGTTAAACGTTAAAGGGAGGGGACGATATTTTATAAGGAGTTCTTAGTTGATCGAGGCGCATTGTTAATACGTTGGAGACGAAATAAACACTAGAGGCCAACAACAGTGTTTTTATTTTGCATATTGGCATACCGAACCTAATAAAAGGGATTTAGTAAGAATAAGTTTCACATCTTTAGACGCTATTTTCTCGAAATTAAGTTAATGTGGCTTAACATAGTATTGCTTATTAGCGACAATATGTAAACATATAAAGATTATATATACTTACGGTTCTAACTTCCTTTTCAGCTAATAAAATTGAATCTATTATGACATCAGAGCGTTTAAGAGCAACGAACTTGTCGTAGAATAACATCGCTGTTTGTAGGAGACGGTCACAGAATAATACATTTGCCTGCACACACCACGATACCTGCAAAACGATATTCTGCCTTACTACAAACGATTTATACAGACGTTAAACGCGTGTTTAAAAAGATCCGTACTACAAATCCGCGTCTAAAGACAGTTTTGAGTTAAACATGCTTTAGATACAGATTAACATACGTGTAAGTGAGTTTAATAGATGTTTAGAACCTATTTCAGCTGTCTAATGTAACGTATAACATTTTATCAATAAGTTTTTTATGAGTTTATTCGCTGTTACGCAATTTAGATAATATTTTAAGCAATGTTTCATTTTTAAACACTGTTTAGCTAGACACGTGTTGAACATAGTTTTAATGCGTATGTAGTATGACAGATTAATTCTAATTCAAGTATCAAGACTTTTACAATTGTAATCAATTTAAAATTCAAAACCCGAGTGTGTTACATTAAATCGTTATACTTCATTATACATCCTATACAGTAATTCTGATAAAAAAGAATTTAGGGAACCTGAAAAATATTAAGACATTTCATTAATTTTAATCTTTAAATGCTTCTTATGTAATTATATGTGTCAAATTAATGTGTTTAGATAAGTACTTAATAACATTTTTAGTGTAATTTATATCAGATGTATATATGGACGCTGATAAGCAATACTGTGTCAACCCACAAAAAGTCAAATTTGGAGATATTGATGCATATTTGATACCGTGTCACTTCATTTTATTCAAAAAAAAAATCAAGTCATATAAACAAAATAAGTACAGAAAAAACTTTCCTAATTTAATGTTTAGAATTTCAAATGCGTTCCGTATTTTGCAATTTATACAATAATCTCAAATATTTGAAAAACTTTTTAGTAGATAACACAATGAATATATCAATCTGCTTTTAATTCATTATACACTTTATCGAAATAGAAAAGACATGATGGATTTATACTAAATAGTGTCCATGTGGCTTGACACAGTATTATCAGCGTCCATATGTATTATACTTTTTGTGGGTTGACACATTATTGCTTGTCCGCATTTAATGATTAAAATTAATGAAATGTCTAAACGACTAATCCCGGTGGCTAATTGAGTGTTCTGCGCTGCGCATGCGCATCGCTCAGACCGACACACTTACGCGGAACGAGGTATACTAAACAGATGACACGTTTTGAAAACTCAGCGACGCTAGCCGGGGTTTGAACCTGCGATCATCGATATACATATAATATACTCACAGCTTCACACGTCTCATAGTTAATATTCTCGCTCCTAATATCGAACTCCACTGCTTGTATGTCTATATGTTCGTTCATATCTCCTATACCTTTGAGTTTGTATATATCAGAGAGTATATACAGGGCTGTGAATTTTTCGTTGTATTGTTGTGACGTGGTTCGGGGTTCGATTTCGGTGGATATTATTTGCTGAAAAAAATAAATAAAAATAAATCACATTTTAGCTCTTAACATCTCCCTAACATTTCCCCGGTTACACCAGGGTCTGTGTTTCTATTCTAGTCCAGATATTGAGGAGTTACTGATTTTTACACAGAGCGACTGGCATCTGACCTTTACAACCCCTAAAGGCAAGCCAGTAACCATTTAGACTAGAATAATCTCCCTACTACGAGTAACGATCATTATCAGGTGATTGTGATAACAACCGGGACCGACAGCTTCAGCACAAGGACATACACCCAGACCTAGGAACAAATATTTATACAAATATAAATATCTGTCCCGAGCGGGGATCGAACCCGCTACCATCGGTGTTAGAGATCATTTCAGCACCACTACATTGCCTGCTTATTATATCTCTGGCATATCTATAAATTGATGCTGATAAGCAATAATGTGTCAACCCACAAAAAGTCAAATTTAAGATATTGATGTATTTTGATACTACGTCACCTATTTAACATTATCCAAACAAATGTCAAGTCATCTAAACTAAATAAGTATGGAAAAATGTTTCTTAAATCAATGTTTCGTATTTCAGGTGCGTTCCATATTTTGCAATTTATAAAATAATTTCAAATATTTAAAAACTTATTATTACATAACATATGAAATTAATCTATCTGCTTTTGATTCAATATACATTTTATCAAAATAAAAAAAAAGATGAATATATACGTCTTCAAACTAATTTATTAAGAATAGGTTTGACATCTTTAGACGCCATTTTCTCAAAACGAAGTCCGTGTGGCTTGACACAGTATTGCTTATCAGCGTCCAAATATAGATATGTCAGAGATATAGTAAGCAGGCAAAGCACGCGGTGTCGCCATCTTAACATCGCGTCGCAGAAGATCGCCAAAGACAACGGCGCTCTGTGAAGATCGGTGAATACAAAATTGTCTTTAGATTGTTCTCGCCAAAAGGACGCTCGAGCGGATCGTTTGCCTCTGACGTTTTATTTATTGATCGAAATAGTAAATCTACAATAATATTATGTATATCCACAACAATATTGATTCTTTTTATAAAAATAGTAACAGGTATTGTATTAATACAAGAGAAAACGATAAACTTATAGAATTCAACCGTAACTAAAATTTGAAAATACCCCTAAAGTTTAAGAACTTAATTAAAGGTTTGACGGATACACGTGAGTCAGTTATCCCGGCACGAGCAGGTTTCCTCACGATGTTTCCTTTCACCGTCACATTTAGGATGAAGCATACATTTGAAACTTGAGCAGTTGAAAATTCAGCTGCTAAACCTAACCTAACCGGGGTTCAAACCCGTGATCATCGATTGAGTGGGACTAGGCCATCTCGGCCTCAATAGAAGAGAATATTTTAACTCGCATAAATTCTTTAAAACAAAACGCAAAACCGTCCACAAAGAACCCGCATGGAGTGAAAACGACCCCCCACCCCTCCAGGGGTGGGTCGGAATTTCAAGCAATGCCCAGCATAAACCGACCTTCAAGTCCTCCTCCTCCGCCACATCAGCCACGGCGCCGTACACGGCGCGCAGCGCGGCGCGCACGTCGCCTGCGCGCGCGCACCACGCGCGGGCGCGGGCGCGCGCGTCGCCGCGCAGGCGCTCGCGGAACAGCGGCGCGTGGCGCTGCAGCACGCGCAGCACCGCTGCGCATCGCACACAAAAATTAGCCCAATAAATGCGCTCTTGGATGCTGATAAGCAATAATGTGTTAAGCCGCGAAAGTCAAATTCGGAGATATTATGATAATGCATTCCCTACTTAACATTGTTTCAAAAAATATTCAAATCATCTGAACTAAGTAAGTACGGGAAAAACATTCTTAATTTAATGTTTCGAATTTCAATTGCGTTCTATATTTTGCAATTTATACAATAATCTCGTATATTTGAAGAGTTATTGTGTGTTTATTATACCAATTTGTTTTTAATTCACTATTCCTTTTATCAAAATAGAGAAGAAAAGATGGTTATATACTTCTTCGAACAAATCAATTAAGAATAGGTTTGACATCTTTAAACGCCATTTCCTCAAAATGAAATTTGTGTGACTTGACCCAGTTTACTTATTAGCGTCCATTTCATAACACACTAATACCAGTTATTTCGATTCGAAAACTAAACTACTGAACCGATTTTGATAAAAATTCTATGCGACCAATCTAAATGTTAGATACATTTAGATTACGGATACGGACAACAAACTCATATAAAATATTAGTTTATAAAAAATAGTTAAATATTCGTAAATAATAATTATACCAGCACGAACGCGCAGAAGCTGGCAATAGTTACTATTGGCGAGAGATAAAAGAAACGAGAGAGCCTCACGCTATCCATCTCTGTCACACGAAAGGCCGCCGTGATTGGCCGGCGTAAGCGCTCGAGCAGGTAGTAATTATCGCGCCATTATGAATGTAAACCGTGCCTAATCGTATGCACGCATTGCAGGAAATAACACGTGTTATACAGCACATTCTTTTATTACGAAAAGTGAGGTAAAGAAATCCCCCACAGTATCAAACAAATTAAATTTAACCGAACCAAGCTGTTTTCGAGTAATTTATTAACATACAAAAGTCCCCCACGAATTGAGAACCTCCTTTTTGGAAGTAGATTAAAAAAATAGCTATTCTGATATACCCCGTTTCACGTAAGAGTGTCGTTCTGAACACGAGGCGAGTCCGAACTCGCGCACGGTACAGTCGAGGGAACAAGACTTAAAACATTTAATGTATACGATAGAGTTATAAACTTTTCGAATATTCTAAGCCGTTACAAGTCATTTATAATTTGTCATATCTTCACTTGACTTATTTAGTAAATAAACACAACCCGGAATGAAAATCACGAATTTCCGAATAATTACACTCGTTCAGTATTAATGTGTTCAACTATATGAGAAATACAGCCGATATAAATTACACTAAGAATGTTATTAGTTAATGATCTAAACACATTAATTTGAGATATATCATTATATAAGAAGCATTTAATAATTAATGAAATGTCTAAACGACTGTCCCGGTGGCTAATTGAGTGTTCTGCGCAGCGCATGCGCATCGCTCAGACCGACACACTTATGTGATACTACCTATAATTAATCTGAAAGTAGGGTATACTTCATAGAACTAATCAAATCCGTCCAGCCATTAAATCAATGAATATACATAAAGTCCCCGACGAATTCAGAACCTCATTTTTAGGGTTCCGTAGTAAAAAACGGAACCCTTATAGTTTCGCCATGTCCGTCTGTCTGTCTGTCTGTCCGCGGCTTTGCTCCGAAACCCTTAATACCAGAAGGCTGTAATTCGGTATGAGTATACATATGAATTACGCCGAGAAAGTCGTACAATAAAATCTTAAAATTTTTTTTTCAGGGTGTCTTCCCTATGTGTTAAGAGAGACCAAAAATTTTTTTTCTCATTTATCCCATGTTGTGGGGTATCGTTAGATAGGTCTTTTAAAAATGTTATAGGTGTGGGAAAACCATTTTTCCGAACGACGAACTGTTTCCGAAATATTAAGCTTTGAAGTGTCAATTTTTCTTAGAGTCAAGTGTCCCCCCCTCTACCCACTAAACTGCTGCGTCTAAAAGTATGAAAAAATTCACGATAGCGGTACATATAATGAATTTAAAAGGAAAATTATCACGGCTATGTGGGTTCTTATGGTTATCGAGTTATAGATGATCTAAGTAAAAATAAATATTTCACTTTTTAAAGCATCACATTATGTAAATATTAATAATTTTAAATTAATATATGAATTTAAATGAATAAATAAATAAATAAATAAATATTTAATAAGTTTAAATTAAAATAAAATATAAAATAAGGTATAAAACAATGTCTCAATAAAACATGTCGCGAGTGATTCTGAATCGCGCTTATGAAGTTTTCAACCAAATCTCCATAGATTTCATAGGCGCTAATCAGGAAGGAAAATTATCGGCGCTAAGTATATTTTACAAGTGTTAGAATAATAAATAATCGACGAACATTTAAAGTTCAAAATCGTTAGTATAATTCACATTCAAACATTTTTACGAAAATAGGTACTCGAAGATTGCTTGACCGATCTTGACAATTCTGACAACTACGGAACCCTACATTGTGCGTGGCCCGACACGCACTCGGCTGATTTATTTAGTATGTTAAAAAGTACATCCAGTCTATTTTTCTTTATATGTCCTATTTCATAACAATACCCGGAAGGATAATCACGAATTTGCGAACATTATTTTTCCTGATAAGTTTTCATTATAATAAATGATTCAGCGCAATCATTCAGCCGACAAATTCTCGTCTCCCTTATGTATGGTTAAATTACGACATTTTTGTCAGCGAAACCTTGTACGACAGTAGACCTTTCGTGTGTCAGTTCAACTCGCACTTGACCACTTTTTAAAAACAGGGACTTATTACGTTTACGACAGCCGGAGGACTTTAAAAAAAACCAAAAACTTCTCTAATATTTAATTAAAATATAAAAATTACAATTAAACTTATTCTAAGGAACAATAGTGATGGATTCTAGTATCATCTATTGAATCAATTTTAACTAATTAATTTTCAATATTTAAAATATTAAAACGCTGACTTGTAAATAAAATCTAAATAAATATAACTCAAAGGTGACTGACTAACTGACTGACTGACTGACTGACTGACTGACTGACTGACTGACTGACTGACTTACATAGTGATCTATCAACGTACAGCCCAAGCCGCTGGATGGATCAGGCTGAAATTACATGCAGGTAAATGTTATGACGTAGGTACCCGCTAAGAAAGGATTTTGATTAATTGTACCCCCAAGAGGATAAAATTATACTTTGTCAATTTTAAACCGATCGGGTTGAGACTTTGCATGCATAAAGCTACTATGACGTAGGCGTGCCCTAAGTGAGGAATTTGATAAATTCCAGTGAATTCTACAAAATATAAAGATAAGTGTCAAATTAGTAGTAAAAATCTTGCCATCTGCGAGCTATTCTGGCGGCGCTGCAAGAACCGGTTCAGTTACACCTCGGTAGTGTACAATGAAAATGTTTATCTTAAATATTCCTACAAAAAAAGGACAGCATACCTTTTATGAGTAAGCCATTATAATCGCATAATCTGCGCAGACGAAGTCGCGAGCACCAGCTAGTTATTAACAAAGGGAAAACGGATTCAACTTACTTTTCTCGCATTTTGGTAAATCGAGATACGTGACGAGCTTATCATAGAAAATGTTTAGCTCCATAGTTGGTAGCTCCATCTCGAAATGTTTAAAGAGTCCCATTACACCTTCTAACACAGACTTGATCACCGTCTCCTGAAAAGTATAAATTAAGGATTATTAGGAGATATGTTTGAAATTCACTACACATGAATGCTGATAAGCAATACTATATCAAGCCACACAATTCGATGCCTCCCACGTAATTTGTTGTAAGCCACAAAATGTGAGTTTTTACTGAATACTACACTCATTTGCATTGCTTAATGAATTCAGAGTGAAAAAATGCCAAAGATCTTTTTTTTTTTAAAGATTTTTTAGACTTTTGCTGTAAACTAAAACGGACTAAAAGTACTCTAACGTTAAATTGTAGTTTTGGGGTTACAACATCTTACGTGGGGGGTATCGAATTTTATTTATTTGTATAGATTAATAATGGCGTGTATGAAAAATTATACAGTTTTTTCGCTCTTACAGCCGCTTATATTGACTTAGGCGATGTTAGAAGTTTACTGACGATATTGCGATTAATTTCTACCAAATATATATAGACGCTGATAAGCAATACTATGTCAAGCCACACGGACTTCATTTTGAGAAAATGACGTCTAAAGATGTCAAACCTATTCTTAATAAGTTTGTTTTAATAAGTATTTATCCATATTTTCTTTTCTTTTTTGATAAAAGCTGTAATTAATTAAAAGCAGGTCGATATATTTAATATATTGTCTAATAAAAAGTTTTTAAAAATATAACATTATTGAATAAATTACAAAATAAGGAACAACTTGGAATTTCGAAACAGTTAAGAAACTTTTTTCCATACTTATTTAGTTTATATGACTTTATTTTTTATTGAATAATGTTAAATAGGTGATGCAGTATCAAAATACATCAATATTGTTAGTTTATATCAAAATATGTATTACATTTAAAAAGAAATAAACTGTCACTTCGTTCATGTCTCTTGAAGACGTAGTTTCATTATAGGTTATGGCCCAGGCAAATAATTATTTTTTTTGCGTTGTAATTTGAAAAATATAAGTAAATGTGTTACATCATGGCTTCGAACTATATTGTGAGCATACCTAAGTCATGACGATTATTCGGTGTGGGCTTTCGCTGCAGAGAATTTTTTAATTCTAGAAGGGATGCTGGCTAGCATAAAACTGTGGTTTGAGCCAGGAATCCAAGAATTAAAAGCTGCTGATAATGCGAAAACAAAAGCAAGTAGGTTTTAACAATAGACCTATCTTTGTATGTATATATAATAATGTTAATACTACAAGAGAATTATGGGACGAAACTTGTAACAACTACTAGTCATGTGGACGTGATGCAAAATGTCAAACAGTCAGCCATGGTAGAACTTGATGAGCAGAATAACATGAGGTCAGATAGTCAAGATTCAGTGGGGGATGGAAATTAGTTGATTGTTTCAGATACGGTTGCAGAAAGTTTGATATCATCTGATGAATCCTATGTACCATGTGAAGATGAAGGATCTGTTGGCTCAAGCAGGAGTACCGGTACAAGTGGTGTTGATGATAGTCGTACTCACAAAAAGTTTAGGTGTCAACAAAAATATTTTATGAAGTTGCTGGGTATTGTAACAGTTTAAGTTGTTTTTGAATTTTGTATTATTTTGATATAGTGGGGGTGTTAGTTTATATCAAAATATGTATTACATTTAAAACCTCAGTTTTTCAAATATTTGAGATTATTTTATAAATTGCAAAATATGTAACGCACTTGAAATTCGAACCAATTAATTAAGAAACTTTTTTCCGTACTTATTTAGTTTATATGACTTCAATTTCTTTTTAACAACGTTAAATAGGTGATGCAGTATCAAAATATACCAACATCGCCGAATTTGACTTTTTGTCGGTTGACACGTTATTGCCTATCAGCACCCATGTATGGGTATTTCAAACTTACCGAATTTTTATTGAAGTCCATATAATTGAGGAACACGCGCCATATGTTGGTCATTTCCGGTTCCACCACATCGGGGTGGTGTTCACATATTGCACCTGGAAACACACACATCTTATATTATTAAACGCTTATCTTTTGTTTTAAACATAGTCGAAATTTGCATTTTCGCGTAACACTTTTTTTAATTATTAATTAAAATAAATAAAAATTTATTGATAAAAGTTGCCTATGTTAATTCTTATAATATCAGCTATCTGTGGGTGAATGTCATGTCAAAATCGGATCAGCAGTTCCCGAGGTCAGCCGGAACGGACGAACGGACGGACGGACATTACAAACATAAATTCAAAATCGATCATACGGTTCCTTTCAGCAAATTTCGCTAGCATCTAACACAATTTCCGATTTCTCCCAACTGACCGATCTGAAATCATCCTGTATTAATTACATTGTCCTTACCAATAAGCACAAGAAGCGGTGCTTTACATGTCGTAGCCATTTCGAGGGCCAATAAATGTTGATTGAAATTTCTAGCACCAACTGGAGAGCGGGAGACAACTTTGGTGAGACATGATAGAGCCTGCTGCCAGGTCTTAGCGTCATATGGCAACAGCAGATGCAAGCAGAGCTGGAAAAATTGTATAAATCCATTACATCATATCGCTGCTTTTCAAGAATATCGATGCAACTAAAATTATGAATTTTAGGGAATGGGCTTTTTAAATTTCTTCATTAATGTGTTGGTGTATAGCTGCGAAATTTAAACGATCCCTTGATGTTATAACTTTATTGATTTGAAGAAAATTCATCATCGCAACTCTTTTCATGATAAAACATCAAAGATTTATGGTCTTTTGACATAACTTAGTTCTAGTTTTTAGAATTTTGAGTTACTACGATATTCTAAATAAAAATACCTTACCGTGACAATTTCTTCATAATATTTGCTAGCGCAGTCATATTTAGCGACAATATCGGAAAGCAATTTCAAAGATTTCAAGATACACCTGCTCCAATCACCACTTTTATGTTTGTCAGTAATCACTTCTATAAGGTTGACAGGTCTCTGAAGTAGAGTCGAGAGGATCCATTCTGAGATAAAAAAAAAATTAACAGTGGGGTTTGAACCCCAATCCATTTCAATATTGCATATATTCTGCCATTTAACTGACCGATCGAGAGTAAGACAAGACATACACAGTTGGTTTTTAGGGTTCCGTACCTTAAAAGGAAAAACGGAACCCTTATAGGATCACTTTGTTGTCCGTTTGTCTGTCTGTTTTATTAATTACTAATTGGCTCATGTGGTTTTACTGACATTTATTATACGGCTGTTCCTATGAGTTTTGGTATGATATAATATAGTCTAGAATCTTCTTCAATAAACAGGCTATCCAATACAAGAGAATTTTTCTAATTGGATCAGTAGTTCCTGACATTACCTACTACATATAAATATTTTTTTTATAATATTAGTATAGCAGTATTAGTGTAGATGACTATTACTCAGAGGCAGATTTGGGTTTAGGAGAAGCATAACTAGCACTTAATTCAGAATTCGTTTTGGAAGTGGGGCTTGATTTAGATGAACTCAAATACATTGAGGGGGTTTAAGCCCCTAGCCCACCCCCTCTTCCAAAATGTACTAGTGTTATGAGTTAATAAGACATTATATTAAAATTTTAACCAGCGGGCTAATGGCGAGCTATCACAATTTAACAGTTGATTTCTGATTTGAAAACAAAACAAATCAAATCAACTGTTAAAATCGATTGTGTTACAATAGCTCTACATAATAGCACTCAAGATAACATAAGATAAAACCTTTCGTAGATTGAGCAAAGGAATGGATGACGCAAGCTTAGTGGTAATAGGCTCCAATCACACTTGATGTGCAAAAAGTTATATAATATATGGACGCTGATAAGCAATACTGTGTCAAGCCACACGGAGTTCATTTTGAAAAAATGGCATCTAATGATGTCAAACCTATTCTTAACAAATATGTTTGAAGAAGCATATATCTGTCTTTTCTTTTCTTTTTTGATAAAAGGTATAATTAATTAAAATTAGACTGATATATTTAATATATTATCTAATATAAAGTTTTTCAAATATGTGAGATAATTGTATAAATTGCAAAAGATGAAATGCGCTTGAAATTTTAAACAATTAAGATACTTTTTCCCGTACTTATTTAGTTTATATAACTTGAAATTTTTTCAAATACTGTTAAATAGGTGACCTTTTGTGTGTTGACACATTATTGCTTATCAGCATGCATATGTAATTTATACTAAACTTATTTGTTAATAAGTGAATAGGTATTTTATTTCAAAATAATTAACATTGTGAAAGGAAAAAAAAATATCGATACCTCCCACGTAAGTTGTTGTAACCCCAAAATTACAATTTTACAGTAGAGCACTTTTAATCCGTTTTAGTTTGAAAGTTACAACAAAATGCACCTTTTTTCAGGCGTATTTTGTTGTAACTTTCCTTTAAAAAAAAAAGATTTTTGAAATTTTTTGACTTTGAATGCATTAAGCAATGCAAATTCGTGTAGTATTCAGTAAAAACGCTAACGGCAATTTTGTGGCTTACAATAACTTACGTGGGAGGTATCGATATATCAAAAGAAGAATTAAACAAAGAAAAATTATACTCTACAAATCTGTCTATGTCATTACAGTACGGCAAAGTGCCCAAAACACTGGCGGATTGCCCCTTTGAAGTTAGAGTTAGTTAGAGTTTTTAATTAAAAGTACTGTATTCATCATGTGGATACAATTTAAGTTGAATAAATACTGTGTATTTCATATGGGAATAGTACACAATATCTCCGTATCAATTTTTCAGTGTGAAACATTTTTTAAACTGAACATTGATATTAAAAATAAATAATATATTTTATTGAATCAATCCTGTATGTGACCTCATTAACAATTCACTATCGAGTTTTTGAAATTATCTATTTATTTTATATCTTATCTTTGTATGAACACACTTGAACATGTCAAAACAAGTTTATACATTGTCATATATATTATGACAATGTATATTCTTATCACAGAAACATTTTTTTTTATTATAGTATGGCGTAACAAATACATTATCAGACAATTTAAAAATAAACACTGACATCGCTACATTAAAAAATATATATATACATTTACCTGTTTCAAATGAAGCTAAATCCTTTTCAAAAATAATTTCAGCATTTTTCAAAACTTTCCCAAACTCATCCTCTTCCTGGTAACAATCTTTTCGATAGCTCTCTATAAACGACTCCCATTCGTCCATTTTAGAAATATATTATGTCTTACAAAATAATATAAATTGGAATCATTATTTTATCGTTAAGTAGTTGCTTTCAAAACTAAAAGGTTTTCTATTATGATTAATCGTTATCGAAAAATGACGTTAAACATAAGTTGCCGGTGACGTTTTGAAATATGTTAATATTTCGCGGGCAATTGGAAATCAAACTTTAAAAGAAAATAAAATACAATAGTGTTTTAAAGTGAAAATTGTGACTGAGTAATGTAAACGATCTTTTCCCAAATTTGTTGTTTTATTACATAAACTATTCAGTTTATTAATTAAAACACAACGAAAACTAAACATTTCATTAGCGTTCCGATTATGCATGAAAATTTCAAAATAATAAAACCTTTAAATTAAAATTATAAATTATAATTTATTTATTTTATTACATTATTAGCTCCATTATATAATAACTATACAAAGGAGTACTATAAGTGATGAAATCAAATTATTTATTTAAAGATTTTTTAATTTTTTTTTGCAACGTACGCAAACATTGTACATTTAATTTTGTAATACATATTGTATCATAGTTATGTCAACGTCAGTGTCAAGTTGCACAACAATAGTTCATCGTCATTGTAAAGAAAAATTGAATAAAAAATTGAACACAATTATAAAAGTGATTAATTTAAATCGTTCAAGCTGGCATCGAGAAGAATATTAGTGATTGGCTTTCAAAGCTTTTCGCCAACTGTTTCTTATCGGGCTAGTTTTAATAGGTTAGGAATATTTATTATACCGTTGTCTGTTTAAATTATCGATTAAAAAAAATAACTTTTTTAAAGATTTTTGTGTGTTGCTTGTGTTCGTAATAATTTAAAGATTTTGCTGAATTGTTTTAGTAATAATTTAAATTTTTGAAGGTAAGCTTTGTTTTCAATATGGTTTAAAAATGTTGAAATTTAAGATAAATTAAACACGTAATTAAAAACGAGTGACTCAATCTGGAAAAATTTATATGAATTTCTCTACTTACTTACCTATAAAAAAATTGTAATTATTTTATAAATATATTTTTTATTATATCATCTGTCTCAAACTTTCTAAAAAATTTATTTTACATTACCTAAAAATAGAATTGAACATTAAGTTTAGATTTTTTTTTTAAAACCTGCAACTAGTTGAAATACATAAGGTCTTAGACAAATTTGTTATATATAATCTATTCTTAAATAAAATGTTACATTTGTCTGTAGAAATGCAACAACCACAAAAGCATTTTTTCACATTTAACAGCCCCCATTAGGAATTCATGACTATGTGTCAAGGGTCTGGAATCATAAAGACCACAACATACATCCGTATGGACTGTTCAGACGTTTGCCATGAGCAGGGATCAAACCTTCATATGAGTGCTCTAGTTAGTTGCAATGACCACTGCGATAATCTGTCTGTTCACTTCAATGCTGTGGCATTTTTTTCTTTGCACTACCCTCAGGCCAAGTGAGGATCCAGGGGAAGCAAAAGGGAGTATTGCTTCTTCCTGGCTTATAATCGTACTTTTTTTAATTCGAAATATTACCTATATTCCTAAATCCTGCAAAAATTTCTTTCCGCTCTCTCCCTAAACATGATTCTGGATCCGTGTCTGCCTCAGGCTAATAGCTAATTTAATAAAAAATATTCACTACAATCTATTCACACTAACAGAAAAGATAAGGAAAGGTTTTGAGAACATTCATGATATGAATGGTATCTTTAATTTATAATCTTTACTCCTCATTTATATTATAAAGTAGATCATGCCTCGACTTTGATTCAAAAAAACAAAAAATAAATAAATTAGTCTGTTATAAATAAATACATTACATACATTTTTTTTTAAATCAATAATACCTGTACAAATAAATAAAATTGAAGTGTCTGTTTATAATTTCAAATTAACAGTTTTTAACTACTTATTTATTTATTTATAAAGGGTTACCAACGAGACACTCAATCGTTACATGGATATAAACAAGACAGCATAACACATTCATAAAAAGGGGCCTTAATTATAGGTACCACTACATTTACCATATCAATGAAATTTATTATGTATAAAGTGACAGAATAAAATAAAATTATAGTGAATTAAATGCATATGAAAGTATATGCGGTACTTACATCGATAACACATTTTTTTTTCATTTTTGTCAGTCTCTCTGTCTGTCTGTCTGTTTGTTGTTTGTTCTGGCTATTCTTTGAAACAGCTGGACCGATTTGAACGGGATTTTCACTAGCATATAGCTAATGTTATAAGGAGTAACTTAGGCTACTTTTCTTTCGAATTTTTTTTAATTGTGATGTTTCATAAACAAAGTCAAGGACACCAGCTTCATAATATAAATTATAGATATCATTTATGTTTAATTTCAGTTATACATACACACAACGACGCCAGCACTCCGGTATGACGGTACCGCAGTGCGCGCCGCGGTCCCCTAGCCGAGGGCAGAGCCCTACCGAGGCTCGGGCAGGCATAGGTAGCGACAGCCCAACGGGTGTTATCAAGAAATACGATGATATAATCAAAAGTCCGGAAGACAAAAGGGAATATAGGTGCGTATAAAATAAATACATACATTCATAAGAAGAAGTAAACCTTAAAATGAGATAATTAACTGGCCTGGCAAATCCAGTTCTGCTATTTAAAAAATTTAAACCATTTCCTGTACACGTTTCACTGCTGGAACCTATTCTCCTATTAATGAGAAGATTTGAGCTTGATCCACCACACTGCTCCATTGCAGGAAGTGGATATACATGTGTCAGAAGTTTTCCCGCCACATACACGAGGCATGAGATAAATTTACACAAAAATGTAGCACTTGAAAACACAGCAGTACTAGTCGGTATTTAAACCCGTGATCATCAGTTAAGGTCTACGTTTTCAAACCACTAGGCCATCTCGGTTCTCTGCCAAATATGACGGCTCAATTATTTGGATATTGTACACAAAAAATTTAAAAAAAAATCATTATCATCTACCTAGCATTTTTCCGGTTACGCCAGGGACTGCTTTCTATTCTAGTCTAGATATTGACGAATTACTGATTTTTACACGATGGTCATCTGACCTCTGCAAGCCAGTAACCATTAAGACTAGAATAATATCCCGATTACGAGTAACGATCATTATCAGGTGATTGTGATAACGACCGGGACTGCTTTACGTGTTCTCCGAGGCACGGTGGGGAGACCCACAAGGTCAAACACCCAAACCTAGGAACAAATATTTATACAAATATAAGTAAATGTCCCGACCGGGGTAGAAGTACATTACAGTACCAGTACACCAGAGCGGTCGTTTAAATACTAAAAAATCGCGATTAAAAAATGATCGGTTGAGGGTAGGAGAATGAAAAATACTTTAGGACTTTTTTTTCTTTCATAACGACCAAATATATACAAAGAAGTCATTAAAATCGGACTTTTATATATCAGAAAATGAGTTATACTACAATTTATTACAATGACTATAAGTGGGTAAATTGTGTCTAAGTTTGTGTTTAAATTCATCTCGTGCTCGGCCATGAAAGTAAACATCGTGAGAAAATTCGCGTCTGTCTCGTAGAAAATCGGACGCACTTATATTCGCCAATAAGCATTAGAGCAATTAGAATATGAACCCTTTGCCCAGAAATGTTACATTTTGCAGTTATTTACTTTAGGTATTGCAGTTCACGACTGATTGAGTGGAACAATTCTTTCTACGTTGCGTTTTGGTTATAGGCTATATGGATGCTGATAAGCAATAATGTGTCAACCCACAAAAAGTCAAAATTGAAGATATTGATGTATTTTGATACTACGTCACCTATTTAACATTATCCAAAAAAATTTCAAGTCATCTAAACTAAATAAGTATTGGAAAAAGTGACTTAACGCAATGTTTCGAAATTCAGGTGCGTTCCATATTTTGCTATTTATAAAATAATCTCAAATATTTAAAAACTTATTATTAGATAACATATTAGATAAATCTATCTGCTTATGATTCAATATACATTTTATCAAAATAGAAAAAAAAAGATGAATATATACGTCTTCAAACAAATTTATTAAGAATAGGTTTGACATCTTTAGACGCCATTTTCTCAAAACGAAGTCCGTGTGGCTTGACACAGTACTGGTTATCAGCGTCCATATAAGATACGAGAGTTTTAGCCCCTTAGCGCCCATGCAACGAATTTGGGTTCTATCTAAACCACGCTCCACTTCCAATGCTTTTAATGCTATACTAATATTATGAAGAGGTAAAATTCGTTTGGAAGTTTGTATATATGGGGGTAATTTCTGAACCAACTGATCCGATTAGAAAAAATATCTTTGCAAACGATAGCGCGAAGGACAACTAGTATATAATAAAAGAATTATCTTATTTCAGGGGACTGAAGCTAGCGAATCGTCTCAAAGTGTTGCTGATCAGTGACCCAACGACAGACAAGTCAGCGGCTGCGCTGGACGTCAATGTAGGTGAGGCAAATCGAAATTATAAGCTCTTTATATTTATTTATTTATCCTCCTAAGACCCCTTGTACAATATTTTGCACATAATAAAGTTTAGCTGTCAGACCCAGGTTAAAAAAAGGTCATAGTAATAAACGCCCACGGTACAATTTTTTGTACATATTATTCAAAGTAGCCGCATTTCTTTTTGACTTGTCGGGAGATTTTTGCGATGCAAAAATGTGTGCAATTTTTTGAACAAAAGATAGGCCGAACAAATCTATGTCATCATATGCTTTAGGTGTAGTCTACACAAGGAAAAATAGTGTTACTTATATAACTTTGCGAATTTTGAAGTTACAAGGTAAAATCCCTCTGGGCCCGACAGCAAATATTTATTATGTGCAAAAATTTGCACAACGGGTCTCAAGCTGTACAAGAATTTTAAAAAGCTGGGCCTTAGGAGGTTAAAAAGTGTTACCAACAAGACACACAATCGTTACATGGATAAAAACAAGACAGCATAACATATTTATAAAAAGGAGCCTTAATCATAGGTAACACTACATTTACCATATCAACGAAATTTAATATGTAAAAAGTGACAATAAAATAAAATAAAATTATAGGGAGTTAAAATAAAATTAAATAAACCTAAATGAAATAGTATAAGTCAAATTTTTATATTAATATAAAAATTTCTTTGTAAGTTTGTATGTAGAGGGTAATCTCTAAAATTACTGGTCGAATTAGAAAAATTCTTTAACCGTTGGATAGCACATGTATTGAGGATGATTATGGGTTATTACATCATGCTACGATTCATACGAGTAGAGCAGTATAAAAACCAGTGAAACTGCGAGAGTCAGTTAGTATTTTATAATTGATCCAGACCATCTACTCATTAATACTATTTCAACGAGCCCCAATATAATACTTCCGCTTCTGCTGCAGTATCAGGTCAAGTTTACGCAACTTAAGCATTCTAATACCATTCACTGTTCTATAATCGTTGATGAGATAGTTTCTTTATATGATATATTTGCGCACAATCGTCGTAAGGTTTATGGGCTGTCAAGTGACTGTATAGTCTGTGACATTCGTGAGAGTGATACTCTGTGACATTACTATTGGGATCCGGTTTCCAGCCCTCTCTCTGCTACGTGACTCCGATGCGCGCGCACTATAAACAACAACAGTTCGTGAAAATCATCGTGTTTACCAACAACAAAACTTTCACAGTATAGTAAATTTCGAGTTGATTAGGCCACTAGAAGTTGCACGGATCCTTTCAAAAACTAGAAAAGAACTTACAAATTTGAAACGTCTAAACAAATCTTCATGAATAATAACTTCCTCTATTACATCAGCTGTTGAACAAAAACACCGCATCAGAATCGGTCCATCCATTAGGGAGCTCGGATGCCACTAGAGAAAAAAAAAATAAACGCATCACACTCAACGGCCCCCATTAAGATCTCATGGCCTTGTGTCGGGGGTCCGGAAACACAACACTAACACAGACACCAAGACAAACATCCGTATGGCCAATACAGATATTTGCCGCGAGCGGGGATCGAGCCCGCGACCGTTACCGCTACAGTCAGTTGCAGTGACCACTGCGCCAACGTGTCTGTCAAAAAACTGTTTTGTTCTAAATTTTTCCAATTATATAATTGCAGGCTACCTCAGCGATCCTGACGAGCTGCCAGGATTGGCGCACTTTTGTGAACACATGCTGTTCCTGGGCACGGAGAAGTATCCAGAAGTGAGTTGCTATATGGATGCTGATGAGCAATAATGAGTCAACCCACAAAAACACAAATTTTATCATTATTCCAAATACGTTCTAGCTTGTAAGATCCCTTTCCCGCCTTTTCTTACGTTTTCCTCGGCCGCTCCAACACGAAGTTGCCGTCGTTCGTCGCTAGCGGCGCCACCAGCACTCGCCATCGAGCTAGCGAAAAAATCACGGCGCCATCGACACGCGCGCGAATAAAATAAAATAAAAAAAACTAGTAAAAATTCCATATTTTCTTCAAAACTGTAATATTATGTTGTAAAATGTGTATGCATTATGCAAAAGGGGCGTGATAAGTGTTACGTGATACGTGTGTGTACTAAAGACAATAACAAATTATCACCGGCCGAGGTAAGAACACCAAACAAATCTTATGCCCTATAATTTACAAGAAAATATATTAATATTATATACAATTATGACTTGTGGTTCGAAAATTAATTAAACGAAAAATACGCCATTCAAGTTCCGCTAAAATATGTTTTAAGTCGTCGTTAATTTAATGTTTTCGAATATTATAATGTAAAATATAGTAATAGAATTTCTTTAAAAAATATATTCAGAGTAAATTTGACATCTTTAGACCCAGTTTCATCAAAATAAAGTCCGTGTGGCTTGACATAGTATTGCATATCAGCGTCCATACGTGAAGTTAATGATTGTTGAAGCATACGCACTACGCGTATTTAGATGACATTAATTATGTATATTGGGAGCTTAGTTTTTTAACTGACTTCCAAAAAAGGAGGAGGTTCGTAACTCGTCATTTACTAAAAAACGTCTTGAACAATTTGGTTATATTTTTGTTTGAAGAGTCTCTTGGTCTCATAGAGTTTTCATCATAATCGACTCAGTAGTTTGGCGTTAAAATCAAAATAACTGGAATAAGTATTTGAACCAAGTAAATGTATTGTAAGACATAAGATGTAGGTAGACCTAAAAAAAGATTATAAAACAAAAATGAACATTTAATACAACCAAAATACGTTCTGGACTAATTTTAATTACAAAAATAATGAAATTAGCAAAAAAAAAAAGCCAGGCAGAGCTTCCGCGCAGTCTGAAGTTAGGCTCGAATGGCTGACGTCTTCGTTTTATAGCGATAGCAAGTTACCGTCATAAAATTGACTTTAACATATGATTTAAATCTATTCATCGAAAATTGCAAACGTTTCTGGGGGATTTTATTATAGAAACGAATACCTTGCCCCAGAAAGGAAACATTTTCTTTGTGAAGTCGAAATAATTTTAATTATTATTTAGCGCTTGAAAACACAGCGATATTAGACAGAGTTAGAACCCGATATCACTGGGTGAGATCAATGTGTTCTAACCTAGAGGTTAGAACACATTGATCTCAACCTAGAGGTTAGAACACATTGATAATTGTAAGGCTGTTTCGGGTCTTACAATTATTTTGTATTATTATTATTGATTGGACGCTGATAAGCAATATTGTGTCAAACCACACGGACTTCATATTGAGAAAATGGCGTCAAACATGTCAAACCTACTCAAACTCAAACTCACAATATACTTTATTCAAATGGGCTTTTGAAGCACTTTCGAATCGTCAAGTTACGTGTCATATTTTAATTTTAGATTTTTATGAAGCTACCACCGGTTCCTACCTATTCTAAACAAATATGTTTGAAGAAGAATATCTCCATCCTTTCTTTTTTTTTGATAAAACGTATAATGAATTAAAATCAGACTGATATATTTAATATATTATCTAATAAAAAGTTTTTTAAATGTTTGAGATTATTGTATAAATAGCAAAATACAATTTTAATGGAACGCACTTGAAGTTCGAACTAAGTAATGAAGAAACTTTTTTCCGTGCTTATTTAGTTTATATGACTTCAATTTTTTTTTTAATAATGTTAAATAGGTGATCATCAATATCTCCGAATTTAACTTTTTGTGGATAGACACAATATTTGCTTATCAGCATCCAATTAGAAATATCCCTATGAACGATGGATTAAAATAAGAAGATTTTATATGATTTAATTGAATCCATTTATTTAATTTTCAGGAAAACGAGTACAATAAGTTCTTATCCGCTCACGGGGGCTCGTCCAACGCTTCCACCTCATCGGACCACACCACCTACTTCTTCGATGTCCTGCCCCAACACCTCGGGGGAGCTTTGGATATGTAAGTGGAAATGATTTCAATTCGTCGATTTTAGCACTTTTATTAAGATTTCCGGTAGATATTTCTTGCATAGTAAGTTATTACCTTTGAGTAATTGTAGTAATTTTTCGATTACATCCAAAATTGCTTGTTTATGAACTGTAAAAATAATTTATTTAAGTAGAGTTTTAGAACACTTTAGAATTAATTTACCAGTCATTTTAAACTTAACGTATCTCGCATGTAATACAAACCCATAAATTGTGTCGTCAGCTCGTCACCACGACGAATGTAACTTCGTCGAAACCTCAACCAATATAAAGGTATTACTACCATTAGTTATCGCGATGAGACCCGTTATATTAAATATGAATTGTATAAATCGGGAAAGTAAAAAATACTAGCGGCTCGCCCCGGCTTCGCACGGGTACATACACATACACACACACACATATACACCCTTTTTTTTAAATATAATATAACCTATGTTACTCAGGGATAATGTAGCTTTCCAAAGGTGAAAGAATTTTTGAAATCGGTCCAATAGTTTCGCAGCCTATTCATTATAAACAAACAAATCTTTCCTCTTTATAATATTAGTATAGATATAATAATTTCAATCGTTGGGTGTGAATTACATATCTAAGTTTTACTCTCGAGAGCGATATAAATCAAGGAAGTTGTGGTTGTCAAAAATAAAGGCACTGACGGTAAATTCCTTCAGGTGTAAAGTAGTGAGAAATAACTTATGTAAATCTTTATGAAAGTCTGTGAGCAGAACTTATAAATGTAATTCTCGCCTTAGAATTAGTGTTTAGTGTTAGTCGGTGCCAGTAAATGCAGTGCAAAAGATTTTACTTGGCGACAACTTCGAATGTTTTTCTTGACACCGACTTCAAAATTTTGTAGAAATATTTTTTGCGTTCTAGTTTATTTGTACCTATCAAATTCGTTTTTATTAAAAAAAAATTAAATAACTCGCTTCCGCCCGCGACTTCGTCCGCGTGGAATAGTTACTTTGCTAACGCTGACTTTAACTTGCGAGTTAGTTTATGTGTATAGGTGAGTAAGTACTGCGCACATTGTGCGCGCAGTGCTCGATCATTATTTTGCTGAGATGTTATTTTAAAATTACAATATTTCCTAAGATACTCGTTTAAATCGAATGATGTAAAGGGAAATTTTGTTTTTAATTAAATACATGTAATTAATAATGTATTTATTTGGATAAGGATTAATATCATATTTATAAAAACACCTTCGCAAATAATGCATTATTTTAGGTCAAATTTGGTTAGCACAAATAAGGTTATAGTGAGCTAACCTTAAAAGATAGACATATGCTGTCGCGGACTTTTTTTTAGAACTTTTAAAGGGGAACAATTCTGTCATACGTGATTTTTGCGAAACTTTAACCTTCAACCCTTTATATCCCCCGATTTTGAAACATTCTTCATTAGTGCTCCGCTCCTTTTGGTCTTAGCGTGATAATATATAGCCTATAGCCTTCCTCGATAAATGGGCTATCCAACACTGAAATAATTTTTCAAATCGGACCTGTAGTTCCTGAGATTAGCGCGTTCAAACAAACAATCAAACAAACAAACAATCAAACAAACAAACTCTTCAGCTTTATAATATTAGTTAAATAATATTATAATTATATTAATATTGTGTGCGTTGTGTCTTCTAAAATGCTGTAATCTTAATGGAGGCCATTAAGTGTCATTTTTCAAAAAGAGGGTTATTATAAGTGTCACGTGTGTTCTGTCTATTGTGTGTCTGTCTGAACCAATTTTAATGCGATTCTATTGTTGAAAGGCGATGAAATCGAGATGGTTCTTGGCTATCATTTATGAAGATCTGTTTATATGTTTGAAGGTTGTTAGCTTTTTTTTTAGTTTTTGAATCTGGAATCAGCAACATAACTCCTCACTAATTTACAGCAGAAGTAGCGTTGGGCTCGTTGAAATGATCTCAATTAATAAATAATTTTTTTCTTATACATATAATAATACAAATATTATTTATTGCACACCAAAACAAAAAAAAAAACAAAAGATACAGAATAAAGAAAGAAATAAAAAATAAAGAATGTACAAAAGGCGGTTTTATCGCTAAAACAGTGATCTCTTCCAGACAACCTTTGGGACAAAAATAATATAATAATTGCCTTTATTCAGACATACACTGAGGTATATGATATTATAGATAAATAATCATGTAATTTTCTGTTCCAAGTTTCGCCCAATTCTTCATATCGCCACTGTTCACGGAGTCCGCGACGGGGAGGGAGCTGAGCGCTGTGAACTCTGAGCACGAGAAGAACGTGTCCTCGGACACCTGGAGGCTGGACCAGCTCAACAAGAGCACCGCTGACCCCAATCACCCTTTCCATAAGTTTGGAACAGGTCTGTACCTTGTCCACCGACGCCGGGCAGATCTACGACGCGATCGCGATGGTTTATAACCTTTAAACGTACGGAGAGACGTTGGTTCTCTGTGTGTTTTTTACTGTCTGTACAATGGTGTGTAAATGATGAACTTTTGACATGGTGCCATCGTCGCCTCAGGACGCGATATCATCCACACCTTGGATGCATGGTCGGTGTTTTTTTCATTCTTTGAAAAGATTTCATTCTTTGAAAGAGCATAGGCCTTTTAATGCCAAAAAATGTACGGACCCGGTGGGAGTGATATGGAAGCAGTAAATTCCATTTTTTTTGTTACTTTTTTTTTATTTTTTTAGGCAATAGAGACACGTTAGAAGCTATACCGAAAGAGAAAGGGATCGACGTGCGAAAGGAACTATTAAAGTTTCATCAAAAATGGTACTCTGCGAATATTATGACACTGATTGTTATGGGGAAAGGTTGGTACACATTTTTTTATATTTTTTCTTTTTTTTTTTGTTGTTATATCTTCAATTCAACTTTTTAACTATACCCGCCCCTTCGCACGTAGTGAAGCTTTGTAAATTACATTGTAAATCTTTGAAATTCTCGGCTTTTCTTTACTGTAATATTCATGTATTATACATAGAAATCTTTCTCTTGAATCTGTTTATTGATGAAAGCCGCATTAAAATCCGCATAGCTTAAAAGATCTAAGCGTACAGACGGCAGGAAGTGGCTTTGTTTTATACTATGTAATTAATGTTTGGTATATTGTACATTTTTCCTAAATCCGTATTTTCATTCTCAAAGCTTCTAGAATGACGAACCGCTATGTAGCGGACGCAATATGTCGTACGTGAAAAATCTAATCAAGTGTCAAACATGCATTTTGTTATTGTACTCAGTTTCAGTGACGTCATTCGCCTCAAATTGGCCGTTAAATGAACACCGTTCTAAAACTAAATTTATTCAGGAAAGCTGGTTAAATGAGATGTACATATGAATGGTATTTCTCCAGAATCCCTGGACGAATTGGAAGATATGGTGATCAAGCTGTTCTCAGCGGTGGAGGACAAGTCCGTCACTGCCCCCACGTGGCCGGAACACCCCTTTCCCCCCCATCTCAGGAGGAAACGTGCTTATTGCTACCCCGTCAAGGATCTACGATCACTGTCCATAGACTTCCCCATACCGGATACTAGGAAACATTACAAGAGTGGGGTGAGTTCGTCCATATTACGTGCTAAATTAACTAAAAGTCATTTAACACAGTATTAAAAATGAAGTCAATGCTTGATAACGCATCTAATATTTCGCTTTTAATAGAACAAGACCATTGCGGTCACCAGAAGCATATCAATATCAGTTCTGTCGAAAAGCCCTTAAATGAGAATCGTTATTAACCAATTTTAAATCCTTTTGAATCCTAAACTAAAACTAATTAATGAATGATTTTTAAAAGAGTACCTATCGAGATTCTTGCCGGTTCTTCTCGGTAGAGACTACATTCCGAGCCAGTGGTAGCTTAAAAAAAATCTATATCCAATGGACCTGTAACTTGACAATTTGTAAGTGCTGTAAAAAGCAAAGAGTATATGATATTTTAATTTGAATTCAACGGTAATTCTGATTGAAAAACAATATAGAAAATCTAAAAATGATTTTTATATACAATGACACTTTTTTTTTTTCGCTTTTTTCTTTCCTTAGAGGGAAAAGGCAAAGGTATTACACCGTACAGCCAAGTCTTTTGTAATTTTTATTCATATTTAATTCAATGACAGTTAATTTGATATAGTTCATCGATTTTAATTTTTTTTTCTTTTTCACGTTATGGCGTCCAAAACGGCCATTTCGATTTTTCCAATTTTTTTTTTTGCGTTCTATGACATTTGCGCCGTCATGACGATATGACGTTTAGATGATGTTACTATACATTTCCACGTGACATTGGCGAAATCTGTCTAATTGGCATAACTAAAAGCCATTAACCATAGAATTGAATTGAACATTTTCAATAGGTTTATTAAATTTTTCTCTTCCAGCCCGGTCACTACCTGTCCCACTTGCTGGGTCACGAGGGTCCTGGAAGCTTGCTGTCGGCACTTAAAGCCCGGGGATGGTGTAACAGGTAAGCTTTCGCCAATGTAATACTTTTTATGAAGAACCTTCATTTAAAAAAATCTCTAGGGAGGGCACTCCTGAGGGATTTTTTTTTTCCTTAATTTATCCTTATCTATATATGGATGCTGATAAGCAATAACGTGTCAACCCACAAAAAGTCAAATTCCAAGATATTGATATATTTTGATACTACATCACCTATTTATCATAATAAAAAAAATTTTAAGCAATTTAAACTAAAGTACTGGAAAAATTCTCTTAATTAATTGTTTCAATTTTCAAGTATGTTCCATATTTTGTAATTTATACAATAATCTTAAATATGTAAAAAACTTTTTATTAGATAATATATTAAATATATCAATCTGCTTTTAATTCATTGTACCTTTTATCAAAAAAGAAAAGAAAAGATGGATATGTACTTCTTCAAACATATTTGTTAAGAATATATTTGACATCATTAGACGTAATTTTCTCAAAATGAAGTCCGTGTGGCTTGACACAGTATTGCTTATCAGCGTAAATCACGGAAATGCAAATGCAAAAGGTGACTGACTGACATAGTGATCTATCAACGCACAGCCCAAACCGCTGGACGGATCGGGCTGAAACTTGGCAGGTAGATGTTATGACGTAGGCATCCGCTAAAAAGGATTTGGATTAATTCTACCCCCAAGGGGATAAAATAGGGGATGAAAGTTTGTCTAAAACTTTATCAATTTTAATTTCCTGCCATTTCTGCGCAGACGAAGTCGTAAGCACCAGCTAGTTACTCATATTCATTCATTTTTTTTATTTTTAAATGTTTTTATATTTTATTTATAAATATATTTAAAAATGTAATAATTAAGGACAAAGAAATAGATATCATATTTATTGTTCATTATTATTAGTACTATTTGTCACTGTGTAAATATGTTTAAACTTTACGACGGGTTTAAACTTTCTACGAGACGGTAGCGGTAGTTTTCTGTCTTTGGTAATGTAAGGTCATGTCTTTTCTTATTTTATAATTTAATAGCTAAGATTTAAATTATGTTCCTTACTTTGTATGTAACTATTCGGCCTGACACCGAAATTTAAATAATAAAGATATTGTCAGTGGCGCCTAACATTTTATATTAAAGTACTGTAAAGTAATTGCATTGGTGTACAACCTGGTGACCCGATGAGTTTAGCTGGCTCTCTTCTTTAATAATATTAAATTGCCATATAACAAAAAGGAAACTTAAATAATGTTAAACTTATTTTAATAATAATAGTTTAATTATTATTAATTGTAATTAGTTAAATATTATTTGTTTATTAATTAAATAATAATAAAAATTCTTATAACCAAAAACTTTTTTTTATTTTTTATTTTTATTATTTTATTATTTTTTTAATATAACAAGTTTTAATACTTTTTTTTCATTGTTAATCTTTTTACTGGAACAATTTATTGTCTGCATTCGTTATGTTCCAAATTAACTTATCCTTTTTATATATAGTTATGAAACATGATTGACCCAAATTAATTTTTTAACCTCTGTATTTTTCCGCAGCCTCGTAGGGGGCACTCGTATCGGCGCGAGGGGTTTCGCCTTCTTCGGGGTCCAGGTGGACCTCACGGAGGCCGGCGTGGACCACATCGATGAGATAGTGGAGCTGGTGTTTCAGGTTTGATTTTCATACTTTAGGGAAGTTAAGATGCGCCTATGTTAAGACTTTGTGACTGTAAATTGTTGGTGTTGATTGTAGCGTGATGTTTTATAACCTATTATCTTAATTAACAAACAGATTACCTAACGTAAATATCGAGTGTTCGACTCTTAAATGAGGTCCACTCGCACAAAGCTCTTCAATAACCAATGACAAATGAGCCGCGACCGCTGCGATCGTATGTCCGTACACAACCATAGTTCTGATTGAAATCGGTTTTGTTTATCTCCGCAAGCATATGTATGACGATGGAGTCGAGACTGTACAGGGTGTCGTGTCCGCAGTACGTGGCCATGCTGAAGGCGCAGGGCGCGCAGCGCTGGGTGTGGGAGGAGCAGCGCGACCTCATGGCGCTGGAGTTCCGCTTCCGCGACGTGCAGGACGCGCGCGCCGCCGTCGTGGCGCACGCGCACCTGCTGCAGGTGCGCGCACGCTAATGTACATGCACATGCATGTACACACACGCTAATGTACATGCACATGCACGTACATACACCCACGCTAATGTACATGCACATGCACGTACACACACGCTAATGTACATGCACATGCACGTACACACACGCTAATGTACATGCACATGCACGTACACACACGCTAATGTACATGCACATACACGTACACACACGCTAATGTACATGCACATGCACGTACACACACGCTAATGTACATGCACATGCACGTACACACACGCTAATGTACATGCACATACACGTACACACACGCAAATGTACATGCACATGCACGTACACACACGCTAATGTAAACGCACATGCACGTACACACACGCTAATGTACACGCACATG
The DNA here is from genome assembly GCA_037950945.1 of Hypolimnas misippus. Lineage (NCBI taxonomy): Eukaryota > Metazoa > Arthropoda > Insecta > Lepidoptera > Nymphalidae > Hypolimnas > Hypolimnas misippus. The sequence continues at coordinate 1,028,607 of JBBEEQ010000002.1, forward strand.
CACGTACACACACGCTAATGTACACGCACATGCACGTACACACACGCTAATGTACACGCACATGCACGTACACACACGCTAATGTACACGCACACGCACGTACACACACGCTAATGTACACGCACATGCACGTACACACACGCTAATGTACACGCACATGCACGCACACACACGCTAATGTACATGCACATGCACGTACACACACGCTAATGTACACGCACATGCACGAACACACACGCTAATGTACACGCACATGCACGTACACACACGCTAATGTACATGCACATGCACGTACATACACCCACGCTAATGTACATGCACATGCACGTACACACACGCTAATGTACATGCACATGCACGTACACACACGCTAATGTACACGCACATGCACGTACACACACGCTAATGTACACGCACATGCACGTACACACACGCTAATGTACACGCACATGCACGCACACACACGCTAATGTACATGCACATGCACGTACACACACGCTAATGTACACGCACATGCACGAACACACACGCTAATGTACACGCACATGCACGTACACACACGCTAATGTACATGCACATGCACGTACACACACGCTAATGTACACGCACATGCACGAACACACACGCTAATGTACACGCACATGCACGCACACACACGCTAATGTACATGCACATGCACGTACACACACGCTAATGTACACGCACATGCACGAACACACACGCTAATGTACACGCACATGCACGTACACACACGCTAATGTACATGCACATGCACGTACACACACGCTAATGTACATGCACATGCACGTACACACACGCTAATGTACATGCACATGTACACGTAAACATATGTACATGCATGCACACAAATGTACACATATACGCCAATGTAAACGCACACGCACACGTACTTGTACCAGCATACGTACAATCACGCTCACATACCATCACACACCGTGTCAATGTACTCAAAGTCTTAGTTGTTCCCCGCAGGAGTTTCCGATGCAGGACATCCTCAGCGCGTACTACCTCATGACGGAGTGGCGCCCCGACCTCGTCGACGAGCTGCTGGCGCTCCTCGCGCCCGACAACGTCCGGGTGGGCGTCGTCGCCAAGTGAGTCCAGCGACGCTATTTTACTACTGTCAACGCATAAGTTTTTAATGAGAGAACACTAGACTAAAAATTACGTTAAATATTGACTAAAATAAATAAAAAAAAAACATCTATTTCTACTTTAATTTGACATCTATAAATTCTGCATCTATATCTATTCTCTATGGCAATTTTATTTAATGATTAAAGGTTACCAACAAGGCAAACAATCGTTACATACAAACAAAAAAATTATAATATATATAAAAAGTGCTTAATTATAGGTAACACTACATTTACCATATCAACGACTTAATTCTACAGTGATAGAACAACATAAAATTAAATTATATCAAATTAGAATTAATATCTGTATTTGTTAGAGAATCAACGCATCAAATCCACGCCTCTTTGTCGTCAAAATAATCTTGTATAGTATATACTTTATATATTTCGTCACGGAATTACTAAAAAAAAAAATTTTTTTTTTTTTTAATCTTTAAAGAGATTTATCACAAAAAAGCAACTGTCACTCTATACCTTCTCTTAAAATAAGCACATTTATCTAACTTTCAAACCGAGCCTGACAAGTGCAGCGCTCTGGCCCCATCCGATAAAGATTGGGCCAAAACACTATTTACTCCACCGATTTCTCTAATTATGTTATTGGACATTAAATAAATAATAGAAAATAAACGCATCACACTCAACGGCCCCCATTAAGGTCCTGTGACCTTGTGTCGGGGGTCCGGAAACACAACACTAACACAAACACCCAGATCACGACAAATATCCGTATGGCCAATACAGACGTTTGCCGTGAGCGGGGATCGAACCCGCGACTGTTAGCGCTACAGTCAGTTGCAGTGACCACTGCGCCAACGTGTCTGTCAATTGATACGACGCATTCCATCAAAATGTGATATATGTCTTCAATTTTGCCACATTCCTCACAGTTTGGCGTGTCACTTTTTCGCATTAAAAATGCAAATTTATTTAATAGAATGTGTCCGGAACGAATCCTTAAGCTATAACAATACCGGATCTCTTTAAGTGGTCATTAATCCAGGGAGAATCCAAGGGTTCAGGCTGTATGGTCTTGTACCAAATACCTTTTGTGGTAGACCTTCCATCAAAATATGTTTTCCAGAATTTTGAACAATGTTTTTTAGCTATATACAAACATTCGCTGTAAAAAGGAGTTGAGCTGTAAAAAGTTTTTGACAGACGCGTTGGCGCAATGGTCACTGCAACTGACTAAAGCGCTAATGGTCGCGGGTTCGATCCCCGCTCACGGCAAACGTGTGTATTGGCCATACAGATGTTTGTCGTGGTCTGGGTGTTTGTGTTAGTGTTGTGTTTCCGGACCCCCGACACAAGGTCATGAGATCTTAATGGGGGCCGTTGAGTGTGATGCGTTAAAAAAAAGGAGTAGTTCTCATCGCTAGACCGTCCGCAGAAGCCTGTTTTGCTAAATTGTCAACAATTTCATTACAACTAAAAAAAATTCAACTAAAAAAAATGGTTCAACTAAAAAAAATGGTTACCGTTGGCGGTAGTTGTAAATAATATTTGCTAAAACCTCAAAAAGACAAATGTCACCTTAGTCCACCCGTGACCGCGAACGCTGCAGTGCTCGAAACGTGGATGATAGAAATAATTAACATACGCGATTTAAATCCGTTTAAAATAGTTTTATTTCAAAAAAAATGGTTATTTGACTAATTATGTTCTTTCAGATGTTTCGAGAACAAGTGCACGCAGACGGAGCCGTGGTACGGCACTAAATATCTCCAAGAAGACATCGATCAGGCTACACTCGAGGTATTTATTTATTAAACACACACAATGCGTCATTCGAAGATTACTATTAGAGAGGCATTTCCGTTTCCTGTTAGTTTTGTATCAGTCGAGCCACATAACATGTATATGATAACCTTCGGATTCGGTAGGTTGTTTTATATGCGTTTTGTTTTCAGGTAAAACGCGGCTTATAAAATTGCATCTTTAATACAATTTAAACCAGTTTACTTTAAATATGTGTAAACAACATGATGATTACTTTATTAATTTATTTACTTTATTGTACAACTATTTAAAATTGAGCAAAAGGCGAGCTTAAGACTATATGGACGCTGATAAGCAATAATGTGTCAAGCCACACGGACTTCATTTTGATAAAATGGCGTTTAAAGATGTCAAACCTATTCTTAACAAATTTGTTTAAAGGCGTATTTATCCATCTTTTCTTTTATATTTTAATATAAAGTATAATGAATTAAAAATAGATTGGTCTAATGAAAAGTTTTATATTTTATATTGCAAAATATGGCACACACTTCAGTATTCGGAAAATTCAATTGAGAATCTTTTTTCCATACTTATTTAGTTTAGATGACTTGAATTTTTTTTGAATAATGTCAAATACATAATGCACTATCAGAATACATCAATATCTCAGAATTCGATTTTTTTTGTGGGTTGACACATTATTGCTTATCAGTATCCATATAGCCTTTTCATATTTAATATAACGTGTCTTATCGCGATAACTAGTGGTAGTAATACCTTTTTATTGCACGACGTTTCGACGAAGTTACATTCGTCGTGGTGACGAGCTGACTGGTGTACCGCGCGCCCTCCGGCGGCGAGTGCGCGAGTTTTCTCACAATATTAATATTATCTTAACCGTTATTATAATACTGAGAGCACACTATACTAATGCAACTTCTTCGAAACACCTTCATATACTTATTGTGTTTGTGTCTGTGTGTGTGGCGTAACTCTTTTATAATATACAACAAAGATATTTTCTACGCTTAACAAAAAATAACTTTCAAATTTCCACGCGGAACGTTCTTTCAATTTTTACATAAATATCATTACATACGTCATTATACATAACTTAAGTACACCAATAAATCAGCAGCGTATGAACTGTATGTAGCGTTTAATTCTACATGGTCCTTCGAGCCGGATCTGAAATAGCAACTTTATTTTTTAATTTTCAGAAATGGAAGGCAGTGAAACCGCACCCGGAATTCCACCTCCCGCTACCCAACGAGTTCATACCGGCGCGGCTGGAGCTGGAGAAGTCTTCCGACCCCACCGCTGATGCAATTGCCCCCGCTATCATCAAGGTATCTATATATTATTTACTAGCTGCGTCCCACGGTTCCAAGCGCGTTAATTTGTAAAAAAAAATTAAAATGTTAACCTTTCCCTGTAGAATCAGATATTAAAAATAGAAATGAGAAGAGTGATATATAAGTCTCTAGAATATGTTTGACATGTTTAGACGCCATTTTCTCGAAATGTATTCCACGTGGCTTGACATAGTACTGCTTATTAGCGTCGAAATGATATTATTTCGTTTTTTTTTAATGTATTATTGGTAATGAAGAACGCCAGACCTGATGAAGAAGCAGGATGACTTAAGTGTAGGATCGCATGTTGTCTTTGGGGCATTTTTTAGTCCAAACACGTGAACCGATTTTTTAAATGACACCTCATGACGTCGCGAAGGTCATAGAGACTCAAACTCAAACTCAAACTCAAAATATACTCAAACTAAAAATATACTTTATTCAAATGGGCTTTAACAGCACTTTCGAATCGTCAAGTTACATGTCATATTTTCATTTTTGATTTTTATAAAGCTACCACCGGTTCGGAATGTAGTCTCTACCGAGAAGAACCGGCAAGAAACTCGATATTAACTCTTTTAAAATCATTCATACATAATGTATTTTTATTACATTTTAATTATGTTATCCGGATAGAAAATCAACGCTTATCAAATCCATCAATCAATCCTCTTTGTCGTCAAAATGAGAGCATGGGATTTGGAAAAATGAAGACATGTGTACATTGTGTAATGTGAAAAATAACAGAAATCGACGATGTCCAGTGGAGTATCGTTAATAGATATGTCGGCGAATTGTTATTATATGTATAATTAGTTTATCATATTTGGATGCTGATAAGCAATAATGTGTCAACCCACAAAAAGTCAAATTCGGAGATATTGATGTATTTTGATACTGCATAACCTATTTAACATTATTTAAAAAAATTCGAGTCATATACACTAAATAAGTACGGAAAAAAGTTTCTTAATTAATTGTTTCGAATTTCGAGTGCATCCCATACTTTGCAATTTATCCAATAATCTCATATATTTAATGACAGACACGTTGGCGCCATGGTCACTGCAAATGACTTAAGCGCTAACGGTCGCTGGTTCGATCCCCGCTCACGGCAAATGTCTGTATTGGCTATACGGATGTTTGTCGTGGTTTGGGTGTTTGTGTTAGTGTTGTGAGTGTTTCCGGTACCCCGACACAAGGTCACAAGATCTTAATGGGGGCCCCCATGGGGGTTGAGTGTGATGTCGTTTATTTATTTATTTAAACACTTTTATTAGGTAATATATTCAATATATCAATCTACTTTTAATTCATCATACCCTTTATCAAAAAAGAAAACAAAAGATGGATATATACGTCTTCAAACAGATTTATTAAGAATATGTTTGTCATCTTTAGACGCCATTTTCTCAAAATGAAGTCTGTGTGGCTTGACTTGAGATATTACACTACACAATTATACATATACGATATACTATTATATTTCATATTTATTTAATTATCAGTATAGTACACATTCTCAACACACGCCAATATTACACCTTATATAATTAATTCATTTTTATTTCAATATATTAAATTAAATATTAATTCACAAGCATACTCGGGCGAAACCCGTAGTATGCAGCGGATCGAGCGAACGAAGCCTTTATTCCACGTGTACCCGAAACCGCGAAATATTCTATTATAATATTTTGTTCTTCGGCCCAAAGTTATATAATAAAATCAATAGAATTCTCAATATTTACTCTTTAACTTTAAGACAATGCAAAATAAAAACAACAGACTGGCTTTTTAACCTAAGTTATGATGAGACTGAAATATTTATTAAATTACAATAGTTACATACATGCACACACACACATGCGCACACACACACACACACACACACACATATGTTTTACGATTATGTTCCTTACATTATTTGATTTTTTTTTCATACTGTTCTCTTAAAATTCATTATAAATTAAGTTTTGTTTATTCTTAATTTTATACCTTTGTTCTAAGATAGTATATCTCTGTTAGCTCTATAAGAAACTGTACGTCACTGTAACATCGACTAGGTGAGCGTTAGTGACTGCAGCACAGTGTATCACTTTTGCGGTCACTATCGTTATTTTTGTTTGTGAACCATATGTACTGTTTCAAATTTAAATAAATAAATAAATAAAAATTCTCACTCGCCAGTCGATGCCTTGCGTTCTATGCGACAATCTTGTTTTCGTTATTATTGCGATCTGTTTCTAGTTTCTTGTGTTTTTAATAGTGTTCCTCCTTCCGAACTGTTTCTCTTCTCGTTGACCTTCTGTGCTTTGTCTTCTGTGTGTTGTGTATAATATACGTCTTGACTTTCGCGTTTGTGAACTTTAATTTCCCAACGAGACACTCGTACTACACACCCACAGATTTAAAGATCATTTTTAGGTTTCTTATATCGTTTTTCAATCAGAATTACCGTTTAGGATCTATAACGATTTAAATTTGGTTACTAATGATTATCACTTATAGACTTATATACAGAAATGATATTTATTGTTGCTGACTCCCGATGCGATCTTGTTACGTCGGGTTTTCGGATTTTTAATCTACCAATTTTTTTTTAGGATACTCCACTTATGAGACTCTGGTACAAAAGAGACAACGAATTTTTACTGCCTAAAGCATTCGTTACCTTGGATTTAGTCAGGTGAGTGTGTGTGGTAACATTAATAGTAAGTTTTATAAAAGTGACAAGACCTTCTCCTTAATGGGAGGAGGCCTTTGCCCAGCAGTGGGATATTTACAGGCTGATATATTATTTTTAAGTGACAAGGACCAGAGTTAAGAATTAAGTGTACTTTCCGGAAGGAAAGCGGCAGTAGAATTGTGAAAATCTGCCATTTTCCAACATAGTACGGGATTCAGTGATAAGTTACTGGTATTTACAAAAAATTAACAATTAATATATATAAATACATTTAATTCATAAATTATTTAATAATCATTTATTATATATTAATAATCATCTTTTTTGATATATTATTTGATAAATTATATTATATATGGATGCTGATAAGCAATAATGTGTCAAGCCACAAAAAATGAAATTCGAAGATATTGATGTATTTTGATATCATTTGACATCAACTATTTAACATTATTCAATTAACAATGAAGACATATAAACTAAATAAGTACGGAAAAAAGTTTCTTAATTAATTATTTCGAATTTAAAGGGCGTTATTTATTTTGTAAATTATACAATAATCTCATACATTTAAAAACCTTTTATTAGATAATATATTAATAATATCAACCTGCTTTTAATTCATTTTATTTTCTATCAAAAATAAAAGAAAATATGGATAAATACTTATTCAATCAAAGTTATTAAGAATAGGTTTGACATCTTTAGATACCATTTTCTCGAAATGAAGTTCGTGTTGCTTGACACAATATTGCTTATCAGCGTCCATATATACACACATATAAGGGGGGCAAACGAGCAAATAGTACCTGATGTTAAGTGGTCACCATCGCCCACATTTGCGTTGCCTTTCACGGAAAAGTGTCTCTACACTCGACGCTTGAAAACCCCCAAATTATAGCGCTCTGGGAAAACCTCGGAAAGTCGATCATTCCTGCACATTGGACACCGAACATGCGTCCAAGGTGTGGATGATATCGCGTCCTGAGGCGAAGAGTGCGAGACGATGGCACCTTTTGTAAACTATTGGTATTTTCAATTGATTAGTCTGCTTGCATCGCTTCGAAAAGTTGTTTTGGTGTGTTTAAAAGTGGAAGTAAATTAAATGGAATTTATGACATATGACGGAATGATTTTTAGAGTACCATACTTACTTTTTTCTATTTTATATATGTATATTTCGTAAATTATGACAAATTTGTGAAGGAAAACATTGTGAGAAAAATTGCGAGTGCCGGAAGAAATTCTGACAATGTATAACCGCAGTGGAGTAGCATGGTGGATTGAGCTCTAACCTTCTCTTTTATAGGAGAGACCTTGCCCAGTGGGACTTTCCTATAATAACATTGGTTAGGTATTTCTGAACGCACCTCTAACGTCCGTCCTACAATCCTTATCCTGAATACCTGGAGGGTAGATGGTAATAAAAAGATACTAACGTCCACCATCTGTGGATGCAGTACCAGGTATTCCCATATCACCCTCGACCTCACTCACCATGTGAACCCCCAGCCCGCTCGCCTACGCGGACCCCGCGGCCTGCAACCTGACGTCGGTGTGGGTGCTGCTGCTGCGCGACTCGCTGCAGCAGTTCGCGTACGCGGCGGAGCTGGCCGGCCTGCGCTGGAGCCTCGGGAACGCGAAGTACGGCCTCAGCGTGAGTACTTTCCCCGCTTCGGTACGCGTTTTGATGGACGTTTCTCACTTAGAACATACTTTCGGAGGAAGATGTAGGTGTTCGGTGTGGAAGATGGTGGAGACACCTGGAAAGGGTTCTAAAGCATCTAAATCCTTCTATTTCAAAGGAGAGGAAAATATTGTGGTTAGAAATATAAGATGAATGAGAATAATTATGGGATATGTGTATCTGTTTTTTCTAAGGTTTTTTCCAATAATGTTACTGTGAAGGGTTACTTACATATATTAATTTAAAGAGGTTGTAAGTTCATTTTAATAGTCGTTAATGTCTACGTTTTCACTTGCATTGAAATGAATTCATCAATCCGTACATATTTTTGTCTAAGACTACAACACTGTTGACAGTCCTCAACAGTCATGTCATCAACTCATATTCATGAGTTTTATCTATTGCAGATTCCAATAAACTTTAAAATAAATTGTAAAACACGTATATACACCATTTTTGTATATCGAAGAAAGTTTTTTTACTTGCCTTTATTTAGTAACAATACCCCAAACATCACGAATTTTGGAATATTTTGTTTTTCATTATAATTCCATTATAAAAATGATTCAGTTTAATCATTCAATCGGTAATTTGTTACCTAACTCTTGTGTGAAGTACGCCATATTTGGATGCTGATAAGCAATAATGTGTCAACCCACAAAAAGTCAAATTCGGAGATATTTATGTATTTTGATACTGCATCATCTATTTAACATTATTAAAAAAAATTTTAGTCATATAAATAAAATAAGTAAGGAAAAAAGTTTCATCATTCATTGGTTCGAATTTCAAGTGCGTTCCATTTTTTGCAATTTATACAATAATCTCAAATATTTAAATAACTTTTTATTAGATAATAAATTAAATATATCACTCTTATTTAAATTCATTATAACTTTTATCAAAAAAATAAAATAAAAGATGGATATATAGTTCTTCAAACATATTTGTTAAGAATAGGTTTGACATATTTAGACGCCATTTTCTCAAAATGAAGTCCATGTGGCTTGACACAGTATTGCTTATCAGCGTCCATTTGTCTGCCAAAATAAGGCAAGTAACGAAAAATAAAGTAAGGTAGATTAGTGTACATTTCAACAAATGGCATGTCATTATATTTGTATTAATTGGACGCTGATAAGCAATACTGTGTCAAGCCACACGAACTTCATTTTGAGAAAATGGCGCTTAAACATGTCAAACCAATTCTTAATCAATTTGTTTTAATAAGTATTTGCCCATATTTTCTTTCCTTTTTTGATAAAAGTAATAATGAATTAAATGCAGGTTGATATATTTAATATATTATCTAATAAAAAGCCTTTAAAATATATGAGATTATTGTATAAATTACCAAATAAGGAATGACCTTGAAATTCGAAACAATTAATTAAGAAACATTTTTCCTACTAATTTAGTTTATATGACTTTATTTTTTATTGAATAATGTTAAATAGGTGATGTAGTCTCTAAATATATAAATATCTCCGAATTTCACTTTTTGTGGGTTGACACATTATTGCTTATCACCATCCAATTGTGGGAGTAACATGGGTTATTTCCTGGAATTGCCATAGCAATGGGAAATACACTGGAAATTCCCATCTACAATGACACTTTATCGATTACAAAACATTAAAATTTTTTGGTATCAGCTTTTTTAATTTTTCGTATTACGTAATTTTTGTCTACGTGTAATTTTTTGGTTAGAATTAAATTTGAAACTTCCAGATAACGATAGACGGTTACGACGACAAGCAGCACGTGTTACTGGAGAAGATCATAGAGCACATCGTCAATTTCAAAGCGGACCCCAAGAGGTTCGAGATCATGAAGGAGAGCCACATCCGAGCGATCAGGAACTTCGAAGCGGAACAGCCTTATCAGGTGAGTTATTAGATTTTAGGAGACGTAAATCTATACTAATATTATAAGGAAGATTTTTTTGTAAGTGTTTGGATAATCTCCGAAACTACTGATACGATTCTAAAAATTTCTTTTTACATTGGATATCCTCATTATTGAGGAATTGTAGGCTGTATTACATCACGCTACGACTCACAGGAGCTAGGAAGGAACCATAAAAACGCGATTAGTATATACTAATATTATAAGAGGTAAAATTTGTTTTGTTTGTTGGGGGTAATTTCCGAAACTACTGATACGATTCTAAAAATTTCTTTTTACATTGGATATCCTCATTATTGAGGAATTGTAGGCTGTATTACATCACGCTACGACTCACAGGAGCTAGGAAGGAACCATAAAAACGCGATTAGTATATACTAATATTATAAGAGGTAAAATTTGTTTTGTTTGTTGGGGGTAATTTCCGAAACTACTGATACGATTCTAAAAATTATTTTCACGTTGGATAGCCTGTTTATTGAGAACGGTTACAGGCTATATTACATCACGGATGAAATCACAGGGGACAACTAGTGCATAATAAAACTTTTTCTAAAGACGAGCAGGTGGGTCACTTTGCTGACAATTACAGAACCAGATATATGGATGCTGATAAGCAATAATGTGTCAACCCAGAAAAAGTCAAATTTGGAGTAATATTCATTTACTATGATACTGTGTTGTTGTGATGATTATTCAAAAAAAATATCAAGTCATATAAACTAAATAAGTACGAAAAAAGTTACTTAATTTAATGTTTCGAATTTCAAGTGCGTTCCATATTTTGCACTTTACAAAATAATCAATTACTCTCAAATAATTGAAAAACTTTTTATTAGATAACGCATTAAATATATCACTCTACTTTTAGTTCATTATATCTTTCATCAAAATAGAAAAGGAAATATGGATATTATACTTCTTCAAATATATTAATTACGAATAACTTTGACATGTTTAGACGCCATTTTCACCAAATCCGTGTGGCTTGACACAGTACTGCTTATCAGCGTCTATATATTGTCAGGTTAAAAAAAATTAAGGATTGAAAGGAAATCAGGTAAATTCTGTATAATAATATCGCTTGTTCCAGCACGCGGTGTATCAACAAGCCCTGTGCCTCTCGGACCTCGTGTGGACGAGGTGCCAGCTGCTGAACGCCGCGGAGAGTTAGTACTGCTGTGGGATAACTGGATGCTGATAAGCGATAATGTGTCAACCCACAAAATTCCGAGATATTAATGAATTCCAATAATGCGTCACGTGCTTAACATTATTCCAAAAATGTTTCGAGTCTTCTAAATTGAATATACGGAAAAAAGTTTCTTAAGTTAATTTTTCGAATATTGAGGTGTGTTCCATATTTTGTAGTTTACAATAATCTCGTATGTTTGAAAAACTTATCAATAGATAAAACTTTTTTTTTATACCAATCAGCTTTTAAGTCATATCTTTTATCGTAATAGAAAAGAACAAATGGAAAGACTTCCTCGAACTAATTTCTTAAGAATATGTTTGACAACTTTAAAAGAGTAACTATAGAGTTTCTTGCCGGTTCTGCTCGGTAGAATCTTTTTCCGAACTGATGGTAGGTTCATTATTGATGTATTTTTTTTTCATGTATTGACGATGAAAAAGTGCTCGTGAGAGCCTACTTGAATAACGTATTTTTTTATTTTTTTTAGACGCCATTTTCTCAAAAAGTCCGTGTGGCTTAACACAGTATTGCTTATCAGCGTGCAACTATTTCTCATTAATATCTTTTTTTTTATTGACCGGCAAACTTCCAGGCGGATGTTAAATGGACCATGGACCTTCAGCACCAGTGGAATCAAAAATGTGTTACCAGATTAAAAAGGAGTAATGGATGATAGGAAGAAAATAAAAGTGATACTAAATAAGGGGGAGAGGCTTCCGAATCTCTACTAATATTATAGTATTATACTAATATTTAGCTGAAGAGTTTGTTTGTTTGCTTGATTGTTTGCTTAAACGCGCTAATCTCAGGAACTACTGGTTCGATTTGAAAAAATCTTTCAGTGTTAGATAGCCCATTTATCGAGGAAGGCTATAGGCTATATATATCTTTTTGGTCTTATATATATATATATATATATATATATATATATTATTATATATTATTAGTAATAATATATATATATATATATATATATATATATATATATTATATATTATATATATTATCACGCTAAGACCAAAAGGAGCGGAGCACCGATGAAGAATGTTTCAAAATCGGGGGGATATTTTCCTATTAAGAGAGCTTACGCTCCTTACCACGACAAACATCCGTATGGCCAACACAGACGTTCGCCGTGAGCGGGGATCGACCCCGCGACCGTTAGCGCTTGAGTCAGTTGCAGTGACCACTGCGCCAACGTGTCTGTCAAGTAAACAAGACTAGCCAATATAGTGTCCTAACAATCGCGCGCATATTCCCAGCCATAACCGCGGAGCAGCTGGACGAGTTCGCGCAGCAGCTGGTGCGCAAGCTGCACGTGGAGGCGCTGATGTTCGGCAACCTCACCCGCGAGAGGGCGCTCGCCGTCGCCGACCGCGTCGAGCGCAAGTGAGACAGACATACGCTCCTAGGTGTTGCTACCCGACTGCGCCGCGCAAAGAGTGATTATCAGCCCATGTATGTATGTGGCATTATTTAAACCAAGCGCGTGGACCGGTTTTGATTGACGCGTCGATTGATCCGTCATGACGACGCGGATGTCAAAGAAAACATAAAAATTAAAACAGAATGGTCGTTTTGGACACTATAATGTAAATAGAAAGAAAAATATAAAACTCGACGAACTATGTCTCGTAATATTGTCGGTATCGTTGATAGGTATTTAAAAATCATTTTTAGGTTTCTCACATCGTTTTGAAATCAGAATTAAAGTTGGTGAGTAACGATTCTCGCTTATAGGCTTTTAGACAGAACTGATATTGATACGGTACTAATATTGATACGAGCGGAGATCGAACCCGCGACTGTCAGCGCAGTCAGTTGCAGTGACCACTGCGCCAACGTGTCTGTCAAATAATCAATATTCAATATAACATTATATTAGCAATACAGATGTGTGTGTGCTTCGGCACAGGATTGTGAGTCATACTACAAAAGACGCATTAAAACCATGTTGAACGCGTCTAGCTAAACAGTGTTTAAAAATTAAACATTGCTTAAAATATTATCTAAATTGCGTAATAGCGAATAAACTCATAAAAAAACTTATTGATAAAATGTTACACGTTATATTTGACAGCTGAAATAGGTTCTAAACATCTATTAAACTCACTTAAACGAATATTAATCTATGTCTAAAGCATGTTTAACTCAAAACTGTGCTTAGAGGCGCGTTTAACGTCTGTTTAAATCTTTTGTAGTAAGGCAGTAAATGTTTAAAGTCTCGTTCACTCGACTGTACCGCGCGATTGGACTCGCCTCGTGTTCAGACCGACACGCTTACATAAAACAAGGTATACTAGATAACTCAAAACTGTGCTTAGACGCGGATTTGTAGTACGGATTTTATTAAACACGCGTCTAACGTCTGTTTAAATCTTTTGTAGTAAGGCAGTATATGTTTTTTATAGATTACCAAAAGACGCTACACCGCTCCTGGCTCAGCAGCTACTGCTCTACAGGGAAGTTGAAATTGAGAAAGGTAAACATCTCAATTGATTTAAACGAAGCGTTTTTACACTTTGTGACAAATAGTAATACATATTTGGACGCTGATAAGCAATACCGTGTCGAGCCACACGGACAACGTTTTGTGAAAATGGCGTCTAAATATGTCAAACCTGTTCTTAATATATTTGTTTGAAGACGTATATATTCATCTTTTCTTTTCTATTTTGATAAAATGTATATTGAATCAAAAGCAGATAGATTTATTTAATATGTTATCTAATGATAAGTTTTTAATATTTTGGATTATTTTATAAATTGCAAAATATGGAACGCACCTGAAATTTGAAACATTGAGTTTTGAAACTTTTTTCCATACTTATTTAGTTTAAATGACTTGAAATTTTTTTGAATAATGTTAAATAGGTGACGTAGTATCAACACACATCAATATCTTCAAATTTGAATTTTTGTGGGTTGACACATTATTGCTTATCAGCCATCCATATAGGTTAGAAACTAAACATCGTCGCTATATCGCAGCGTTTCAAGAATATCGATGCAACTAAAAATGATGAATTTTAGGGAATGGGGTTTTTAAATTTCTTTATTAACGTGTTGGTGCATAGCTGCGAAGTTTAAACCATCCCTTGATGTTATAACTCTATTGATTTAAAGAAAATTCATCATCGCAACTCTTTTCGTGATAAAACATCAAAGATTTATGGTCTTTTGACATACTTAGTTCTATTTGTTAGAATTTTGAGTTACTACGATATTCTTGCAAACCAGCGATATATGTGACGCCCTAACTAACAATTTTGGTAAAAATGTGGTTTTTCAGTGATAACGGTATTCAAATAATATAGTTTCATAATATTAATATTTCGTACAACATCTTATTTAAAAAAAAAAAAAAATTCTACAATATTGTTGGACACTATTGTTGGATATTATCGTTACTTTCATATTATAAACACATATTTAAATATAAAAGGAAAAAGGAATCCGTATGTAAAGACTAGGTTACAAAAGCTGACTGTACTCGAACGAGTACGACAGCGCTAAACGAGTTAATGTATGTGCTGAATAAACATATTATTCAGATAGAACCTAGATGTAGCGATGACTACAGCTCGTATACAGGCTCCACCGGGGCAGTACCTCACTCTCACAGAAGATCGGCGTGAAGCTCATGTAGCTGCGTTTCGTACGGTGAGTGAGAGAGCCAAGCCTCCCCCTCCCCCCTGCTTCCGTTAGCTGCTGATGCATTTGTTGCAAATGTTCATGGGGAGTGGTAAATACTTAATGTGTCCCAACTGCTCGTTTGTCAGTTATTATCTATAATAAAAAAATGTCGTCTGTCTGCGCAGGCGCATGGTACTTGCGCGAAATCGCGAACAGCGTGCACAAGTCGTCGTGCACGTCGCTGTACTACGCGTGCGGCGTGCGCGAGACGCGCGCCAACGTCACGCTGGAGCTGCTCGCGCACGCGCTCAGCGAGCCCTGCTTCCACGTGCTGCGCACGCAGGTCTGGCTCCAGCGTTACCTGCATTGACAATCGACCATTGATTGGTTTCAGTTGGCTGGATTTAGACCCTTGCCTATCCCGAGTGAAGATTATGTAAAAAAAGGATTGAAAATAAAAATGTCTCTAGCATTAGCATCCAGCTGTAGCCCACTACACTGACAGCTCACAGTGAATGAAATTAGGAAAAAAATACTCAATAAAACTAGGCTTTATGAATTTAGACACTTGCCTATGCCGAATAGAGATGTTAAAAAAATGGAAATAAAAGGCAAAAGCATATATGAGATATGGATGTCGAAATTTTGTATAAAAAAACTGGGGCAGTACCTTACACTCGCCAAATATTGAAGTAACCAATATAGCCAAATTTTAAGAATTTGGGCATAATACTCTTCTCCTATTGGCTATATTAGTATTCAATAAGTGTGTGTGTATGTGTGTATATCGTGTTGTATATTTCAGGAACAATTAGGTTACATCGTGTTCAGTGGAGTGAGGAGATCGAATGGGGTCCAGGGTTTGAGGATCATCGTGCAGAGCGACAGGCACCCGGAGTACTTGGAGGAGAGGATAGAGAAGTTCATTGAGGGAGTGCAGGTTCGATTCTGTTACATCAAATAAGGACCATCTTTTTAGATTTTTCAATTTTCTATAAATAACTATGTATTTCAAACTTTTTTATATTATGTTATGTCTGTTCGTCACTAGGAGTATTTAGAGAATATGACAGAAGAAGAATTCTTAAAGCACCGTGCAGCACTCGCCGCTCAGCGGCTGGAGAGACCGAAGCGTCTCGCTATCAAGGCCTCGCAGCTCTGGAGCGAGATCACTGCTCAGGTAATATTTTAGAGATCACAGTTCGGGTAATATTCTAGAGATCACTGCTCAGGTAGTATTCTAGAGATCACTGCTCAGGTAATATTCTGGAGATCACTGTTCGGGTAATATTCTAGAGATCACTGCTCAGGTAGTATTCTAAAGATCACTGTTCGGGTTATGTTCTAGAAATCACTGCTCAGGTAATATTCTAGAGATCACTGCTCAGGCAATATTCTAGCGATCACTGTTCGGGTAATATTCTAGAGATCACTGCTCAGGTAATATTCTAGAGATTACTGCTCAGGTAATATTCTAGAGATTACTGCTCAGGTAATATTCTAGAGATCACTGCTCAGGTAATATTCTAGAGATCACTGCTCAGGCAATATTCTAGCGATCACTGTTCGGGTAATATTCTAGAGATCACTGCTCAGGTAATATTCTAGAAATTACTGCTCAGGTAATATTGTAGAGATTACTGCTCAGGTAATATTCTAAAGATAACTGCTCAGGTAATATTGTAGAGATCACTGCTCAGGTAATATTCTACCGATCACTGTTCGGGTAATATTCTAGAGATCACTGCTAAGCTAATATTCTATATCTGCTCGGGTAATATTCTATAGATCACTGGTCGGTTAACCTTCTAGCAGCAACTGTGCTTGTTAAAATTATAAAAGTTTGATAGGTGTTTAAAAATTTCATATATTATCTATATAGTATATAATATTTCTTATTTTGTTTCAGGTGTATAACTTTGACAGGCCGCGGGTGGAAGTGGACGAACTGAACACGGTCACTAAAGAGGAACTGATAGAATTTTTCAAGGTAAAATATAGCAATTTAATATATACGAGCAATTACTCGCGGCATCGTCCGCATAAATTCCGAACACAAATCCAATTAATAACAAAGGCTAAACAAGCGATACCGTGATCAGGAACTAGTTATGATTTTGATCGTACTTTTGGCATTCTTATCTTAATTTTCTGCCAAAAAATGTTACCGTTTCGCCCACAAACAATCAACACACAGACATTTTGATATATAGCGAGTGAAACGTGAATAATTCGTCGACGATAAATTAATTCGAGATTTATTTGTTTTTAACTGATCTAAAAAAAAGTTGAGGTTTTAATTTCTTGGAGGACTTTTTTTATGTTCAACGATTACTTGAAAACGGATTTGGTTATTTCGTTTAAAAGAATATACTCTCATTATCTATACTAATATTATAAAGCTGAAGAGTTTGTTTGAACGTGCTAATCTCAAGAATTACTAGTTCGAATTGAAAAAAAAATTGTGTTAGATAGTTTATTTATTGAGGAAGGCTATAGGCTATATTACATCACGCTACGACCCATAGAAGCGAAGCGGTAACCATAAACGCGAGTGAAACCGTAAGAGGCAGCTAGTGTCTACGAAAACTTTCATCCAAATCGATTTATTAATATCAAAATGATTGGAAAAATGTTAATGAAATTACGTATTTTAGTTTTGATGTCAGTTTCCTTTTTAAAACAGTCTTATTTCTTAATGTGTGGACTAATATTATAAAGTTGGACAGTTTGTCTGTATGTTTAAATGTGTTAAAATTATCTCAGAAACAATATGACTTATTTAATTACTAAATTTTCAAAATTAATCAATAGCATATATCCAGCAGTGGACTTCCTACGGCTGAAATGATGATGATGGTGATTTAATTACTGGTAGTTCCTGAGATTAGCGTATTTAAACGAAGTAACTTCATTTTCTAACCGACTTCAAAAAAGGAAGTTCTGTGTGTCAGTTTGCAGGACTGCGTTTTTGCTCAAAAAGTACTGATCCGATTTGGTGGTTCTATTTTGAAAATGAATATTTTTAAAGGAATGTTTAATCATGTTATATATATAATGATGTTTATCTTCGGAGATATACATAACCCTGTCAGTTACTAACAGCAACGCCCCGCGATCGTATGCCTGTAGACAACAACAGTTCTCTTTGAAGTCGGTTATATTTAAAAAAAAATAACTTATATTACACTTGCTGTCCTTTACGGTTTCATTTGCGTATATGATTACTTCTTTGCTCCTATGAGTCGTAGCGTGATGTAATATAGCCTATAGCATTCATGAATATATAAACTATCTAATACAAAAAGAATTTTTCATTTCGACCCAGTAGTTCCTGAGATTAGCGCGTTCAAACGAACAAACTCTTTAGCTTTATAATATTAGTATAGATTAAGTTTTGGTGTTTTACTAAGGGAATATTTCGTTTTCAGAAACACATAGGTCCCAATTCTTTGGACCGACAGAAACTATCTATATACGTAGTTTCGACGGCAGAGGGCGGCGCTGGTGTCGACTACAAGTCTGAAATCGATGAGAAGAAACCACAAGTATGTAAAAAAAAATGTATTTTTTTTACAGTTCTGGAGAGGTGATACAAGGCAGGCTTTTTGTTTACGTGTGCGTTACACCATTAAGCGCCGTCGTACTCGTTTGAGTACGGTTAGTTTTTGTAACTTAGCTTTTACATACGGACGATTCAGTAATTTGGATTTGGATAGTAATACCTTTTTTTTAAGTCAGCTCGTGACCACGACGAATGCAACTTCGTCGAAACGTCGGGCAATAAAAAGGTATTACTACCATTAGTTATCGCGATAAGACCCGTTATATTAAACATGAAGAATTGTTGATACTTAAAATAATTTATTATTATTATTATTATTTATATTAATTATAAAAAAAATATTAATATTATTACCTTTTACAGCCCGTGAAGATACAAGATCTAGTTGAATTTAAGTCAAGGCGGCGATTAATGCCTCATCCAGCTCCCGTCGCCAGCGTACCGAGGAAGGGGGCCCATTGCAAGCTGTAATTACACTCGGTACACTCAGTACACTCGGTACACTTGATACACCAGGCACACTGTATAACACGTTTAGTACATGTGTTGTTGGTACAGTACACTCGGTACACTGAATACACTCGGTAAAATTGAAAATCATATCAATAGATTTGCGAATAGCCTGTTTGTAGAAGTATAGGCCATAAAACATCACGATACGACTGGATAGGAATTGTAGAACGTCAACCAATCGGGCAAGTAGCGTTATTTTGCGCGGGTCGTGTTTAGTTCTTGATCGTTATCTAGCATTTTTCCCGGTTATACCAGGGTCTGCTTATATATGGATGCTGATAAGCAATAATGTGTCAACCCACAAAAAGTTAAATTCGGAGATATTGATGTATTTTGATACTGCATCAACTATTTAACATTATTCAAAAAAAATCCAGTAATATAAACTAAATAAGTACGGAAAAAAGTGTCTTAATAATTGTTTCATATTTCACGTGGGTTCCATATTTTGCAATTTATAGAATAATCTAAAATATTTGAAAAACTTTTTATAAGATAATATATTAAGTATATCAATCTACTTTTAATTAATTATACCTTTTTTTAAAAAAAGAAAAGAAAAGATGGATTTAAACTTCTTTAAGCACATTAAGTAAGAATAGGTTTAACATCTTTAGACGCCGTTTTCTCAAAATAAAGCCCGTGTGGGTTGACACAGTATTGCTTATCAGCGTCCATATAAGACAATACTTTTGAATAAAATAAATAAACGTTATGTTGCTCTGTAAACCAAAGTTATATTTTCATTAAGTATTAATTAATTATGTTACATTATGTATGACTATTATATAATATTTATATATTTATACTATATTGTTTATATTTTTCGATGGACACGTTGGCGCAGTGGTCACTGCAAATGACTGAAGCGCTAACGGTCGCGGGTTCGATCCCCGCTCACGGCAAATGTATTGGCCATACAGATGTTTGTCGTGGTCTGGGTGTTCGTGTTAGTGTTGTGTTTCCGGTCCCCCGACACAAGGTCATGAGATCTTAATGGGGGCCGTTGAGTGTGATGCGTTTATTTATTTATTTTTCATATCATTATTTTAATAGTATTATTTAAAGTAAAATATTTTCTTCTTTTTATTAGTTTCTATGGATATTTATAAAATGACAGTAATATTAAAAAATATAAAACCTACATATATATATAATATGTATTTCGAATTTGAATTCAAAAGTTACTGATTTTTACACAGAGCGATTGCCATCTGACCTCAACTGAGGGCAAGCCAGTAACCATTTAGACTAGAATAATCTCCCTACTACGAGTAACGATCGTTATCAGGTGATTGTGATAACAACCGGGACTGCTTCACGTGCTCTCCGTGGCACGGTGGAGATAATTATATTTATACACGTAAAAAATATCTGCCCCGAGCGGGGATCGAACCCGTCGGTCAGGGGTACGGTCGTTAAGCGTTTAGTTTTTTTTTTTTAATAAAAAAAAAACCCTACATTATTGTACCATCTTATAATGTTACTTATAAGGATCAACTTCTGAGAAATAATACTATACAACGAACTAAATGAAAAGGTTTTTTTTTATACTAAAATAAAAAATGAAATGCTATTGATATCATACATTAATTGGTCGCTGATAAGCAATACTGTGTCAAGCCACACGGACTTCATTTTGAGAAAATGGCGTCTAAAGATGTCAAACCTATTTTTAAAAAATTCGTTTGAAGAATTATAAATCCATCTTTTCTTTTATTTTGTGACAAAATGTATAATGAATTAAATTGAGATTAATATATTTAATATATTATCTAATAAAAAGTTTTTCAAATATTTGAGGTTATTATATAAATTGCAAAATATGGAACGCACTTGAAATTAGAAACAATTGATTAAGAAATTTTTTTCCGTACTTATTTAGTTTATATGACTTCAATTTTTTTAATAATGTTAAATAGGTGATGCAGTATCGAAATACATCAATATCTCCGAATTTGATTTCTTATGGGTTGACGCATTATTGCTTATCAGCATCCAATTAAACGTTAAAAAGTCGATTCTTCAATGAAATGATCAACATTCAATATAGGATGCTGATAAGCAATAATGTGTCAACCCACAAAAAGTCAAATTCTGAGATATTGACTTTTTTAGGTTGACACATTGTTGCTTATCAGCGTCCAATTACGGTTTAGGTACAATACCAACAGAATAGCAATAAAAATAATAAAACACAGTGTCTTAAAATAATATGCATATAAACGTTTACGAAGTGATTGTGGTGCCATCTTTATTTTAATATCTTTTGATATGATTTTTAAATTTAATTCTCAAATTGTGTATTAACACGAAATGATAGAAATCGATAATTTGATACACTAAGTACATTTTATTGGAATTTCTTAAATATAGTCACTATGTACAGCGGTTTGGTGTGAGTGGGGGAGGGGGAGGACAAAAGGGAGAAATGCATCCATCCCAATTAAGTTCTAATAAAAATGTACGAATCTTGGCATTTTTTTTTTGTTATCTGTTATTTAGTATAAGGCGAGGTTCATTTGTAAGTTTCATTCTCGAGAGCGATATAAAAAAACTCTGTAATCTAGTATACCTTGTTTTATGTAAGCGTGTCGGTCTGAACACGAGGCGAGTCCAAACGCGCGGTACAGTCGAGTGAACGAGACTTTAAACATTTACTGCCTTACTACAAAAGATTTAAACAGACGTTAAACGCGTCTCTAAGCACAGTTTTGAGTTAAACATGCTTTAGATATAGATTAACATACGTGTAAGTGAGTTTAATAGATGTTTAGAACCTATTTCAGCTGTCAAATGTAACGTATAACATTTTATCAATAAGTTTTTTTATGAGTTTATTCGCTGTTAAGCAATTTATATAATATTTTAAGCAATGTTTAATTTTTAAACACCGTTTAGCTAGACACGTGTTGAACATGGTTTTAATGCGTCTTTTGTAGTATGGCAGTTAATGTATACGATATTGCTATAAACTTTTTGAATAATCACAGCCGTTAAAAGACATTTCTAATTTATTATATTTTTACTTGACTTATTTGGTAAATAAACACATTCTGTAATGAAAATCACGAATTTTCGAATAATTACACTTCAACTATTTGAGAAATACATCCGATATAAATTTCACTAAAAAGTTATTAATTAATGATCTAATCACATTATTTTGCATATATTATTATATAAGAAGCATTTAATAATTAAAATTAATGAAATGTCTTAACGCTTGTCGCGGTGGCTAATTGAGTGTTCTGCGCAGCGCATGCGCATCGCGCAGACCGACACACTTACGTGAAACGTATAACAGATGCGTCGTAAGTAGTTACGAAAGCTGTGAATGTCAAAAATAAGGCACTGACAATAAACTCTTTCTGGTTTAAAACAATGGGAAATAACTTATGTAAATCTTTATGAAAGTCTGAAAGGAATATTTATAAGTGTAATTCTCGTCTAAGTAATTTATTTTATTGGTCCATAAAAAGCTTGAGAGCTATCTATGAAAATTATGTACTTTTTTTATATAAATACGTAAAATTAAAGTACTGTATCATTTCATTGAGTAAAATCATAATCAAATTGTCAGTACCCTCGCTCCTACAAGGTGTGTCAATTAAAGCACAAATTAATTATAAAAAGGGGTGTGTTCTTTCTTAAAATACATTTATGATTAAACCTTAATAACAAAAAAAATCAGCATTAAATCTAAAGCAAAAAAAAAACATCGATATCTCATCCATTGTCATATGTGATTGTTTTTTAAAAAACATAACTGACTTCAATCAGAACTATTGTTGTATACAGACGCCTATCTATCTTTATCTTCGACTAGCTGGTGCTCGCGACTTCGTCTGCGATGTCTGTGAAGTCTACGTCATAGTAGCTTTATGCATGCAAAGTCTCAGCCTGATTGGTTTAAAATTGACAGTTTCATACAAACTTTCATCGCCTATTTTTTCCCCTTGGGGGGTAGAATTAAGCAAAATCCTTTCTTAGCGGATGCCTACGTCATAACATCTACCTGCATGCCAAATTTCAGCCCGATCCGTCCAGTGGTTTGGGCTGTGTGTTGATAGATCACTATGTCAGTCGGTCACCTTTCAGTTATATATATTTAGATTTTTGTCTATCTCCTACGATGTTCATCTCCTACGATGAGTTGGTTTTGAGAAAATCGCGGCCATACAAACTAACATAAATACGTACACACGGGTCGATTACATCCTTTCTTTTTAAGTCGGTTAAAATACGATTTTTTTTATAATGCATATGTCCTCCGTAATTGCACATGGTGCTAGTTCGGATTCCGCTGTTGTAATTTTTAATATTATCCCACGCGTGGGACACGACCAATGACATTATAGAAATTGTAGATATGTTATAAGATCATAGATTTTAGAATCTAAAACGCCGATCACTTTGGACGACGTTGCCTAGCAACCGGCTAGCGACTGAGCATGACAGGCGACTGGGCCAACATGTCAATTGACGAACTTGATAAAGTCAAAAATAGGTACAAATTTTTAACGTTAAATAGTATGAACATTGTTTCGATGTTGGTAAATACGATGATTTCCCAGAACCTACATTTAATATGTTCACGCATCAGAGGCATCTAGCGGAGAACCAGCTAGTAACCGGATCTGATTCTAATGCCACAGAGTCAAAATAGCACTAATGTCACAGACTATACAGTCACTTGACAGCCCATACACCTTACGCCGGTAAAGCGTAAATATATAATAAAAAATCTCTTAAAGAAGATCTAAGATTATAGAACAAACATAACACGTCTATAGTATCATTGGATACGAAATAGAGAATTAGATTTGTTTAGTTTAGAAACAGTACCCATTCAAGTATTACGTTAACGCTAACATTAAAGTTTACGTTAAATAACCAACCAACCAATAACCAACAAAGAAATAACTATTGTAATTTATATTTTTTTTGTTTGTAAATTTTTAGGCTATGTGCTGGCACAGACGGGTGGATATTTTATTGTTTAAATGGATGCTGATAAGCAATTGTGTCACAAAAAGTCAAATTCGGAGATATTGATGTAATTCACGTATAAAAAAGTTTTTTTAATTTAACGTTTCTAATATTGAAGTGTGTTCTTTATTATGCAATATATTTGAAAAACTTATTATTAGATGTATCTTTTCATTATAACGATCTGCGTTTAACTTACTATGCCTTTATCAAAATAGAAAAGATAGATATACATATACTTATTCAAAGAAATTTATTAAGAATAGTTTTGATATGTTTAGACGCCATTTTCTCAAAATTAAGTCTATGTGGCTTACATAGTATTTATCAGCGTCCAAAGGTATTCATTTTTTTTTTGTAACAAAATGTTTTCTTTTTAATGTTTTGGGAATCTTTTTGTATATAATGCTGTGTATTATTTTAATTTTATTAATGATAATATTATAATTAAATATGTATCCAGTCAAAGATATAAGTTATACTGGCATTCCAGCGTATTTCAATATAATATCATGCGTGACATCCTTGTAAGTATTAAAGTGACAGAATTCATAACGCAAAAAAGTTTTACACTTGAGACTTTGACTATTTATTTTGAGTTTAATGTCACAAAAATTTGTAAAAACAAGTTTAATTTTTTTCTAAACATAGATTATGAACCACAGAATCTATTTAAACTAAATTTTAAAGACTATCTTAGTTAACGTTTCACACAGATTTTGAATTCGGTCACTTTAATATTAAATGTGTATACTAAACCTTAGTATAGTTATGTAGTTAAGTAAGTATTTAACTATACAGAAGTGTACCTACGCTATTTAATGAGGTTTACTATTTGTCAAATAAAATGGAGTCTTTGGTGTAAAAACTTTAGCATAGCCGTTGCTAGGACAGGCTATAGTTTGATCATCATTGGTCTAGACAGACAATGATAAATTTGGAATGTTTTTATGGAGCCACTATGCCAGTGCTGGCGTGCCAGTGAGGCTGATGTTTTTGACTGTTTGCGTAAATACCTTAGAGGTTGTTTTGATGTATAAAATTGTTTAAGGATAAATAAAAAATTAACAAAATTAATGTTTTGTTTTATTTACTTACGTAATAGTCTTCTAATATTCTTAAAAGGTTAAATTTTGTAAGTTTGTTTGTTGAGTTTTATGTTTGAAACTAATCTAATAAAAAAAAATTCTGCGTTGGAAAGCCCATTTAATGATGGAGGTATATAACATCAAGCTACGACTCAAGGATCAAGCAGTAACCATAAATGCAATTGAAACCACAAGCAGGCCCGCGCCAACCTTAATCGGCGCCGTCATGCCACTGTCTAATACGCGCGCCTTTTTTTACGCGACTGCGGGGAGCAATGGAGGATAATGTGTTTAGACAAAACGCGTGTGCCGATTTTGTTAAATACAAGTCTTTTGATTCGTCATGACGGCGCGAATGTCATGAAAAGTATACGAATTTGGTAAAATCAAAATGGCCGATTTTAAATGCCATTACGTGAGTATTACTCTTTGAGACATAGAACAATTAAATAAACTAACAAAACGACAAAATAGACATAAGAAAGCGTTATATATATATATTTTTTTTTAATTTAAAAATTCTTTAAGGGCAGAGTAGGGAGCTCGGCGACTTTGCACGTATGGACGGCGCGGGTCTGACCACAAGGGGCTGCTAGATCCCTTTAAAAGCTACTGGTAAAAAGTTTATTAAAGTAAGCTATATAACATTAAACTTCGACTCAACGAAGTGGAGCAGTAATCACAAACAGACAGACCAGTCAATAGTCACAAGCAAATACTAGTAATGTATATATATTAGCCGAAACATCAGACAATAAAAGGTATTACTACCATTAGTTATCACGATACCTATTATATAAAATATGAATAGTATAAATCGCAAAAGTTTAAAATATATAAATGGATGTCTGTTACTCTTTCACATAAAAACTACTGAATGGATTTTAATGGAACTTTGTAATAATATAGGTTATACATCAGAAAACCACATAGTTTATAATTTATAAAGATATTATGTGAATTGTCCAAAATATAAAGATACGTATCAAAGAGGAAACAATTACTATTTGCGAGTTTTCTAGCGTTTGCTGCCAAAACCTTGAGATACTTATATAATGTATAATGGAAATTTGTATCTATACTAATGTTGTAAAAAGTAAAATGTGTTTGTAAGATTGTATAAGAAGATAATCTCTAAAACTACTGATCAGATTTGAAAAATTCTTTAATCAACCATTTAAAAATAATTAAGTACGTAGGTACAGCGAATATCCGCATAGAAGACTTTTTTAAAAGAAGAATTTTTCTGCACTATTAAAACAAACCATTGCATTAAAATCGGTTTAACGTTATACACAAAAAAATAAAAGATTATATTCATAAATATTTTTAATTTTAAACAATAAGGACATAACTTTTTAAACACGAACACTTTTAATACGATAAAAAAAACTGCATCGCTTCACGAAACATTTACTCACCGAAAACTCAGCACTATTAAACGGTTTTCATAAATAAATAATGACAACCATTTATATTTCGCGTTAATCGCCATGCATTCCCCGTTGTCTTCCAAAATGCTCCACATAAATCGACGGTATACATTTTTATGGCGCCAATAAATTGGTACAAAATGGCCGCCACACGTCAGCTGTCAGATGCAGCGCGCGAAAATGTTCGCTATATTTCGGGTCGGACATTTTGGGTAAATAGTGCGAAATATTAAGGCCGCTATACACATGGTGTGAGACATATAATTGGATGCTGATAAGCAATAATATTTCAACCCACAAAAAGTGAAATTCGGAGATATTGTTGTATTCTAATAATGGCTAACATATTTACTTAACACTAATCAAATATTTTGAAGTAATCAAAAGTAAACGGTAACAAGTACGGAAAACAGTTTCTTAATTCAATATTTCGAATATTGAAGTGTGCTACATATTTTGCAATAATTTAATATATTTGAAAGACTTATTGTAAGATAAACTTTTTAATCAACCAATCTGCTTTAAATTCTTACACTTTTTATCAAAATACAAAAGAGAAACAGATATATACGTCTTCAAACAAATTTATTAAGAAAAGGTTTGACATGTTTAGACGCCATTTTTTTTAAATTAAGACCGTAATTAAAAAAAACTATTTCCAAGCAAACAATATGATACAGAATAATAAATAAATAAACAATTTATTTGAATGCGAATTTGTATACTCAGCTTAACAATTAATTGCATAAGTTTTTATTCCTTACATATTTTTAAAGTTTATTTTGTTTTAATAAAAAAGGTTTTATGCAAGTAAAAATAACTGGTCAAGTGCGAGTAGGACTCGCGCACCGAGGGTTCCGTACAAACTTATAGAAATCTATATAAGACTAACCCATCTACGCCATTTGTGGTCTTCATCATCAGTTCCAACATAAGTTACTATCAAAAATACCTAAATCGGTATACGCTTGCCTATAATATTTGAGGAGTTCCCTCAATTTCTCCAGGATCCCATAATCTGATCCTGACCTGAAGACAATGGGACCACCTTGGAAGTATACCTTTTCAAACAAAAAAAAAATTTTGAAAATCGGTACACAAATGGCGGCGTAATCGGCGAACAAACATAAAAAAAAAATTAAATACAAGGTCGAATTGAAAACACTCCTTTTTAGAAGTCGCTTAAATATAATCAAATATTATGTAAATATGGATCACGTCCCAAAAACTATTTTGAAACTATTTAGGAGCACTTTAATTTACAACACGATCATGGATGCAATCCATGGAAACACAAAATTTTATTTCAAGTACTAATACACCTTATACTTTCAATAAAGCAAAGTTATAGCGCGATTCAGGATACACTTAGCGCCATCTCTTGACAATTTCAATGAACTAGCTTGTTGACATTAACAACATAATTATATTATATTTTATTCTCGTTTTATTTTTATTTATATTCTACTACACTCCTCTACCCCTGCACTACTTTCGTAAAATATTTAGATTTACATTATCAATCAAAATATCAAAATATATATTAGTGTTGCCAAGGCAAAAATAATTAGTCCTTAATTCGAACAAAACTAATTGTTTATTTATAAATAACAAATTATATTACTAATAACCAGAAGACTTATATGTGTAGATAAATAAGTAAATTAAATAATTCGATCTGTTTAAATTTAATTTTAAAATTTTCGTACTAAGTCAATACGAGTACTTAAATCAAATCGCGTGAAGCTCTTATATTGAATGTTAATTACGTAATGACGTTATAAATCGACGATAAAACTTTTAAATGAAAAGTTTATTTTATAATTTTTAGCGCGTTTAAATAATAATTAAAAATATATATATATATATTAATCGAGCAGAATTATATCACAGTTAATGTCATAATGTTGTAATAGATGGCATTAGCTGTACGCTGCATCGCGCTATCATTTTGTTAGCTGCGATATATAGATTGCATTGCGTTGTTTATAAAGGTTTGCTGCTTTTTAATGTTTTCGTATTGATACAAATTTCTTCTCAGTGTTTGTAAAATTGTTTTTTTGACCATGGTCAAGTTCTATGTTAATTTGTTACAAGTACATAAAATTTTAATTCTAAGATTAATATATTTTCCGCTTGATCAATTTACAACTTGATACATTTACGCGTTCCTGAGAAAAAGGTTGAAAGACAGACATACAGACTGACAGACACACAAACAGAAATTTACAGTTTTCGGATTTTTTCCTTTATGTATACTAAAGGACCTTGCTCCTGGCCAAATTTCATAATGCTTGGTCAATGGGAAGTACCCTATAGGTTTTGATTCCCTTGCGAAAACGTTAAAAACGCTATCATACTTAAAATATGTGATATAAATGACCGTATCTTTTGATTGCGTTAACTTAGAAGTTTGATTTTTTCACAGCTCTTAGTAATTACAACTCTGAGTACTTGACGTTGATAAAAATTTGTTACCTTCACGCGTTTCTGAGAAAAAGGTTGAAAGACAAACTTACAAACAGACAAACATACATACAAAATTTACAGTTTTCAGATTTTTTCCTTTATTTCTACCATAAGATCTTACTTCTTGCCAAATTTCATCATGCTAGGTCAATGGGAAGTACCCTATAGGTTTTGATTCCCTTGCGAAAACGCTAAAATGGTCAAAATATACGACATATTTTCCATTATCTTTTGATTGCGTTGACTTAGAACTTTAATATTTTCACGGCCGCATGTCATCGTAGACTTGAGTATATGATATTAATTTCAACATGATACGTCTATGCATTTCTGAGAAAAAAGGGTTGACATCCCGACAGACAGACAGACAGACAGACAGACAGACAGACAGACAGACAGACAGACAGACGGACAACAAAGTGATCCTATAAGGGTTCCGTTTTTCCTTTTAAGGTACGGAACCCTAAAAATATATTTTTTTAATCGGATGTAAATTCTATTTTCATTTTTGGTATAAACTTTGACTGTTGTGCGTTCAAGTCATGTCTTGCTAAACAGTGTTTAAAAATGAAACATTGTTTAAATTGTAAAAATTAAAATGTTATCTAAATTGCTTTACCGCGTTTAAATTTATTAAGAAACTTATTAATAAAATATCACACGTTATATTTGACAGCTAAAATAGGTTTTAAGCATATATTAAAAACACCTAAACGTATGTTTATACATAATTAAACTATATCTAAACCCTGTTAAATTAAAAACTATCGTTAGACGCGGATTTGCAGTACAGGATTTTATAAAAACGCGTTGTCGCTAAAAAGGATTTTATCTAGCTTCGCGTGGCATATACATAATGGATAGACATCATTTATAATCATTTATTCATTAATTCATTAATAACTAATACACTTACTAATCTGTGAATATAGGGTATGTAAACTACTGCGATTGTATTTTTAGAAACCTTTTAGACCTGTGTCAACCTGAGCGTTTCACATAAGAACTGAGAACCGAAACATATGGCCTGAGTCTAAGCCTGAGGCAGAACATATGCTGATACCTGAATCTGAATTTGAGTCTCAGCCTCAGCCTGCACCCCTGCCTGAATCTGAGTTTGAGCCGGAGCCTGCGTCCATGCCTGAAACTGAGTTTGAGGCTGAACGCAGGTTCAAACCTGAATTTGAGTTTGAACCTTCTTTTTTTAAAGTCTGTTAAAGATTAAACGCATGATACATCATGACACCGTAATCGGCTACGAATGTTTAGGCGCGGTTCGTTCCGAATAATTCTCACCATTACTCAAAGTCGCGAACACGACGCGTTATTCAAATTCTTGAATATATTTTGTGATGATATGAACCTAAATTCACTACCGACATGAAAAGCGAGGTATCTTGAGTTTACTTTGTGTAGTATAATAGCTTTCAGGTTGTCTAGTATAATAGCTTTCATATGTAAAACTTTTTAAAAGAGTAACTATCGAGTTTCTTGCCGGTTCTTCTCGGCAGAATCTACATTCCAAGCCGATGGTAAATTCATTAAATTATTTTTTTGTTTCTGTATTGACGATTCAAAAGTACTTGACTGACAGGTTGGCGTAGTGGTCACTACAACGTACTTAAGCGCTAACGGTCGCGGGTTCGATCCCCGCTCACGGCAAACGTCTATATTGGTCATACGGATGTTTGCCGTGGTCTGGGTGTTTGTGTTTGTATTGTATGTGTTTCCGGATCATAAGATCCTAATGGGGGTCCGTTGAGTGTGGAGCGTTTAAATAAAAAAGCCTACTTGAATAAAATAATTTTTTGATATTATGAGAGGGATCCGTCCAAGGTTCAAAGTCCAAAATGTATCTACAAATATAAACTAGCTTTTATCTGGGCAAAACGCATTAAGATGTTATGATTTTAAATGCTTATCTTAGTTATTCAGAAATTATATAAACAATTAGTATTTAAAGTTAAAATTAATAAAAAAATAAATATTAACGTATAATATTTTAGGATTGGCGAAGAGTAGGGTATCACGTGATAAAACAACAATAAATACGAATTTATAGGCTTCTACTTTTTGAAATCGGTTAAAATTAAGACAATACATTAATTAATTTAATAGGTGTTGAGTGTCGTGAGTTATGACGTCATCTGAAATTAAAAATGGCTGACGAGATTCTCAATTATCTTGAGCGAAGATTAATTGATTTATTTTGACATGTTTAAGCAATTGTATTCAAAATAAAATTGATTCTGATTGGGGAGATTATCGGAACAATGGA
Organism: Hypolimnas misippus; assembly: GCA_037950945.1. Classification (NCBI taxonomy): domain Eukaryota; kingdom Metazoa; phylum Arthropoda; class Insecta; order Lepidoptera; family Nymphalidae; genus Hypolimnas; species Hypolimnas misippus. Next base: position 1,060,303 of record JBBEEQ010000002.1, read on the forward strand.
ATTGTCTTCGATTTGTTTAATTTTGGATTCAACCGGTTTCTCATAATAACTGGTGGGTTGTGTTGATTTCGAAATATCATTTTAACCGTTTTTATCTATACTAATATTATAAAGAGGTACAATTTATTTCTAAGTCTGTATATAGAGGGTAATATCAGAAATTACTGATACGATTTGAAAATTCTTTTTTGCGCTAAATAGCCTGTTTATTGAGGAAGGTTACAGGCTATATTACATCACGCTACGACTGATAGAAGCGAAGAAATAACTATAAACGCGAGTGAAATCGCGAGGGGCAGCTAGTATTAATATATAAAGCGGAATATGATTTATTTTTTTGAGTCATATTAGCCTGTATATATTTGGACGCTAATAAGCAAAACTTGGTCAAGCCACACGGACTTTCTTTTGAGAAAATGGCATCTAAAGATGTCAAACCTAGTAAGTAAAGTAACAGCCTGTAAATATCCCACTGCTGGGCAAAGGCCCCCTCTCCTATTAAGGAGAAGGTTTAGAGCTTAATCCACCACGCTGCTCCACTGCGGATTGGCGGATATGTCAAACCTATTCTTAACAAATTTGTTTGAAGAGGAATATAACTATGTTCCCTTTTCTATTTTGATAAAAGGTTTAATTAATTAAAAGCAGATTGATACATGAATAAGTTTTTCAAAATTATAAGATTATTGAAAAATATGAGACGCACTTAATTTAATTTTAATTTTAATTTACTTAAGTAATTTTTCCGTACTTATTCAGTTTAGATAACTAGAAACGTCATGTTTCAATGTTAAATACGTGACGCATCATCAGAATACATCAATATATCCTAATTTGACTTTGTGTGTTGACACAATATTGGTTATCAGCCAATCATATAGTCTTACCTTCCGTAATAAACGGATTTATATAGATTATCCAATGCAAAAAAAAACCCTCTTTATGAACCGTCGTCAAAAAGGAGGAGGTTTTATGTTCGGCTGTATGTATTTTTTTTATGTTTGTTAATCGATTTTTAATAACATGTAAAGGGTTATAATTGGCGCCGACTTCAAATGTTTTACCTGGCACCGACCTCAAAATGTGGTAGAAAATATTTATTTTATGGTTTACTTGTTTCGGTTTCGGAGTAGGTTTTTTTTTTCATAAAATTTTTATAATATTAGCATAGACAAACAAAGAACACGAGAGAAAAACTGCGGCCTTACATGGTGCTCAAATATAATTTTAATTACCGCAAAATGGAGTCTACATTTTTTGTAACAATACATTTTTATGATTTTACCTGTGCAATCATAAAATCGTTAAGGCAACTTATATTAAACACAAACTGCCTTACTACAAAAGATTTAAACAGACTTTAGACGCGTGTTTAAAAAAATCCGTACTGCAAATCCGCGTCTAAGCACAGTTTTGAGTTAAACGTGCTTTAGATATAGATTAACATACGTTTAAGTGATTTTAATAGATGTCTAAAACCTATTTCAGCTGTCAAATGTAACGTATAACATTTTATCAATAAGTTTTTTTATGACTTTATTCGTTGTTAAGCAACTTAGATAATATTTTAAGCAATGTGTAATTTTTAAACACTGTTTAGCTAGACACGCGTTGAACATGGTTTTAAGGCGTCTTTTGTAGTATGTCTTTTGTACTAGCCACTCCGTCTGCGCTTTATCATTATTTTGAAAGGTATATTTCCTTGACAAATAATTAAGTCTAAAAAAATTATTGGCTTCAAAAGCGAAATACGCAATTTTGTTAACGTGAACAAACTACTGAATCGGTTTTGATGAAAATTTATTTGAACTAATCTTGAGGTATGTGCTCTTGAAAAGAAAACTGACGGAGTTCTGAACATGGTTTTAAGGCGTCAGGTAACAAACATTAAAAATACTGGCTACGAATGTAGTGTGCTCCTTTTTTTAAGTCGATTAAAAATTCGTAATTTGGTTCACTTGAATAACATATTTATTTGAATTAATTCAATTTTTAATCTAAAATACTGCGCCGATTTTGATGAAAATTCTATAGTAGCAAAAAAGTCACAACAATGCATTATATGCAATTTCATTTGCTTAAATGACATTCTTATTCTATTTTGATAAAATAATACTAAGCCGGTTTTAATGAAATTTTATGGGATCAATCTTAATGTATCTATATATATAAAATCACTTGTCCTGACTGATTCATCAACGCAGAGCCTAAACCGCTGGGGCTACGAACTTGAAATTTTGGCAGTAGGTGGCTTGTAGGTTGTAGGTATCCACTAAGAGACGGTTTATTTATAATTCGCCCCTAAGAGGGTGATAAGGGGTAAAAACATTTATATGCAAAATCTTATTCCGTGGTCGTATAAATTTTTAAGTTAATACGACCACGGAAATACTTCTGGGTGATAGCAATAAAATAGAAAATAAAAAACGGGGTACTATTATTGCACTCTTGGGTGCTAGGGGGTAGTAAAGTTTGTATGGGGAAAATGTATTTTTTTGGCTGATTATCCTTAAATTCAGCACAAATATTACTTAGTTAAATAATTAAATATATAAATCCCAGAATTTCAAAATCATCCCTTAAAATGACGCTAGGGGGTGATAAATGGAACGGTCACAATTTCGCTGGTAGATAGATTTATTTAGGTGAAATCCAAAATACACGCGGGCGTAGCCGCGAGCAACTGCTAATAGCTTAAAAATAAAGCAATAATTTTGAAAATCGGTTAAGAAATTACGGAGTTTTGAGGTAAGAAACGTAAGAATCTGTTTGAAGTCGGTTATAAAAACATGTTTATCATGAGCTGAGATCGAACACGCGACCGCTAGTGCTTCAGTCAGTGTAGTGACCACTGCGCTAAATTATCATCAAATATTTCTACAAACATCAGTTTCAAGGTCCTGTTTCACTGTGTTAAAGTTATAAATAGTTAACCGACATCAAACAATAACCAACAATGTGACGCTGATAAGCAATACTATGTGAAGCCACACAAAATTCATTTCGAGAAAATGGCGCCTAAAGATGTCGGACCTCTTCTTAATAAATTTGTTTGAAGACGTATGTTTCCATCTTTCTTTTCTATTTTGATAAAAGTATACTCTTAATCAAAATAGAAAAGAAAAGATGGATTCATCTTTAAACAAATTTATTAAGAATAGGTTTGAAATGTTTAGACGCCATATTTCATAATGAAATATGTGTGGCTTGACACAGTATTGCTTATCAGCGTCCATATGACAAATCAGAAAGTATATCATTTTAAACAAATAAAGAATTAGTCAAAATGTTCAAATATTCGATTAATGAGGAAACATCATTTTTTTAAAGTCGGTTAAACGAAACTATAAGTTAACGCATAATAAACAAACATACAAACACAAATAACGCATATTTAAAGCATTAATCAACACAATTACATAACCCCCGGAAATATTTCCTAAGCGAGAATCGAACTCCAAACCCGTTTGAACGCTACAGCCGTCTCTGTCTAGTATGTCTGTGTGTCCCTTTGAAGTAACACGACGCCCTGTGAAAGGATCTTGCATGTGTGGGTAATACAGGTATCATTGATAGGGTGGCTGTGGGGAGAATTTACCCCGATTTTGGGGTAAATTATTTTTTATTTAATTTTATTGTTAATTTTGTTTTATTGTGGAATTTAGGCGGTAATGTGATTGTTTTTGATAGCAAACGATAATTACTAAATAGGGTATTTTGGATAGATTAATATAAATTAATTTTATTTACATTAAATTATAATTTTTATAATATTAATGACTTTAAAAGTTGATTTTAATGGTAATAATTTTCAATAAATCTAAAATATATAAAAAATTATCTCATACTTTGTTTTGTTTAAAGACAAAACCAACTGAATCAACCCTAAACCCTTTTAAAATTGAATATAACATTTTTCTAAAAAAATAAAATATTAATTATTATATTAGCATTAATTACAATATATATATAGTTAAACAACATAAATTATTAAATGTGTCGTCTCTATTAAATAATATTTGTGAAAAAAAGTCCAAAGAAATCTAAATCTATACTTATTTATGTATTCAAATACACAAAAACTTCAACCTCTTAAAAATAAATCAAAGTTTGTAAAGATAAATCAAACTAGGTTTCGCAACCTTAAGTAAAAACTCGTTATATGATTTAAAAAATCAAAAAATACGTATAATTACATGGAAATAAAACACTTTACTTAAATCATCCTGACTTTATGCTGAAACCATTTACCCCGTGGTTGCGTGCGCTAAATATACCATGAAAATAAAACTCATTCTCTCTTCCCTCACAAAATCCTGCCGCCAGCAATAATGTGTTAACCCACAAAAAAAAATCGGAAATATTGATGTATTCCAATAATGCTTTTAAACTAAATAAGCATCGAAATAAGTATTTTAATTTAATATTTAGAATATTGAAAAGTGTTCAATATTTTTCTATATACAATAATCTTAATATCTGAAATATTTATTATCAGGTTTTAATTCATAATAACTTTCATTAAAAAAGAAAAGATTGGTATATACGTATAAAATGAAGTCCATGTGGCTAGACATAGTATTGCTAATCATCAATTGAATATTATCCCGTTGGTTAAATTTGATCCCGCAGCTAGCAACACCGCGCACCCAAAGTCTCACTAAAACGAATTCCTTACGCCAGTCCGCGTCAAGCTTTCCTACGTTCGTGTTGTAAAACGTTATCGAATACCGCGTTTTCGTATTGTGTATTATTTTGTGCTGTAATCAGTGTTTGTGATTAAGAATCAATTGAAATATATATTGGTTTATTTTAAAAAGGGTGAGTTTAATTTTTATAATGAGTTTTATCAATTATTTTTAGTAATTGAAGGCTCGAATCAAACTCGATTGAATTGGTTTTGAACGCAAATTGTCTTGTAATTTTGTAAGCTTTTGTATATGTTATTGAACTAGCTGTCTCATTTGGTTTCACTCGCGTTTGTGGGTCATTCCAGCATGGTGGTCATTCGTGTTATTGTAATATCATATTGATATTATAAGTGCGAAAGTGACTCTGTTTGTTTGTTACATTTTTACGCCTTAATCGCTGAATGATTTTGATGATATTTGGTCTAGAGATAGATTGAATTTGGAAAGGTACATAATGAGAATGTAAGTTTCTATGACGACGAAGTCGCAGGTACAACTAGTAATAAATACTATATGAGTTTGTTTGTTTGTTACGCGTTTACGCTTCGACGTGGAATCGTGAAAATCGTGACGTTAGGAATACAAAAAAGGACACAGGGTACTTTTTATATAGGAAAAACAGTTATCGAGGGATACTATGATACATTTCTAAATATCGGAACATAGATTGTTTCGATATTCTCCAAGATTCAATCTAGCTTCATTTACGATTTCATTAAAATCAGTTGTTATTCGGAACAAATTTCAAGAACAAATAAATGGATGAATATTACTTCTTAAAATCTTCTACCAGCTAATGAATGTTACTTCAAAATCGGTCCAGCCGTTTTAAAAAAACATTTTTCGTTGTACATTTGATTTATACGTACGTACAAAAAAAAAGTATTTCCTCAGATTAGTGCGTCCAAGCAAACCAATGCATTAATTTAATAATATTATTACCCATTTTGATAAATTATACGATTTATTTAATACAAATAAATCTTGAATTTATTTTCAACAAATTATTTACGTACACAACGCGCTATACATCAAAATGTCAGTTTGTTTGTTTGGCGACAAATTGGTAACATTTTTGGCAGAAAATTAAGATTATAATGCCAAAAGAAAGGACACAATACTACCTTGGCCAGCGGCGTCGCCTGCATCGCTTCTATTGCTGGTGCTGTGACGTCACTTAGCATAACGAAAATTATTTACAATTCATTCTATACAAGGTATCAAGTTGCCTTGTGTTGGATGTTACACCAGCGTTAACGGAATCGATATTTTGACGCTGATAAGCAATACTACGTCAAGCCACCTGCACTTCATTGTGAGATGATGGCGTCAGATTTCAAACCTTAACAAATTTGTTTGAAGACGTATATGGATGCTGATAAGCAATAATGTGTCAACCCGCAAATAGTAAATTTCGGAGATATTGGCGAATTTTTGATTATGCGTCGCCTATTATTCAAATAATTTTCAAGTCATCTGAGGTTAACTCATACCGGCTCGACCGGGGCAGCACCACACTCTCACATAAGATCGATTAGCTCATGTAGCTGAGTTTCGTACGGTGAATTATACACATTTAGCACTTGAAAAATCAGCGGTGCTAGCCGGGGTTCGAGTCCACGTTGAGTACGACGTCTATTAAGTCATCTTGACTAAGTCATCTTGGATCTTTTAAAATCTAAACGTATACTCATTGAAATAAATAAAATAGTACCGACTGCTAAAAATTGTAATGTTCTAGACGAGTGGGCGCCTCAACACTTGTAAATTCAAAATATCGTTTAGTCTAATGGGTTTTTACGAGCACTTAGTCAACCTTACAAAAGAGCACCTATGTATGAATTTATGTATTTTATTCCACAATCATTTTCACCTAGATCTTAATTAATTAAAATGTCTTTTACGTCTTACATTTATACGATGATAAGCAATACTGTGTCAAGCCACACAGACTTCATTTTGAGAAAATATATATATATATATATTTTCACAGTATCGCTGATCAGCATCCAATTATTCTTCCATCATCGATTCTTAATAATTGTTAGTTTAATTTTTCCTACAATATTTTTATCAATTTATTAACTTAATGTATACAATACGCCTCACTTTGTTAAATTTCATCTCGTGTATTGAATCCGCCCGCATGCTTGTAAAGATTTTAAAGTCCTTTACTCTTTTCATTCACCCCTTTATAACGATTTGAGTGGCGACGGCAGGTTACCTACCTATAAATTATTTAACTATACTAATATTATAGAGCTAAACTTTGTTTGTAAGTTTGTGTGTAATCTACTGATCCGATTTGAAAGTTTCTTCTTGCGTCGGATAGGACGTCCATTGAGGAAGGTTATAGGCTAAATTAAATTAAACTGCGTTTCACAAATTTTAGCTTATTGGAATAAAACTATTTTAAACGGATTTAAATCGCGTATATTAATTATTTTTGTCATCTCAAATTTAAAATCCCAAGTCCAACAGACTGCAAGACCCAAAGATACAGTTAGTTCTGCGTGCAACCGGAACGTTATTCAAGATACCAACTAAGAAATCGTTGGCGGTAGTTGTAAATAATATTTTCTAAATCCTCAAAAAGACAAATGTCACCTTAGTCCACCCGTGACGAAACGTCACGAACTCTGCAAAGGGCTGGAAACGTCGAGATGATAAAAATAGTTAATATACGCGATTTAAATCCGTTTAAAATAGTTTTATTTCAATGAGTAATAATCGCGAAAATCTAAGACAACGTTACTTATAACAATAAAATAAAATAAAAAAAATTTAGCTCTTTAAAATGTTAATTATAGACTGCCCCTCACGATTTCAATCGCGTTTATGTTAATGATTAGTTTCTGTGGGTCGTTTCCTAAAAAATCTAATTAGATCGGTACTTTCAGAGACTAGGCGGTACAAACAGACAGACAGAGAGACAAAAATTTAAAAATTATGTTTTTGATATAAGCACCGGGTATACTTTCATATGCATTTAGTTAAATGCTGTTAATTGGATATTACAAACAGACACATTCTGTCATACTACAAAAGACGCATTAAAACCATGTTGAACACGTGTCTAGCTAAACAGTGTTTAAGATTTAAACATTGCTTAAAGTATTATCTAAATTGCTTAACAGCGAATACACTCTTAAAAAAACTTATTGATAAAATGTTATAGCTGAAATAGGTTTTAGACATCTATTAAACTCACTTACACGTATGTTAATCTATATCTAAAGCATGTTTAACTCAAAACTGTGCTTAGACGCGGATTTGTAGTACGAATTTTTTAAACACGCGTTTAACGTCTGTTTAAATCTTTTGTAGTAAGGCAGATTAATTTATTTATTTGTTTAGATAACGAAGCTGTCCCTTACGGTTTTACTCGCGTTTATGGTTGCTGCTTCGCTCCTATGAGTGGTAGCGTGATGAAATATAGCCTATAGCCTTCCTCAATAAATAATCTATCTAACACAAAAATAATTTTTCAATTCGAACCAGTAGATCCTTAGATTAGCGCGTTCAAACAAACTATTCAGCTTCAAAATATTAATAGATAATATAATATTAAGTTAATTCGTGGAAAATATTTCGTGAACTGCAAATCATAACAACATAATGAGATCATAGAAAACCGAAATATAATCTTGTTACATTTAAACTTACCGGGTTTCGTAAGTGACGCCTCAATTTTAACTGAAGGTTACGGTAGAAGCTAGTCCAATAAGGTAATGTATCTAAATGTGTTCAGAAATCAATAATATTGTATAATTATAGATATCGTCGGGATTACTGCATAACTGCGTATTTATCTTATCCTATAAACTCCAAATTCGAACCACAAATGCTGATAAGCAATACTATGTCAAGCCACACGGACTTCGTGTTGAGAAAATGGCGTCGGAAGATGTCAAACCTATTCTTAACAAATATGTTTTAAGAAGTATATATCCAACTTTTCTTTTATTGTTTGATAAAAGGAATTAATTAAATTCAGACTAATATATTTAATTTATTATCATCATGTTTTTGTAATCCGTTAAACACAAAAAATATGGCGGTATACGATTATATTTTGTAACTATAAAATTAATATATACTAGTGGTCGCCTAGCGGTCGGAATTCGACTGCAGTTCATTAAATTTTCAACAGATTTAAATATTGACCACAGATAATCTATTCTCAATTTGATCACAGACTTTAACAATAAACGAAAGAGTATATGGACGCTGATAAGCAATACTGTGTCAAGCCACAAGGACTTCGTTTTGAGAAAATGGCGTCTAAACATGTCAAACCTATTCTTAACAAATTTGTTTGAAGGAGTATATATCCATCTTTTCTTTTCTGTTTTGATAAAAGGTATAATGAATTAAAAGCAGATTGGTATAATAAAAAGTTTTCTCTAATAATAAGTTTTTTTAAATATATTATATTATTAATTATTGCAAAATATAGAACGCACTTCAATGCGAAACATTAAGTGAAGAAATTTTTTTCTCTACTTATTTTGTTTTTATGACTTGTATTTTTTTAATGTTTAATACGTGCCGGATTATATTATACATCATCTGATTTGACTTTTAGTGGGTTGACACATTATTGCTTATCAGCATTCAAATATAGAATCGCATTATTGGTAAAAAAGGCATTTTCCATTACGCAGTTTAATGTACTTCTAATGTCAACGATGATACGTCAAACTTTAATTATGTTAACACAAACTAACTCATGTACTCCAACAGGCAATTTATATCTAAAATCGATTTAGTGGTTTATACGAATGAAAACTAACAAAGTGACAGAGTTATATGGACGCTGATAAGCAATACTGTGTCAAGCCACACGAACTTCATTTTGAGAAAATGGCGTTTAAAGATATCAAACCTATTCTTAATCAATTTGTTTTAAATAGTATTTGTCCATATTTTCTTTCCTTTTTTGTATAAAAATTATAATGAATTAAACGCAGGTTGATATATTTAATATATTATCCAATAAAAAGCCTTTAAAATGTATGAGATTATTGTATAAATTACAAAATAAGGAATGACCTTGAAATTCGAAACAATTAATTAAGAAACAATTTTCCTACTTATTTAGTTTATATGACTTTATTTTCTATTGAATAATGTTAAATAGGTGATGTAGTATCTAAATATATCAATATCTCCGAATTTCACTTTTTGTGGGTTGACACATTATTGCTTATCAGCATCCATATGCAAGGGCGGATCCAGCTTCGCCGCCAAGGGGTCACCTAGTAGTGGTTAAGTCACAAGAAGTAATAATTTAAGTTTGATAATAATCGACACAGGTAAAAAGTTATCACTTCTACTTCGATGGGTACGTTTTTATGGACGCGGAGAAGTGCCAGTCCGGTTAAACGTTCTTCAATCATACAGATTATATTCAATTAATTAAATATTAACGGTACTTACATAAAATTTATATTGTGAATATAAAAATCATGTTAATCATCATCATGTTTAACAATTATAATTAGTGCTATACCTAGGTCTTGGACCCAGTCCAGGGGAGGGTCATGACCCCCATGACCCACCCCTTGGTTATATGACATTCATTAGGTTTTCCAAATAGCTTAATGATTATACTTGCTATTAATACGTGGCGTAAATTCTTTGTAGCCCTTTTCACGAAAATTACGCGGACGGAGGAGTACGAAATTTGAGACACGTTGTTTATATACAGAACGAGAGTAAAATGCTAACGCATATTTAAAATACAGTAAATAAATAAAAAAAAAACATTACACGTATTTACTACGCATATATGGATGCTGATAAGCGATAATGTGTCAACCCACAAAATGTCAACTTTGAAGATATTGTTGTAATTTTAATACTGTATCACCTATTTAACATTATTAAAAAAATTCAAGTCAAACGAAATTACAACGGTATTATTACGGCAGATAATTAAAAAACTTATTATTGGATAACAGATTAAATATATCATTCTGATTTTAATTTATTAGACTATTTATTAAAATGGATAAGAAAGGATGCATATATACATCTTTCGTCTTTATTTATTAAGACGGTTTGACGTGGTTAGACGCCGTTTTCTCAAAAGGAAGTCCGTGTGGCTTGACGCAGTATTGCTTATCAGCGTCCATATACTCTTTAGTTTGAGGTCAATCTTGAAATCAGTCGAAAATTTTGTCAAAGAGTGTTAAGATCCATTAAACCTTTTACTCAACATACTAGAAAAACATAACCTTTTTTCTGGGACAGTCGGGTAAAATAGGAAAATATTAAAACAAATTATATACGTTCGCCTATCACAAACGTTTATCATTTTAATATTGACTAAATTAAAACTAAAGTATTTTTGCGTATTTGTTTAAAATATTTAATTTAGTAGATACGACCGTGAGAATGCAAACATACGTTACAGTAACAGATAACGTATCAGCGTTTATTGTGAACTATATTTTTGATTTTCAAATTTATCTGTATTTATTGAATTCGAATTTCGATCATAATGATTGAAAAATCGAGGACACGTTGGCGCAGAGCCGTTGCAACTGACTCAAGCTATAACGGTCGCGAGTTCGACCCCCGCTCACGGCAAAGTATTGGCCGTACCGATGTTGGTCGTGGTCTGGGTGTTTGTGTTAGTGTTGTGTCCGGACCCCCGACACAAGGTCACTCGGTCTTAATGGGGGCCGTTGAGTGTGATGCGTTTATTTTTTTATATTTTTAAAACTATTTTAACCCCCGACCCAAAATAAGTGATGTTATAAATTTGACGTATGTATTGTCTGTGGCATCACAGCTAGGATAATTTTAATTTGATAGCTGACATTATCGAGATGACGTTTGAAATGAAGCTTTTATCTAGTTCTTGAAAGGATCTGAGTCTGGTCTAACATCGTAATTTACTATATAATAAATGATAATTAAATAACGTCGTTTCGTAACCTTGAGCTGATGCTACAGTGGAAGTACCATGTTCATTGAGATGGTCTCAATGGTTGATTGTGGTTATTTCAAGCTTTCAATTCTATATTACTACTAGAGTCCTCTCGCAGTTTCACTCGCGTTAACAATGGAGTTTCATAAAAAAATCCAACCCCGTTTTACAAAGTTAGGGGTCGAATTTAGCAAAATCCCGTCTTAATGAGTACCTACGTCTTAAAAGGAACCCCCATGAAAAACAGACTCTGAGATTTCGTGATGAGTGAGTGGCCTTTCGCTTTTATACGTGGACTCTAATAATCAATACTATTTTAAGCCTCACGGAATTCATTTTGAGAAAATGGCGTCTAAAAATGTCAAACCTATTCTCAATAAATTTGTTTAAAGACGTATATATCTTTACTTTTCCATTTCGATAAAAGGTGTAATTAAGAGCAGATTGATATAATGAAAAGTTTTTTTAAATATATTAGATTATTGTATATTGCAAAATATGGAACACATTTCAATATACGAAACATTAAATAATGAAAAAAACATTTTTCGTACTTATCTTGTTTAGATGACCTTGAAATATTTCAAATATTGTTAATCATGTAACTCATTATTAGAATACATCAATATCTTCTAATATCAATATCTATTATATATATATATATATATATTAGGAGATATTGATGTATATGTTCGTGTGTATATGTAGTCTATTTTACTTATTTATGTTATTCTGTACACTTCCTAACCGTTTAACCGTTCAATTTTATGTCCTTTGCCCAAAGGTTGTCTGGAAGAGATCGCTGTTTTAGCGATAAGACCGCCTTTTGTACATATATATGTGTATATATATATATATGTATTGTTTGTAAACATACCACTTATGTTCTAATGTTTTTCTTGGTGTACAATAAAGCATATTTGTATTTGTATCTCCGAATTAGACTTTTTGTGGGTTGACACATTATTCATATTTAGATAAAGCTATGTTTTTCTTGGAGCTGATAAAAGTTGTCAGTCTAGACAGGAAATAGCATCAAGACGCTAGACAGACCTCGATTTTATTTTGAATCAAATTTACATCTGATGTATCGTCTCCCAAATACTATGTTTTCATGAGAATAATCTATACTAATAAATAAAATTGAAGTGTATGTTTGTTATATCAAATTAACAGATTTTAACATATGAAAATATACACGGTGCTCACACCAAAACCCAATTTTTAAATCTTTCTCTATCCATCTGTTTGTTCCGGCTAATCTCTGAAAATCGGACCGATTTTGACGGGACTTTCACTCACAGATAGCCAGTGTTATGAGCAGTAATTAAGCTACCTGTTTTTAGAAATTTCACTTATTTTATTTTTTCCTAGACGAATTCGCGGGCTATTATTAGTATAGATTTAACAATAATTACTTCAAACAGCCGATGTAAAGTACAAAAATTTCAAAATTGTAATTCAAATGAATTTCCATTAGCCGTAGACAATACAGTTCATTCTTTATCTATATTTGCTCAGAGTTAATCGATAATTTATGCAGATTGTATGCACATCACTATTTGAATGTGTTATCTGCGCGGTGCAGTGCTGAGGCCTATAGAGTGAGGGATGGAAACTGTTATATCGATTTCGCTGCTTTTTAAAATCAATATTTCCTATGTAAATAATTGGTTATATTTTCCTTGTTATTTAATTAATCGACGATTTTTTTATTATAACATATTTGCAAATAAATATAACTAGATATGACGTTCATACTATTTGACGTTAAAAATCTGTACCCATTTTCGATTTTGACAAACTCTTCAATTGACTTCTTGACCCAAAGATACTCTCGCTTGTCAAAGCTAGTTGCTAGGCAACTTCAAAGTTGTAGACACTCTGATGCTCAAAAAGAGTTACTTATTTATAGTTATTATCGCCGAGTTTAAAACATATTCAATCGAAATATATACAATTCAAAGGTGACTGACTGACATAGTGATCTATCAACGCACAGCCCAAACCACTGGACGTTTCGGGCTAAAATTTGGCGTGCAGGTGGATGTTATAACGTAAGCATCCGCTAAGAAAGGATTTCGATTAATTCTACCCCCAAGGGGATGAAAGTTTATATGAAACTTTGTCAATTTTGAACCGATCGGGCTGAGACTTTGCATGCATATAGCTACTATGATGTAGGCATGACAGACATCGCAGACGAAGTCGCGGGCACCAGCTAGTTTATTATATAAAGCACTGTCGCACTCCAAAATCCGGGGTTTTCATGCGTCTTGTCCTAGTTGCCAAATTTTAGAGATGGCAACCCTAATTGAGAGCCTCCACCTTTTTTTGAAGTCGGTTTAAAATCCAATTTTTATTAATTCGAAATATGTTAATAAGTAATAGTCACTAAAATAAAAAAAAATCGTTTTATAATAGATCGACTTATCGAAATATCGATAGTCGATAAATCGATATTCACATCGCTATGTGTAACTATCTCGGTATGCAGCCACTCTGTCTGTTTGTACACGGCTAATGAGAGCACTAATTGGTCGCTATGCGACGTGTATGTATGTAGGTGTCATACAGTTCTCACAAATAAAACTCGATTGAATGATTCTTATGTCAATGTATGTTTGTGTGTATTTGAATATTAAAAGAATTTTCGAAAGTTAAATATGTCTTGATATGTTTGTGGTTTTTAAATTCTGGGCCTGCCACTAACTCAGACCACTTGTAAATAGTATTCAATTATTTTTTAGTAGCTATTAAACAAATTATTTTATTAAAGCAATCACCTGTCAAACATGACATTGACAGCTCTAGCCGACCACAGATAAAACAGACGCTAAAGAATTTAAACGACTAGAGTTTTTAAAATAAATTCAACGCGACGTAAATGTATGAACAAGACGATTTATATGTTAATTTGTTTTTAAATTATATACAGATGACCACAGTGTAGTGAACTTGTAGATAATTTAATTTAAATTTCATATAATGTGAAGAAACCATGAGTATCTATATTAATACGTGAATCAAAAACTTTGCACACATTTTTACGAAAATTGTGCCGACAGAGGAGTATGAAATTTCGCACATGTATAGTTTATATAGAGAAGAAGACTAGAATGCTAATATTTCTTTATTGTTTACAGTCTGTGGTCAAATTGTGAATTGATTATCTGTGGTCAATCTTGAAATCGGTTGAAAATTTAATGAACTAGTCGATTTTCGACCGCCATGTGACCACTAGTATACCTAAATCTATATGAATATCAAGACTTAAAAGGGACACAGACTTCAAAAGCGAAATTCGTAATTCCGGTTACGTAGATTACATATTCGTTCGAGCTATTTAAATTTTAAAACCAAAATACTGAACCGATTATGATGAAAATTCTTTAGAATTAATGGATGGGCATACCCTTTCAAATAATTAAATCGATCAAGACGTTTTCTTCGGTGACAATATCAGTTTTATCTAAAAGTCTATAAGTGAGAATCGTTACTAACCAGCTTTGAATCGTTATAGATTCTAAACGGTAATTCTAATTGAAAAACGATATGAGAAACCTAAAAATGATTTTTAAATACCTATTCAACGATACAGTTGACATAGTTCTTCGGTTTTATTTTTTTTGGTTTTCACATCATGGCGTCTAAAATCGGCAATTTTGATTTTACCAACTTTTTAGGCTTTCTATAACATTCGCGCCGTCATGAATCAAACGATCATGTATCAAAATCGGCCGACGCGTTTGGGCTAAATAGTGCCACATACATACATACGTACAATGTACATAGACTGATAAACACTTTACCTTTGCACCGCGCAGTCGAGTAAAGAGTTTAAAAACTGTCGAGCCGTCTTAACGGAAAAATATTTTTTTTCCAAATCGATTCGGAAACTACCTGAGATAAATGCGAACAAACAAACACTTTAATTTTATATATATATGTATATAAAACCTTCTGAGTTTTTAATTAAGAGGTAAAATACGTCCTTTTATACGACATTCATAAAGAATATTAAAAAAAGTTTAATTTCCTAATGAAGCGACGCCCCACGGTCTGTGCTCAATAAATATTAATGATTCAAATTCAGTGGTCTTTAGACGACGACCACTTTGGCGTAGTGGTAAAAAATTTAAATGCCGGTTCGATTCCCGTTTGAGAACTGATATTTTGATGCTGATAAGCAATAATGTGTCAACCCACAAAAGTCAAATTCGAAGACATTGATTTATTTTGATACTGCGTCACTTTATTTAACATTATTAAAATAATTTTATTAAGAATAAATTTGCCATGTTTAGACGCCATTTTCTCAAAATGAAGTCCATGTGGCTTGCCACAGTGTTGCTTATCTGCGTCCATTTGTATTCGTACGAATATAATAATGTTATTTTTGTAAACGGCTTCAAAAAAATTAGGTTCTTATTTCGGTGGGGATAGTTTTAATTTTTTTAACCCAATTACTGAACCGATTTTATTAAAAATATGTAAGTTTCGCATCTAATATAAATTTTCAAATTACAAAAAAATTTAATAAATTATATATACACAAAAGTTCCCGACGAAGTGAGAACCTCTTACTTTTTTGAAGTAGGTTAAAAATAACGTTATTATAATCCTTCCAATATAAATGGACGCTGATAAGCAATACTGTATCAAGCCACACGGACTTCATTTTGAGAACTGTTACAATAAAAGGTAACGGACAAAAATACGAACGAAATAGGCTTAATAATAGGGTCCCGTAAGTGAACCTTTTGAGTAAGGAACCCTAAAAATCTTACTATCACAAATTTATGATACACTGTGATACAGTTCCGATCTTCGTTCACTCTTCATAGAGCAGTCACTCAACCTATCAATAATAGAAGCCATTCTCCTCAAGCTCCCCAATTATTTCGAAAAGCTCAAAAAGCTCAACCTCGAAAGCTCTCAAAGCACTCGTCATGAAAAAGCGCTCGAAGACACGGCGCTAACATCACTGTCACGGTACGGTTATTAGCTTTCTAGTGTAGTGATGTGATACGAGACCGTTTTATCGATATCGATAAACTGCAATTATTTAAATAAGTAAGATTTTGCTAAAATTATAAACAAAAAAAGAAAATATTTTTAAGTTTAACGAATTGTTAATAGTTCATTTTAACAAAATATGATACTGAAAGAATCATTATTTAATGCTCAAGTATAAAATACTTTCAGTATCAAATTTTGTTTTATTTTTTGTTTGCTTTCTTAGATAAATATTATTTATTTTAAACTTTCGTGATGTATACTATTTATGTTTAATATAACGGGTCTTATAGCGATAACTATTGGTATACCTTTTTATTGCCCGACGTTTCGACGAAGTTACATTCGTCGTGGTCACGAGCTGACTGAAATATTATTCTTTTCATTGTTATTATAAATTTGATGGATGAATATTTGTTCGTCTTTCACACAAAAAAAAACTGCACAGATTTTAATGAAATTTTAAAGTAATATAATTTATACATTCTTTAAAATACCTCGCAGGCAAAGTCGCCGATAGTAACTCGTATAATATAATATTAGGTACATTTTTTTTACTTTATTTACAAGAAAATGAACGAAAAACATATTATTTTGTATTTTAAAATCAGGATGTTTGACTTCCTTAAAATCTCCTTTATAATTTTGCACTATATTGGTATATTATTACACTGATATCATATATGAAACTTAGCTAATTGTCATGGAATAACACAGTGTAATCCAAAAAAACATTACTTGTCAAATTTTAGTATGAAAGAAAGTATAGATTTAAGATTTCATCTTATAAATAATATTATTACTCATTATGTAACTAGAATCATTGTTATGTTTAGGGTCTATTTCACCGGTTCCTGTTAAATTTTTAAATAGTTAACCGCCATTTAACGGTAACCAACAATTAAGTTTTGATTATATATTTTTTGTTTTACCAAAACCTGCTAAATTAACTTATAAATAAATTGATTCCGCATTTATAATTCGACTGAGCGGCAACGTTGCCTTTAAACGTTTCAATACACGATTCTAATCTTTGTTGAAGAATGTATCCATATTATTATATATCTTAAACTTTCTCGATTTACACTATTCATATTTATTATAACGGGTCTATCGCGATAACAAATGGTAGTTATACCTTTTTATTGCCCGACGTTTCGATGAAGTTGCATTCGTCGTGGTCACGAGCTTAGAGTCAGTAATTGTTATCGCGATAAGCCCCTTCATATTAAATATGAATAGTATCCGTGTTATATTTTTAATCAAGAACTTTATAACCCAAAATTTCCAAGCAATAACATATGTGTTAACATTTGTTACATATCGATACTTTCGTCGACACAGTCGCATCCCTAACGGTAAATATTGACGTATCGACCCGCGTTAAAGCCGGCTCGCGTCAACTACAAGTTTTAATACAACATATTTGACCGAAAACTATTTAGTTACAGCCTACAGGCCCCAGTGTTGAATGTATAGTTAACGTAACGATCGCGTTTGCGTTTTGTTTATATTCTAGTTGACAGTATCTATCTGTTATAAACGAGCTGTACTTTGCAGTTTTACTTGCGTTTATAGTTATAGCTTAATATGAGTTGTAGCGTGATGTAAATGTCCCACTGCTGGGCAAAGGCCTCTCCTATTAAGGGGAAGGTTTAGAGCTTAATCCACCACGCTGCTCCACTGGGCCGGATATACATTTGTCAGAATTTCTTCGCGCACATGAAGGTTTCCTCACGATGTTTCCTTCACCGATCACGAGATGAATTTAAACATAAATTTAGCACTTGAAAATTAAGCGGCGCTACGTCCTGTTTACCCGCGATCATAAAAGTAGCAATACCATTTAGAATGTCTTGTAAAATTCAAATATTTTAATTTAAAACATTTTTTCAAATAGCTCTTAAATTTATGTCAGCCATAGTATTTCTTAAAGTATCGCTTAACAAGATTTTTTAAATAAGAGAACCGTTTTAAAAGCAAAATACGTAATTTAGTTCACTTTAGTAATAAACTTATTCCAGTTATTTTGATTTTAAAACTAAACTACTAAACCGATTTTGATAAAAATTCGATCGGACCAATCGGAGAGTATACACTTTCAAACAAAATTAAAAATAACCATATCGGTTAAGCCGTTTTCGAATAATCGGTGAACATCAAAAAAGTCCCCGACGAATTGAGAGCCTCCTTTAACTAGATCCAAAAGCCGATTAAAAAACTATTACAAAAGCTTAAAAAGTTTCGTTATATTCATATTTTAATTTCCTTTCATTAAAATATGGATTTTTGGAAGCTGTATTTAAAATACGACGCTTTTGAGGATCGACAAACATATAAATGAACAGACAGACAGTATAGACTAAAAACAGTTAAATCAAAAGAATAGAACGATTAAATTATTCTCAATTTGAACTCAGACGTTAACACAAACAAACAATAGAGTATATACATACGTATTTTGTAATTGTATTTCTTATTTATTTATTTTATTGTTTATATATTTTATGTATTTAACGTACACCACGAATGAACCAAAATCATTTTGTTAATAAAGAAGAAGAAAATGTACAATACACGGTCTTATCGCTTTATAACGATTTTCTCATCCCTAATTAAAAAAAAAACATCACACAATTCGCTGCGTTTCAAGAATATCGATGCAACTAAAAATGGTGAATTTTAGGGAATGGGGTTTTTAAATTTCTTTATTAATGTGTTGGTGCATAGCTGCGAAAATTAAACGATCCTCTGATGTTATAACTTTATTGATTTAAAGAAAAATTATCGCAACTGTTTGCATGATAAAACATCAAAGATTTATGGTCTTTTGACATTCTTTGTTCTATTTGTTAGAATTTTGAGTTACTACGATATTCTTGCAAACCAGCGTCATCTCCTTTTTTTATAGAAAATAACTGGCAAACGAGCAGGCCTCTTGATGTTAAGGGTTCACCGCTGCCCATGGACATTTGCAACTCAGAGGAGCCACAGATAAAAAAGGAATGAGCCATAACAGGGAATAGGAAGTAAGGAAAGGAATGAGGGAGAGGTTAGGCTTCCGGCTCTCTCATTCACCGTATTTCAACCAGCTCCATGAGTTACTTCAGGCTGATTTGTGAGAGTGAGGTCAAGCCACTATACAAGCTGAATTGATGATGTCACGTAAAATCAATAAAAGGAAAATAACATCAAAATCAAACTTGCAACAACCGGGAATTGAAGTCGCGACCTTATCCAATAAATTAATCTGCACCCGACGCTGACAATTGATATAGCTCTGAAATTATAATATGACGCAGACAGACATACTAGTTATAATATGACCATTTATTTTTTGACTCAAAACGGGACTTGAATAATAAGTACTCATCAAAACACTTTTTTAAAGTTACTTATTCAGAAAAAGTTAGTTTGCTTAAACGTTACGAAGCACAATATGTCAAACTTAGTGTTAACTTTGTTTGAAGACGTATATATGTATCTTCTCTTTTCGATTTCGATAAAAAGTATAAAAAATTAAAAGAAGATTGTTATAATATTCGAAACATTAAGAAACATTTTTTCGTACTTATTAAGTTAAGATGACTTGAATATTTTTTAATAAAATTAAATACATGACGAATTATCAAAATACATCAATATCTTCGAATTCTTTTTGCGGGTTGACACATTATTGCTTATCAGCATTCAATTATAAACATCGTCTTTAGAACTGAATTTTGGCTGATTTGATTTTCACGTTGTTTCTGATAACGGGACAATTTCGCGTCCCGCTGTTCATTACGGCGGCACCGGTACGCGTAATTATAAAAAGGGACGGACTCGTTCCAAACGAGACGTCTGGTCACGTTAGTTATGATTCTTGAAATTAGTTGCATTTGAATCATTAACACTATGAGCCAATGAAAAAATTCCAGACGAATACAATGAATTTCATTAAAATCGGTGTAGGAATTTAGTTTTAAAATCGAAATTGCGTATTTTATTCGAAGTCGTTTACTTTTATAAGGCACACGAATATCGGAAATAATGAATATTTCTTAATTAAATATTTCGAAAATTGAAATTTGCAAATTATTTTGCACTTGATACAATATCTCATATACAATATTTTATTATCTGCTTATAACTAATTCTATCTTACTTCTTCAAACAAATTTATTAATAACGTTTGACATCTAGACGCCATTTTCTCAAAATGAAGTCCGCGTGGCTTGTCACAGTATTGCTTATCAGCAGGCCATTTATTTTAATAATTTTTAAATAAAAGTCTGTTTTTAACACAAACTTCATTATTCTTTAAACAATCTCTTCAATAAAAATTCTCAAGCTTTTAGCACATACAAGTTTTTCATTCAAATTTTATAGACAAAAACAAATATTTATTCACGATAAACCCGGCTCTTAGCTATCGACTATCGATATGTCACATCACTAGTACCAATATTGACCTGCCATGTCTCTGTCAATATGATATTGGGTGACTTGACGCCATATTGGATTTGTGACGTCACTTGTTATGAAAAAATTGGTTACACAGAAGTTGGACGCTGATAAGCAATAATGTGTCAACCCACGACAAGTCAAGTTTCGAGATATTGGTGTATATACATAATAAAATTTCAAATCATCTAAACTAAATAAGTACGGAAAAACGTTTCTTAATTTAACGTTTCGAATTTCAAGGGCGTTCCATATTTTGCGATTTATACAATAATCTCAAATATATGAAAAAGTTTTTATTATTTAATACATTAAATATATCAATTTGCTTTTAATTAATCATACCTTTTATTAAATAGAAAAGAAAAAAGACGTATATATCCAAAATACGTCTTCAAACAAATTTATTATGAATAGGCTCGATATCTTTAGTTGCCATTTTCTCAAAATAAAGTCCGTGTGGCTTGACACAGTATTGCTTATCAGCGTCCATATATAAGTAGGCACAGAATATAATATTAGTATAAATAATATTATCAATATAATTGTAATAACAATAAATAAATTATTGTAACTAATAATTTTCAATAAACATGACTACATTTTAGGGCTATATTATAAATTATATGGATGCTGATAAGCAATAATGTGTCAACCCACAAAAAGTTCAATTTGGAGATATGAATGTTTTATGATACTGCGTCACCTATTTAACATTATTCAAAAAAAATCTAGTGATCTAAACTAAAAAAGTATGGAAGAAAGTTACTTTATTTAACGTTTCGAATTTCAAGTGCGTTCCATTTTTTGCAATTTATACAACTCTCAAATATTTGAAAAACTTTTTATTATATCACACATTAAATAGATCAATCTGGTTTCAATTCATTACACATTTTATCAAAATAGAAAAGAAAAGATGGATATATACGTCTTCAAACAAATTTGTTAAAAATGGGTTTGACATCTTGAGACGCCATTTTCTCAAAATGAAGTCCGTGTGTCAATTATCTATGTATAAGTAGTCACAGATTATAATATTAGTGTAGATAATATTATCAATATAATTATAATAACAATAAATAAATTATTGTAAGTAATAATTTTCAATAAATGAATACATTTTACGGCTACATAATAAATTATATAAAGTTATGTCCGTGTGTTCATTTGTAAGTAATGCTGTGATTCGTCCGTTGCTGTGATTGATAGTGAAGTGAATTAAGTTTTGTTTAAGGCCGTTTATATACTTGCGATATTATAGATTAAATATTTTTCTTTTTAAAAAAAGTTTATACGGCCGCTAATTGTTTAGAATGTTCTGATCTAATTTGAATAGTATTTTCGCTATTAAAATGTATATTTATAAGTTTACGTATTTAATTTATTAAGATCTGATGATCTTCGGAGATAGGTGTTGAAAGTATTTTTAAAATTTAAAGGCAAAAAATGTAATTTCGTTTACTTAACTTACTTATTCATGTTATTTTGATTTAAAACCAAACTTCTAAGCCGATTTTGATGAAAATTCTTAATATAGCCTATACCCTTTCTTAATAAACGGTGTTAAAAAGGGATATAGGCTATATGACGTCACGCTACGACCTAAAGGAGCAAAACAGTAACCATGAACGTCAGTTAAACCGCAAGGGACAGTTACTGTAAAAGTTAGCCATAACGGATATATAGACTTACATAACTTAATATGACTTTCGCATTTATTAGCATGATCTTGTTAGTTTTGATAACTTAGCTAGTTTTAATTGACACGTTGGCGCAGTGGTCACTGCAACTGTGTAGCGCTAACGGTCGCGGGTTCGATCCCCGCTTACGGCAAATGTCTGTATTGGCCATACGGATGTTTGTCGTGGTCTGGGTGTTTGTGTTAGTGTTGTGTATGTTTCCGGACCCCCTACACAAGGTCACAAGATCTTAATGGGGGCCGTTGAGTGTGATGCGTTTATTTATTTATTTATAATTATTAATTCAGTTGCAGACATTGTGTTCTGACGTTTCGTCTGTAGTCAGACTTATTGTTATCTTAATGACAATAGTACAACTTACTATGACTCATGTCGAGTGTCTTTACGTGTGAATAAATAACTTATGTGTGAGAAATCTATATATTATTACGTGAAGCAAAAACTATGTACCTTTTTACGAAAATTGGATAGACGGAGAGCATGAAATTTTGCACATTTATAGTTTATATAGAGAAGGAAAGAGGAATGTCATTTTAACATTATTTTAACACGCTCTTATTAGCTTCACTTGTAACTATGTAAGAAAATCTTAGAATCTTAATTTGACCCACTTCCCGGTCTTTGATTAGGATGAAATTGTGCACACGCTCTGAGTTCTGATGACAATACATGACTAGCTAAGAAACGTCACTACAAGTCCAATATGGCGGGCGTCCAAGATGTTTGAAATGCACTTCCATGATCTGGGTATCAAATGGAAGAGTTTGCTGTCAGGAATACGAAAAGAATAGTCACGTGACTCAAATCGAATATGGCGGACGTCCAAAATGGTGGACAGGTTATGAAGTTTATATCTATTTTTCCTTTCCTTTTTTGTAAAAGGTATAATTAATTAAAAGTAGATTGATATGTTTAATATATTATCGGATAAAAAGTTTTTAAAATATTTCAGATTATTCTATAAATTGCAAAATATGGAACGCACTTGAAATACAAAACAATTATTAAGACACTTATTTCCGTATTTATTTAGTTTATATTGCTTGATTTTTTTAAATGATGTTGAAAAGGGAATGCAGTATCAAAATAATTCAATATCTCCGAATTTTACTTTTTGTGGGTTAACACATTATTGCTTATCAGCTTCCATATAATAGACTATCGGCAGTCAATCTTAACAATAAATGAGAGATACTGATGTGTTCTAATATTGCGTCACGTATAAAACATCATTTAACATTTCAAGTCATCTGAACGAAATAAGTACGGAAAAAATATGTTAATTTAATATTTCAAATATTGAAATGTTCTATATTTTGCTATATACAATAATCTCATATATTTAAAAAAATATTAAATTAACCTTTATAGTAACTCAATCTGCTTTTAATTAATTATACCTATTATCAAAATAGAAAAGAAAAATGGTTATATACCGCTTCAAAGCAAAATTAAGAATAGGTTTGACATCTTTAGACGCTTTTCTCAAAATGAAGTCCGCGTGGCTTGACATAGTATTGCTTATCACCGTCCAATTATAAGATAAACTTCGGATTCGGTAGGTTGTTTTATATGCGCTTTGTTTTCAGGTAAAACGCGGCTTATAAAATTGCATCTTTAATACAATTTAAACTAGTTTATATTAAATATGTGTAAACAACATGATGATTACTTTATTAATTTATTTACTTCATTGTACAACTATTTAAAATTGAGCAAAAGGCGAGCTTAACCCATTAAGCGCCAATATGACACTAGCAGCATTTTAAACCCAAATCAAAAAAGAAAAAATGGTTATATACCGCTTCAAAGCAAAATTAAGAATAGGTTTGACATCTTTAGACGCTTTTCTCAAAATGAAGTCCGTGTGGCTTGACACAGTATTGCTTGTGTGTCATACATGGAAGTATATGTAATCTTTTATTATAGATTTAATGTATTTTTTATACATAATAAAAAAAATGCATTCCTATTATTCAGGATCTCTCCTCTATGTAAACTATAAAAGTAAAGTAAAGTAACAGCCTGTAAATATCCCACTGCTGGGCAAAGGCCTCCTCTCCTATTAAGGAGAAGGTTTAGAGCTTAATCCACCACGCTGCTCCACTGCGGGGCGGATATACATGTGGCAGAATTTCTCCCGGCACATGCAGGTTTCCTCACGATGTTTTCCTTCACCGAGCTCGAGATGAAATTAATTATTGAATTGAATTGAATTGAATTGAATTGAGATGAAATTAAACACAAATTTAGCTGTTCAAAAATCAGCGGTGCTAGCCGGGGTTTGATTCCGCGATCATGGGTTGAAATCGACGTGTTCTAACCACTAGGCTATCTCAGCTCAATATAAATAATACGTCAACTGCACGCTGATAAGCAATACTGTGTCAAGCCACACGGACTTCATTTTGAGAAAATGGCGTCTAAAGATGTCAAACCTATTCTTAACAAATTAGTTTGAAGACGTATATATTCATCTTTTCTTTACTATTTTGATAAAATGTATATTGAATCAAAAGCAGATAGATTTATTTAATATGTTATCTAATAATAAGTTTTTAAATATTTGAGATTGTTTTATAAATTGCAAAATATGGATCGCACCTGAAATACGAAACATTGAGTTAAGAAACTTTTTTCCATATTTATTAAGTTTAGATGACTTGAATTTTTTTTTTGTATGATGTTAAATAGATGACGTAGTATCAAAATATATCAATATCTCCAAATTTGACTTTTTGTGCGTTGACACATTATTGCTTATCAGCATCCAGTTATGTTTAAGAAATCTTAGTTAACGATTAAGGTTGAATAGGTGATTATTGATTTTATAGGTATTTCATTTGTCTGTTGAATTTTGTTTTTTTAATAAAGTGTAAATACTGTGCTTTATGGATTCCGTATTCGAATGCTAACGGGACTCTGTTACTAAGACTTCGCTGTCCGTCCGTTCGTCTGTAAGACTGTATCTCAAGAACCGTAACAGGGAGAGTATTTATTACAGAATATTTAACATTAGGTAAACAATTTTTTCGTTTGCCGGTTTTTTTTTGTATAAAAAAAACGATCAAGTGCAAATCGGATTCACAAAAAAGTGTTCAGTACGGTCGTACAAGATATAAGATGTATTTTTTTCAATACTTTTGTAAAACAAATAAGGAACGTGCTTTAACCATCAATATAACGAAGTAAAGTTAGAAGGGGTTAACTCTGTAACTACTGATCAGATTTGAACAATTATTTTTGTACTGGATAGTCTGTTTGTTATATTATATTAAGGAAGGTTATAGGCTATATTACATCACGCTACGACTCATAGGAGCGAAGCAGTAACCATAAACGCGCGTGAAATCGCGAGGCACATCTAGTCAATACTTAATATTATAAAAAGTAAAATTTGTTTGTGTTGTTAATGTCTGAAGCTACTGATTCTATTGAAAATAAAATATTTTTGCGTTGGATAGCCTGTTTATTTAGGAAGGTAATAGGCTATATTACATCACGCTACCGCTCAGATGCGCGAAATGCAAGGGTCTGGTAATTATAAATAAATTTTTTTAAATTGAAATCGAACTCAAAGCAATCAAACTGGCACTGGCCTAAACGCCCTAGTTTAATATTTGATGTCGCTGATAACGTTAACAATGAGATACGCTCTAATTACATCATTATGATGTCAGTTGACTGTTCGTATGTAAAACTTGAAACATACCTATATATAGCAAAAACTTTATACCTCTTTTTACGAAAATTGCGAGGACGGAGGAGTATGAAATTTCGCACAATTATAGCTGGATGCTGATAAACAATAATGTGTCAACCCGCAAAAAGTCGAATCTGGAGATATTGATGTATTTTGATACAACATCATCTATTTAACATTATTAAAAAAATCAAGTTATCTAAATTAAATAAGTATGGAAAAAAGTTGCTTAACTCAATATTTCGAATTTCAAGTGTGTTCCATATTTTGCAATTTATAAAATAATTTCAAATATTTAAAAACTTATTATTAGATAACGTATTAAACAAATCTATCTGCTTTTGATTCAATGTACGTTTTAGTAAAATAGAAAAGAAAAGATGAATATTTACGTCTTCAAACTAATTTTCTACAAACGAAATCCGTGTGGCTTGACACAGTATTGCTTATCAGCGTCCAACTATATCCAGATAAGAATCACTTAAAACACGCTTCCAAATTACAATTTAGTCAGATGTGAAGATTATTAATAGCATGGGCTCCAAAATGGCGCCCAGGCGTACCCCGAAGCAATAAATTTAACAATTATTAGAAATATTCTCGTTAGAATTATGTGACTACAGAATAAAAGGTTGATCGTAAATTTGTAATAAATGACGTTTTAACTAACCACAGTGTAATAAATTAAGATTATCATAAATAGATAAATTATATCGATAGTATCGAAAGCTTGAGTTAAAACTATTTTTAATATCTATTTATCAAATTAATACTTTTTAAGTTTGTGTGTGTCTGTTTGTTACTTAGGATGCAACGGCTTAATTTGAATGTAATTTTGAACTATCGAGTTTCTAGCCGGTTATTGATAGAATCTACATTCCGAACCGGTGGTAGTTTTATAAAAATCTAAAATGAAAATATAACATGTAACTTGATTCGTAAGTGCTTAAAAAGCCCATTTGAATAAAGTATATTTTAAGTTGGAGTTTAATTAATGTTACGTATTGTGTTAGAGCCGAGATGGCCTAGCGGTTAGAAAACGTCGATCGCAACTGATGATCGCGGGTTCAAACCCCGGCTAGCAGCGCTGGTTTTTCAAGTGCTAAATTTGTGTTTAAATTCATTTCGAGCTCGGTGAAGGAAAACATCGTGAGTAAACCTGCATGTGCCGGGAGATATTCTAACACATGTATATCCGTCCCGCAGTGGAGCAGCGTGGCGGATTAAGCTCTAAAACCTTCTCCTTAATAGCAGAGGTCTTTGCCCAGCAGTGGGACATTTACAAGTTGTTACTATTGTGTTACTTGCACGTGCACTTTTTTCTCAATCCTGACTAATATTCGCGTCTCATCTTAATCCACCTTTCGAAAGGCGCACCTTACAGTTGAGTAAACGTCATAGGCTAAGTCTTATGGTAATATGCGTGTTATTTAAAATAAAAATCCACATTAACGCGAGAGCAGCCGCGATTAAAAGCTAGTCAGTTATTAAATAGTTCACCTATTAACCTTTATAACGGCTTAACGTTATTTATAACGATCGTGTGTTGACTATTAAGAATGCAACATAATTTTTATTATAAACTAGCTGGTAACCGCGACTTTGTTTGCGAAAAATTAAAAAAAAATCTATAAAAAGTAGCTTAAATTACTCCTTTTAACATTAGGTATTTGCTAGTGAAAGTACCGTCAAAATTGGTTCAACCTTTTTAAAGATTAGCCGGGACAAGCAGACGGACAGACAGACAACTAGATGGACAGACAAAATTTAAAAAAATGGTATTTTTAATTGAGTACCGTATATAGATTCACATGCCTTTAATGAAAAGCTGTTAATATGAAATTACAAACAGACATTTCAATTTTATTTATTTTATCTGTAGGTATAAATGTATTTGTTACCGAATAGAGCTTAAATGTATTTGATTATGTTTCTTAGGCGAGAACTACACTATAAGGTTTGCTCTCACACTTTTGTAAAGATTTACATAAGTTATTTCTCATTGCTTTACACCTGAAGAGTTTATTGTCAGTGCCTTATTTTTGTCATTCACAGCTTTCGTAACTACTTACGACGTGTGTGTTACTAGGTTACAGAGTTGTTTAATATCTATACTAATATTGTAAAGCTGAAGAGTTTGTTTGTTTGATTGTTTGCTTGAACGCGCTAATCTCAGGAACTACTGGTCTGATTTGAAAAATTCTTTCAGTGTTAGATAGCCCATTTATCGAGGAAGGCTTTAGGCTATATATTATCACGCTAAGACCTAAAGCAGCGGAGCACCAATGAAGAATGTTTCAAAATCGGGGGATATTTTCCTATTGAGAACGTTTACGCTGCGTGCGCTGCTTAAACAGTTAAAGTTTCGCAAAATTCATGTATGACAGAATTGTCCCCCTTTAAAGGTTCTAAAAAAAAGTCCGCGACAGCATATGTCTATCTTTTAAGGTTAGCTCACTACAACCTTTTTTATGCTAACCAAATTTGTTCTAAAATAATGCATTATTAGCCCAAAGTAACGATTCCACGCGGACGAAGTCGCGGGCGGAAGCTAGTCAATTATAAAAGTTAAATTTACAAACTTGCCTGACATTTAAGAAGAAGAAGATTAAGTTTTAAATAAATTATTAACTTTTGCTGGTTGTAATGTAGACTTTATTACGCGGGCGACTGTCTCAAACGTAGGTTGCTATGGCCGGTATAACGCGCGCCTACTCGAAACAAATTGATCCTTTACGTACGGAAGACCAAAAAATAAACCATAGAGAAATAACATTTAAAAACTCAAAACTATCAAATTTACATCAATTAATTTGTATGATACAATATAATAATTTTGTTAACATGAATGAGATACTTCTTTCAGTGATTTTGATTTTAGAAACAAATTACTGAACCGATTTTGATGAAAATTCTATGTTATCAATAAGAGAGTATACCCTTTAAACCAGAAAAGAATTACTTAAATCAGTCAAGCCGTTTTCGAGTAATCGTTTAACATACATTAAAAAAACGCTCAACGACATCAGAACCTTATTCTTTTTAAAAGTCCTTAAAAGTCTGTATCTAAAAGCTTGTTAATAATCCATTTTCTTTTTTGTTACAGGTATGTTTCGTGTTAAGAAGAATCTTAATTCCCATCACTTCTCTTTTCCCTATTCCCGTCTAGGAAGTCGGGAAGACTTTTTTCCTAATTCCATAATAAGCAACGCATATGTGGATGCTGATAAGCAATAATGTGTCAACCCACAAAAAGTCAAATTCGGAGATGTTGATGTATTTCGATACTGCATCACCTATTTAACATTATTAAAAAAATTGAAGTCATGTAAACTGGATACGTACGGAAAAAAGTTTCTTAATATATTAGTTCGAATTTAAAGTGCGGTCAATATTTTGCAATTTATACAATAATCTCAAATATTTAAATAACTTTTTATTATATAATATATTAAATATATCAGTCTGATTTTATTTCATTATACTTTCATTAAAAAATAAAACAAAAGATGGATATACATATACATCTTCAAACATATTTGTTAAGAATAGGTTTAACATCTTTAGACGCCATTTTCTCGAAACGAAGTCCGTGTGGCTTGACACAGTATTGCTTATCATTTCCATGTTACCTTATGCTCAAATCAAATCAAAATACTACTACTAATACTATATTCAAGTAGGCTCTCACGAGCACTTTTACATCGTCATACATGAAAAAATAAAATAATTACATCAATAATGAAGCTACCACCGGTTCGGAACGCAGATTCTACCGAGACGAACCGGCGAGAACTCGATAGTTGCTGAATTCACAGGCTCTTGTCGTAACGAATAATACTTTAAAACAAGTTTAACTAATTTAAAAAATCGAAAACACGACTGATTAAAAGGATCTGCAGTCAGCAGTACCGTATCAATAACATGTCCAAAAGCCAATAAGTGAGAATCGTTACTAACTTCAAATCGTTATAGATCCTAAACGTTAATACTAATTGGAAAACGATACGAGAAATCTAAAAATTATTATATTTAACACTAGCTTTTGCCTGCGACTTGGTCCGCGTTTTCGTCGTTTTTCGTACAAAAGTAGCGTCCTCAGGGTTCAGTGGTTTTGATGTGACAGAAAGATCGTATTTTGGTAGGGAAATATAATATGTCAATACACAATACTTGATTTCTATGATTTTTTTATTGAATAGGTAATAATGTTAACTTTTTAAAATTAGGGATGAGTGAGAGTCTTATAAACGTAAGAGTAAACAAATATAATCAGAATGCTCCGAACTGCTAAGCTATCAGGAGTTACACGTGTTATTGTGAGTCAACCGTAAAAGATAGACATATGCTGTTGCAGGATATTTTTTAGAAAATTTTATGTAGAATATTTCCGTCATACATGATTTCTATGCAACAATAACCATTAAGGCTGCATACTTGACGGAAGCTTAAAAATTGGAGTAACGTCTCCCGTTTTCCCAAAGTTTCCCTTCACTACTCTGCTCCTATTGATTGTAACGTGATGAAAAGTATACTATAACCTGCCCAGGAGTATGAAGAATAATTGTACTAAGTTTCGTTAAAATCCGTCGAGTAGTGTTTGTTTCTATAAGAAACATACCTACAGACAGACACAGGCAGACAGACAAAAATTTTACTGATTGCATTTTTGGCATCAGTATCGATCACTAATCACCCCCTGATAGTTATTTTGAAAATATATTTCATGTACAGAATTGACCTCTCTACAGATTTATTATAAGTATAGATGTTCATAGGTAAACAACATTATTAGTAAGGATATAAAAAATATTATTAAAGTTAGACTTAAAAATTTAACACACAAATAAACAAGACAACTTATTTGATTGTTTAATAGTTACCGTATAAACGTACAAGACACAGACAAACAGACCGTGGGTGTAACGACGCTTGTTAAAGAGAACGCTATTCGTAAGTTATGTTTATTTATTTTAATTATACGCCTTTTTAAATAAGACTTTTAACAGATAAATTATTGGTAAAATCGAAAACCTAACTGCGTATAGATCATCTGCAGTATGTGGGTTTGTATCTTTATGGCACTATTTAGAGTCTAATGCAAATAAACAGTAATGGATGCATTATTTACGAAAGGCTTATGTTATGCTTGTAGGCTATCTCCAAATGTCAATCAATAAGTGGACTTATTATATAAATTAATCAATTACTAAAACTATTTAGGATGATAAAGGTAAGTGTTTAGGACAATAAACATAAGTGGACAGGGGCGGCATTTCTCAGTTTTTGCCCCACCTAAAAAAAGTTGAAGATCCGGGGCTGATTTAGACCAAACGCGTGAGCCGATTTTGATAAATTAAACGTCGCTACATTCGTCATAATAACGCGAATGTCATAGTAAACGTAAAAAATGGGAATATGAATAATGGGTGAGTTTGGAAACCATAATGTGAAAAAGAAAAAAATGAGAAGCGTCGAACTGAATCTAGCGAGGTATCATTTGCACAGGTATATAAAAATCATTTTTAAGTTGCTCATATCGTTTTTCGATCAGAATTACCGTTTAGGAATTATAACGATTTAAGTTGGTTAGTAACTATTCAATTCTTTGGTTTATGGCTTTTAGTTTGGTTAGTAACTATTCTCACTTATAGGCTTTTAGACAGAACTGATATTGACACGGTGCTGACTGCAGATGGTGTTAGGATTAATTTATATATTTTTATTATTTTTCTATATTCATTACATCGTTATATATTTATATAGGATTTATGAAAAATTGAAAATAGACTATCTGTGGTCAATATTGAAATCGGTTGAAAATTTAACGAACCACGGTCGAATTCCGTCCGCTAAAAGTAGTGAAGTGAAGTAACAGACTGTTAATGTCCCACTGCTGGGCAAAGGCCTCCTCTCCTATTAAGGAGAAGGTTTAGAGCTGAATCCACCACGCTGCTCCTCTAAGGATATTACATGTGTCAGAAATTCTTCCGGCACATGCAGGTTTCCTCACGATGTTTTCCTTCACCGAGCTCGAGATGAATTTAAACACAAATTTAGCACTTGAAAATACAGCGGTGCTAGCCGGGGCTTGAACTCGTGATCATCGGTTAAGATCGACGTGTTCTAACCACTAGGCTATCTCGGCCACGTGGAAAAGTTTTATTGATTTTTGTGTTGCGTAGTATATATTATTGTTGTAAAAATGAGTTATATATATATAAAGTTTTTCTGTTTATTTAATGTTTAATTAAAAATAATTAATCTCTAATAAGCTATCGAACAGATGGTCTTGTTATGCAGACGGGATTTTGATTTTTTTAATTTAATTTTTTGTTCTATAAACACAGAACAATTTCGAAACTCTGTGGTCACGAAAGTAAACACATCAGAAGGTAATTCGATATCACCTAAATATTACGAAGAATTGTATTTCACATCGAAAGTTGTTTCTTGTGGTAGGTCCTTGTGTGGTACCACCCACTCACGTTTGTTTTATTGTAAACGGTGAGTGAGTTGAAATAAAAATAATCAATAATTTTAAATACGTTACAAGAATATTATTGTTTGAATATTTTAAACGGATAGTAATGTTTTTTTGAAAAATTCCTAAAATTATATTTCATGACACTATATGGATGATAAGCAATAATATGTCAACCCACAAAAAGTGAAATTCGGAGATGTTAATATATTTTGATACTGCATCACCTATTTAACATTATTCAATAAAAAATAAAGTCATATAAACTAAATAAGTACGGGTAAAAGTTTCTTAATTAATTGTTTCGAATTTCCAGGTCGTTCCTTATTTTGTGATTTATACAATAACCTTATATTTTTAAAAACTTTTTATTAGATCATATATTAAATTTATCAACCTGCTTTTAATTCATTACATCTTTTATCAAAAAAGAAAAGAAAATATGCATAAATACTTATTCAAACAAATTTATTAAGAATAGATATGACATCTTTAGACGGCATTTTCTCAAAATGAAGTTCGTGAGGCTTGACACAGTATTGCTTATCAGCGTCCATATATGCTAAAACTCTTTAATATAGACTACAGATCGTGCCTCCTTTCTTCGTTTTGCCTACTATTATTTCCCAGATGTTAATCTTTATAATTAATACTTACTTAAATTAATTTTCCATTTTTTTTTATCCGAGGATGCTTAAAATATAGCTTCTCCTTATAGTTTCGGACATAGTCTACACGGATAAAAAATTCATTCTGAATATATTTATTTTTATTTGTTGAAACTTCGCCTTAACTTTATGAGATATGGTTGACAAACGACCACACACACACTGTAATTAAAACATAATTAATAACCGATCTTAATTGTATATACGGAGATAACTTTTTTTTTTATATATTAAGATAAATAAACTTTATGGTTCAATAATACATATATATGTATATATACTACGCATTTCATTCTTCTTTATATAGAACAAAATCGTATCTCGCCGTCTGTACGTTTAGATTTTTTAAACTACTGAACGGATTTTAATGCGGTTTTCATCAATACACAGCGATTCAAGAGGAAGAGGGGCTTCACGGTCTTTTTTCCCGCGTACTTGCAAGCTGTGGAATGATCTTCCTCCTGAGGTTTTCCCTGAGCGCTATAATTTGCGGGTTTTCAAGCGTTGAGTGTATAGACACCTTTTCTCTAAAGGCCGGCAACGCACCCGCAACATCCCTGGTGTTGCAGATGTCCATGGGCGATAGTGACCACTTAACATCAGGTGGTACTGTCTGCTCGTTTGCCCCCCTATTATATAAAAAAGGGAAGAAAGGAATATATGTACATAACTAGCTGTGCCCCGCGGTACACCTTTACCTTCCCTACTTCGGATATTGTTCACTATTTCCTTGGTTATATATATATATATAACCAAGGTTGGTTATATATATATATATTCCACACTGGGGTGCAAGGGGGTTGTAAATTTTGTATAGAGAAAATGTATTTTTTTGACCGATTATCCTTAAATTCAGCACAAACATTACTTAGGGAAAATAATTAAATATGTGTATTCCAGAATTTTAAAATCATCCCTTAAAATGACGTTAGGGAGTAAGGAATCCTGGAACGGTGTCAATTTCGCTGGTAGATTTATTTAGCTGAAATTCCAAAATATACGCGGGCGTAGCCGCGAGCAACTGCTAGTATTTAATAAATTGTTAAAATTAAATAAACATTAATTTTATGATGTTTTTAAACGGTTAATGTTTCTAACAATTTCGTAAGTACCAACTCAGAATCGAACGCCCTACATGAATAGTTCAACGAGCTATCACGTATAACACGACAAAACGTGACGACATCCCGTTACACATATATCGTGACAGCTAATATGGACACAAAATTATCACGAAAAAAAGATACACAAAATTTTGATGTAAACACTGCTTGACTTCTTTGTGACAACGAAAAGGCGCACTCGTTTTGGCGTTTATTGACGAAGGTTTTAGCTATATTACATTACTAGCTTCCGCCCGCGACTTCGTCCGCGTGGAATAGTTACTTTGGGCTAATAATGCATTATTTTAGAACAAATTTGGTTAGAATAAAGAAGGTTATAGTGAGCTAACCTTAAAAGATAGACACATGCTGTCGCGGACTTTTTTTAGGACTTTAAAAGAGGAACAATTCTGTCATATACGATTTTTACGAAACTTTAACCGTTTACGCAGCGCACGCAACGTAAGCTCTCTCAATAGGAAATTATTCCCCGATTTTGAAACATTCTTCATTGGTGCTCCGCTCCTTTTGGTCTTAGCGTGATAATATATAGCCTATTGGTATCCTCGATAAATGGGCTATCTAACACTGAAATAATTTTTCAAATCGAACCAGTAGTTCCTTAGATTAGCGCGTTCAAGCAAACAGTCAAACAAAAAAACTCTTCAGCTTTATAATATTAGTATAGATACGACTCTTAGCGAAGCAGTCATAAACGCAAGTAAAACCGAAAGGGACAGCTGGTATAAAATAAAGATAAAAAACGTTACGACACTTATTTTTTAATGACATGTACATAAATGGTCAGGCAACTAGCTTAATGAGCAGATCAATTCAGCTTCTGAATGATATTCAGATATTTAATCACTCGTGTAGACGAATGACGTGACAGTAACGTTTAACTACACTCCTAGCCTATTCATTGTTTAACTGCTTGCCTAGTCTATGATATATTTAGATGTATATTTAGACAGTCAGCTTGTGACCACGACCAGTGTAACTTCGTCGAAACGTCGGGCAATAAAAAGGTATTACTACCATTAGTTATATTAAAAAAAAAGTAATATTAACTAAATAAGTACGAAAAAAGCGTAATGTCTCGAGTTTTAAGTGCGTTCCATATTTTTGCAATCTATACAATCATATAAAATTTTTAAAAAACTTATTATTAGATAACACGCAAAATATATAAATGTGCTTTTAATTCTTTACACCGTTTATCAAAATAGAAAACAGCATATGGATATATACGTCTTCAAACAAATTGATTAAGGATATGTTTGAGATCTTTAGACGCAATTTTCTTAAAACGAAGTCCGTGTGGTTTGACACAGTATTGCTTTTCAGCGTCCATCTATTCTATAGTTAGTATATTATTAATTTAGAAACACATTTCATCTTCTCTTTAAATTGACTTTTGATCATTTATTTATTGAAAAAACAAAGTAGATTAAAATACTTCATAGTTTTGTTTTTGTTATTTAGACATTTTAGATTTTCATCTTAATTCCGTAGATATTTCGTATAAACACCGAAGCAGGCCAAGATAAACAGAGGATTCTCAAGATTCTGTATTTATAACGTCGCGGACAGACATACGGGTTGTGTCAATATAGCGGAATTAAATGCATTTCAAAGCTGTTTTATTTACGTACTTAATATAACTTTTTTGAAAATGTAGTAAATGGTGTCTGATGTAACGTTACAGTTTTTGCTGCTTTGCGCTATAAATTTATAATATAATTAACTGGCTGGAACTAAAATATATATCTTATTTCAATATACATATTCAATATAACGGGTCTTATCGCGACAACTAATGGTAGTAATACCTTTTTATTGCCCGACGTTTTGAGTGCGGCGAGTGCGCGAGTTTTCTTCGCCTACCCTCAAAATATTATTATTGTCTTTACCGTTATTGTAATGCTGGCACTACACTAACACAATCGGTTCGCGCGAACCGCGTACACCAGTCAGCTCGTGACCACGACGAATGTAACTTCGTCGAAACGTCGGGCAATAAAAAGGTATTACTACCATTAGTTATCGCGATTAGACCCGTTATATAAGTTATGAATTGTATGAATCGCGAAAGTTTAAAATATATTATTTCAATATAATTGCTAAATAATATAATTAACATTAACAAAAACAAATAATTCTATTAAAATAACGTTTAACTAATTATTAAATAATAAATAAATAAATAAACGCATCACACTCAACGGCCCCCATTAAGATCTTGTGACCTTGAGTCGGGGGTCCGGAAACACTCACAACACTAACACAAACACCCAGACCACGACAAACATCTATATGGCCAATACAGACGTTTGCCGCGAGCGGGGATCGAACCCGCGACCGTCAGCGCTACAGTCAGTTGCAGTGACCACTGCGCCAACGTGTCTGTCAAAATAATTAAAAATAACTTTATTAAAACTAAGTAACTATCGATGTCTGATGAACTTTTTTTATTTACCTACTTAACATTTTTTAAGTCGGTTAAATACATACATTCGTACACTTCGACGACTTATTTATTCCCGCTATTTTGATTTTAAAAGTATTTTTTTCTTAGAAATTTTGTTTTTTTTAAATATTTTTTGTAAAAAAATTCTTCTGTTATTGAACTGACAGTTCCGGAGGTAACGCGTTCAAACATTCAATCGAACAAGCTTTTTAACTTAAACATAGTAAGTAGGTTCCGAGTATAACTTATTATCACACACTTTAAACTTGAACTTAGCAAAAGAAACTAACTGGTGCTAATTAAATTAACGTTTTTAGTAAACATTTGCTAACTGGTCAATCGATGGGAAACATAATAATACAATGGTGGAGAGTTTCAACTCTCTCACTCACCGAAGTAAATGCAGCTACCTAAATATATATAATTCATAGGTGACTGACTGACTGACTGGCATAGTGATCTATTAATGCACAGCCCAAACTCGGGCTGAAATTTAGCATGCAGGTAGATGTTATGACGTCCATCCGCTAAGAAAGGATTTTGATTTATTCTACCCCGAGGGGATAAAATAGGGGATGAAAGTTTGTATGAAACTTTGTCAATTTTAAACCGATCGAGCTGAGACTTTGTATGCATAAAGCTACGACGTAGGCATCCCCTAAAAAGGGTCTGAATAGTGTAATTCGATAAACTAAAGGAAATGGTATTTTTTTTACAAAAACTATTAATGAATGAAAGTAAAATGCTTTTGAGTCTTGAGAGGCTCCACAGAACCTTGCTTTGTATGAGACATGCCATCCCGTAGTCCAAACGAAGTCGCGGGTTCGGCTCTCCAACTAACAAACTCTCTAGCTTTATAATATTAGTAAAGATTAAAAAAAATGTACATTAACGCGAGCGAAGCCCTTAGCAAAAGCTACCTCATTTGAAAATTAAAAAGACATTAAATTCCTTTTTTTAATTTCAAGTAATTCTGTTGCTATCCTGTGTTTTTTTTTTTATTCAAAAATGGAACCCCAAAAACTAAATACCCATGTTAATTCTTATCGGACACATGTCAATATTAAGAATGTAAGTTTTTCTATGTAAAAACATTTTTTATATGTTTCTACATCACCGAATTTTACTCGGATTAAATTTTTTTTTTGTCGAAATCCGAAACGGATTCTGAAAGATTAGTTTGACGTTTTTACGTTAATGAGGTACAGAAATATGATATCAATATGTATAAAAGGCCCGTCCGTTCGTCCGTGACATTCTACCCTTTCTTAAAAAAAGAGCTTTAGTAAAATAATCTTTCTCTCTTGATCGTCTTTTTTACGCCCAAAAGTAGTGTTATCTATAATCTATTCTTCTTCACTTGTCTTATTTAGCAAACAAGAAGAACCACACATGGACGCCGATAAGCAATAATGTGTCAAGCCACACGGACTTCATTTTGAGAAAATGGCGTTTAAATATGTCAAACCTATTCTTAACGAATATGTTTAAAGAAGTATATATCCATATTTTCATTTATTTTTTGATAAAACGTATAATGAATTAAAAACAGATTGATATATTTAATACATTATCAAATAAAAAGTTTTTCAATAATTTCAGATTATTGTATAAATTGCAAAATATGGAACGCACTTGAAATTCGAAACGATTATTTTAAGTCACTTTTTTCTGTACTTATTTAGTTTATATGACTTGAACTTTTTCAATAATGTTAAAAAGGAGATGCAGTATCAAAATTCATCAATATGACATTTTGTGGGTTGACACACTATTGCATATCACCATCCACATAAGGGTTAGAGACAAGAATTTGTCGACGAATGATCGAACTGAATCATTTTTATAATGAAAAATTATTACGGAAAATAATGTTCGAAAATTACAATTTCGTGATTATCGTTCCGGGTATTGATAAGCAATACTGTGTCAAGCCACACGAACTTCATTTTGAGAAAATGGCATCTAAAGATGTCAAACCTATTCTTAATCAATTTGTTTTATTAAGTATTTGTCCATATTCTCTTTCTTTCTTTGATAAAAAGTATAATGAATTAAAAGCACTTTGATATATTTAATATAATATCTAGTAAAGTCTTTTAAATATATGAGATTATTGTATAAATTACAAAATAAGGAATGACCTTGAAATTCGAAACAATTAAGGAAAATTCTTCCTACTTATGTAGTTTATATGACTTTATTTTTTAATGAATAATCTTAAATAGGTGATGTAATATCTAAATACATCAATTTCTCCGAATGTCATTTTTTGTGGATTAACACATTATTGCCTATCAGCATCCATATATTTTTGACTGTAAAACGAATAACATATTTTAAACATATTGAAGATATCGATACCTCCCACGTAAGTTGTTGTAACCCCAAAATTACAATTTTACAGTAGAGCACTTTTAATCCGTTTTAGTTTGAAAGTTACAACAAAATACGCCTTTTTTCAGGCGTATTTTGTTGTAAATTTCCTTGAAAAAAAAAAAGATTTTTGGTATTTTTTCACTTTGAATGCATTAAGCAATGCAAATTCGTGCAGTATTCAGTAAAAACGCTAACGGCAATTTTGTGGCTTACAATAACTTACGTGGGAAGTATCGATATATATGGATACTGATAAGCAATACTGTGTCAACACACAAAAAGTCCAATTCAGAGATATTGATGTATTCTGATAATGTTAAAAAAATTTGAATCCCTTGTAACAGGAGAGTACTGTCGCCTGAAATACAGGTTTATACCTAGCTCAGGGACAGTAGATTCTATTTGCATATACCTTTTAACTTCATGCATTGTAATCAGACTATGTTATGTCTATACAGTTGTGATGTGTTTTGGATAAATAAAAATTATTATTATTATTATATAATTTAGGTAATCTGCACTAAATAAGTGCGGAAAAGAGATTCTTAATTTAACATGTCGAATACTGAATTGTATTGTATATTTTTCAATATAAAATAATATATTTTGAAAACTTATTATAAGATAAAGCTTTTTATTATATGGATGCTGATAAGCAATAATGTGTCAACCCACAAAAAGTCAAATTCGGAGATACTGATGTATTTTGATACTGCATCACGTATTTAACAATATTCAAACAAAGATCGAGTAATATAAACTAAATAAGTATGGTAAAAAGTGTCTTAATAATTGTTTCGTGTTTCAAGTGCGTTCCATATTTTGCAATTTATAAAATAATCTGAAATATTTGAAAAACTTTTTATTAGATAATATATTAAATATATCAATCTACTTTTAATTCATTATACCTTTTAAAAAAAAGAAAAGAAAAGATGGATATAAAGTTCTTTAAACAAATTATGTAAGAATATGTTCGACATCTTTAGACGCCATTTTCTCAAAATGAAGTCCGTGTGGCTTGACACAGTATTGCTTATCAGCATCCATATCTGTTATTAATTCATTTTGATAATGAAAAATTGATAATGAAAATAGAAAAGACAATATGATAATACGTCTTCAAACAAATTTGTCAAGAATAGGTTCGACATCTTTAGCTGCCATTTTCTCAAAACGAAGTCCATGGGCTTGACATAGTATTGCTTATCAGCGTCCATATTATACTAAAATAAAATTAATGTAGGTACGTGTGTATTAATATAATAACTAAGACTTACAAAAAAACTATAGCCTTCAAAAACAAAATAACTAGATACGTTTACTTCGATGTCATGCTTATTCCAGTTATTCTGGTTTAAAAAAAAAACTATTAAACCGATTTTGATGATAATTCTGTGAGACCTTATGGGAGAGAACCTCCTTTCATAGATATATATAGTTTTGACGTAATATCATGTAAATCTAAAGATACTTGAAAAAAAGGCTAACCGACTTCAAAAACGAAAGTTATTTTGATTTTAAAAACAATGTACTGAATCGATTTTGATGAAAATAAGATGGAACCGATGGAAGAGTGTCAAATTAACCAAATCG
Organism: Hypolimnas misippus; assembly: GCA_037950945.1. Taxonomy (NCBI): domain Eukaryota; kingdom Metazoa; phylum Arthropoda; class Insecta; order Lepidoptera; family Nymphalidae; genus Hypolimnas; species Hypolimnas misippus. Next base: position 1,101,505 of record JBBEEQ010000002.1, read on the forward strand.
GTCAAGCCGTTATCAAGGTGATCATACATAAAAAAATCTCCATCGAATCTTTTCCATTTTTGGAAGTCGGTTAAAAAAGAAGGTACATTGTACATATAATTTGCCGTCACTTTAGTTTTAAAACGTGTACAAAATCAAACACCCCACGAATTTTACCCCTAATCAAAATCGTTTATGGAAAATTGAGTTCTATTGTAGAAGAAATAAAATTTAAAATTGATATAAACGTCGACATTGCTATGTTCACACGTGCCGGTTCCCGTCAAATGACTGTAGGAATTCACAGTATGTGTATGTGTTGCACTATTTAGAACAGAAATTTCAAACCTTACCATGCGCCAACGCGGGCGTAGCTATAGAAAAGAGTCCGAAGATGAGATGTAAGTCCAAAATGTACTAAGATTAAGTAGTATTTATCCGGGCTTTACGCAGTAAGATGGCATGATTCTAAATTATTTAGAAATTATATAAAACGTTATATACTACGTATAAGTAGGTCGTACTTAGGTGGGGTCTGGAATTCCTACCCCCCACCCCTCTCCCTTATATAGGTCCATGCGCCTCACTCAATGTTAAATTACACTCTCCCATCGCCAGCGAAAAGAGAATTAAGAAAATGAAACAAACTTGCAGAATATATAAATCTGAAAATATAAGGCATACTAATAATTCTTTTTTATTAGATCTTAATTTAAAGAAAAATAAGTGAAATATATTGACGTATTTAATTTAAAAAAATGTTTTTTTTTTTTTTTTTTTTAACTAAATACGTAAATATATTTCACTTATTAAAATTATAAACTTCGAGCCTTAAAAATGCTTAACACGAAGAAATTCTAAAATATTTTGATAGCATCTACGACGCATGGGTTAGAAATGACCCTATTGCTGTCTCGTTCTAACGCGAAGGGAGTAAAAGAGATGGACAAATTGACCTCTTTTTGTTTAACTTTTTTGCGGTTACGCTTATAATTATTTGTCCAAAGCTATGTGATAACATCTTGGACTTTTTTTATTTAAAAATACCCTAAATTTAATAATTTCATAGAACAGCGGGCAGTTGAGAACTTGACAAGTGAAATCGGTCGAATCGTTTACAATTTAAAGGCGATTGTGATTACAAATATTTTATAATTATCTGCGCCATTAAAAAAAATTAAACCGACTTAGTAAACGCATAAATTAAATTATAAGGCAAAAAGTTAATATAAGTAAAACATTCGGAGTCCGCGCTAAGGAAAATCTTTTATAGTCTATTTTTTTTACCTGTCTTATTTGGACGCTGATAAGCAATAATGTGTCATGCCACACGGACTTCATTTAGAGGAAATGGCGTCTAAAGATGTTAAACCAATTTTTAACAAATTTGTTCGAAGACGTATAAATCCATCTTTTCTTCTCAATTTTGATAAAATCTATAGTGAATTAAAAGCAGATTAGTATAATGAAAAGTTTTATCAAATAATAAGTTTTTCTAATACAGGAGATTATTTTATATTGCAAATATAAAATTTATATTGCAAATATAAAATAATCACTTTTACTAAATAACTTTTGTCCGTTTTTACTTTAGATAACTTGAAAAATTTTTGAATAATGTTAAATACATGATGCACTATCGGAATACATCAACATCTCCAAATTCGATATTTTGTGGGTTGACACATTATTGCTTATCAGCATCCACTTAGCAGACAAATGTGGCTTAGATCTAGCCACGCATAATTGTGAGATAAGAAATTATCGATAAGAAGAGATAAGAATTTAATCATTTTTTAGATGCAAAACAATAATGGCAGTTTCAAAATACATCAATATCTCCAAATTTGACTTTTTGTGGGTTGACACATTATTGCTTATCAGCATCCAACTATACAGTCGATTTGGTTACCAAAAACTCTGTATTTTCATTATATATTTTAAACTTTCGCGATTTATACAATTCATATTTAATATAGCGGGTCTTATCGCGATAACTAATAGTAGTAATACCTTTTTATTGCCCGACGTTTCGACGAAGTTACATTCGCCGCGGTGAGCTCGATATTAAATATGAATCTGTATTTTCATACCTTGATTCTAAAGAAAGTGATGCTGGTTAGTAAATCGACTGTCTACTTCCTCCTGTTCTCTTTCTTTCCCACCCCATTCCTTTCCTTACTACCTAGTAAGGAAAAGAATGGGATGGGAGTTAAGCTTTCGCATTTCTACTCACCATACGAGCTACATCACGAGTTAACCCGAGTACGATGTAGTCAGCAGCTGTAGCGACCACAGGGAATTTTCCTTATTTTAAGTTTCCGTTATTTTTAAGTTGGCAATCCTTTTCTGACTTTTCTGGAGATGCAAATGTCCATGGGCATAAAAATACCTGTTAGAATAGAAAAGAATAACAGCAAAATTAAACAACAAATTTCTCACTTAATGCCTATGATTACAAACCAAATAAAAAAAACAATACTAAGAAGAAAAAGAAGGACATAACATCGTTAAATATTAAAAAAAAAAACAAACAAACAAAAAAAAAATAATAATAATGAAAAAATTTAAATTAAAGAAAAACTTACGACATATTGAACTAATTTTATGCCCCCGAAAAGGAATGTCCCGCAGCTATAACTGAAGTTATACTTCAAACCTCATTTTCAGTGATATTCGTTTTTTTTTTTTAATTTTTTTTTTTTACGGAAGGTAGCAACTTTGTTAAAAAAATATAGAACTAAGTCCTAAACTATATTAAAAATGCAAAAGACGAAGAAACACGGACAAATTAATAAATATTTAATTAAAACCTTCTTTCTACACTCCTAACAACTGTGTAGATAATAATAGTTTTTTTAAACGAAACCCGGCGCGAGAACTAGTAAATAATACACAAAACTAAATACAAAAATTTAAACCAGTTTATTTACAAAACGCTTAAACCCTCAATCGGCAGTCCTGCGCACGCGCCGCTGCTTTCTATTACGTCGCTAGTGATGTGGATTAGTCGATATAATATTAATTTATCGATATGAATTACGACAATGTTAGACTTTTATCTTTTTTAAGAGATATTATGAAGACGTAAAATTTGTTTATATGTTTGTATGTAAGGGGTAATCTCTGAAACTACTGATCCGATTTGAATAATTCTTTTTGTGTTAGATAGTTTATTTATTGAAGAAAGTTATAGGCTATATTACACTACAACTCACAGGAGCCAAGTAATAACCATTTAGTACCCACTATTTATATTTTATAAGAAATATTATAACGAGGTAAAATTTGTATGTAGGAGGTAATCTCTGGAACTCGTTGAAATAAAACTATTTATATTTATTTTTAGGGATGGTAAAAATAGTTAATATACGCGATTTAAATCCGTTTAAAATAGTTTTATTTCAATGAGTAATAATAGCGAAAATCTAAGACAGCGTTATAATCTCTGAAACTACTGATTTGATTTTATAAATTATTTTCGTGTGTGATAACATGAAGATTGAGACAGGTTACAGGCTATATTATATCACGCTATGACTCAGGAGTAACAAACACGAGTGAAACCGCGAGGGGCAGCACTCACAAACGGGTTATACTACGAAAAAGAAATTCAAATCGGATTATAAATTACCCCTACATCGTGCCTATAACCTCCCACCTCCAATTGTCTATTTAACGCAAAAAGATTTAGAAATCATACTGTCGTTACAGAGATTAGCGAGTTAAAACAACTTAAAACACGTACTCACAATAAAATATTTTATAATGGACACTGATAAGCAATACTATGTCAAGCCACACGGACTTCATTTTGAGAAAGAGTCTAAAGATGTCAAATCTATTCTTAATAAATTTTTGATTGTTTATATCCATCTTTTCTTTACTATTTCGATAAAATGTATAATGAATTAAATCAGATTGATATAATAATAAGGTTTTCAAATATATGTATAATATTATTGTATACTTCAAAATATGGATAACACTTCAATATTCGAAATATGAAATTTAGAAACTTTTTTCCCGTACTCAATTAGTTTCGATAACTTGATTTTTTTTTTGAATGTTTAATACACGTCACGTTGTCGCAGTAGTCACTGACTGAAGCGCTTACGATCTCGGGTTCTATCCCCGTTGACGTTTGTGATGGCCATACGGATGTTTGTCGTGGTCTGGGTGTGTATGATTGGAATGTATGTATCACCCACACACTGAACCACAACACAAGGTCATGAGAATTTAATATATTTCTTATCAGAATACATCAATATCCGACTTTGTGGGTTGACACATTATTGCTTATCAGCATCTATCAAATATGGACACTGTTAAGCAATACTGTGTCAAGCCACACGGACTTCATTTCGAGAAAATGGCGTCTAAAGATGTCAAAACTATTCTTAATAAAGTTTGAAGATATATATATCCGTCTTTTTTTTATATTTTGATTAAAGGTGTAATGAATTAAAAGCAGGTTGATATATTTAATCTAATTAGAAGTTTTTCAAATATTTGAGATTGTTGTATAAATTGCAAAATATCGAACGCAGTTGGAAATCAAGACAAGTAATCAAGAAAGTTTTTTCCGTACTTATTTAGTTTATATGACATGTTTTTTTTCTAATAATTAAAGCGTGTATTTAACTATTCTAAATTACAGATTATGTTTATTCATAAATACTTCAAGACCTAACTCGCCTTATTAAATAAAAAGAATCTCTCGAAGATAATTATTTGTAAAATGTATGTTCCTAAAACCATCTTAAATTAATTAATCAATAACATTTTTATTTATATCTTAATTAATACAAAAAATAAAAAAAGGATTATTTTTTACAAAACATTGTAGACCTCATCTAAGCCACTGCATCTAGGTAAAGTTCCCAAAATACTGGCAGCATTACCCCGTTGAATGGCCAAGCTGATCCTTTGACCGAGGTAGCTGCCAGCTCTTGGGTAACCAGTTGACTCCCGAAGCCTCTTTGAGAGGTCTTTAAAAAGAGAATAATGTTAAATAGTTGATGCAGTATCAAAATACATCAATATCTCCGAATTTGAGTTTTTGTGGGTTGACACATTATTGCTTATCAGTATCCATATATTAGTAGGACCAAAGCAAGATTCTAAAGTTCTTGTAATAAGCACTTTTACAACTACCCAAGCTTAAAAGTCGCCAGTATTGAAAGCTAGTGTAACTTGAAATCCCTTTCCATAGTTACAAATAAACATAAGCCGTAAGGCTTTGACGCTTGACAAGATAAATAGCCGAGCTTTCGTAGAGCTTCCAAACTAAAGTGCTTAAGAGCTTTTTGTTTTCATTTTATTACTATTGAAATCTGACGATGTTAAACTATTTGTGTTGTCTGTTAAACTAGTTTTCACTCGTGACTTTACTTGGTTTTTAATTTGTTTGTTTGTTCTATTACATCTCGTGATTCTGTCGTCGTACTGAAATAATTTTTGTAGCAGTTTTTAAGTGTCGTAAGTTTTAACCGAACAAAGGCTTTTTTTTTAATTTTTTAAAGTCTTATCGTCTCCATTGGGAACAGGAAATGTGACGATGATGGAATCCAAAAATACTGCGTGAAAAGCGAAAAATATTGTTTTTTTTACTTTATTTTTAACTGGCTGCAAAAAAGGAGGGATTATCGATTCAGGTGCTAATATTGTGTGTATTTTACGCGATATCTTCGCTAATTGTTACTTTTATTAATTTTTTTTAAATTTAATTATGCATAAGGTTTATCCCATTTAAAGAAGAAATTTGAGGGATGAAGATTATAGCATATTAACAGTTATATTTGAAGTCGGTTTTTTTTTTCGAAAAAATAATGATCCTGTTACTTTTTCAAAGATTGTAAAAGTGTACTTAAATCCATCCATTCTTTTCATACTCTCCGATTGGCTCCGTGAAATTTTCATCAAAATCGCTTCAGTACTTTAGTTTCAAAATCAAAATAACTGAAATGAATATGTTACCTAAGTTAAAGAAATTACGTACTTTTAAACAAAACCTCAGTTTTTTAAAAGCCTTGTAACATATTTTTTTTTGTAATTCTTCCGACACTACAAAGGGAAGATGGAATGCGTTAAATCACTTCGCACTAGTGAAGTGACACCGCTGACGTTTTTATCGATATATTCGTGATGGCACGTCATTATGTGTGTCCGCGGTTCCGGTGCGCGCGCGCCTGTTTGGGAGTTTCGAGGGGTTGCTGAGTCATAAATGATTTGATTTTTAGTTTGGGTTCAATCGCCCTGTTTATTGTTAACACTTTTTCTAAAATTATTGTGTTTTTTTTTCCTTATTGGACATGAATTTTGATGTGTTTTGTTTAACCCACGACATAAAAAGGGGGGTGTTATAGCGTTGACGTGTGTATTAGTATCTTGAGTAGGTTTTTAATTCGTTATTTTTCATTTATGTCGCCTCAGAACTCCGCCATTTTTTTACCGATTTTAGAAATTCTTTTTTTATTACAAACGATATAGTTTAAGATTTTTCCCATATCAAATCGGTTTATTAGTTTCGTTTTTAAATCAAAGTAATTTCAATAAGTATTGTTATGGGTAAATCCAAATTAAAGTTATTATCGGGACACTAATATTTCTTATTTAAGAGACACACGACCGAACAAAGAAAGTACATGACTTCTAATGAACCAACACCGGTACATATTCAAATTACATATTCATATTACATTATTATCATCTAAATAATCTTTATATAAAATTAGAAAAGCACATTTATCCAGAGTTTTAATGAGGATTTGAACTCATAACTATTAGCGGCATCGAAGATAATCCATACGGTACACCGCTGTGCTATCAACGTTCGATGATTACTTGGTAAATATTGTGTATACATATAAGTTCCTAACAGTTGTCATATCAGTATGTTGTCCAAGTAAATGAAATTACGTACATGTTTTGTTTTAGAAGTCAAAGTTAAGTATAGCACCACAGCTAGAAAAATATTTGTTATTGAGAATAACATTTGTAAGCTGCACGCTCGTAATTGATATGAAACAATTCTGTAACCCGTTGTTTCCTAGGTAATCTTACTCAAGCTGTGAATGTCAAAAATAAGGTACTGACAGTAAATCCTTTCAGACGTAAAGCAAATTATGTAAATCTTTATGGAAGTCTGAGACGAAAATATTTAAGAGTAATTCCCGCTTAATAATGAACGAATATTAATACCTTAGGCGAGAATTGTAAGTTTTACTCACGGACTTACGTACATTTATCTAGACCTTAGGCTACAATACATTACCTTATGTTATAAGAAGATATCATATGTTATACTGTTACTTATAAATAAATTTCAGGACCATTGAACTTGGCACCCATTTGGATCTCACTTCTTTTGTCGTAGAAGTCAACAACCAAGCCATTTATCATAATATTGAACTTGGCTCTCATTTCACATTTATGTTTTTGATTGGATGAAAGTTATTTCTGATTACTTAAAGTTTTTACTGTCAGTGCCTTATTTTTGAAATTCACAGCTTTCGTAACTACTTACGACGCATCTGTTTATCTTAAGCAATATTAGGTTTTCTCAACAGACTTATGTTTATTAGTATGAATGCGTCACATCTTTTACTAGCTGTGCCTTGCGGTCGCTCGCGTTTATGGTTACTGCTTCGCTCCTATCAGTCGTAGCGTGATGTAATATAGCCTATAGCGTTCCTCAATAAATAAACTATCTAACAAAATAATAAATTTTCAATTCGAACCAGTACTTCCTAAGATTAACAGGCTCAAACAAACAAACTCTTCAGCTTTATAATATTAGTATAGATTTCACAATCTTATTCAAATACGACCAAAATTGCACTTGAAAATTCTCCATATGTAACACTCAAGAATGCATTATGAAAGAACGAACAATTTTTACTTTTATTTCCTTAAGTTTAAGTTCAAAATCATTTGCAGGGAAATTTTTATCCTATTAAAATTACGTTGAAAGGAATTTGAGCTGTAGGCGGTTCGGCTTAAAGGGGGTAATTGCGTATGGTTTGAGTATAGGTGGCGGGTCAGATCTATGGCCAACGAATGCTTTTCATCTGATCTAAGCTGGCCAGTGCTTGTCAAATTTTGGTTATTTATTTAATTGAATCGAGCGTTATTTGCGGAATTCCATGATGAATAAACACAAAATGATTTTGCTAAGATCCGCGAAATAATACTGTCTTATCTGCATACTTAAGATATATAAAGAACGCTTGTGCAAAATTTCATGTTTCTAGACCCAGCGATTTCAACTCTGCGTTGATCGATCAGTCAGTGAATATGTCAGTCAGTCAGTTTTGATTTTTATATACATACATATGTTATTCAAGAAACGAATTTATATTTACAAGAAATGCTGTTAAAACAAATATATTATTTTATATAATTCATATTATTTTATACATTTCATTTAAAACGGTTCAGTAGTTTAGACGTAATTGCGTAACACACAGACAGAGTTACTTTTGCATTTATAATATTACTACGAATATTCGATTAAACAGATAAATCATTGGTAATTTTATTTCTTATTAAACATAAAATTTATTTTTATTACTCGGTATATATAATTATTATACAAAAGACTAGCTAGTGCTCGCGACTTCGTTTGCACTGTCTGTGATGCCTTCGTCATAGTAGCTTCACGCATGCAAAGTCTCGGCCCGATCGGTTTAAAATTGACAAAGTTTCATACAAACTTTCATCCCCTATTTATCCCCTTGGGGTTAGAATTATTCAAAATCCTTTCTTAACGGATGCCTACGTCATAACATCTACCTGCCAAATTTCCGCCCGATCCGTCCATTAATTTGGTCTGTACGTTGATAGATCATTATGTCAGTCAATCAGTCACCTTTGAGTAGTATATATTTAGATATAAGCCTTTGTAATGAATAAAAGAAAACACTAAAATTAATATTTATAATTTCGAAATTTAAAAAATACAAAAAAATTATAATAGGCACCACAGTTTGACAGCCGCTGTCGTAACCCGAACCGCACTTGATACCATCAAAAGTAAGAGTCATAGCTCGTTGGAGTTTTTTCATCGGTCATTACGAGTCGAGGTTTTATTGGCTCTATTGTGATGACAAACAGACAAACATGCTACTGGTAATAATTTAGATTAGATAAAAAAAAAATATTTGACTATCTGTGTCTCGCGGCTTCAAGATTGTTTGACGTTTCTGAGTTAAAATAACATATTCACTGTGGGTTTCAATCTAGTATTTTTAATCTTTGACCAAAAAAAAAAGAGAGAGAGAGAATCTGTGCGTCTGTGTGTGGTATTGTAACTCTAACGAATGGACCGATTTTGATGCGTTTTTTTTTGGTTAAAAGCTCGATTACAGGATTCTTTATGTATCTATAGGTTACTGCTTTTCTCTTATGAGTTGTAGCGTTATGTAATACAACCTATAGCCTTCTTCATTAAATAAACTATCAAACACAAAACGAATTTTTAAATTCGAACCACTAGTTCCTGAAATTAGCGAGCTTAAATAAACAAACAAACTATTCAGCTTTATAATATTAGTCTAGATTGACGCTGATAAGCAATACTGTGTCAAGCCATATGGACTTCATTTTGAGAAAATGGCGTCTAAAGATGTCAAGCCTATTCTTAATGAATATGTTTGAAGACGTATATATCCATCTTTACTTTCCTTTTTTGATAAAAGGTATATTGAATTAAAAGCAGATTGATATATTTAATATATTAAAAGTTCTTCAAATATTTGAGATTATTGTATAAATAGCAAAATATGGACCCACTTGAAATTCGAAACAATTAATTAAGAATCTTTTTCCGTACTTATTTTGTTTATATGACTTTTTGAATACTGTTAAATATGTAATGCAGTATCAAAATACATCAATATCTTCAAATTTGACTTTTTGTGGGTTGACACATTATTGCTTATCAGCATCCAGATGTAGAAACGAAATACCACTCACTCATCACTAAATCTCAGAAACTACAAGTGCTAGGAGTTTCAAATTTCGCATTGATTCTTTTTAGGACGTAGGTGCTCCCTAATACGAGATTTTGAAAAATTCGACCCCTAAGGGGCTAAAACGGGGTTTGGAAGTTTGTATGAAAGTGCTACGTTAAACGCGAGTGAAACGCTAGTAGGTAAAATGACCTTTTTAACCCTATTCTGTTAGCTCAATTAAGACTTTTTACTCAACTGCGCGACGCAAAGGATAGTCATGTAAGTATCGGTCTATATAGCTATGTGGGTTTGTACATTTGTGGCACTATTTAGACCAAACGCGTGGGTCGATTTAGATAAATGATCCATCGTTTGATTCGTCATAATGGCGCGAGTGTCATGGAAAGCTTAAAAATGTGGAAAAATCAATATGGCGGATTTTGGACGCCATAATTGATAAATGATCCATCGTTTGATTCGTCATAATGGCGCGAGTGTCATGGAAAGCATAAAAAAGTGAAAAAATCAATATGGCAGATTTTGGACGCCATAATTGATAAATGATCCATCGTTTGATTCGTCATAATGGCGCGAGTGTCATGGAAAGCATAAAAATGTGGAAAAATCAATATGGCGGATTTTGGACGCCATAATTGATAAATGATCCATCGTTTGATTCGTCATAATGGCGCGAGTGTCATGGAAAGCATAAAAATGTGGAAAAATCAATATGGCGGATTTTGGACGCCATAATTGATAAATGATCCATCGTTTGATTCGTCATAATGGCGCGAGTGTCATGGAAAGCATAAAAATGTGGAAAAATCAATATGGCGGATTTTGGACGCCATAATGTGAATGAAAAATAAAAAAATTAAAATCGACGAACTATATCAAGTGGGGTTGAATAGGTATTTAAAAATCATTATTAGGTTTCTCATATCGTTTTTCAATTAGAATTACCGTTTAGGATCTTGTAATAATTTTAAGGTGTCTTAGATTTTCGCGATTATTACTCATTGAAATAAAACCATTTTAAATGACGCGACGCGGTAGATTACCCGTGACAACGAACGCTGTAAAATGCTCGAAACGAAATGATAAAAATAGTTAATATACGCGATTTAAATCCGTTTAATATAGTTTTATTTCTATTTAAAGTTGGTTAATAACAATTGTCACTCCAAGATTTTGTAACCAAAAAAGAAGGAGGTTTTCAATTCGTTGTAGACTTTTGATGCATTCTGAGGGGTACACCCACATGCGTGGAGGCTTAGGGCTCCGCGGAGCACACTTTGAATATAGCTGAACTATTTTAATGAAGCGGAACTGAAGTGTCTTTCACACATTATTTAAATGCGTCCAAACATTGACATAGACAATAAGTGCTAATTATACAACACTTGACAACGTGGGAACCGTGAGATCATATTAGTGTGATAGATTTAAAAGTGTGAAGACTTGAAGGGGGAAATGGGGGGGGGGTTCTTGTGATTGTATACTGTATGTATATATTAATACGTAATTTAGACTATAGCACAAAATATATGTACAGAATTAATAAAAAAACTAAACTAAAGGAAATTAATAAAAAAAAATAAAAAAAAAATATTACAAAAGATACTATTTTTAAATACATATTTATTACATTTTAAAAGCAATTCATTCTCAATTTCGCTATAATAATATGTATTTAGTGAAAAGCTATTAATTTGATATTACAAACAGACGATTCAATTTTAAATATCCTTAAAATACTCATCTTATTATAATCTGTATATTTTATATTTATTTATCTTTATTCGTATATAGACAATTTATACTATAACACAAAATATATGTACAGAATACAACATTTTAATAAACTAAAGGAAATTAATATTAAAAAAAAATAAAAAAAAGGATGATTTATTACAAAAGATTGTAGACCTCATCTAAGCCACTGCATCTGGGTAAAGTTCCCAAAATACTGGCAGCATTATAATTGTATAATATTATAAAGAAGACTTAAAAAAGGTTTACTTACGCTTCTATAGTAAAATCCGGGAAACAATATTAAATTTGTCACTTCACAAATTTAAAGTTTACATATAAAAATCATTAATAGAAAAAGGATACTATTCAGTATATGACTACATTGATGATAAAACTACGTGGAATGATAGTGCGTTGACATTCTCGCAGGATCACTGTAGCTAATTGTATCAAACAATATTGTACTAACTACTGAGTTTCTCGTCGGCTCTCAGTAGAGTCCACACTCCGAGCCGGCGGTAGCTTCACGTGGAACTGACATCACAAATTTGTAAATTGACGATTCAAAAGAGCTTGTAAGGCCTATTTGAATAAAGTATATTTTGAGTTTGTGTTTGAGTTTGAGTCCTTACATTAACAGCATTATAATCTCGTTCACTTGAATCATAAACTTATTTCAGTTATTTTGGTTTGAAAACTAAACTACTGAACCGATTTTGTGAAAATTCTTTGAGATTTAACGGAAAATATACCCTTTCAAACAAAAGAGATTCGGAAACTTCTTTTTGCGTTAGCTAGCCCGTTTATTGAGGAAGGTATAGGCACGCTACGACTCATAGAAGCGAAGCGGTAACCATAAACACGAGTAAAACCGCGTTAGTTACCTGACTACGCGACGCGTATGTGGGTTTGTACCTTTGTGGCATTGTTTAAATCAATACACGTGGGCTATTTTTGATAAATGTCTCGAAGTTTGTTACGTCTTGACGGCGCGAATGTCATAGAAAGCATAAAAATGTTGAAATATAAAAATGGCAGATTTTGGACAAGAAAAAAAATGAAAATCAACGAACTATATCATGTGGGATATCGCTGAATAGGTATATAAAAATCGTTTTAGGTTTCTCATATCATTTTTCAATTAGAATTACCGTTTGGGATCTACAACGATTAAAGTTGGTTTGTAACGATTCTCACTCATATGCTTTTTAACCGCCTTCCAAATAAGAAGGAGTTTCTCAATTCGTTTGGGAAGAAGGACTTTTGATTACTCCGCCGATTGTGGATCGATTTTTAAAAATTTTTTGTTTGGTTGAAATGGTATACTTCCAAGATCAACAGGATTTGAAGCTGACATCCTGGAGAAATCGAGGGAACTCCTCAAATATTATAGGCACACCTGTACCGATTTCGGTATTTTTTATAGTAACTCTTGCATTTACTTTCGAAAAGTCACAAGTGGAACTGATGATGAAGACCACAGATGGCCACCAGAACTATTTCATATCAAGTGTTTTTCGGATTCAATTATTTTAATTTATTTGCTACTCAGTTTATGCTCGTCAGAATACATATGGTATAGTGGAGCTGATGGTACAACACCAGGAGAACTCCTCAGCCAGTAAATAACACGGAAACGATTTTACTTAGCGCCGACTTCGAATGTTTAACGTGGCACCGACTTCAGAAATTATTCATTTTTTGCCTTTTAGCTTATTGTAGCTCAAATTCGATTTTAAAGTCCGTTCATTTATATTTAAAACAAATTTTAGACATAACTGACATTAATACGGTACTGCTGACTGCAGATGGTCTTGCTATGCAGTTTTGTAATTTTCTTGAATAAATTATTCGCTCGCAATATTTATAGCAACGCTTTATCATTCAAAATGTTACCTAAAAGTTCAGAAGCCCGTAATCGATCAACACATGTCAGTTATCTCGTTAGATGGCGTGATAGCGGGTGATTTATTACGAGCTGCGAGCACACGGGATGTTTTGTGACGGGCTTAGATTGTATGTAGATTTTGTGTTTGTAATATTTTTTAGCGCTTATATTTATGTGTGCAGGGTTTAAGTATCACACACATTTAAGTATCACCATATGAAATGCATATATATATATATATATATATATATATATATATATATATATATATATATATATATATATAACATTATATAGATGAAAAGTTTGTTTGTGTGAACGCGCTGATCTCAGGAATTACTGGTTCTACTGGTTTTAGATAGTTCATTTATTGACGAAGGCTATAGGCTATATTACGTCACGCTACGACTCATAGGATCGAAGCAGTAACCATAAACGCGAGTGAAACCGCTGAAAATTTTGTTATTATAGATACGTTATTAGCTCATGGATTTAAGCATCTAGAATGCCAAGCATTTTGGACGACGTTGCCTAGCAACCAGTGACTGATTATGACAGGCGAGATTATCTTTGAGCCACTAAGACAATTGACGAGCTAGTCAGAGAAATGGTATTATATATTAAAGTCAAATAGTATGAATACCTTTTGGATACAGATATTTTACACATGTACATACATGTGTATACTGTATACTATACATGTGTACTTGAGTACATACTGTGGAACACACAAGTGGGTTACAATTAAACGAATGCAGCGGGCAAGCGGAGACTACTATTGTTATAGTACAGTCGCGTAGAAAAGTACTACAATATGTTACAGTATAGTACAGCATGGGTCTACACTTTTTTTTAATTACGCAGGGGAAATCTTCGAAAAGATATCCGATTGCTGGGGAGGAGATCGGGTTATGTGGTGATTTATACCCACTAAAACTCCTGCGATGGCCTTGTGAGGCCTCGCGATCGCTTGATTATGGCCGTATATAAGGGGGGTTAAGAGGGTCCGAACCGCCCCCCTTAATATAATACAAATTAATATGTGAAGCAAAAACTGAAATCCCTTTTTATGAAAATTGGGCAGACGAAGGAGTATGAAATTTCGCCAACTTATAGTTTACATAGAGAAGGAGAGAAGAATGCTTATATTTTTTAATTTATGCATTAAAAATACATTATATCAGTAAAAAAACATCACTCGCACTATCACTCCCATGTATCTTTATTGTATGTCTGTGGTCAAATTAAAAATTTAACGAACCACGGTCGAATTCCGTCCGCTAAAAGTAGTGAAGTGAAGTAACAGCCTGTTAATATCCCATTGCTGGGCAAAGGCCTCCTCTCCTGTTAAGGAGAAGGTTTAGGGCTTAATCCACCACGCTGCTCCACTGCGCGGCGGATCTACATGTGTCAGAATTCCATCCGGCACATGCAGGTTTCCTCACGATGTTTTCCTTCACCGCCGAGCTCGAGATGAATTTAAACACAAATTTAGCACTTGAACAATCAGTGGTGCTAGCCGGGGTTTGAAAACGCGATCATCGGTTGAGATCGACGTGTTCAAACCACTAGTCCATCTCGGCTCACGTCCGTCCGCTAAGCGACCACAAGTATGAAATTAAAACGTAGTAAATATATACATATATATAAAAATTATGCACTATCACAGTACACACAACAGTCGCGCGTGTCGTCTGTCCGTCTCACTTAGCGACCCTTCGGTATTGCATCGCCAATTTGTGTCAAGCCATTACGAAACATATGTATATGTACATATAGATGGACTCTTGTTTCAACGTCCATGTCCATCTTCAGTAGAATGTTTGTATAAAGTATAAGACCTAATTTTTACGTAAAGATACATACTTATAATTTGAACTTGTTAGAATAAATATATAAACGAACCGTTTTTAAATAATGTATATGGATGTTGATAAGCAATAATATGTCAAGCCACGCGGACTTAATTTTGAGAAAATGGCATCTAAAGATGGCAAATCCTTAACAAATATGTTTGTAGAAGTATATATTTATATTTTCTTTTATTTTTTTTATTAAAAACTGATATATTTAATATATTATCTAATAATAAGTATTTCAAATATTTGAGATTATTGTATACATTGCAAAATATGGAACGCACTTGAAATTCGAATCAATTAACATAATCAAGAAACTTTTAACCGCACTTAATTAGTTTATGACTTCAATTTTTTTAATAACGTTAAATAGTTGATGCAGTATCAAAATACATCAATATCTCCGAATTCGACTTTTTGTGGGTTGACACATTATTGCTTATCAGCATCCATATAACCTTGTTGTGTTTTATACCTTTTGACATAGAACATTAAATAATATCTGACTATCGCTTTTCTACTAATAAATGTATATTATAATTTTCTGTCTGTCTATCTGTTACGCTTTCCCGCTTAAACCTCTCAACCGATTTTGATGAAATTTGGCAAGATAATCTGTAGACCCTGAGAAAGGATAGGCTATCTTTTGCGAAAAGCGAAAAAAGCAAAAACTACAAGTGCTAGGAGTTTCAAATTGTGCATGAGAATTCTTTTAAGAACGTAACAATAAAAATAGGGGTTAGAATAGGGGTTACAAACAGACACCTTAATTTCATTTATTTGTACTGATGTACCTACTCAGAATCGAACGAGTTACATAATTCAGGCTACAGCTAAGCTCCTTTTGTAATTCTGCGGAACCCTATTTGTATTTGACAGAATAATGGCTTATTTAATTGCATACAAGTGAACGTATAATTGATTCCCGCCTTTTTGCGGTTCAACAAAATGGCGGACGGTTGTGTCATCTGTCAAAAATATTGATGGACGATTTAATTGCGCTGTGTTTATGGTTATGCAGAATTTTTATTCTAAATATAAAATTTACACACACAAAAAAAATCTTAAAATTGCGTTTCATAAATTAATAAAAAATATTTTTTAGATTAATCTATATATATAAAATCACTTGTCCTGACTGATTCATCAACGCAGAGCCTAAACCGCTGGGGCTACGAACCTGAAATTTTGGCAGTGGGAGGCGTTTAGATTGTAGTTATACACTAAGAAAGGGTTTTTCGATTATTCACCCCTAAGAGGGTGAAAAGGGATAAAAACGTTTGTATGCAAAATCTTATTCCGTGGTCGTGTTAACTTAAAACTTAATTCACATACTTCTGGGTGATAGTAATAAAATATAAAATAGAAAACGGGGTACTATTATTCCACACTGGGGTGCAAGGGGGTAGTAAAGTTTGTATGGGGAAAATGTATTTTTTTTGGCTGATTATCCTTAAATTCAGCACAAACATTACTTAGGGAAAATATTTAAATATATGTATCCCAGAATTTCAAAATCATCCCTTAAAATGACGCTAGGGGGTAATAAATCCTGGAAAGGTCACAATTTCGCTGGTAGATTTATTTAGCTGAAATTCCAAAATACGTGGGCGTAGCCGCGAGCAACTAGTATAAGAAATGAAGTAGCTACTTCCATCTAGAATGTTTTAGACATTAAATAAAATTAGGGATGTCTCTAAAAGTACAACATATAAATTACAAAAGAATAATGAAAATAGTTTGTATTTAATAATCTATAAAAATCTGTAACCTGTAAAATCATCTTATTAATCGTTGAAAAATTTCTTCCTTTTCGGTCGGTTACAGTTGTTTTATGAAAACCTTGGTATGTTAATGAAATTTTGTCGTTTTAACCGACTTTAAAGAAGGAGAACTTTTCTCTCGTGGTTTCAATCGCGCTTCTGTTATTATTACACTTCTATGAATGCGAGCGTGATGTAAAATAGCGTATAACCTTCTTCGATAAACCTGTTACCAACGCAAAACGAAATACTCAAATAGAATTAGTACTATCAGAGATTACCTCTATAATTAGTATAGATTAACTAAGACGAGTTCAATAAAGTTCTACGTTTAAAAAAATATATACAAAAGGCTAAAAGAAAAAGAAATCGTATTTAAACAAAACACACGATCCTTTGTCCGTTAACAAAACTTTATTTATTTTTGACAAACCAAAAACAAAAAATTTTTCGGTAGCTTTCGCCGACCCACAAACCGTATTGTGACGGACGCTTCCGAGAACACTTGTCTGTAATTGAAACGTCAGATTAGCGTCAAGGCGGCCATATTTTCTGTTTCTATTGTTAATTGTATAACAATATCGTTTTCCTATGAAGTCTAAATTTAAATCAATTATTACATTACAATATTGATAAAAATAAGGTCTTATCGGTATTTTCTATTACGCAGTCTAGTATTTGTAGTGTGAAAATTTTTGTATGTTTTGCATTAATTTTACCTATATTATGCCATGGACGTCCAGCAAAAACTAATAAATAACAAAATTTCCTAGATAAAATAATGTGTTAAATTAAATTCATTTTAATATTTAATTAATTACTACATTTTTAACAATTTTATACGAAAACTAGCTGGTGCTCGCGACTTCGTCTGCGACGTCTGTGATGCCAACGTCATAATAGCTTTAGGCAGGTAACGTCTCAGCTCGATCGGTTTAAAATTGAGAGTTTCATACAAACTTTCATCCCCTATTTTATCCCCTTGGGGGTAGAAGTAATGAAAATCCTTTCGAATGCCTACGTCTAACATCTACCTGCATGCCAAATTTCAGCCCAATCCGTCCTGTGGTTTGGGCTGTGCGTCGATAGATCATGATGTCAGTCACCTTTGAGTTATATATATTTAGACTAATAAATATATTATTTCAATGTTAAAATTATATTAGTGAACATCTACTATATATTCAGAGCAAATAAACGTTTCATTTCATTTCTACGTTCTTTAATTATATTATCCTACGTATTAAATAAAAAAAAAATACAACAAAATTCTTTACAAACTAAACCCATTTGACAGTTATAAATTATCTGTGACGCTGACACAATAGGTGTTGAATTCAAATATCGAACAATGGCGTTTGACAGCTGAATGCTTTTTAAACGCGCCACGGATTCCTGTGTTTTTGCTTTTTTCATTTGAACGAATTTATCCCGACCAGAAATTAATTAACTCGTAATGGGTTATAATGCAATTAGCGCTTAATGAGTGTGGGAAATGTTGGGTCGTGTTTAATTTATTGCGTTGAATTTTTTTAATTGAATAATTTCTATGGGAATTATGGTTATTTTATTTCAGACATTATGAGCGTATCTAGAACTATATGCTACGATTTAAGTGATTAAATAATATACATGGAGTAAATTTATTGAGGTAGAGCGTAGCTTAGCTTGACTACAGCTCGGCTCGACGGCAGTATCTCACTCTCACAGATCTGCGTGAAGTAGTTAAAATAACTGCTTTCTAAGCAATTTGAATCGCCAAAAAAAACATTATATACATAACTATTTCAATTAATGAAATGCTACCAATTCGGAATGTAGATTCTACCGAGAAGAACCGTAGAGAAACTCGATAGGTACTTCAAAAGAATAACGAACTTTTGTTCTAGTTTTCATTCCGTAATTTATCCCTTTGGGGATGAATTTTTGGAAATCTTATTTTAGTACTAATTTTATATGAGAAACTGGTGTCCATAAATACTTATATCTATTATATTAAAATTTGATAGAAGCGCTTCAAAAACTGGTAAAACACTACGTACTGTGTTTCATATTTTATTTCTATCATCTTGTTTACGACGTTTAGATGTTTAGTGTGACAGTTACATTCAGTTGTTACATTTTGCTCAAAGATGGCGGGAGTCAAAATCAAAATAAAAAAAAACTTTATTCAAGTAGGCTCTTACGAGCACTTTTGAATCGTCATACATGAAAAAAACAAAAAAATGTAATAACAAAAAAAAAACATAAATAATGAAGCTACCACCGGTTCGGAACGCAGATTCTACCGAGAATAACCGGCAAGAACTCGATAGTTACTCTTTTAAAATATTGTAAATACAACACAGCTTATGATTACAAATTAATTATTTATCCTGTACGAAATTCAGCATATACTAAGCCCACGCATCTTTATCGTCAACGTAATCTTGTATAGAGTAAAATACTTTAGCTATTAGAGACTTTTTAACATACGATTTAAATCTATTCATTGAAAACTGCAAACATTTCTGGGGGATTTTATTATAAAAACGAATACCTTACCCCAGAAAGGAAACATTTACTTTGTGAGTTGTTAGTTAAATCGCGCTATCGTTGTGTTATTTCAGATTTATATGTTTCTTAGATGTTTTTATATTGACTATCCTCAGAAGAATAGAGTGATTTCATTTAAAGAACAAGTCCAATGGTTTTATTATATAGTACGCAGTTCGGAGCACAGTGCGGTATTAAACACATCTAGAAGCATGTGTAGTAAGTTTGAATATGACCCCGTGGTCATATTAACTTAAAACTCAAACTCAAAATACAAACATCTTTACCCTCTTAGGTATAAATGTCTATGTCGCAATTTTTAGTATTTATTTACTGATATAAACTTTTTATTATTATTTTTGGTAAATTTGAAAACCTCGGCGTGGCTACCGGTTTTGTTCACGTTCACGGGCCAACTGAATATTATTTCTATTAAAATATTATTACCATTAAAGTCTATTTTTCTTTAATTATCTGATTTGGTGACATTGTCTGGAACGGAAGTCACAAATTTTGGAATATTATTTTTCTTCTTTATTTTGTTTTGTGGCTTTTAGTTGTGCCAAATTATTTTTCATTATAAAAAAATGATTCAGTTCAATCATTCGATTGATAATTTCTCATCTGTAATTCTTGTGTTGTTAGAATAGACGCCATATTTGTATTTTAAATGAGACAACTAAAGAGAATCGATTTATCTTATGTGTATATATTTAAGTATAAACGCATCACACTCAACGGCCCCCATTAAGATCTCATGACCTTGTGTCGGGGGTTCGGAAACACAACACTAACACAAACACCCAGACCACGACAAACATCCGTATAGCCAATACAGACGTTTGCCGCGAGCGGGGTTCGAACCCGCGACTGCGAGCGCTACAGTCAGTTGCAGTGACCACTGCGCCAACTTGTCTGTCAAGTATAGTATTTTGATCCGATTTTAGAATTTTCCTAACTGGATGCTGATAAGCAATAATGTGTCAACCCACAAAAAGTTGAATTCGGAGATTTTGATGTATTTTGATACTGCATCACCTATTTAACATTATTCAAAAATTTGAAGTCATATAAACTGAATAAGTACGGAAAAAGTTTCTTCATTAATTGTTTCGAATTTCAAGTGCATTCCATATTTTGCAATTTATACAATAATCTCAAATATTTGAAAAACTTTTTATTAGATAATGTATTAAATATATCAATCTGCTTTTAATTTATTAAACCTTTCATCAAAAAATAAAAGAAAAGGTAAGTAAATACTGCTTCAAACATAATTATTAAGAATAAGTTTGACATCTTTAGACGCCATTTTCTCAAAATTAAGTCCGTGTGGCTTGACACTGTATTTCTTATCAGCGTCCAACTAATCTATATGTATTTAAAATTTTACGTAAATATATCGTTTTAATCGATTAGTGTATAGATTTAATATTATTCTACTATTAAATTTCAAATTGTAGCCCCAGCGGTGTAGGCTCTGCGTTAATGAATCTGTCAGTCAGGAGCAAGAGCGGATCCAGCTTCGTCGCCAAGGGGGGGTCACCTAGTTTTGGTCAAGTCACAGGAAATAATAATTTAAGTTTGATAATAATCGATACAGGTAAAAAGTTATCACTTCTACTTCGATGGGTACGTTTTTATGGACGTGGAGAAGTGCCAGTCCGGTTAAACGTTCTTCAATCATACAAATTATAATAAATTAATTAAATATTAACGGTACTTACATAAAATCTATATTGTGAATATAAAAATCATGTTAATCATCATCATGTTTAACAATTATAATTAGTGCTCTGCCTAGGTCTTGAGCCGAGATGGACTAGTGGTTAGAACACGTCGATCTCAATCGATGATCGCGGGTTCAAACCCCGGCTAGCACGGCTGATTTTTCAAGTGTTAAATTAGTGTTTAAATTCATCTCGAGCTCGGCGGTGAAGGAAAACATCGTGAGGAAACCTGCATGTGTCGGGAGAAATTCTGACACATGTATATCCGCCCCGCAGTGGAGCAGCGTGGTGGATTATGCTCTAAACCTTCTCAATAATAGGAGAGGAGGCCTTAGCCCAGCAGTGGGATATTAACAGGATGTTACTTTTTACTACTTTACTAGGTCTTGGACCCAGCCCAGGGAGGAGGTCATGGGGGTCCGCCCTTGGTCAGGAGAAATAATCATACATATTTGTATAATTTATGTGTATATGTTAGTATGTTTGTCCACTATTCTTTCCGAAACCATTGATCGGATTGTGATAAAACTTTGGTAGGGTTTCCTGGGCACAATAGAGTTCCTGACACAAAAAATCTGTATACATTATACAGCTAGTAAGAACTAAAGTGAATTCACAATAAAACTACTAATTCGATTGACATATATACAGTGCGATAACTTATTGTCTCAAGGCTAAATTGTGTACTTATATGACGTATTAGTCGTGCCCGCGACTTCGCGTGGACTACAGGATGCTCGGCATGTCTCATGCAAAGCAATGCTGTGATCAGTGCTTCTCAAGAACGGGCGATTAATGGCGAAATTAAAGCCCTATCAAAATCGGTCCAGCTGTTTCAGAAATCACCTGGAACAGACAGACAGACAGACAAAATTTTTTTAATTGTGTTTTTGATGTAAGTACCGTATATACATTCATATGCAATTCGTTCATCTTTTAATTTGATTACAAATAGACAATTCAATTTATGTTTAATAGATTGGTTTAACATTTTTAGACGCCATTTTCTCAAAATGAAGTCCGCGTGGTTTGACATATATGTATACCGCAATCTACAGACGAGCATTATATTAAGTTAAGCCATCTTTCTCCTAAATGGGAAAAAAATTTACCGCAGCAATAAGACAAGGTCTTACTTTAAATTATATATTTTAAACTACCGCGATTTATACTATTCATGTTTAATATAACGGGTCTTATCGCGATAACTACCTTTATAGTGCCCGACGTTTCAAGTCAAGAAGTCAGCTCGTGACCATGATGGATGCAACTTTGTCGAAACATCAGGCAATAACAATGGTATCACCACTATATATTATATATATACATACACTATATATATAAAATCACTTGTCCTGACTGATTCATCAACGCAGAGCCTAAACCGCTGAGGCTACGAACTTGAAATTTTGGCAGTAGGTGGCTTTTAGGTTGTAAGCATCCACTAAGAAAGGATTTTTCGATTATTCACCCAAAGGGGTAAAAACGTTTGTATGCAAAATCTTATTCCGTGGTCGTATTAACTTAAAACTGAATACACATACTTCTGGGTGATAGTAATGAAATATAAAATGGAAAACGGGGTACTATTATTCCACACTGGGGTGCAAGCGGGTAGTAAAGTTTGTATGGAGAAAATGTATTTTTTGACCGATTATCCTGAAATTCAGCACAAACATTACTTAGGACGAATAATTTAATATGTGTA
The DNA here is from genome assembly GCA_037950945.1 of Hypolimnas misippus. Taxonomy (NCBI): domain Eukaryota; kingdom Metazoa; phylum Arthropoda; class Insecta; order Lepidoptera; family Nymphalidae; genus Hypolimnas; species Hypolimnas misippus. The sequence goes on from JBBEEQ010000002.1 coordinate 1,124,681, forward strand.
TCCCACAATTTCAAAATCTTCCCTTAAAATGACGCTAGCGGGTAATAAATCCTGGAAAGGTCACAATTTGGTAGATTTATTTAGCTGAAATTCCAAAATACGCGGGCGTAGCCGCGAGCAACTGTAGTATTATATATAATTATTAAATCTGTTACTCCAAAGTTCCTAATATCGACCCAAATAAAATCAATAACCTCTTTTCTTACTAAGTGCGTTATGTCTTTCTCAACTCATATAATACGCTATAAAAATCTTCCATTCAATGACCCCATAAATTAATCAATCCCCATTAAGGTCAAGTGAGGTCATCATTGAAATCATATTACGGGTTCAGTACTCGGCTGAGGCAATTGTATTCATTTAAGACCGTAACTGAGGTTTGGTGTTATAACAAAATAATTATAGTTCTTTAACTAAGAATCATGTTTTATCATACTTTTCGTAGTGAATCACATTTCATTTACGGAATCCGATTTGCCTAGATGGAATGTGTGATATTTTTTAAACGATTTAAAAAAAAGGACTTTTTTCTTTATGTATGTTCGACGATAACTCGAAAACGGTTTGACAGATTTGGTTAATCCTTTTTTTTCTTTCATTAGTCTCATATAACTTTCATCAAAATCGGTTTAGTAATTTAGTTTATAACCAAAACAGGAATGACTATGTCACTCAAGTTAACGTACATATTTTGTAACAATACAACATTTTTTTAATATTCGGAATATAATATAGATACATGTAAAGAATAGGGAGGGAGGGGGTTAAGGAATTTAAGCGCCCCCCAAATGTATTTATTCTTTATAAACCTAATGTTTTTAAGGGCTTTAGTACTTATCTTGATAAATAAAACTTATCATTAAGTAAGATTTTACCAGCTTCAAGCTTCTAAACTTCTTGTCCAGAGGGTCTCATGTGAGTTTACAAACTGTATACGGTACTTATATTTTAAACTTTCGCGATTTATACTATTCATATTTAATATAACGGGTCTTATCGCGACTTTTTTATTGCCCGACGTTTCGACGAAGTTACATTCGTCGTGGTCACGAGCTGACTGGTGTACCGCGCGCCCTCCGGTGGCGAATGCGCGAGTTTTCTTCGCCTACCCTCACAATATTAATATTGTCTTTACCGTTATTATATATAAAAAGGTATTACTATTTACTACCATTAGTTATCGCGATAAGACCCGTTATATTAAATATGAATTGTATACGGTACTGTTGGCGTTTTAAGATTAATATGGAATAAATACAGCGCCATCTAGCTCAATGCACTCAAACACAAAATATACTGTATTCAAATAGGCTTTTAAAAGCTCTTTCGAACCGTCAATTTACAAATTTGTCATGTTAGTTCCACGTGAAGCTAGCGCTGGCAAGGAATGTCGACTCTAGTGAGAAGACCCGGCGAGAAACTCAGTAGTTACTCTTTTAAAAATACCTTTGTACGATATTGTGTGATGCAACCAGCTCTCTATAACCTCAGTTGGATGCTGATAAGCAATAATGTGTCAAGCCACAAAAAGTCAAACACGGAGATATTGATCTATTTTGATACTACGTCATCTATTTAACGTTATTAAAAAAATATCAAGTCATATAAACTAAATAAGTCAGGAAAAAGTATCTTAATTTAATGTTTAGAATTTCAAGTGCGTTCTATATTTCGCATTTTATACGATAATCTGATTGTGAATGTGATTTTTTCAAATTAGATTCATTTCCAATTTTAACTTTAATTTATATATATTCGAACTTATTTAATTTATCGTTTCTTTATTTACGTTATTTTTTATTATTTAAGTATGTCATTTTCATAAAATGAATACTAGCATCACATTGTTCTTTTGTATTCAAAATTGAAGTTGCTTCGACTTAAACGGCCTCTGTTAACTGTGTAATCTTACTTTGATGTGTACACATACCCAAGGGTTCTAACTTAGCCCTAAATACTGTAAATTTAGTGCTCAAATATTTAATATAAATAAATCTCAAATATTTGAAAAACTTTTTATCAAACACTACATAAAATATATGGATGCTGATAAGCAATAATGTGTCAACCCACAAAAAGTCAAATTTTGAGATATTGATGTATTTTGATACTACATCACCTATTTAACATTATTCAAAAAAAATTAAGGTCATAGACTAAAGAAGTGCGGAAAAAAGTTTCCTTATTAATTGTTTCGAATTTCAGGTGCGTTCCATATTTTGCAATTTATACAATAATCTCAAATATTTGAAAAACTTCTTATTAGATATATATGAAATATATCAATCTGCTTTTAATTAATTATACCTTTTATCAAAAAATAAAAGAAAAGGTGGATATATACTTTTTCAAACATATTTGTTAAGAATAGGTTTGACATCTTTAGACGCCATTTTCTCGAAATGAAGTCCGTGTGGCTTGACACAGTATTGCATATCAGCGTCCATATATAATACCTTCATACTGTCTTCAAAAACCAGTACCCATAGTATTAAAGTGACCGAAATCAAAATCTGTATGAAACTAAGCTAAGTTTGAATTTTAGAACTTGGTTTTGACATGTGTCTAGATTCGCATATGTAAGATGTTTATCATCGCTTTACATATGAAGGAATTCACTGTCGGTGACTTATTTTTGATATTCACAGCTCTCGTAGCTACTTACGACGTATCTGTTACTAGATTACAATTTTTATATCGCACTCTAGAATAGAACATAATTGGATGCTGATAAGCAATAATGTGTCAACCCATAAAAAGTGAAATTCGGAGATGTTGATGTATTTTGATACTGCATCACCTATTTAACGTTATTCAACGATGTATACAGTCTTATAAATTAAATAAGCACGGAAAAAAGTTTCTTAATTAACTGTTTCGAATTTCAAGATCGTTTCATATTTTGTAATTTATACAATAATCTTAAATATTGAATAAACTTTTTATTAGATAATATATTAAACATATCAGCCTGATTTTAATTCATTACACCTTTTATCAAAAAAGAAAATATGGATAAAAACTTATTCAAACAAACTTATTAAGAATAGGTTAGACATCTTTAGACGCCATTTTCTCAAAATGAAGTTCGTGTGGCTATATTAATGTAATTCTCGCCTAATCGTGTGATATGAAACATTAACAACTGGACGCTGATAAGCAATACTGTGTCAAGCCACACGGACACTTTGAGAAAATGGCGTCTAAAGATGTTAAACCTATTCTTAATAAATGTGTTTGAAGAAGTACATATATATCTTCTTCTTATCCATCTCCTCAAAATGAAGTCCTTGTGGCTTGAGACAGTATTGCTTATCAGCGTCGAATTATCATAGACTAAGACCATAGTAAACACACGGACGGATGCTAGTATTACGATATATATATAAAAAAATGTCTGTTAATAATACCGATGCATTACGGAGCGATAACCTGTGAGTGCATGTCTGTCTTATCGTGATGTTTCTGCGTTTTATCATAACGACTCCATCCAGCATATAGAACGGAAATGGACGCCATTTTAAATAGTTATGACTTATGAAATTTATGCTCATAGTTTATGGCTTAATATAGATCCTAATTGATCTTATTTTGGTTTATTAAAATGATTTGGATTATTAAAAGCTTTCGACTTCGCAAAGTAAATGTTTCCTTTCTGGGGCAAGGTGTCCGTTTTTATAACGAAATACTACAGAATTTTTTGCAGTTTTCAATGAATAAGTTTAAATTGTATATTAAAAAGGCTTTAAACGCTAAAGTATATTATTCTGTACAAGATTATGTAGATGATAATGCAGGGATTTAGTGTAGGTGGATTTCATACAGGATGTTTAATATAAACATTTGTAATTTTTAAATGTATGTACTTAATAACACAATTTTAAAAGAGTAACTATCGAGTTCTCGCCGGTTCTTCTCGGTAGAATCTACATTCCGAACCGGTGGTAGCTTTTCCTTAATTTATGACTTTTTGTTTGTTTTGACGATTCAAAAGTGCTTTTAAAAGCCTACTTGAATAAAGTATTTTTTTTATTTTGATTTTTGATTTAACTTCGTATATGCAAGCCGAGCTTTACAGGAGACAAAAAAAAAACTCCATTTAAAGCTAACTGTAATATGATTACATTTTTAAATGATTTAGATTTGAGACATTGTATGCCTTGGCCAGAATATCTGGCCATTCAAAGAGGTAATGCCGCCAGTGTTATGGGCCCCTTGCCTCATTGTGATACTTACTTAGGCTTACTATGAAAACAATATTAACACGAGGACGACAAATGAACTTATAACACCTTGTTTTCGACTTCACAAAGTAAATGTTTCCTTTCTGGGGCAAGGTATTCGTTTTTATAATAAAATCCCCCAGAAACGTTTGCAGTTTTCCATGAATAGATTTAAATCATATGTTAAAAAGCCTCTAATTGCTGAAGCATATTACTCTATACAAGATTACGTTAAAGATAAAGATGCGTGGGCTTAGTATATGCCGAATTTCGTACAGGATAAATTATAAACTTGTAATCATAAACTGTGTTGTATTGACAAAATTTTAAAAGAGTAACTATCGAGTTTCTTGATGGTTCTTCTCGGTAGAATTTACGTTCCGAACCGCTGGTAGCTTCATTGTCATACGATTCAAAAGTGCTCGTGAGAGCCTACTCGAATAAAGTATTTTTCGATTTGATTTGATATAGTTATTTTTCATATCTTGTTTCTTTTTTAATTTTTAATAGAATTATTTGTTTATATTATAACGTATTGTTTTTAAGTTATATTATATTACTAATAAATTTATATAATGAAATGTTGTAAGAAATATTATTATAAACATATTATTTGAATACCGTTTTCCACGAGAATATCCATTTTTTATTTTTGTAGTATCACATGTAGAATGGAAATAAATAAAAATTAATGGATGAATGGTTGGTTGTTCTCTATGCGTTCGGATGCATTGATCGGATTGTGATGAAACTTTGCTAAGCTGTTCTCAGGACGCCTACGAAGGTTCCTGTACGTAACATCCATGTACTTTATAATTTTATTTATTTTATTTATTTATTTATGTACCAAACAAAATTCACAGAAAACAATGTTTTTTGGAAACCAAATGTGTACATGGGATAACTTATCTCTTATAAGAGATCTCTTCCAGAAACCCTTGACATAACGGAGATTATTTATAATCATTATGGTATAGGTACAATACCAACAGAATAGCAAAGAAAAAGTAACAAAACACAGTGTCATTAAAATAATATATATATATATATATATATATATATATATGTATGTATATGTATATATGTATATATAAAATTAAATTGAAGTGGAAAGAAAGTGCTGCTTAACTCTGATTTTAAAAGAATTAGTATTAGGATTATTGTAGAATATGCTATTGGGAAGAGAGTTCCAGAGGCGCGCGGCGAGAACAGTAAAAGAGTTGCCATAATAGATCGTGTTGAAAAAAGGAACCTCAAGTGATTTAATTGAGACACATGAGCGTAATGGTCGGTCGCGATAATGGTACCTGCATTGCAAAGCACGCCGGGTAGAGCTAGTGATAGATACATATATGACTTAAGAAAAGGGGAGTCGATTTTAAAATATAATTTAAATGTTATATACGTACTAACTGTGCCTCGCGGTGTCACTCGCACTAATTAAAAAAAATATATCTATATAATGTTCTCTAATTTAACCGTATATTCTTCACTGTTTCTTTGGTTTTAATTTTATTTTACGTGTATAACTCGTTTTTATTTGTAAATTAAATATTTTTTTTCAATAAAATTGGCTATCTGTGAACAAACAGACAGACAAACAAAAGTTTTAAAAAATTGTGTTTATGATATAAATACTGTATATACTTTCATAGACATACACTTCAATTTCATTTATTTGCAAAAATATAGATTAAATTATATATCACACCACAATTTTCCGCAATGTAACATTTAAATAATAAAATAATCTTGTTCCAGATGACTTAACTGCAGCAGAATCAGTCATGCGGCTAGCATCACTGCTGCTACTGGCGTTGCTGCTCGCCGCCGCCGCCGCGTGCCCGTGGGCGTGTTCGTGCCGGCCGAACGCGGCCGACTGCGCGCACCGGGCGCTGCTGCACGCGCCGCGACGACTGCCGACTGATGCGCACCGACTGTAAGTGCTGCTACTGCTGGAACCCTACTATACCCGCTGATATCCTATATTTAAATGAGGAAACAAATGTGTTTTACATATTCGGATCAGTTTTTTAACTGAGCTAAATCCGAAAGTATGAGGAATAGCGAAAACCGATTTTGATAAAAACTAAAACTGCATCATTAGTTTTTTGAACACAGCTTATAATATTGGATCAGATCCTGTATAGATAGTCTCGAAAGTAAACGATCACTTTAAAGAGGGTTATACATCGTAACGGGCCAAAATGTAAAAAAATCGGAATACTTTTGTAATGTTTTTTTTTCATGTTTGCTATCTGAGTATAGTATTTATTTTATTGTGTTTATTATATAATTTTTAATGAAACTACTGAATTAATTCTGAAAATTTAATGGGATCAATGAAAGAGTATACTCCACCATTGGTCTCACACAAAAAAGAATTAACCCAATAGCTCAAGACGTTTTCGAATAATCGGAAAAAATACAAAAATAAAACCACGAAAAATCACAAACCTCCATTCTTAGAAGTCGGTTAAAAAGATTGTCTATTTTCAATTCCTTTCAAAATTTTTCTTTTCTTTACAATAACTTGAATATAAATTTTAATAACAATACCGTAACAAAACAGTGACAAACACACCTACACAATTCCAATAAAGAATAAAGCATCGACGAGGGATGAACAATATACAATTTGCCATTCGATGGGAAGGAACCCGCTACCCCACTAGGGGTAGTTTTCATTCCAGCGCGGTCTTTATAGGGTATTAGTAAGTTATAGGGTACGTCTAGAGTAGCTCGGGGCAGGTACTGTTTGTAGTTTTTACTACTTTTTACGAAGAAAAGGAAGTGCTGTTATAACGAAATTAAACAAAAATCTATAATAATATTATAGAGCTAAAGAGTTTGTTTGCTTAAATGCGCTAATTTCAGGAACTATTGGTTCGAATTGAAAAATTCTTTTTGTAACTTTGTCTTAGATTTTCGTGATTATTACTCATTGAAATAAAACTATTTTAAACGGATTTCGGATCCCAAGTCCAACAGACTGCAAGACCCAAAGATACAGTTAGTGCCTTCTGCGTGCAACCGGAACGTTATTCGAGATACCAACTAAGAAACCGTTGGCGGTAGTTGTAAATAATATTTTCTAAAACCTCAAATAGACAAATGTCACCTTAGTCTGCCCGTGACCACGAAAGCTGCAAAGTGCTCGAAACGTCGGGATGATAAAAAAAGTTAATATACGCGATTTAAATCCGTTTAAAATAGTTTTAAATTCTTGTTGTATTGGATAGTCCATTTATCGGCGAAGGCTATAGGCTATATCACATCACGCTATGACCAATAGAAGCGGAGCATCGATGAAAAATGTTGCAAGTATAGATTAAATTTATGTAGATTTTTTCCTCAAATTAACTTGAGTGTTCATATTCAATATAACGGGTGTTATCGCGATAACTAATGGTAGTAATACCTTTTTATTGCCCGACGTGTTGACGAAGTTGCATCCGTCGTGGTCACGAGCTGACACAGCTGTCAGTTATCGCGATAAGACCCGTTATATTAAATACTAGCTTCCGCCCGCGACTTCGTCCGTGTGGAATAGTTACTTTGGACTAATAATGCATTAATTTAGAACAAATTTGGTTAGCATAAAAAAGGTTATAGTGAGCTAACCTTAAAAGATAGACATACGCTGTTGCGAACTTTTTTTAGAACTTTTAATGGGGAATAATTCTGTCATACATGAGATTTGCGAAACTTTAACCGTTTACGCAGCGCACTATATATCCCCCGAAAATATCCCCCGATTTTGAAACATTCTTCATTGGTGCTCCGCTCCTTCCTCGATAAATGGGCTATCTAACACTGAAATAATTCTTCAAATCAAACCAGTAGATCCTGCGATTAGCGCGTTCAAACAAACAAACAAACTCTTCAGCTTTAAAATATTACGAATATTAGCAATAATGTGTCAACCCGTAAAAAGTCAAATTCAGAGATATTGATGTATTTTGATTCTGCGATACCTATTTAACATTATTCAAAAAATTCAAATCGCTTATAACTTAATATATACGGAAAAAAGATACTTAATTTAATGTTTCGAATTTCAAGTGCGTTCCATATTTTGCAATTTATACAATAATCTCAACCATTTTGAAAACTTTTTATTAGATAATATATTAAATAATATCAATCTGATTTTAATTTATTATACCTTTTATCAAAAAATAAAATAAATATTTAGTTCTTTAAACAAATGTATTAAGAATAGGTTTGTCATGTTTAGACGCCATTTTCTCAAAATGAAGTCCGTGTGGACACAGTATTGCTTATCAGCGTCCAAATATCACCTAAACTAGTCAAAATCGGTATTTATTGTAAAAATCGAAAATTACCGCAAACACAATACTTCGTTTCTTTCGTACAAGGTGGTAAAGATCTGCCTCTATTTCCTCAATACTCTACGCATCTCATACTCAAAGCTCAATAAAGGGGGAGACTACACCATGCAATAACGTACTGTCGTCTACAAAAGTGTTAATATATACTTATTAATTTTAAATATCAATTTTTTGCCTATTTACCATCTAAAACTAATAAATATATTAACAGAATCCGTCGGTTCAGTTTGGGACCTACAATGCCACAGACAGACACACAGATACACATGTCAAACTTATAAGAACCCCTTTTTTAAGTGGGAGGTAATTTTTTATGTACAAATAAAACATGGTCCTATATATATAAATACTTAAAACACAGGTATCATTTTAAGAGTACTTTAAAGTTTTCCTGAAGAAACATGGATGGTGATGAGCAATAATGTGTCAACCCACCAGAAGTCAAATTCGGATATATCGATGTATTCTGATAATGCGTTTCATTTAACTACATGAGTACGGAAAAAAGTTTCGTAATTTAATGTTTCGAATTTCAAGTGCGTTCCATATTTTGCAATTTATACAATACTCTCGTATATTTAAAAACTTATCATTAGATAAATATTTTTATTATACAAATCTGCTTTTAAATCATTTGACGGACACGTTGGCGCAGTGGTCACTGCAATTAACTGTAGCGCTAACGGTCGCGGGTTCGATCCCCGCTCACGGCAAACGTCTGTATTGGCCATACGGATGTTGTCGTGGTCTGGGTGTTTGTGTTAGTGCTGTGTATGTTTCCGGACCCCCGACACAAGGTCACGCGATCTTAATAGGGGCCGTTGAGTGTGATGCGTATATTTATTTATTTATATTTTAATTCATCATACTTTTCATCAAAATATAAAAGAAAAGATGGATATATACTTCTTCAAACAGATATATTAAGAATAGGTTTGACATCTTTAGACGTCATTTTCTCAAAATGAAGTCCGTGTGGCTTGACACAGAATTGCTTATCAGCCACATATTTACAGGCAAAGTAATTGATATATAGTAAATACAAAAGTAAAAATATATATATTTACATTAATATAAAGCTACCACCGGTTCGGAATGTAGATTCTACCGAGAAGAACCGGCAAGAAACTCGATAGTTACTCTTTTGAAAATTGTTTATACATTTACGAATTTAAAATTATTTTTTTAAATATTCATTACCAAGCGATGGGTGCATACATTTGAGTTCATTTCAACGTCAATAAAATTCATTTACATTTAGTACCAGACATTAGTAATTAACTAATTCAGTGTAATCACACATTTAATTAATTCATACAAAACGGTTTTCTATAATTAAAATTTGTAATTTAAGGTATTTGGGAAAGTTATATAAAAGTTTTGTTATCTATTCAATAATTTATATATTGGGTAATGTAATATATAATTGAATTGTATAAAATTTACTAGCTTCCGCCCGCGACTTCGTCCGCGTGAAATAGTTACTATGGGCTAATAATGCATTATTTTAGAACAAATTTGGTTAGCATAAAAAAGGTTACAGTGAACTAACCTTAAAAGATAGACATATGCTGTTACGGACTTTTTTTTAGAACTTTAAAAGAGGAACAATTCTGTCATACATGATTTTTGCGAAACTTTAACCGTTTAACTCAGCGCACGCAGCATAAGTTGTCTCAATAGGAAAATATCCCCCGATTTTGAAACATTCTTCATTGGTGCTCCGCTCCTTTTGGTCTTAGCGTGATAATATATAGCCTATAGCCTTCCTCGATGAATGGGCTATCTAACACTGAAAGAATTTTTCAAATCGTACCAGTATTTCCTGAGATTAGCGCATTCAAGCAAACAATCAATCAAACAAACAAACAAACTCTTCAGCTTTATAATATTAGTATAGATTTACCATAAGTTACATAACCCATGACAGACCCGCCAACGTGTGCGTTATGTCAATGGTCACTGCAACTGACTGAAGTGGTAACGGTCGCGGGTTCGATCCCCACTCATGGATAAAGTCTGTATTGTGTGTTATGTGTGTGTTATGTTTGTCCTGGTCTGAGTGTTTGTGTTAGTGTTGGGTGTTTCTGGACCCCCGACACAAGGCCATGAGATCTTAATGGGGCCGTTGTGTCTGATGCGTTTAATATAATGCATTTTGATGCTTTCTATATTTTGACGCTGATTAGTAATACTATGTCAAGCTATACTGACTTCAGAGAAAGCGGCGTCTAAAGATGTCAAACGTATTCTTAACAAATTTGTGTAAAGAAGTATATATCCATCTTTTCTATTTTGATGGAAGGTATGATGAATTAAAAAGTTTTGTATGATGAAAAGTTTTATCTAATAATAAGGTTTTCAAATAACAATATTGCATATTGCAAAATATAGAACACTTCAATATTCGAAACATTAGATTGAGAAACTTTTTTCCGTACTTTATTTATTTGATACTATATTTTATACTTAAATTTTTTTGATTAATGTTAAATATATTACGGATTCCTAGAATACATCAATATCTACGAATTTGACTTTTTGTGGGTTGACACATTATTGCTTATCAGCATCCGATTATGATTTGCTTTCTAGTTTACTTCTGTTAAATTAATTTTTAAGTTTACTATATATTTTTTAATTTATAAAATAATAATATAAATTATATCATTTCTGTACTCAACAGTACACGATATAAACCTCCACACCGCAGGGCGTTCCAGAGCATTATTACCTTATTGTATGTATGTCTTCTACATATATTTTCTATTAAACGTTTCCTATAGCTTTCCTAATATTTACGGTGTTGTGGTGTACGTGTTATGTAACGTTTGGAAGAGTTTTATCAAATTTGGTCTCTGTGTTCACATTAATTTTACATAATAATAATATTTTAGGCACTTTTAAAAAAACAGGCGTTCGTTAATTAGCGGTCGCTTTTTAACGTCGAATGACGTCATTCAAATATCTATGAAAGCAATACTCTGTCAAGCCACACTATGTATGGATGTACGTTTTGAGAAAATGACGTCTAAAGATGTCAAACCTATTCTTAATTCATTTGTTTGAAGAAATAAATATTCATTCTTTCTCTTCTTTTTTAATAAAAGTTATAATTAATTAAAAGAGGTTTGATATATTTTATGTAGTATTAAAAAAAATAGATAATTGTATAAATTGCAGATTATAGAACGCACTTGAAATTCGAAACATTAAATCAAGAACGTTTTCCGTACTTATTTAGTTTATATGACATGATTTTTAATAATTTATATAGGTGACGCAGTATTGAAATACATCAATATCATCTCTGAATTTGACTTTTTGTGGGCCGACACATTATTGCTTATCAGCATCCAATTATTTTTTGACATTCTAAATTCAAATCATATTTTACGTCAGTCATATAACGACCGCTATATAACGGCACCGGTTAGTGAAGCAAACTACACGCATATCTTAATAACAATGCAATGTTTGCACAAACGCTATAATATATTCCCGAGCACGTTTCTGAGTATTTGCAAAGTGACAAAACAGACATACAGTATTTGCATTTCTAATATATTTAAAGAGCGACGAATAGACGACTCATTTTACGTTAAACGAGCGCACGCGTCAAGTTTAATTTCTCCGTACAATCTATGGCACCCCGTTTCTTTTTTTATTTTTCATCACGCGGTAAATTCATCGATTTATTTTGTGTTTAAATAAATAAATAACGCATCACACTCGACGGCCCCCATTAACATCTCATGACCTTGTGTCGGGGGTCCAGAAACACTCACAACACTAACATAAACACCCAGACCACGACAAGCATCCGTATGGCCAATACACACGTTTGCCGTGAGCGGGGATCGAACCCGCGACCGTTAGCGCTTTAGTCAGTTGCAGTGACCATTGCGCCAACGCGTCTGTCTGTTTGTTTCTGTGTTGACGATTAAAAAGTGCTTGTACACGCCTACTTGAATAAAGTTAGTTTAAAGTTTGATTAAATATGTGTGAATCCAGCTTATACTAAATCCAGGCATCTTCATCATCTACTAATCCAGCTTATACTAAATCCAAGCATCTTCATCATCTACTAGCTGTCCCTTGTGGTTTTACTCGCGTTTATGTTTCCTGCTTCGCTCCTATGATTCGTAGCGTGATATAATATAGCCTATAGCCTTCCTCTAATAAACTGACACAAAAAAAATATTTCAATTCGTACTAGCAGTTCCAGAGACGCGCGTTCAAACGAACAAACTCTTCAGTTTTATAATATTAGTATAGATATAATCTTGAACAGATATAATGCTTACGCATAATAATTTTCAGTTTAATTTTAACATGAACGCATTACAGTAAATCATTTTCGCAACCTTATCTCCTAAATACACTTTATTTGACAAATTGAGAAATAAATTTAGCGGAAAAATCGAAAATTTAGAGCGTATTATACCAATTATGTTCTCTACGGAACCCCTGAGAAGCGCTCTGTGTGCATTAATATTAATTGACTTTAGGGGTCCGCGAGGTGAACGTAAAACCCTTAATTGAATATATTATACTGTGGCCTAGATGTAGACAACATACTACAGAGAACCAAGGCCTTTTTTTTGTTTACGCAGGGGAAATCTTCGAAAAGATACCCGATTCCTGGGGGGGGAGATGGAGTTATGTGGCGATTAATACCCACTAAAACCCCTGCGATGGCCTTCTTCCGCACGGAAATGAAGAGGCCTCGGGATCGCATCCGCTGCCCTTCCCGTGCGACGCTCCGCTCGTGACGGAGTTCGTCTCAGGAGGGCAAAGTCTGGTCTTGCCATCCCCGTACCCCTCGCTGGTGCGTACGGCAGTTCGAGGCCATTCCGGCTGCCGTCCTTCTCGGGGCACCAAGATGGCCTAGTGCTTAGAACATGCCGATCTCAACCGATGATCGTGGGTTGAAGTGGTTTTGTGTTTAAATTCATCTCGTGCTCTAATCGCGTGCAAGAAACATGCCGGGAAAAATTCTAACACATGTAATATCCTCAGAGGAGCAGCGTGGTGGATTATTCTCTAAACCTTCTCCTTAATAGGAGAGGAGGTTTTACCTGTGAGACATTTAGGGACTGTTAATTTAGTTTTACTTTATACGGGGTCGTATACGGGCACGATCGAGACAGTACTACACTCTCATAGAAAATATATGTAACGAGTATAGCTGCGAGATGATGAGGAAGCCCCATCCTTTATACACATGAGTTAGAGATGAGATATTATCGACCGAATGATTGAATTGAATCATTATTTTTAATTAAAAATAATGTTCATTCATGTGGTAGCTTCATTATTGATGTAATTTTTTTTATGTATTGATGACTCAAAAGTGCTCGAGTGTAAAGTAAATTTTGATTTTAATTTAGTAAAGAATCATGGGCTATAGTTACAAGTGAATAATAAGATGTCGTCTGTTTTTTTTACTTGTTTTCATTTGGTAACAATACCCCGGACGAAAATCGCAAATTTTCGAACATTTTTTTTTTCATTGCAAATTTTAATTATAAAAAATGTTTCAGTTCAATTGATAATTTCTTATCTAACTCTTATGAGTGACTAGAAATACGCTATATGGACTCTGATAAGCAATACAGTGTCAAGCCAGACGGACTTAATTTTGAAAAAATGGCGTATAAAGTCAAACCTATTCTTAACAAATATGTTTGAAGAAGTATATATCTATCTTTTCTTTTATTTTTTGATAATAAAAATTATGATCGAGATTATTATATAAATTGCAAAACATGGAACGCACTTGAAATTCGAATCAATTAGTTAAGAATTTTTTTTAGTATCAAAATACATCAATATCTCCGAATTCAATTTTTTGTGGGTTGACACATTATTGCTTATCAGCATCCATATATGTCTGCTAAATAAGACTAGTTAAGAGTGATAGACAATACAGTCATAATCCACGTTGTTATTTCTCTTGTAATAATATGCCGCCATGTTTTTTTTCTTTACATCAACAATCTGTTGCTAGGCAACTGTCCAAGTCACGTGTACAACGGACCAATACAGTATATAATGTAAATTGCTAATTTTATTACACAGACTGGGCATGTGTAGGATGTTCTACCAGCGTTAGCAGAATCTATGTTTAAAAGTTAAAAATTGATTTTTTTTTTAGTTAAATAACATTTTTTTTTTATTTAAACTTTGAATATTGTAGGCTTGTACAGTATACGCATTATTTAGAATTAAAAAAAAGAATTCAGTTTTTTTTACTTTTTAATATCGATTCTGATAACGCTGGTAAAACGTCCAAAACATCATTATAAAGTTAAATATGAAATCAGAATACATCAATATATAAATTTGACTTTCTGTGGGTTGACACATTATTGCTTATCAGCATCCATATAACTTATAAAATCATTTTAAAACATTAAAACCTTTCTTAGCAATTAAGTTAATGTCTTATCAATATTTATCATTATCAATTCATGACAATTATCAAATCCTCCAGAACAATAAAATGTACATATATACTAAAACTTCATCCATTGTCTGTGGAGTTCAGCAGTTATTTTCAATTTAATTCAATTATACGGAACCCTGCCTCTTGGCCGGATTCCAGCTTGACTCATTTACAATCATTATAAGGTCCTTCAACGAAATTTATTGGAGGGGAAGAATGTATTAAGACATGAGATATAGTCTATTTACTTTCATATTATTTAGAAAATTAAGTGCGACCTATATGGACGCTGATAATCTATGTCTCTGATAAGCAATACTGTGTCAAGCCACGCGGACTTCATTTTGAGAAAATGGCGTCTAAAGATGTCAAATATATTCTTAATAAATTTGTTTGAAGACGTTTATATCCCCATCTTTTCTTTTCTGTTATAATGAAGGGTATAATAAAATGTTATATCTAGTAATAAGTTTTTCAAATACATTCGATTATTGCATAAAGCAAAATTGTAACACAATTAAATATTGTAAACATTAAAGACTTATTTTAGTGTTTATGTAGTTTAAGTAACTTTTTTTTAATTATGATAAATACGTGACGCGTTATAAGAATACATCGAAATCTCCGAATTTGACTTTTTACGGGTTAACACAATATTGTTTATCATGTGTCATCTATTTTAAATAAATACGGAAAAAGTTCTTTAATTAAATGTTTCGAATAATTCATTGTGTTCTATATTTTGGAATATAAAATAATCTCATTTATTAAATATATTTTTCATTAGACCAATCTGCTTTTAATTCATTATACATTTTATCAAAATAGAAAAGAAAAGAAATACATCTTCAAACAAATTTGTTAAGAACTAATTTGACATGTTTAGACGCCATTTTCTCAAAATAAACTCCATATGGCTTGGCACATTATTGCTTAACAGCGCCCTTATATAAAATCTCATATTGATATTCATCTATACAAATAAGTAAAATTTAATTATCTGAAAATCTAAAATTAACTAAAAACACAATTTATTTAGCCAGAACAAACAAACATATTAAAAATTATGCTTTTAATGTAAGCACAGTATATACTTTCGTATGCATTATAAATTTTCGTTAAAAATCGTTAAGTTTTAACAACATGAAAAACTGAGATGTGCACTGACTACAGTTCGAAAATGAGCTGGATCGATTGGGGCAGTACCTCATTCTCATAGAAAATTAACTTAAAGTAATGTATCCTTTCATACAGCGAATGAGAAAGCCTTTCATTCCTATGGTGGATAGGATTCATTCTTTATTACTTTTTAAGCTGTCAATCTCTTTTGGTACTGCAAATGTTCCTGAGTTGTCACTTTCGCTAATTTTCAAAGTTATAAAAAAAACTGCCAATTACCATCCAAATCGTCTATAGAACTGAACACTGGCCAACACCAACATGATCAATATTCATTTTATTTACAGTCACCACATTAAAATACGCATTTACATCAATATACATATATACATTAAAAATACTTGAACTCCACCTAATGGTATAGAAATTGCCAACAGATACGTCTACATGGTAACCAATATTTAAAGAAAACATACAGCACCCATCGAAAACCTCCTTTATTAAAGTCGGTTTAAAAACAGGTCCTCGCTTAAATCAGCCAAATTGTAGTTAAACAAAAATAAAGTTTCAATCGTCCTAAATCCGGTTAAAACAGCAACCATTGCTGAATTAATTCCGATGCGCCGCATTGCGAACTGGCGGCGCGCCAATCGCAGGACGTATTGAACACGGGATCATTTTTATCAGCCTATCCGTATTTAAACATCTTTTTGTGATCATTATAATTGGCTACTATTTGGATGCTGATAAGCAATAACGTGTCAACCCACAAAAAGTCAAATTCGGAGATATTGATGTACTTCGATACTACATCACCTATTTAACATTATTTAAAAAAATGTAAGTCATATAAACTGAATAAGTACGGAAAAAAAATTCTTAATTAATTGTTTCGAACTTCAAGTGCGTTCCATATTTTGCAATTTATAAAACGATCTTAAATATTTAAAAAACTTTGTATAAGATAATATATTAAATATATCAATCTGCTTTAAATTAATTACAACTTTTATCAAAAAATAAAAGAACAGGTGGGATATATACTTCCTCAAACATATTTGTTAAGAATAGGTTTGACATCTTTAGACGCCATTTTCTCAAAATGAAGTCCGTGTGGCTTGACACAGTATTGCTTATCAGCGTTCATTTATCCTGTCTCCGGACGGACAGGCTGAAATGTTTTTTTTTAATTTAGTCACTAAATTACTTTCGTAATTGATATAAAACTATTCTTTAAACAGAGGCGTAACTATACCATCTGGGGCCCGTGGCATACTCAAACTCAAAATCAAAATATACTTTATTCAAATAGGCCTTTACAAGCTCTTTTGAATCGTCAATTTACAAATTTGTGATGTCAGTTCCACGTGAAGCTACCACCGGCTCGGAGTGTGGACTCTACTGAGAGCCGGCGAGAAACTCAGTAGTTACTCTTTTAAAAATATTTCTGTATAATATTGTTTGATACAATTAGCTACAGTTATCCTGCGAGAATATCAACGCATATTCTTTGGATGGGGCCTCAGAGTAAAAATCGTCACGTTATTTTAATGAATTAATTAATTTTAATGAACCACTTAAGTAGTTACCCAAAACTATTAATAATATTGTGTGCATTTCAGTTATATATCCGATAAGTTTTATTTTCAAGAGCATAGGTTTATACATACTGAAAATGAAATATCAATTTATTTTTAATAATATTTTTATGAATATTTTTTTTGGGCGAGACCCTTTTGATAATGCGTTTCGTATTTACTATTATTCAAAAATTTTTAAAGCCATATAAACTACATTAGGACGAAAAAAAATTCTTTAAATTAATGTTTCGAATAATGAATTGTCTTCCATATTTGAAAAAGTTGTTATTAGTTAAAACTTGATTATACCAATCTATTTTTAATTCATTATACCTTTTATCAAAATAGAAAAAAACAAGATGATTACACACTTCTTAAAACAAATTTATAAAGAGTGGGTTGGACATCTTTAGACGCCATTCTCTCAAAATGAAATCCGTGTGGCTTGACACAGTATTGCTTATCAGCGTCCATATATAGATAAATAAATTGCATACATGCATTTGTTGCTCTATGAGTTACAGTATTACGTTTTTTTAAACACATAACACTAAAAATTTCACAAAACTTTTTCTATTACTTTCCCCCTTAACCTACCCCCTCCCCCGCAACCCGCTGAAAGAGAATTTAAACTATTTCACTACCCTGAACTTTGCTTTGATTAATTTTAGTCTGCTGAAGTACAGTTACGAATAAAAGTGTTACAAAATAGGCGTTGATTTTGTCCAATTTATTTGAAGGGAGCTTTCACGTAAAGATCAAAGCTTGCTCTTGGTGAAAATGATTTGTTTGAAAATTCATAATAACTGCCTACAGTTAATATTTAACTACAAGACTTTCTTAAAAACGGGGAACCGACTTTAAAAGCAAAATTTAATTTCGTTTACTTAAACGACAAACTGATTCCAGTTATTTTGACTTTAAAACCAAAGTACTGAATTGATTTTGATGAAAATTCTATGGGAATAATAGGAGTGTATACCCTTTTTGACAAAAAAAAATTAGCCAAATCGGCTATGCCGTTTTCGAGTAATCGTTGAACATATATAAAAATGTCACCACGAATCCGTTGTCGTGTTTTGTAAGTCGGTAAAAATATATTAAGACCATAATGCAATATTATCAATGAAAATGTTGTCTGTCTGTTTTTACGTTTTCGCGACTAAACTTCTGAACCAATTTTGATGAATTTCAGCATTGAAATAGATTGAAGTTTGGAAAGGATATTGGTTTTTGTTACGAAAGCTAATCTTAAACCGTATACATAGCTGGTTCAGCAGTTTAAGCGTGAAAACGTAACAAACATACAGACAGTCACTTTCGCATTTACACTAATGTGAATGATATTCAAATAAAAAAATAAACCTGCAATTTTACGATTCGAAAATGCTTTAAAAAGCCCATTTGAATAAAGTATATTTCAAATTTTATATTATGTTATCTTAAAACACTTTTCCTCGCAACAGTACTTAAGATTCCGCGGTTGCCAAAGTGTAATGAGCGTCTTAAACTCCGTTCTAGTAATTACACGAGATAACACTTTGAGGAGCGCTGTCTGCTTGAAACTTTCAATAAAAGTTTTACTTCTATTGGCACAGCGTCACCTAGCGATAGAATCCTGATTTTATAGACATTAAACGGACGCTGATAAGCAATACTGTGTCAACCCACACGGACTTGATTTTGACAAAATGGCGTCTAAAGATGTCAAACCTATTCTTAATCAATTTGTTTGAAGACGTATATGTATATACATCTATTCTTTTTTATTTTGATAATAGATTTATGAATTAAAAGCAGATTTATATATTTAATGTGTTGTATAATAATAAGGTTTTAAATATATGACATTATTGTATATTGCAAAATATATAATACACAATATTCGAAACATTAAATAAAGAAACATTTTCCGTACTTATTTAGTTTATATGACAATAAAATTTTTTGAATACTGTTAAATAGGTGATGCAGTATCAAAATACATCAATATCTCGGAATTTGACTTTAATAGGTTGACACATTATTGCTTATCAGTATCCATATATGGATAAGCAATAATGTTTCAACCCACAAAAAGTAAAATTCAGAGATATTGATGTGTTTTGATACTGCGTCACCTGTTTGACATTATTCAGAAATAAGTGAGGAAAAAAGTTTCTTAATTAATTGGTTTAATTAACAATTACCTCAAATATTTGAAAAACTTTTTATTAGATAATATATTAAATATATCAATCTGCTTTTAATACATTATATCTTTTATCAAAAGATAAAAGAAAAGATGGATATATACTTCTTCAATCATATTTATTAAGAATAGGTTTGACATCTTTAGACGCCATTTTCTTAAAATGAAGTCCGTGTGGCTTGACACAGTATTGCTTATCAGCGTCCATGTGTATGTAATACTGGTGTATTATTCTCGAATATGTTGTGTGATGTACTTTTTTTTTTCTTTAATTGTTCTGTTTACTAAAAATATATTATAATTGTATTACACTGCATTTAAGTTTTTTTTCTTGTTGTTATTTAAACGAAAAATGATAACTGTACTTGACTGCACGAATTATTTAAAATTAGAGAGCGATGTCTGCCCATAAATTGTTTTGCAGTTTAGCAGAATATTAGTTTACAGAAATAGCAGTAAGATCGTATTGTACAAAATGTTAAATTAAAAAGAAATATCTGTATGTATGAGTGTTTATTTATATAGATCTTACTATTAAATAAATAAATAAATGAATTCATTGCAAAGTTTTATTCGCATCACTAAATCGTTATTGAAGATGATTTATATAAATGACTTACGATTGATCAATTACGCGTAGCAGCTGTTCTAAGGCTTACTCGTTATAGTGATGTGCTGAATTTTATCGATATACAATAAAACAAGATGGCTGACATCGGTAATTAAAATTAATAACTGATTTTAATGTTTATTACCGCCAAATGTCCGTCGTTTCTTAACAGTTTTTTTTAAAAGCGTCACTTAAAATTTTCACTGACCTTAGTTTTAGAAAAATAATTAGTATTTCGTGCAAAATAAAGAAAATCCCGTGAAACTGTCAGTCATAACGAGCAATTAATAAAAAAAAATTGCGTACCAAGACCATCTGCACTCAGCAGTACAGTATATCAGTTCCATCTAAGAGCCTATAAGTATGAATCGTTACTTACCAACTTCAAATCGTTATAGATTCTAATCGGTGACAGATGCGTTGGCGCAATGGTCACTGCAACTGACTAAAGCGCTAACGGTCGCGGGTTCGATCCCCGCTCACGGGAAACGTGTGTATTGGCCATACAGATGTTTGCCGTGGTCTGGGTGTTTGTGTTAGTGTTGTGAGTGTTTCCGGACCCCCGACACAAGAGATCTTAATAGGGACCGTTGAGTGTGATGCGTTATTGTTATTATCGGTAATTCTGATTGAAAACGATATAGTTCCTAACTAACTCGACATAGTTCCTCGATTTTCATTTTTTTCTTTTCCACAATATGGCGTCTAAAATCAGCCATTTTGATTCTTCTATACTTTTATGCTTTCTATGACACTCACGCCGTGATGACGAATCAAACGTCGTCATTAATCAAAATCGGCCACCGCGTTTGATCTAAACAGTGCCACAAATGTACACACCCACATGCATAAATAGAATGATAAACACATTACTATCCCTTGCGTCGCACAGTCGGGTAAAAACTAGCCTCTCGTGAGTGATACGAATATCTTTACAAACCGACTTGCGTTTTACCGATATATTAAATCCGCGTGGAATTCGTTTATATAGTGCTCCCGTTTACATCGCATTCCCACAGGGTCCGTGCATTTTTCGGGATTAAAATTAACCTATGTCCCTTTGTCAGCGTCTAGACTATCTCGATACCTCCCACGTAAGTTGTTGTAACCCCAAAATTACAATTTTACAGTAGAGCACTTTTAATCCGTTTTAGTTTGAAAGTTACAACAAAATACGCCTTTTTTCAGGCGTATTTTGTTGTAACTTTCCTTGAAAAAAAAAAGTTTTTTGGTATTTTTTCACTTTGAATGCATTAAGCAATGCAAATTCGTGTAGTATTCAGTAAAAACGCTAACGGCAATTTTGTGGCTTACAATACCTTACGTGGGAGGTATCGATATGTATATCAAATTTCATTTAAATCTGTTCAGTAGTTTAGTGATTGCGTAACACACAGACAGTGTTACTTTCGCATTTATAATATAAGTAAGGAAAACAAAATACACATCACTATAAATATTTAGTATGAGTTTATGTAATCATTAACATCACTTTCAATTGAATTGCACAATTTATAACCGAGAATCGAACTCGTGACCTTGGTACATTTATTCCAGATGCTCGTAAAATTGGACTAGCTACCTCTCCCGACTTCACATGGCTGTTCTTAAGTTTTTTGTATAAAAATAACTTAACGAGTCAACGGGACACTTGATCTATATTCTATGTATAAGCATATCGTATATTAAGAGGAGGGACTGGAACATTTTTTTTTGAAACCCCACTAAAACCCCTCCGATGGCCTTACTCAGACGGAAATGGAGGTCTCGGGATCGCATCCGCTGCTCTTCTTGAACGACGCTCCGGTCGTGGCTGGCGGAGCTCGTCTCAGGAGGGCAAAGTGTGGTCTTGCCCTCCCCGCACACTTCGCTGGTGCGTACGGCAGTTCAAGGCCATCCCGGCTGCGGTGTTTCTGGTGGGGGGGGGGGACTGGAACCTAAACCTCTCCCTCATATACGTGCATGTTCAGGGTCATAACTATAGGGTTGCTGGGCTGGCGAAAAGCCACGGGCCCCTGACCCGAGAGGGCCCGAGCCTAAAAGAACTTTTTTAATAAAATATTAATAAAGTAAATATGTATAAAACTATGCTCTTAAAAATAAAACTTATCACATATTAAACTAAAATGCACACAATATTATTAATAGTTTTAGTTTTGGGCTATTTAGTAGTTGTTCATTAAATTGAGTTATAACGTGACAATTTTTACTGGGAGGCCCCATCTTGGGATGCCACGGGCCTATAGTTACGCCTCTGCATGCAAACAAACGAACACACTTATCCTTTTAATTGTTCTCAAGTTCACCTCTTCATATTTTAATTTCTCAAAATACATTCCAATAAAAGTACCCAATATATGGACGCTGTTAAGTAATAATGTGTCAACCCACAAAAAGTCTAAATCGGAGATATTGATGTATTTTGATACAGTATCATCTAATTAACATTAATAAAAAAACAAGTTATTTCAACTAAATAAGTACGGAAAAAAGTTTCTTAAATTATTATTTCTAATTTCAAATGCGTTCTATATTTTGCAATTTATATAAAAACTTATTATTAGATAACACATTAAATATATAAATCTGATTTTAATTCATTATACCTTTTATCGAAATAAAAAAGAAGAGATTGATATATACGTCTTTAAACAAATTTATTAAGAATAGGTTTGACGTCTTTAGACGCCATTTTCTCAAAATGAAGTCCGTGTGGCTTGACACGGCATTCCTTATCAGCGTCCATATATCAAAATTAATCAAAAACTGGTTGTTAGACGCAAGCTTAAGGTGAGAATTACATTCGTACATTTTACCCTCGAGAGCGATATAAAACTATTCTTTAGACTAGCAACATTTGGAGCTGCTTTTATTATTTATATCGGGGGAGCCGAGATGGCCTAGTAGTTAGAAAACTGCGATCTCAATCGATGATAGCGGGTTCAAACCGGGCTAGTACAGCTGATTTTTCAAGTTTAGTGTTTAAATTCATCTCGTGCTCGGTGAAGGAAAACATCGTGAGGAAACCTGCATGTGCCCGAAAAAATCCTGACACATATCCGTCAACCCGCAGTGGAGCAGCGTGGTGGATTATGCTCTAAACCTTCTCCTTAATAGTAGAGGAGGCCTTTGCCTAGCAGTGGGATATTATAGGCTGTTACTTTACTTTACTTATTATTGAATACATCAATATTTCCGAATTGGAATTTCTGTGGGTTGACACATTATTGCCTATTAGCATCCATGAGTACTTGATCGATTTTTTTTTCGAATTCGAAATTAATAAACAAAAAACGCTTTCCTATAGAGTGGCAACCCTAAACGCGGATGTCAATGGGGTTATAATTAGGCCAATAATCGAGCTAATAATTATTAATAATAATTATAATAATTAGGCCAATAACCAAATAACGCGCTAGTGACGTAGCTAATATCGATAATTTATTGCTTTAGAAAATTAATCTCACCTAGTCCATATATTATAAATCGGAAAGTAGCTTTTTCTATCTGTCTGTCTATTAGCGTGAATTATATTTATAAATTCTACATTTGTGGTGTTGCACGTGTGTCTTGTTGGGAAATAAAAGTACGAAAACACGAAAGTCAAGACGTATATACACAGCAAACAGAAGAAGAAGGTAAACGGAAAGAGTAAGAGTTGCGATAGAAACAATAACGATAAAAGGCATAAAAACTACAGTTAAAACACGAAAACAATTAAATAATATAAAAAAGTAAAGTTGCCTGTTAATGTCCCACTGCTGGGCAGAGACCTCTCCTATTAAGGAGAAGGTTTAGAGATTAATCCACCACGCTGTCCACTGCGGAGCGGATATACATGTGTCAGAATTTCTCCCGGCATGCTGTCTTTGCACCTTTTTTACCCTCCTTCGCCGCGCGCAGTCGGGCTTGATTGAAACCAATGAAATAGTGAACAATATCCAATACAAGTAGGGAAGGTAAACATTATATAAATATAATTTTTCTAATTAACGCGGGTGAAACCACGGGGCGCAGCTAGTATTACATAACTATTGAAACTAATATTATGAAGAACAAATTTTGTCGTTAAGTTTGTATGTAGAGGATAATCTCTCAAACTATTTATCCGTTTTGAAAAATTCTTTTTGCGTTAGATAGCCCGTTTATCGAATAAGGTATAGGCTATATTACATCACGCTACGACTCTTAGGAGCGAAGCAGTAATTATAAACACGACTGAAACCGCAAGGCCCAGTGAGATGTTATAATTTCATTTTGACAACCAAAATGCGATCCCTGTGGACGACGTTGCGTAGCAACCAGCTGGCGACTGAGTATAAACTAAATGACTGGAATAAATATATTACCCGTTATTCAGAGATTCGTTAAACTTTATACTAAATAATTAAGACTTTTTAAGAAAAAGAACCGAGTTCAAAAACAAAATAAGAAATCTTGTTTAAGTGAATGACGCATTTGTACCAATTAATTCGATTTTAAAAACCGATTTTGATAAAAATTCTAAGGAACTAATCTGAAAGTATACCCTTTTGAATAGGAAAAGAATTTTTAAAATCGCTTAATAAACGACTGACTTCTGAGGTACCAAACATTTATATATACAAAGAATAAAACTCCATTTCTTAAAGTCTGTTAAAAAAGAAAATAATTCTTACTCCAGCCACGTCTTAGCGTACGGAACCATAACTCGCGTACGTGTGTGTTTTAAACATATTGAATGTATGTATTTTTGCATCTTTCATAGCACACGGTTCGCGCGATTTTATGTGCTTTGTATATATAAAAATGTATTCTTTAAAAATAAACTACTTTGCTCTTGTAAGTCATAGCGTGATGTAATATAGCCTATAACCATTCTCAAAACGGGCTATCAAATGTAAAAAATGTTTCAATTCGGATCAGTAGTTTCAGAGAATACTCCCTACATACAAACATACAAACTAATTTTACCAATATATAATATTAGTAGATATAGATAATTAATATAACAAAACAAAATTGGTTCAGCAATTTAGGCGTGAAAACATAATGTACAGACACACTGACAGTTCCTTTCATACTTAGTATGCATTGTATGAATTATTGCTTCTTGCGATTTCACTCGCGTTTATGGGTTACTGTTACGTCATCGTAGCGTGATGTAATATAGCCTATAACCTTCCTAAAATAAACAGGCTATTAATCTTTCAATTCGGATTTGTAATTTCAGAAAATAATCCATACATAAAAACTTAAAAACAAATTTCTCTTTTCTAATATTAGTATAGATAAAAAATATAAAATGCAAAAGATAACAAATATACAGCCAGAGTTACACATATATACTAATATTATAAAGCTGAAGAGTTTGTTTGAACGCGCTAATTTCGGAAACAACCGTTCGAATTGAAAAATTATTTATGTCTTAGTTTATTTATTGAGGAAGGCTATAGGCTATATTACATCACGCACAAACCATAAACGCGAGTGAAATTGTTTCTTGGTTTTGAATAATTAAAAAAAAATTAAGCTGATAAATTTTCCACCGATTCGGAATGTAGATTCATTCTACCGAGAATAACCGACAAGAAACTTAATAGTTACACTTTCAAAATGTTTTACAATACATACATTTAAGAGTTACAAATACATTAAATACCCTGTCTAAATCCAGTCTACACTAAGTCCAAGCATTTGTATCATCAATATAATCTTGTACAGAATAATATGCTTTAGATATTAAAGACTTTTTAATACAACACAGACAACAGACAAGAATTTCGCATTTATAATATTAATTTGAATGTATGAATGTATTAAACACATATTTTAGAAGCTAACTGTACCTCACATTTCCTATGTAAGTAATTCACTTAGAAGAGCGATCGTGTGTTAACTTGAGAGCACTTTACTTACATATTCATAGGTAGAAACTTCGCAAGTTGAAATATGTACCGCATGAAGTATGTTTCCACTTGCCGATAGGTGGCGCTGGCCAATTTAATTAAAACGCGAAACGCGCTCGCAAAAGTTTCTAATAGCTATTTATACGGTGATAATTTATTGACTAATAAATATTGAACATAATTAGCTATGGATATTTAATATATCGGGTCTGACGTGGTCAGTCAGCTCGTGACCACGACGGATGCAACTTCGTCGAAACGTCGGGCAATAAAAAAGGTATTACTACCATTAGTTATCGCGATAAGACGCGTTATATGAAATATTAATAGTATAAATCGCGAAAGTTTAAAATATATCATTAATTAACTATGTTAATATAATTGATTTTGAAGTCATTTTTTCGTAATAAATTTGAGTTTAAGGCAAGCTAATTGATTTCAAATTCATCGGCGTGATATTATATGCTTATTTTATTTCTTTATTTAACAGTTTATTAAACATTGTACAAACACATATACAAGTCACGAAAAAAACAACGTTCAAAAGAGATGTCTTATGAAGAATTGATGTATAAGAAGACTAAAAAAATCGTAACAAAAACAGTGATACAAAATTTAAAAATTACAATCAAAAGTATACACTTAAATACTAAAATACATATGTATTTTATACACAGATAGAATACAGAATATAAATATCCAATCAAAAACATAAATGTGAAATGAGAGCCAAGTTCAATATTATAATAAATGCCTTGGTTGTTGACTTCAACGACAAAAGAAGTGAGATCCAAATGGGTGCCAAGTTCAATGGTCAGTCCTGAAATTTATTCATAAGTAACAGTATAATATATCTTCTTATAACATAAGATAATGTCTGTAGCCTAAGGTCTGTCTTGGCTAGTTTTCATATATGCCTTCGCAAGTTCTAAACCTCGCCAGTTCTGTTTCTTGAACTTGGCTTGACACGCTACCGCGTGTCTAGATGCTTCTCGTGATGCCAAAGATTAAGACAAAAGATATTACTACCATTAGTTATCGCGATAAAACCCGTTATATTAAATATAAATACAAACTTACAAGGAAATGGTAACTTCTTATAATATTAGAACAGATAAAATTATGTTTACTGAATCCATAATTTCTCGATTGTTTCAGAGATCTTCAAGGGAACAACATCAGCATAATTTTCCAGAGCGACTTCCAGAATCTGAAAGAATTGAAAATTCTGTAAGTATGATTGTATTATTTTAAATTTATTTTCTATTGCCATGACTTTGATTTTGATATTTACATATCGATGCTGATACGCAATAGTGTGTCTACCCACAAAAAGTCGAATTCGGAGATATTGATACATTCTGAAAATGCGTCTCGTATTTAACATAATTCAAAAAAAAAAAATTAAGAATACGTGTAATGACATATATTTGATAAACTTAGTATTAGTTAAAACTTTTTATTACACTAATCTACTTTTAATTGAATGCTGGTAAGCAATAATGTGTCAAGCCACACGGACTTCATTTTGAGAAAATGGCGTCTAAACATGTCAAGCCTATTCTTAATAAATTTGTTTGAAGACCTTTATATCCATATTTTGTTTTCTATTCTGATAAAAACTATATTGAATTAAGAGCGGATTGGTATATTTAATGTGTTATCTAAAAATAAGTTTTTCGAGTACCTGAGATATATGTATAAATTGCGAAATATGGAAGCACTTGAAATTCGAAACATTAAGTGAAGTAACTTTTTTTCGTACTTATTTAGTTTAGATGACTTTAATTTTTTTGAATAATGTTAAGTACGTAATGCATTATCAGAATACATCAATTTCTCTAAATCTGACTTTTTGTGGGTTGACACATTATTGCTTACCAGCATTCAATTCATTATATCTTTTATCAAGAAAAGATGCATTTAAAACTTTATTAAAAAATAGGTTTGACACCTTTAGACGCCATTTTCTCAATACGAAATCCGTTTGGCTTTACACAGTTTTAATTTATAAAACGAACCAGATGGTTTTGATATCAATTACTTAATGGCCAAAATGGCGCAATGGTACAAACCCCGACTAGCATCATTGAGTTTTCAAACGTATACTGCCTTACTATAAAATATTTAAACAGACGGTAAACGCGTTTTAAAAAAATCCGTACTACAATCCGCGTCTAACGACAGTTTTGAGTTAAACAAGCTTTAGATATAGATTAACATACGTGTAAATGAGTTTAATAGATGTCTAAAACCTATTTCAGCTGTCAAATGTAACGTATAACATTTTATCAATAAGTTTTTTATGAGTTTATTCGCTGTTACGCAATTTAGATAATATTTTAAGCAATGATAAATTTTTAAACACTGTTTAGCTTAGTTTTTTGTAGTATGACAGATAGTGTTTAAATTAATCTCAAGCTCTGCGGCGAAGGAAGACATCGTGAGGCAATCTGCATGTGTCGGGAGAAATTCTGACACATGTATATCCGTACAGTGAAGCAACGTGGTGGATTAAGCTCTTAACCGTCTCCTTAATAGGTTTATTTTTTAAACTGTGTTAATATTTTGGCGTTAAGCCTTATTTAACGGCCTGGTAGTAAACGTCCAAATCATTTGTTAATTTGCCCAGCATGGGGAATTTTTGCCTTTTAAAAGTCCAGCATCATTCAAATTAATTGTTATTTTTTTCTTGCAGACAATTATCAGAGAACCAAATACATACAATCGAACGCGATGCTTTCTTGGAGCTGAACGCATTGGAACGCCTGTAAGTACAATTTCCTTTCATAAAAATACGTTAGAGGACTAAGAGATGTGGTCAAATTAAAATCTACCAATCACGCGTCAATGCGAGTGTAAACCAACCAATCGTAAACCAAGAAACTAATGCTCTGTACGGAGTATCTGTGTTGTGATTTGTTGTTTTTGAAATGGCTTTTTTGTTAGGTATTTTCTTCATCGATTATGAAGTGACTTTAATTTTTTTTTTCACTTAATTGAAGCCGGTTTTTTTAAGTAAAAAAATAGATATTATTGAATTTAAATTGCAGGAAACTGAGCAATAATCGACTGGGCCACGTGCCTGATGGACTATTTGCCAGATTGAGGCATCTACAACGTTTGTGAGTAGTTGGTTTGGGCTAACCCAGCCAATGGTGTGGTGCCCGCATACTCACCCCCCCAACCCCCCCATTTAATGCCGGCAATTGGGATTTTTTAAGTTAAAAAAACAACTTTTTAAAGAACAATTTTCGGTATTTTGTGAACTCACTGATTCGATCTGAGCTTATTAGTTTTTATATTATTTAATATCGAGAAAACAACACTTAACAAATATATTTTTTAATAAAATTTCATATGAAACATACATTTATAATTTACGTAATATAATGTAAAAAGAAATCATAAAATATAATTTGAATATTCTTTTGAAATTTTCTCTCTTTTTTTAATGGAATTATATTTTTGTTCTTAGGCTAAAATTACATTCGTACGTTTTACTCTCAGGTGCAAGTATATATAGCCTTCAAAAATAAAGGCACTGACAATAAACTCTTTTATGTGTTAATCAATGACGTACAACTTATGTAGATCTTTATGAAATTCTGCGAGCAAAACTTAAGTATAATTCTCGTTTTCCACGAAATATAAAAAGTTCATATTTAATAAGTGAGTTCATATATCTGTAGGTGTCCGGTGCTTAATCTCATAACTGTGCCCAGCTTAGCCTTACCCCGTTACCCCTGCTTAGCGGGTCTAATCATTAAGTTACCCACACCGAAATCTGTTTTACCCACATTCATGGTTTCGACTCTCCATCGTTTTGTGAACGGAAATTTTATTTATTGATTCATATTAAAGACAATTATTGTCTGATTGCTATAAAATATATTAAAAAGGTATGGTATATATATATATATATATATATATATATATATATATATATATATATATATATGTTACAGATACAGAGTTAATTATTAAAAAGTATTTATTAAAATTAACTTAAAGAAATTAATTTAGTAACATAAACGATTAAAACACAAGTTCACTAAATCTAGATGATTTTAAAATCTACTTTATCCTTTTTTTGATACCAGTAATTAGTTTTATAATATATGTATAATGAAAAAACATATTTCAATACTCAACAGCAATTAAATTTAATAAGAAATAATGAAATAGTCTTATTTTAGTCTAGTCAGTAAATGATACATACTCAAAATATTCTTTATCTAAACAGATTTTTAAAGCACTTTTGAATCGCCAAAACAAACAAAAAATATTAAAATCAATGAAAAGCTACCACCGTTTCAGAATGTAGATTCTACCGAGAAAAACCGGCAAGAAACACGATAGGTACTCTCTTAAAATTATATTAATAAGTACATACATTTAAAAATTACAAATGTGTATATTAAACATCCTGTATGAAATCCAACTATACTAAATCCATTATTATCATCTATATAATCTTTTACACAATAATAAAGTTCAGGTATTGAAGACTTTTTAATGTACTTGATTTCGAAATCTTATTTACCCGTTTTGAACTAAGTAAGTTCTTTTTTACACCAATTTAATAAATAAATAATTCTGTTCACAAAACGAGAAATAATCGTAAAAAACATTCTAACAGCGATCCTTTAGCTAGGGCTCCTATAAGGGCTTCCTTTGGTGCAAGGTTGTGTCTCTTACCCCGAGTAACGCGGCTTTATGTGTACTGTAAATAAACTAGGTGTAAGCTAGATTTAGTTTTAAATGTACCTTAAGAAACTGCGAAATAATGTATTGTTTATAATTTATTATGTTAGGGTAATCAATTTCGTATTTGGACGCTGTTAAGCAGTATCGGGCGTCATTGTGAGAAAATGGCGTCTAAAGAAGTTAAACTTATTTTTTAATAAATTTATTTGAAAACGTATTTTTTCTTTTCTATTTTGATAAAATTTATAATAGGCTATACTAAAAAGTTTTATCTGATAATAAGTTTTTCAAATATTTGATATTATTGTTTAAATTGAAAAATATGGAACGCAATCTGATATTCGAAACATTAAATTAAAAAAACTTTTTTCGTTACTTATTTAGATGACTTGTATTTTTTTAATAATGTTAAACACGTGACGCAAAATCAGAATACATCATTACCTTAACCCTTAGTAGCCTGGTTTACGAATGTGTTTTATTTTTAAATACTGTTTAAGTGTTTGCTTGAAGATGTAGATTAAGGGAAAAATTTTACATATTTTTTTAGAAAAAAAACAGGTATCAATTTTGATAATTCACGCATTAAGAAATCAGACATACCTAGGCTAAAACTAACAGTAATGTGAATATTTGGTTTTGATACCAACAAAATTGAAACTCTAGGCTATTAAGGGTTAAAATCTGACTTATCGTGAGTTTGACTCATTATTGCTTATCAGCATCCATTAAACATTATTCATTGTAGCTATTTCTCTAGTCCAATTAAGAAGGATCAATTGGATGCTGATAAGCAATAATGTGTCAACCTATAAAAAGTCAAATTGATGTGCAGAATATTCTACGGTGTTCCATATTTTGGATTGCGTAATAATCTCATATATTTGAAAAACATATTATTAGATAAAACTCTTTACTAGCCAATCTGCTTTTGATTCATTATACTTTTTATCAAAATAGCAAAGAAAAGAAGGTTATATACCTTTTCAAACAGATTTATTAAGAATACGTTTAACATGTTTAGACACCATTTTCTCAAAATGGAGTCTGTGTGAATTGACATAATATGGCTTATCAGCGTCCAATTAATTTTACATCATTTCACTCAAAGCAAACCACGTGATCTTACATTCACCCACATAGTTACGAAAACTCATATATATTTTTAACCGACTTCAAAATGGGATGTAATTCAAGTTCCATTTGTAGTTAACATTCTTATGTACGTCACCTCATAAATCTATCATTTGTCAAACAATTTATATATATTTTTTCATATTTAAATTAAAAAGCTTAATAATTAATGATTTCACCAAAATCTTTTCAGTAGCTCGATGTTTAAATCATAGTCTAGAACCAGGGGCGTATATAAAAGGAAATAAAGTCAGTCGACTACAAATATAAACATATAAAAAACATTACCTTCCTTCTCGAGCAATCCGGTAAATCCTACGAAACCTAAATACACATTTTGTTTAACAAATTGTGAAATAAAACGCAGAAAAATGTAAATTTTAAGCTGCATTACAGCAATTAAGCTCTCTACAGAACCCCTGAGAAGCGCGCTGCGTGCATTAATATTAATTGGCTTTAGGGGTCCGCGGGGAGAATATAAAACCTTTAATTGAATAATAAATTATACCTTCCTTGTACGAAGTGCAATAATTTAACATGCCAAAAAAAAACAAATTTTTATTTTTAAATCAAAGAATCTATATTGGCTATCATTGCATTCTAGCATTTGCATTGCATTCTATTCTTTTTTTACGCCGTCTTCTGTCTTCTTCCACTTTGCCATAATCAAATTGATACGGGTGAAACAGCACAGCTAATTATAAAAATAAATCCAAATGGCCCTTAAATCGGTCCAGCCGTTTCAAAGATTAAAGACAGACAA
Source organism: Hypolimnas misippus (assembly GCA_037950945.1). Lineage (NCBI taxonomy): Eukaryota > Metazoa > Arthropoda > Insecta > Lepidoptera > Nymphalidae > Hypolimnas > Hypolimnas misippus. Next base: position 1,157,705 of record JBBEEQ010000002.1, read on the forward strand.
AAAAAAATTTTAAAAATTGTGTTTTTCATGTAAGCACTCTGTATACTTCCATATTCAAATCAGCATGGGTAAAACCATAGGGCACAGCTAGTCCTAAATAAAACTGGACACACGCTGTACACAACGTGTACCGGACGACAGTCCTATAATACGATTAACTGTCCCACAATAGAGTGGACGTGACTTTGACACTAGTGATGGGATTAAACTTTATCGATAAAAGGTGCCACCCTTTTGTGTTTTTGTGTTTTTTATTACGAGCTTAAGTGTTTAGTAATAAAACCTTTATTTATTGGTGTTGAACGTGTTACAGTGAGTTTAGTTAGACTTGTTATGAGTTATACTAATATGGGACCCTTGGGATTAGTGTAGTTAAAATATTGACTATATTTACTGTGTGTACTTTCGGGTGGATTTTTACTTTAATATTTTTCCTGTTTAGACACGAATATGTTATAGTAGGTATATAACACTAACTACGTAAGACTTTTCTTACCAATTTTATAAAGAGGTTAAATTCGTTTGTAAGTTTGTATATAGGCGATAAAATCTACTGACCCGATTGTATAGCCCGTTTATTGAGCAAGTTTACAGGCGCTATTACATCACGCCACTATTCATCGGAGTGAAATGCACGGGACAGCTAGTATTTTATAAAATTCAAAACCAAGATTTTTACCTAGTATTATATAAATCTAAGAACCGAGTTCAAAAGCGTAATACCCAATTTAGTTTACACGGATGATTTGCATCCCTTTATTAGTTATTTCGATTTTAATATAAAACTTCTGAATCGACTTTGATAAATATTCTACAGGACCAATCAAAAGTACATACTGTTAGGACGGCTCAAAAATAATATTCAACAGTCTCAATATTTATTGATTTTCAGTAAAATCACTGTACAAAACTAGTGTGTTTTCATAGACAACGCTTCCTTATATATTATTGAATGCCCGTTCCACGAATTGTCATCTACTTTTTAAAAAGTGTCATCAGCCAGCTCCCGTCTAAATTACAGTCAATACTTCTTTAATAATCGCGCCTATTTACAATACTTTCAAACAAAAAAGAATTTTCAAAATCAGTTCATGAATTACAAAGGTATTAACATTAACATTTTAAAAAATACGCTAGGAAATGAGAACATTCTTCGTTTGTCAAGTCGGTTATAAATAATAGTTTTTGCTTTAGGTTATAGGAGATAACATATATACAAACAAAACATAACCGACTGTATATTTAATTAAAACCAAGACGTTACGCTGTAATCCCGACTTTGAGAAAATTTATTTGTCTCGACTATAAATTCTTGTGTTTATCTAGAAAGTTTTCAATTAATATGTCTGGATTTTATTAAGACTAAGATTTATTGTTTAAAATTGTGCATGTAAAAAAATATATACCGGTTCAGGGGCGTGACTATGGGGTGGCAGGGTTAGCAAAAAGCCACGGGCTCCTGAGCCAAAGGGGCCCCGGTCTAAAGGAATTTTATTAATCAAAATCTTATTAAAAGTAAATTGTTATTTTAGTATAAATGGGTATAAACCTATGCTCTTGGAAATAAAACTTATCAGATATTTAACCAAATGCACACAATGTTATTAATAGTTTTGGATAACTTCTTAGTGGTTCAAAACAATCTTGCTATTCTTATAACTGTTTGCGCAATGGATAAATGAAAAGTACTGAACAGATTTTAGTGAAACTTTTCTATAAATTATAATATAGCTTATACTTCAGTATAAAACATAGGTGATGTTTTATTAATATAAAAATCACTTGTCTATACGATATGAGGCCCGGGGCAACTTTTTTGGATAAAATACGTAAAAATCTACGATTTTCAAAGCAAGATTGTTTTAAATATTATATAGGTAACTAACCAATTTTTTTTTTAATTATTTGTTTAATGCTTATCAAAAAAATTTAAACAATCACTCTATTTAGTAACAACCATAGAGTATTTTAGCCGACTTCCAAGAAAGGAGCAAGTTTCTTTTACTAAGACTTTTTTTATATGTTCTCCGATTAAGTCGAAAATCGACTAATTTGTTTTTTTTTTTGTTTAAAAGTGTATACTCTCACATCGATCCATAGATGTTTTATCAAAATCGATTCAGCAATATGGATTTAAAATCAAAATGACCCGAATAAGTATATCATTGAAGTAAAAGAATTGACGTAATTTTTGAAGTCTTAACTTTTTATTAACACAAAAAACTATCGATATTATAATAACGGAACAACACTAAACACCGAATCTACTTAAGACACCATGTAACCCATGCTGACAGCATGATATATGCGCATGTGAACGGACAGATAAATTTTATTATGATTGTTAATTTAATATCAAAATATAGGTCACATTTTCTAAAAAAATAATCATTTTTTTTTCTTAAACTGACTAAATATCAACTTAACAGCTTTTCAGTAAATGCATATGAAAGTATATACGGGACTCACAAAAAACAAAAACAATTTTTTTTAATTTTTATCAGCCTACCTGTTTGGGCTAATTCTGATACTAATGTTATAAGAAGTAACTTAGGCGACCTTTTTAATAGGTATTATATTTGTTGGATGCTGATAAGCAATAATGTGTCAACCCACAAAAAGTCGAATTCGGAGGCATTGATGTATTCTGAAAATTCGTTACATGTTTAACATTATGAAAAAAATTCAAGTCATTTAAACAAAATAATTATGAAAAAAGTGACTTAATTTAATGATTGGACTGTTTAAGTGTGTTACATTTTTTTTAATATTTAAGAATATCATATATCTAAAAAACTTATTAGTAGATAAAATTTTTATAATACTTATCTGCAATTAATTAATTATAACTTTTATCAAAATAGTAAAGAAAAATGGATGTATACGTCTTTAAACCAATTTATTAAGAATACGTATGTTATCTTTAGACGCCATTTTCTCAAAATGGAGTCCGTGTGGCTTGACACAGTATTGCTTATCAGCGTCCTTTTTTTTCGCTGGTCTAGGGCACCAGGTAGTCATAGACCAATCACTTCAGTGGCATTTACAGTCCCAGTATAGCCGAATGCGTTGTGAATTGAATAATTTTAGTTTCAAAAATTTTTTGGGCTTACTAGCTGCCCCTCGTGTTACTTTGGTTACTGCGTCGCTCTTACGAGTCGTAGCGTGATGTAATATAGCCTATTATATGCTTCAAAATGTGTATATGTATAATAGAAAAAATTGTTGAAAATATTTATTTTTTGCTTTTTAGTTTAATTTGTTTTAATTTTTTTTTTCTTTTAAAGTTTTTATTTTAATAACTGGATGCTTATAAGCAATAATGTGTCAACCCACAAAAAGTGAAATTCGGAGATATTGGTGTATTTTAATACGACATCACCTATTTAACATTATTCAATAAAAAATAAAGTCACATAAACTAAATAAGTACGGAAAAAAAAATTCTTAATTAATTGTTTCGAAATTCCAGGTTGTTCCTTATTTTGTAATTTATGCAATAATCTTATATATTTAAAAACTTTTTATTAAATAATATATTAAATATATCAACCTGCTTTTAATTCATTACAGCTTTAATCAAAAAAGAAAAGAAAATATGGATAAATACAAACAAAGTTATTAAGAATAGGTTTGACATCTTTAGACGCCATTTTCTCAAAATGAAGTTCGTGTGGCTTGACACAGTATTGCATATCAGCGTCCAACTAAGAGCACGTTCGTCTCAAACGATGATCGCGAGTTCGAACCCCAGCTTGCTGATTTTACAAGTGCTAAATATGTGTATGTAACATTGTGAGGAAACCTGCATGTGCCGAAAACATTCTGACACATGTACATCCGCCAACCCGCAGTGGAGCAGCGTGGTGGATTAAGCTCTAAACCTTCTCCTTAATGGAGGAGGCCTTTGCCCAGCAGTGGGACATTTACAGGCTGTTACTTTACTAACTTAAGTTACTATGTCATTAGTTTAATTTCATCGGTTTATTGAAAACAAGCTGTCCCTTGGAGTTCCACTCGCGTTTATGATTACCGCTTCGCTTCTATGAGCCTACAGCCTTCCTCAATAAATAAACTATCTAACACAGAAATAATTTTTCAATTCGAACCAGTAGTTCCTGAGATTAGCGCGTACAAACTCTTCAGCTTTAAAATATTAGCATAGATTAGGAACTTAAAATATCCGTAAAAGTAACGTATACGGATCTCTCTCGGATATCCGCGGATAAGGATACGGATATCCGACACATCACTAGTTCAAATATAAGTTCAGATATAAAACAAATAAATTCCCTTATAACAGAACTAACTGTATTTCTGTGGAGCTTTTCCAAAGCGCTGGTTTTGTCGTAAGAGCAACGCCATGCGCCATTTTATAGAGTGCACTTCAAGCCAAAATATAGTGTGCAACGTAATATTTTATATATAACTTTATTTAACTAAAATTATTATAAATTAACAGCCTATAAATATACCACTCCTGGACAAAGGCCTCTCCTATCAACGAGAGGGTTTAGAGCTTAATCCACCATGCAGTTCCACTGCGGGTTGGCGGATGTACATGTGTCAGAATCTCTCCCGACACAGGCAGGTTTCCTCACGATGTTTTCCTTCACCGCTGAGTTGGAGCCAAATTTTAACACTTTTTAAACTCAGCAGTGCTAGCCGGGGTTTGAACCCGCGATCGTCGTCGCAAAAATAAAAATAATTTCTATATTAAAAGTAGCTTAAGTTACTCCTTTAACATTAGTTATCTGCTAGTGAAAGTCCTATCAAAATCGGTCCAGCCGCTTCGGGGATTAGCCCAAACAGACAAAAATTTTAAAAATTGTGTTTTTGATGTAAGTACCGTATTTACTTTCATACGCATTTACTGAAAAACAGTTAAGTTTCAATTACAAATAGATACTTAAATATTATTTGGATGCTGATAAGCAATAATGTGTCAACCAACAAAAAGAGAAATTCGGAGATACTTATGTATTTTGATACTGCTTCACCTATTTAACATTATTCAATAAAAAATAAAGTCATATAAACTAAACAAGTACGAAAAAAGTTTCTTAATTATATGTTTCGGATTTCAAGGTCATTCCATATTTTGTAATTTATACAATCACCTCATATTTTTAAAAATCTTTTTATTAGATAATATATTAAATATATCAACCTGCTTCTAATTAATTATTCTTTTTATCAAAAAAGAAAAGAAAATATCGATAAATACTTATTGAAACAAATGTATTAAGAATAGGTCTAACATCTTTAGACGTCATTTTCTCAAAATGAAGTTCGTGTGGCTTGACACAGTATTGCTTATCAGTGTCCATTTAATAGTATAGATTAACTTACTCGTTTGCTCGTTACTTAAAAAAAATCGGTGTATAGTTTATTCGATCGCGCGTGCACGTCTCCTGTATCGTTTCCCCTTTGAGAAATCTTCAAAGCGTTGTTACTCGCTCTTAAACGCGACTATGCTCGTATTGTTCTTATGAACGGTTCATTTTCACACGCCTTATAAAGTTATTCATTTTGTAAAGGTTTTTAAAGAAAACGTTTTACTGCGACACAGAATGAATTCACGCGAAGTTCGTTTTGAGAAAATGGCGTCTAAAGATGTCAAACCTATTCTTAATAAATTTGTTTGAAACAGTATATAATCTTTTCTATTTTGATAAAAGGTAAAATTAATTGAAAGCAGATCGATATAATAAAAATTTTTATCTAATAATATGTCTCTCAAATATTTAAGATGATTGCAAATTGCGAAATATTGAGCACACTTCAATATGCGATAGATTATTTAAGAAATATATATGGACGCTGATTAGCAATACTGTGTCAAGCCACACGGACTTCGTTTTGAGAAAATGGCGTCTAAAGATGTCAAACCTATTCTTGATAAATTTTTTCGAAGACGTATATATTCATTTTTTCTTTTCTATTTTGATAAAATGTATAATTAAACAACAGCAGATAGATTTATCTAAAATGTTATCTAATGATAAATTTTTAAATATTTGAGATTATTTTATAAATTGCAAAATATGGAACGCGCCTGAATTTCGAAACATTGCCAGTTTTTTCAGTACTTATTTAGTTTTAGATGCCTTGAATTTGTTTTTGGATAACGTTACATAGGTGACGTAGCATCAAAACACATCAATATCTTCAAATTTGACTTTCTGTGGGTTGATACATTATTGCTTATCAGCATCCATATACTATATATATAATTAAGATTTTTTTTTCGTACTTATTTTGTTTAGATGACTTGACAATTCTTTGAATAATATTAAATACATGACGGATTATCAAAATACATCAATATCTCCGAATTTGACTTTAATAGGTTGACACATTATTGCTAATCAGCATCCAATTATAGGATCTGTAAAGATTTAAAGTTAGTAACGAATCTCACTTATAGGCTTTTAGACAGAACTGATATGCAGACGGTCCTGTAACGTAGTCGGGTTTTAGATTTTTTTAATTATTTATTTATTGAATAATTGTATTTTTTGTATTAAAAATATAATCGTTCTCTACTTCTCCATATAAACTATAAATATACGATATTTTAAACTTCGGTTCGCGCTAATTTCGTAAAAAAGGGATAGAATTTTTTGCTTCACGTATTAATATCTATAAATATGAATAAAAATGAGGTGCCCGTTTGTAATTTGAAATTAACGGCTTCTAACTAAATTCCTATGTATACTAATATTATAAAGCTGAAGAGTTTGTTTGAACGTGCTAATTTCAGGAACTACTGGTTCGAATTGAAAAATTCTTTGTTATGGCTATATTACATCACGCAAAGCATAAACGCGAGTGAACCCGCAAGACACAGCTAGTGACAGTACAAACGGTACTTTCTAAAAAAAATAATATTTAAAAATTTTGTCTCTCTGTCTGTCTGTTTGTTCCGGCTAATATCTGGAACGGCTGGACAGATTTTGACGAGACTTTCTCTAGCAGATAACTAATGTTATTACAAGTAACTTATGCTACTTTTTAAGAAATTTTATTTTCCCAGCCAGGAAACGAACCCACTAAAAAATACCTATCTGTATTATTGCACTATCTAATAGTGTCTCGTATAATCAACATCTGGAAAGTAATAATATATGGAAAACTAAAATAAATACCATTTTTTTTTATAAAATGCGAATAAAATGTTACAACAGAGACTTGCTTTGTATGAGGCATGCCATCCTGTACTTTAAGCGAACGAAGTCGCGGGCTACAAGATGGCGTGTCTCATACAGCTAGTATATAATATATTATAAAGATTTATTATTCAAACGTATAAGAGATCCAGAATTTCCGGTGTTAGAGACATTATGTGTGTCAACGTAGGGGCATGGCCGCGCATAATTCGTACGCCTTTGATGGCATAAGCCTTGTCACTCAAATAGTGCATTCTAGTTTCAATATCGATCCAATCCAAACGTTTAACGATTACTTTGAAGTGTTTTTGTATGACACTAGCTGTGCCCCGCGGTTTCGACCGCGTTAATTTGAGGAAAAATTATATTTATTTATTTTTTTATTTCATAGGCAGCCAACATAATGTACAATGATCTAAATTTTTTAACATTAAAAGATTTACAATATAGAATATGTAGCTACAAAGTACACTACAATTATAGGCTAACTCAGCATGCACTGTAATAAAAACATAAGAAACTTTTCTCACACTCTCACTCCATGTTTACAAAAATATAAATTTAAATTATTCTACGTGCAATATATATGTATGGAAACAGTTTAAAAATAAAAGTAAAAGCAAATAAAAAAAAAATGATAACTTCACAAAAAAAAATGATAAAAAAATATATAACAAAGAAAATTAAGGAAAACTATTATATGCCTAATAATATCGTTACTAAACTTTTTAAATATAAAAATCTATATCTATATCTATACTAATAATAAAATTCTAGCGGGTCGCTGTCTGTACATGGAAGATATATGAAAAAAAAATCTTACCAACGCAATAGAACCCAAAACAAACATTTTTAAAATTCTTATCTGTTTGTCTGTTTGTCTGTTTGTCTGTTTGTCTGTTTATCTGTGCGTTTGTGCACGCTAATCTCAGAAACGGCTTATCCGATTTAGACGCGGTTTTCACTAACATATTGTGGTAAGCTTCACTTAACATTCAGGGTTTGTTTCATGTCAATCGGTTCATAAATAAAAATATAAAATAAAATATAACATTCATATAATGTTTGTACTTGAATCGCATATTGTTCACTATTTCATTGGTTTCAATTTTGTTTTCGCGTAACTCATTGAAATTTACTTTTCCATGCTGATAAGCAATAATGTGTTAACCCGCAAAAGTCAAATTCGTAAATATTGATATATTCTGATAAAGCGTCACGTAATTAACATTATTAAAAACAAATTAAGTCATCTACACTAAATAAGCACCGAAAAATGTTTCTTAATTTAATTTTTCGAATATTGAATCCATATTTTGCAATATAAAATGATTTATTTACAAGACGTATTTAGTTAACATTATTAAACAGTTTTTCAAGTCATCTAAACTAATTATGTACGGATAAAAGTTTCTAAACTTAATGTTTCGAATTTCGAGTGCGTTCTATATATGTAAAGAAAATGTATTCTTTTAATTTTTAAGTTTTTTTGTTATGTAGGTTTTATATTATATTGTGTTTTTTTTAATTTTACATACTGACATGAATCTCCATAGAAACGAATAATAGAAAAAATATATTTTACTTTAATTTAAATTGGTTTATTGAATATAATAAATAAACGTAAAAGTCGTTTCTTTGGCTACAGGTACGTAATAAATTTATTAAATAATGTAATAAATGTATATAATAAATATATAATACATAAATATTAAAAATAAATCTTTGGTTACAAAGCAACACACGTTTATTTATTTAATCAATTAAAAGAAGATTCTTATATATATATTTCGCAATTTATACAATAATATAGTAGAAAAATCTATTATTAGATAATACATTAAATATATCAATCTGTTTTTAATTCACTTTACCTTTTATTAAAATAGAAAATTAAGATATAAAGGTCTTCAAACATTTTTTATAAGAATGGGTTTGCCATATTTAAACTCCATTTTTTTTTTTATGTGGGATGACACAGTATTGCTAATCAGCGTCCATATACATTATTCGTCCGACAAAGATGAACTACGAAAAACAAAAAAAAATATGCTTCGTTCAAATATTAACAATTTAAAATAACCCGAAAAATGGGAAAAGCTAAAAATATCTTGTTACAAAGAACGGGGAAATGAGACTCCCCTGGGTGACTGTGAGTCTGTTGGTCGGGAATTATTCATAAACCTACCCTTTTGACACAGGTAGTGTAATACAGAGAGGTCGATTAATTTTTGAAAGGGCGAGAAATATTGTGAATTGTTCGAGTTGAAATTTTTCTTTTAAAAATATTTTCGAAAAAAAAATTGATATGAATTTTCGATTTAAAAAGAAATTTTACATTTCGTAGTTTTTTTTAAATACTTGTTACGTCAGAACTCCTTCATTTATCAACAGATTAAAAAAATGTTTTTTTTTTTTTATGTGAAAGTGTATACAGCCATTAATTTTGTTATAATAAACTGATGCGCGCGGCTACGTTTGCGAAGTATTATTTCTAAAAAAAATTAAGCGAATTTACTGCTTATACCATTAGCTATGGAGTGCTGTCAAAATCGGTCCAGTCGTAGCGGTAGCCAAACATACTTTCATATGATATAGACACTTCAATTTTAATTATCAGTATGGATTATAAACCTATATAAACACATAATTTTCATCGATATCGGTTAAGTAGTTTAAATTTTCTTTTCTTAAAAAGTCTTGTAGTCAAAATGAAAATATATATACAGGATTTTAATAAAAATATGTCGGTGTCTCATCAATATTGTTAAATTGTTTACGTAGAAAAGTATTAATGACTTCAAACAGAACTATTGTTGTACACACAGACATGCGAATAATTTTTTTTTTGATGGTATACTTAAATGCCTAGCCGAGATGGCCTAGTGAACACGTTAATTAGCACCGATATATTTTAAAATGTTAAAAAAAAAGCAAAGTAACAGCCTGTAAATATCCCACTGCTGGGTAAAGGCATCATCTCCTATCAAGGAGAAGGTTTTAGAGCTTAATCCACCACGCTGCTCCACTGCGGGTTGGCGGATATACACGTGTCAGAATTCACGATGTTTTCCTTCACCGCCGAGCTTGAGATGAATTTAGGGGTTTAAGAACCCACGATCATCGGTTGAGATCGACGTGTTCTAACCACTAAGCCATCTCGGCTAATTTAAAATGTTAAATTTGTGGTTAAATACTTCTTATGGTCGGCGGTGAAGAAAGCATCGTGAAACCCGTATGTGCTAGGAGAAATTCTGACACGTTGATATCCGCCCGCAGTGCAGGAGCATGGTGAGTGATGGTAAAGCTTAATGCTTTAAAACCTTCTTCATAATGGACGAGGTCTTTGCCCAGAAGGACATTTACGGGCTGTTAATTTTACTTTTACTTTAATTATTTTAATTTTTCTGTGCCTCTAAATTGGACGCTGATAAGCAATACTAAAAAAATGTTTTAAAGCAATACTTTGTCAAGTCACACGGACTTAATTTTGAGAAGATGGCGTCTAAAGATGTCAAATCTTAATAAATTTGTTTTAAGAAGTATTTATCTATCTATTCTTTTCTATCTTGGTAAATTAGTTATTAAAAGCAGATTGCCTATAACACTTTTATCTTAGAATAAGTGTTTTAAATATATAGGATTGTTATAAATTGCAAAATATGGTACACACTTCAATATTCGAAACATTACATTAAGAAACATCTCTCAAAATTTGACTTTTTATAGATTGACACATCGCTTATCACCATCCAATTGGATGCTGATAAGCAATAATGTGTCAACCCACAAAAAGTCAAATTCGGAGATATTGATGTATTTTGATACTGCATCAGCTATTAAACGTTATTCAAAAAAATTTGAAGTCATACAAACTAAATAAATACGGGAAAAAGTTTCTTAATTAATTCTTCCGTATTTCAAGTGCGGTCAATATTTTGCAATTTATAAAATAATCACGAATATTTGAAAAACTTTTCATTAGATAATATATTAAATGTATGAATTTGCTTTTAATTTATTACACATTTTATCAAAAAATAACGGAAAAGCTTGATGTATACTTCTTGAAACATATTTATTAAGAATAGGTTTGACATCTTTAGCCGCCATTTTCTCAAAATAAAGTCCGTGTGGCTTGACACAGTATTGCTTATCAGCGTCTAATTATCTTAACGGAACTAAATTTTCAAACGGAATATCCAAACAATTTTTGTATTCGTATTTCCACGTACAAATTGAATTACATTCAATCGTACAGACTGGCAAGTGTTATTAGTGTTCATTCAATACGAATTTACGTCACAATGATCGAAAACATTCTAATGCTGTTTGTAAACTTGTAGAGGGGTGGCTTTATTTGATTTAAACATGCAAGAAGATAGATGAATAAGATTTTCTTAGACGTGAATATATTAGTTTGAAAAGAATAAATTTTCTCATCTAAAATGTACAAAACATATATAAAACTCGATTGCGTAATGAGACCATCTGCAGTCAGGAGCATAACAATATCAGGTCGGTCTAAAATTCTACAAGTGATAATCGTTACTATCCAACTTTAATTGGTAGATCTTAAAAGGTAATTCTGATTGGAAAACGATATGATAAAGCTGAAAATTTTTAAATACCTATTCAACGATATCCCACGTGACATGGTTCGTCGATTTTAATTTGTTTCTAATTTACACAGCGTCCGAAATCGGCCATTTTGATTTTTTTTTCATTTTTATGCGTTCTATAATAGTCGCGCTGTTATAGTATGTCATGTGAAATAAAATAATCAATACAAAATAAAAAACACGCTCTTATTACGAAATTTATTAAATAAGCGCGGGGCGCTTCTTACGAACTGACATATGGAGCCCCCCACGCCTTTTAAAGTTAATTTACTATAAGTCACGTGACTATTTTTTTCGTATTCCTAACAGCAAACCCTTCCATTTGATACCCATATCATGGAGGTGCATTTCAAACAGCCAGATCGCCATCTTGGGGAGGCCGCCATATTGGATTTGTAATGACGTTTCTTAGCATGTCATGTATTGTCATCAGAACTCGGAGCGTGTGCAAAATTTCATCCTAATCAAAGACCGGGAAGTGGGTCAAATTAAGATTCCAAGATTTACATAGTTACAAGTGAAGCTAATAAGAGCGTGTTAAAAAAACAGAGGGAGTTAGGCTTAGGTACTTTATTTTCCATGAGAGTGAGGTCGCGGTCTAGCAATCCAGAGCTGTAGCTAGTTGATTAAATCTAGGCTCTATCACACTAACCTAACTGGAATCAAAAAAAAAAAAACAAAATAAATCGCTGAAACAAAAAGCGCGCGTCAATCAAATCCGCCATCTTGTATTTAGTGTCAAATGAAGCCGTGAAATATACGAAATACGAACTTAGAAAAAATACTAATAATACCACCCTCAGAGTCGTTGTCCAAAAAGGTTTCTTATGTCTCAAGTGGCATAAAAACAAACGGCCGTGCGTAATAGATGTTAAGACTGCTCTACACGTTGTTATTTTTATCTAATGAGATTTTTTTGTACTGTTTTGCGGGCCTGAATAGTGTCTTGATAAAAATCCTTGATTTTTAAGCAACAACAAAACTATTATAAATTAATTTTAATTTGGCTTTACTGGATGTTACTTTGCCTTTATTAAAAAAATATATTAAAAAACACAAAATGGTTTACACGTCGGTTTTACAAAAATATAATCTTAATATATACTAATAACTTTTAAATAGAAAATGATTTGATACATTTTTTTATAAAACACAAGTAATTAATACCATAGCCCGTAAAAACAAATTAAAAAATCTTTTTCTTTTACATGTATTTTCGTTATGCCTAAATAAATTTCCGTATTAATCTGACTTTATTCTATGTGGACGCGGCTTTATCCAACTAAATTGGCATTTTCAAATCCCTACGACACGGCTCCGCAAAATGGCGGATTTCGCGCCAAAACAATAGCTTATTGACATTTCGCTTTATGACGTTGCTTGTTTTTTTTATTGCACTGGACGTAAATGTTTTTACTGTTGCATATAAAAAATATTTTCTATTGTGCTTTTAATTAGGTTTTTACCCGACTGCGCGACGCAAGAGAGGGTAATGTGTTTAACATTGGTACTATTAAGACCAAACGCGTGGGCCGATTTTGATAAATGGCGTTTGATTCATCACAAGGGCAACATTCGGAGATATTGATGTATTCTACTAATGCGTCATATATTTAATATTATTAAAAAAAATTCGAGTCATCTAAACTAAATAAGTACCGAAAAAGCTACCCAATTTAACGTTTCGAATTTCAAGTGTATACCGTATTTTTCAATTTATATTATAATCACTTATATTAAAAAAAAAAAAACTTATTTTTAGATAATTTTTTTTAGTATACCAACTTGCTTTTAATTCATTACACCTTTTATCAAATTAAAAAAGAAAACATGGATATATGCTTCTTCAAACAAACTTAATAAGATTAGATTTGACATCTATATACGCCATTTTCTCAAAACGAAGTCCGTGTGACACAGTATTGCTTATCAGCATCCATTTGGACAATTGACAAAAAACATGATTTCCTGTAGTTCACGTAATATCCCTAAAAGTAACCAATTCAACACCTACCGTTCCAATTTTTTTAAGATTATATATTTTAAACTTTGCCTTATACTATTCATATTTAATATACCGGGTCTGCATCAGTCAGCTCGTGACCACGACGGATGCAACTTCGTCGAAACGTCGGGCAATAAAAAGGTATTACTACCATTAGTTATCACGATAAGACGCGAGAAGACTTTAAGATTGCCTCCCCAGATGTGAACTTCAACAAGCAAAGGCCGCTTAACTCACTGAACCATAACTTTCTAATGCGTTTTAAATATATTCAAATACACATTGTTGCTGTTCCGCGAAAGTGTTAGATGTAATTTCATCACTTTTCTCCTAAACAAATACAAGTTTGTTTAACAAAAGCTTATATTTCATATTAAACATAACGGTAAGGAAACTGTTATTGCATTTAAACTTATGATCTTACTAACTGCTGCTCTCGGTTTTGACCACGTTTTGTTAAACCCAGTACAGAGACAATCGTCTATACGAACATAAAAATAAAGATTTTTTGTTATGACCTACTCCGATGTTATGACCTCATTTGGATGCTGATAAGCGATAATGTGTCAACCCACAAAATGTCAAATTCAGAGATATTTGTGTATTCTCATAATGCATTGTGTATTTAACATTATACGATTTTTTTAAGTTCCCTAATTTAATATTTCGAATGTCGAAACGTGTTTCGTATTTCGCAATATAAAATAATCTCACGTATTAGAAAAACTTATTATTTGATAAAAAGTTTTCATTATACCAATCTGCTTTTAATTTTATTACACCTTTTATCAAAATAGAAAAGAAAAGATGAATATATAAGTCTTCAAGCAAATTTATTAAGAATAGGTTTAATATTCTTAGACGCCATTTTCTCAAAATGAAGTCCACGTGGCTTGACATAGTATAGCTTATCAGCGTCCGACTATCAGATTAGAATCATAAAGTATAAAAAAGTACAAAAAATTGATTTATATATTTCTGGAAAATCTAAAAAAAAATACAATCGAAGTATCTAGAACCACGATAATACCAAAACATTTCTATAAAGGACATCACAGAGCGCTCCACTCAAAGACGGAGCTCATTAAGCGCACCGACTTCCGGAGTCAAGATGGCGCCCCATCCGGTCCCGCTCAGTCGACGTCTGACTGCCTTCCGGTGCGGACGTGCGCAACGTTATTTCACTTAAATTGAGGTTTCCATTATGAATTAGATGGCTTCTATTGTTTTAGTTCGATTGATATTTTAGATAAGATATTTTATTTTATAAATAAGAATCAAGCTATTATAACTAGCCGTCCCTTGCGGTTACTGCTTCACTCCTATGTCGTAGCGTGATGTAATATAGCCTATAGCCTTCCTTAATAAATAAACTATCTTCCACATATAGAATTTTTCAATTCGAACCAATAGTTCCTGAGATTAGCGCGTTCAAACAGACAAACAAACAAACTCTTCAGCTTTATAATATTAGTATAGATTATATTTATTTATTCACTAGCGGATTTAACCGCTCTGATGTAGTCGTACTGATTGTACTTCTAACGCGGATGGTTACGGGTACGACACCCGCTCAGACCAGATATTTTTATTTGTATAAATATTTGTTCTTAGGTCTGGGCGTGTGTCCTTGTGGGTCACCGTGCTACGGTGAGCACATAAAGCTATCGGTCCCGATTGTTATCACAATCACCTGATAATGATCGTTACTCTTAGAAATTATTCTAGTCTTAATGGTTACTGGCTGGCCCTCAGAGGTTGCGGACGTCAGATCAGCAGCTCTGTGTAAAAATCAGTAACTCGTCAATATCTGGACTAGAATAATAAGCAGAGCCTAGTATAACCGGGAAAGATACTAGGAAAATGATAATGACTAGCGCATCTAAAGGGCACAAGGTCCAAAGATTTACATACTTTCAAAGGTTTTAGTGCCTGACCTGAATCAAGCTATCAATCCAAAATTTCTCACTTTTCCGAACGATTTTCCACATATTTTCTTTCAAACACGCCTTGTCCTGACAAATACAACAAAAAATACAAAATATTCTGAGATAATGCACGAACATACATACGGAATTTGACTTATTTATTTTATTTATACTCTTTATTGTACACCACATTTAACAGAAAAAGAAATATAAAAAAAATAGTACAATAGACGGTCTTATCTCTTACAAACAACCGTGGTGATAGAGAAAAAACCCACTGCATAGATGGTAGTTGGTGTAAAAAAGACCACATACATAGATATAAATATTAAGACAAATACATAAACTATTACATACTAAATTCATACATACACACATATAACGCTTAATACATACATAAATACATACATACCTTCAAACATAACACAAATTAAAAATAATTAATGAACCGTTGTCGTCGTCTTCAATTTAAACGAATGTAAAATAATCATTATTTACTTATATTATTAGAATATGTTGCACTGAATGCTGCTTTTCGACGGTAAATGCACGGGTTGTTGTAGAAACACAAAAACCGATCGGTACATAATATTTATTCCAATTAAACTCTTAGATTTGTTAACATAACATTCATGATTATTGTCAAAAAACTCCCGCCTCTTGGCCCTGTCTCTCTTTTTTTTTCTTCGTTTAAAGTCGTCTGTATTTTTTTTTTAATTTTAACTTGTTTTACGGCCCTGGGTTCAAGCCCTTTTGAGCCTTAATGCAGCCGTCTGTCCTTTTTTGGTGTTGCCAATCCGGCTTCAAAATAGTTTAATTTGACAAAATATTTAAAAATATTAACATAATACAATAAAATAATAAAAACGCTAACAATATAGATAAGTAGATTGAACTGAAAGATCTTTTGAAAAATTCAATAAAATTGTAACTCAATGTAATGAACATCACACAAAAATTACTGTTTTCTTAAAAAAAAAAATATAACCGACTTCGAACAGATTTTTTAACCCTCGCGGGGCATTAGTGTTAGTTATTTAAGAGATCATTTTTAGATCATTTTAACTCTGGAAGTCTTCATCAGATCCATACGCTGATGCTTATTATTATATTGTGTCAAGCCACACGGTTTTCAGCTTGACAAAATAGCGTCTAAAGATGTCAAACCTATTCTCAATCAATTTGTTTGAACTATGTATGTACCCATATTTTCTTTTCTATTTTGATAAAAGGTGTAATGAATTAAAAGCAGATTGGCATAATGAACAGTTTTATCTAATAAAAAGTTAAAGTATTGCAAAATATGGAACACACTTCAATATTAGATTTTGATATTTTGTGGGGTGACACATTATTGCTTATCAACATCCAGTTATAAAATAAAAAAATATAGTGGACATTGGGGGTAGAAACGGAGATTGTATGATAAAAAGATTTATCTAATAATAATTTCTTCGGCTATTATATTGCAAAATATGGAACATACTTCAATATTCGAAACATTAAATTAAGAAACATTTTTCGGTGCTTATTTAGTGTAGATGACTTATTTTTTTTTTGATAATGTTAACTACGTGACGCTTTTTTAGAATACATCAGTATTTACGAATTTGATTTTAGTGGGTTGACACATTATTGCTTATCTGCAACTATATATTTTATATTAAAAACTTCCTTGAAAAATATGCATTAAAATAACCCATACATAAATAAAACCCCGGCCAAGACGGAAAGTTTTTTTTGAAAAAATTGCCAATATCTGAACTAACATACATAGGTTTTGAATACAGAACCTCCATTTTTGAATCTGATTTATAATAAAAATATTTAAATAATATTCTCACTATCAACCCCTTTAACCTTAATAAGTTATTAAAACCCCCGCTTCCCCACTCCGCCATTTTGCGGCGCTCCACAAAATGGCGCCTCGCGTAAACCATTAGTCTCAATTAATTTAATTAATTATTGCAAGGTGTCCCGGTAATTAAATGAGTTCTTGAGAAGTGATTTTATCGTATGATGGTATAATTTTATATTATATCGTAAACTTTTATGTTCTTAAAGCTGTTTCAATATATAATTAGGGAAATATAGTACACTTTTAATATAATAACTTTTAATTTGACAGACACGTTGGCGCAGTGGTCAGTGCAACTGACTAAAGCGCTAACGGTCGCGGGTTCGATCCCCGCTCACGGCAAATGTCTGTATTGGCCATACGGATGTTAGTCGTGGTCTGGGTGTTTGTGTTTGTGTTGTGAGTGTTTCCGGACTCCCGACACAAGATCATGCGATCTTCATGGGGGGCATTTAGTGTGATGCGTTTATTTATTTATAATATTAAAAGTGTAATTCTTTTATTGGGAGATGTATGAGATTTTACAATAGGATCACAGAAATCGTTAAAAATTCTATAGCAGAGTTAATGTGTTATGATATTAAAGATATCATAGATGATGACTCACTATGGGAATAATACGATCGCTTCCAGGCTGTCTACATTTCACATATTGTAACCTACCTTAACGTTGTTAAAAAAAATAACAAAAAAATAAGTCTCGCTGAGTTTCTTTCGCGGTTTCTTCTCAGTTGTGCGATTATACTTTTCCGAAGGATTTTGATTAATTCTACCCCCAAAGCGATGAAATTGGGAATGAAAATTTGTATGAAACTTTGTAAATTTTTAACTGATCGGGCTGAGATTGCATGAATAAAGCTATTATAACGTAGGCATCACAGACATCGCAGACGAAGTCGCGAGCACCAGCTAGAAATAGATATGTTACGTTCAAACGATTTGACGTTAAAAATATGTACTAATTTCCAATTTTGGCAATCTCGTCAAATAATTTGTTGACCTTATAATACTCTCGCATGTCATACTTACTCGCTAACTGGTTGCTAGGCAACGTCGTCCAAAGCGCCGCCATTCTGTATACTAATATCCATGAGCCTATAAGATATATTTTATTATATAATATCACTTAAAATTATGTATATCTTTTATTTATATAACTATATTAAATAGGCAAATATAAAACATTTCAGTACCTTTTCAGTAGCAGTGTAGGACATGTCTGTGGGCTATTTAAATTTTGCAGCCCTTATCCCTACAATTTGATACCCTAACTCACAATCATATTATGATAATATAACTCAAAAGGGCCCCAAAATGTACCGTCCCTAAAATCCACCGCCCTAGACTCCTTTTCAGTCTTCTGTTAAATCCGCCACTGATTTAAGCCACCTCATAAGTCTTATCGATAAAAGAAAATATCTATACTAATATAATATAGTAGAAAGTAAAATTACTTTATACGTGTAGATAGCCCGTTTATTGGGAAAGGATAAAGGCTTTATTACATCCCGCTACGACTCACAAAAGTTAAAAAGGAATATATAAACGAAGCGAAACAATAGGAAGTAAAAGCGGTCGTTTCGTCAAAGATTTTCCGCGTCCCTAATTTTTGGATACAATTAATTTTATCTCATTGACCATCGAGTTAATCTTCACGTTTCTGATAAGATAGAGATATACAGAGCCATTTCGGATAGGTCTGTAGGGAGAAATATAAAATTATGAGAACTACTGAAAAGAAGCAAATATTTGTGGACGTTGATAAGCAATACTGTGTCAAGCAATAACAAAATAAAAAAAATATTGAAAAAATATCAGGCTCTATTTCCGAGCTGTGTAGAGCTACAGACACTTAGATACACATATATACGTCAAAGTTATAAAACCTCTCTTTTTGGCAGAGAATTATTTAATCTTATTTTTCTCCGGACTGTCATAACTGAGTGACGTCAGCATAACACCAACATGGCGGATGTATTATGTAATCTACCAAAACTAGCGAACCCTTGAAGCCGAAACCGTTTGACCGATTTTGAAGTGCGAGGTGTTATTAGGCAGTCAGGGATTTTATTTTTTAAATGACTTAAGTATTTAAAAAGCAACCTTCTCTCCAAACCATTGTTAACACCTCGACCCTTTTTATTTCAATTAAAAAAACTACTTCAAATAACAGTTAAATTCTCGAACACTCAAATCAAATTGCCCTTTTTCAAAGCGATAGTTCGCTTTTGTTTTCCCGCCAAGTTGAAAGGTGCATTAGCCGCCATTGTGCGGACCGCCATCTTGTTTTGAAGTGGAATGCAAATGGCGGCTTACTGGCGTTGAGAAAATAACGTTCTTCTCGCTGTTTATACTATTGGGGACTTTTTAAAAGTCGAATCCTTACTAATGTTATAAATGGACGCTGATAAGTAATACTATGTCAAGCCACACGGACATCATTTTGAGAAAATGGCGTCTGAAGATGTCATACATATTCTTAGAAAATTTGTTTGAAGAAGTGTATACACATCTTTTGTTTTTTATTTTGATAGAAGCTATAATGAATTAAAAGCAGATTAATGAATTGGAGAAAATAATGATTTAATGCACAGAAAGGGGGTTGCAAATGTAAAGGGTTGAAATATTGAATGAAAGTAAGTTGTTTGTACATTGTACTTTTATTTTCTAGTTGTTTGTAAAAAACGTATTGTTTTACGTTATATATTAGTATAGATATATCAAAGAACGTTTTATGCTCTAAGTCACCCATCCTAGCAGGGAGCCCTGCGATAATGAGACATCTTAACCTATTTCTCCCTGAGGGATAATTCTGTAGCCTAAGGGCTTCAAAGGTCTTGTGTGTTGTGGCTTTGAGTGTAAACATTCTTTGTCATTGTACTTTTTTTTATAAAAAACCTGGCAAACGAGCTGACAACGCCTGATGTTAAGTGATCACCGCCGCGCATTTGCTGCTCCAGATGATCCGGAAATGCTAGACAGCTTAAAAAGGAATATAGGAAAGGGAATATGAATGTAAAGAATGAAATCGGTAAAGGAATTATTCTTCCCACTCACTCACCGTACCTAACGCTGTATTAGCTACTTCATGCCGATCTTCCGAAGCACTGCCCCGATTGATCCAGCCCAAAACCAAAATAAAAGTGTTATACGTGCATATGTGTATATGTCCTTATCATTTTGACCTCATATAGCCTAAATCGCTTGACGTTTTTGAAGTATAATGTATTACTAAATTAGTAACTTCCTCAAAGTTCCATAAGTCAAAATTGGTGAACTCTTGTGCCCTCTTTTATACTTTTCTTCGCTGCGGGTCAAAAGTCAAATAAGTGAGATCCCTAATCCCTCGTCGACTACAATGTACCCACCCAATTCGAGAATACCATCAATTATTCAGTCGAAACGGATAGCCAGCAATTTTCACAGCTCCCACACGACGAACGTTATATGGATGTTCTATTTATTACTAGCAATTTTTCCTAAAACTTCTGATCTTATTTGTATAAGGTTTGCGTTATTTGGATGCATATTTTGAAAGGAAGTTTTTCGTGTATAATGTATTTTTATAAATGTAATGTAAATGCAGAGGTGTAACTATACCATCTGAGGCCCGTGGCAAATTCTGTGGATGGGGCCTCCAAGTCAATCTTCACGTTATAACTTAATTTTAATTAACCACTTAAAAGTTACCCTATTAATAATATTGTGTGTATTTAAGTTAATATAAGTTTTATTTTCAAGAGCATAGGTTTATACAAATTTCTAATTAAATAAAAATTTACTTTTATTTATTTATTAGATTTTTATTAATAAATTCCTTTTAGGCCGAGGCCCCCTCGAGTCAGGGGCCCGTAGCTTTTCGCCAGCCCTGCCACCCTATAATTACGCCCCTGTGTAAATGGATGATTTTAAAATTGCTACTGACGAGCTTTTCCTTAATTTGCCGTATGCTATTATTTCCTACAAATTGATCCTTATTAGTAATACTATCAGATGGTGCAATACTTGTTTTGTGTTCAAATTAAACACATTTGATTTCTGGTTATTAGAATTAATTATTCGAATAAGTAATTAATTGTAAAAAATCAAAAACCCGACTGCGTAACAAGACCATACAGAATCGTCACTAACCAACTTTAATTTTAAACTGTGATTCTGATTGAAAAATGATGTAAGGAACTTAAAAATAAATTTTAAATACCTATTCAACGATATCCCACTTAACACAGTTCGTCGATTTTAATTTTTTTTTCTTGTTCATATAATTGTTTCCAAAATCGGCCATATTGTTATTTTCCAAATTATTATACTTTCTATGAAATTTGCGCCGTTATGACGAATCAAACGATTTACCAAAATCGGCCCACGCATTTGGTCTAAATAGTACACAAAAGTACAAACCCAAATATAGTACATACATACATAGATTGATAAACGCATTACTCTCCCTTGCGTCGAGCAGTCAGATAAAAAGAAATGATTCAGTTTTAATTTTATCAAAATCGGTCCCTAGACTACTTGAAGCGTCGTCATCATATAAATCCTCATCAGATAAAGTCAAGAATGTTTCCTAGTATCATCTATTTTTCCTTACGCGACAAGCATTTAGAGACAAACTCAGACTAATATGGCCTACTACTAACTGTTCTATAATCGTTGATTAGATAGTTTCTTTATCATATATTTGCGCTCAATCGGCGTAAGGTTTATGGGCTGTCAAGGGGCTGTATAGTCTGTGACATTCGTGACAGTGATACTCTGTGACATTATTACTATTGGGATCCGGTTTCCAGCGCTCGCTCTCTGCTACGTGACTCCGATGCGCGCACACTATAAACAACAACAGTTCCTGAAAATCATCGTGTTTACCAACAACAAAACACTAACCGCACATAAATATCGATTGAAATAATAAATCATCGATTGAAAGATTTACCAGTTTAATGTTTTATAAAACATGATTCTTTTCATTCCAAATTTTGTTACCAAATAAGACGAGTAAAGAGAAATACACTATAGACATTTTTAGTCATGTCCTGTTCGGTTCATCGTTGAAAAGCTCATTAAATTTTAACGTGCAATACTATCGCGTGCCAAGTTACTGCTCCATACCTATTAGACCTACCGCTGTTAACTTGTAACTAATAAAATATTCAATTAATTCAATACATTATATAATATTTGAACTGAATATTGTCTCGTGAATATTTACTGGTTACATTGAAACGGTTTTAAGATCAATTTTTCTAACTATAGATTAGAGATGCCACGAATAATTGTTCGCTGATAAGCAATACTGTGTCAAGCCACACGGACTTCATTTTGAGAAAATGGCGTCTAAACATGTTAAACCTATTCACAATAAATCTGCTTGAAGACGTATATATCCATCTTTTCTTTTTACTTTGATAAAATAATTTTTATTAAATAAAAGTTTTTAATATATCAGATTATTGTTTATTACAAAATATGGAACACATATCAATATTCGAAACATTAATTTAAGAAACTTTTCCGTTTTTATTTAGTTTAGATTATTTTAATTTTTATTTGAATAATGTTAAACACGTGACCTTGTGGGTAAACACATTATTGCTTATCTGCGTCCATATAATTATATAAAAAATCGCGATTCAGCAGAACTGGAAAAAGTATGTGTTAGATTTATTTCATCTTAAGCCTAAGTCCTTGTGGCTTGACACATTATTGCTTATCAGCGTCCAAATAATATGAACGTCACATATATGTAATATCATCATAATATATCAGCCACAATAACGTACATTCTATAAAATTAAAATTCCGACTGATCTATACGGTTTAATAGAAAACCATATTCCAACCAAATTTAGAAAAGTCCCTCGAATCTTTGACTTTGGTACCGTGTAGGTATTTAAAATCTAAAAATATTTTAATTCAAAATTAGGAATTCACTTCGTCTCTTTGAAAACCAAACATGGAAAAAACTCAGCGGGACCTTTATTAAACTCGTTAAACGAACACAAATTTTCGTATCTAATTATTTTTAATTATCTTATAATTTTCAGGGATCTAAGCCGCAATGAGCTAACGGCGATCAGCAGGCGTACGTTCAGGGGTCTGACTGCGTTGAAGAGTCTCCATCTTGACGGTAACCAGCTGAAGTGCATCGACGAGAAGGCGTTGGAACATTTAAAAAGTTTGGAAGTGCTGTGAGTAATATCTAAGTAAAGCAACCTCCTGTAATGTCCCACAGCTGGGCAAAGGGCTATCCTATTTAGGAGAAGGTTTAGAACTTAATCCACCACGTTACTTTACCGCGGGGCGGATATACATGTGTCAGAATATCTCCTGAGCAGGTTTTTTCACGATGTTTTCCTTCACAGATTTAATCACAAAATTAGTCCTTGAAAAATCAGCGGAGCCGGGGTTATCGGACCCGCGATCATCGGTTGAGATCGATGTGTTCTAACTAATGTGCACTGCTCAAGTTTAGAAGAAAACAGTATAATTACCTACTTCAATCTTTTACTATCAATTATCTTACACAAAATGAAATTTGTCGCCGAATACGAGTTGAATTTAATTCGTTTTCGAGTAATCGGAGAACATACATAAAAAAGCAAACGTACGTAACGTACAATACCCGGATAAAAAATCACGAATATTCGAACATTATTTTTCATTATAATAAACGATACTGTTCAAACATTCAATCGTACCTCATATGGATGCTGATAAGAAATAATGCCACCCACAAAAAGTCAAATTCGGAGATATTGATGTATTTTGTTACTGCATCAGCTATTTAACATTATTAAGAAAAATTCAAGTCATCTAAACCAAATGAGTATAAAAAAAATTCTTAATTTATTGGTTTGAATTTCAAGTGCGTTTCATATTTTGCAATTTATACGATAACCTCAAATATTTGAAAAAAATTGTATTAGATCATATATTACATATATCAGTCTGCTTTTAATTCATTATACCTTTTATCAAAAAATAAAAGAAAAGTTGGATATATACTTCTTGAAACATATTTGTTTTGACATTTTTAGACGCCATTTTCTCAAAATCAAATCCGTGTGGGTTGACACGGTATTGCTTATCAGCGTCCATATATTAGTTTGGTTTCTTAACGTATTTCTAGCCACACAAGAGTTAGATAAGAAATTATCGATTGAATGATTGAACTGAATCATTTTTTATAATGCAAAATTATAATGAAAAAAAATCGAAAGTTCGAGATTGTTCGGGATGTTGTAACCAAATAAAGGCAACTAACGATTAATGGACAGCCCCAAAAACACAGATTTTGCGACGTCATGTCGTGGCACGTTACGTCATGAAACACAATCTATACTAAATATTATTAAGATGTCAAATTTTTAGATGTTAAAAATTAATAATACTATTTTTGTACTCCTAATGTATATATTTATGTATAGTATGTATATATTTATGTAAGGTATATGTTTATGTATGGTATGTATGTGTTTATGTATGCAAGTAGATTTACTTATATTTATTGGACTTTATATGCATCTACTGAACGCTCTTTCTTGCACGTCTTAAGGTTGGCTGGTAGTAGGCCTTTTGCTCAATGTATATATTTTTTTAAATTGTTGTGCAATAAAGTGAAATAAATAAATAAATAAAATAATTATTTTTAATAACGATTTATAATTTCCAGAACGCTGAACAACAATAACCTCACCTACTTATCATTGGAAGCTGCGTCTGTCGCACGCCTGCACACGCTGCGACTGACCGACAATCCCATCGTTTGCGACTGTCGTGTCGCGCGTCTGTCTGCGTCTGTGCGCGCCGCGGGCATACTTGGTGTTGGGGCTAGGTATATTAAATATATTACACTAGCAGCTACGTGCAGTTTCACTCGCGTTTATGGTTACTACTTCGCTCCTATGAGTCGTAGCGTGATGTAATATAACCTATAGCTTTCCTCAATAAATAAACTATCTAACAAGAAGAATTTTTCAATTCGAACGTTCCTGTGATTAGAGCGTTCAAACAAACAAACTCTTCAGCTTTATAGTATTAGTATAGATAAAATTATATCATGTCAATGTTTTCTGTAAATTTCATGACATTATCTTGAATAGTTTTGGAGAAAAAAATACAACGATAGGGGTTGTTATTCCTATATGGTAGCTTCATTATTTATGTTTTTTTTTTTGTTATTTTCATGTATGACGATTCAAAAGTGCTCGTAAGAGCCTACTTGAAGAAAGTATTTTTTTGATTTGATTTGATTTGATATATATCCCTAAATATTTTTAGGGTTAGATTAGTGTTGTAATTTTTTAAATACTTTTACTAGCTATGACAAACACCTAGAAAAAAACATCAGCGAAAAAGCCTATACTTAACCAGCCGTACGCTTTATTAAAATCGATCGGCTTAAGCATGAATTTTCACGCAGCAAACAGTCAGACAGACTGTCGCATTTGTAATATTATATAATATGGATATTTATGGAGGTTTCATCCCTTTCAGATGTCAAGCACCAGCCACCCTAAGGGGAGCGTTACTCACGGAGCTGGAGGCTCACGAGCTTATATGCAATGGTAAATATTTATTACTTAACTAGTAACCGATTTCAAAATTGACCACAGATAATCTGTTCTCGATTTAACCACAGACTAACAATAAACAAAATTGTACATATGCGTGTGTGTGAAATATGTGGTATGGTAGTGTGTGTTATTATTTTTTTTTTATTGATTTAATGTATTTTTTATACATAATTAAATTAGCATTCTGCGTTTATTTTCTATATAAACGATAAGTGTACGAAATTTCATACTCTGCTCGCGCAATTTTCGTAAAACGTGGCACAAAGTTTTTCCTTAACGTTTTAGTATTAGATTCTACATTTGAAGTAAGTTTCTATCGATGTATCGCTAGACAACGCATTTTCACAATGGTAAGTTAGGGACATTATTGTGGACTGCCTCAAAACTACAGTAGTTCAAACTGATTCTAGCTGCTCCAACGGATTCTTTAGACTACAACTTTCGCCCTTTTGAAAGTGGATGTGGGAGGGCACTATATGGAGTCTTCTAAATCTTCACCTTCTTCCCACAGGTCCGACCACAACAATAATAGCGGAGTGTTCTGCGGAACCGCGCTGTCCGCCGCCTTGCCGCTGCTCCCCCGACGGAACCGTCGACTGCCGGGAGAAGCTCCTCACTGAGCTCCCCTCCACCATACCTCACAGGGCTACCGAGATGTGAGTATTATAGTCTAAATACTAAGACATAGCATAGTTATCACGTCTTTACCAGATGTATCTTCTTTCTTTAGAGGAATAGAGTTTTAATCTCGTGTTTAAACAGAGCATGTATTTCGTGGCAACTTAAAATTAAGTATCAATTATGTATTTGACGGATATAAAACAAGTTTTAATTCATTTTTAAAGATACAATATATATCAATACTTTTTTAAATAGTAAAACTAATATATTTATCTTTTTCTAGTCGCCTAGAACAGAACGAGATAACAGAGGTAGGGGCGGGCGCTTTCTCGGCTGTCAAACGAGTGGCGCGAATCGATCTGTCAAACAACAAAATCGTCAAGATGGCCGCCGACGCGTTCAATGGATTGACACATTTGACGTCTCTGTAAGTTTTTTTTTTTTTTTTTAATTTAGAGATAGACTAAAGCAATTTGATATATATTCTTAAAATATGGTATTATAG
This sequence comes from Hypolimnas misippus, assembly GCA_037950945.1. Classification (NCBI taxonomy): domain Eukaryota; kingdom Metazoa; phylum Arthropoda; class Insecta; order Lepidoptera; family Nymphalidae; genus Hypolimnas; species Hypolimnas misippus. Next base: position 1,184,995 of record JBBEEQ010000002.1, read on the forward strand.
GTACGTAAGCTTTTCATTGATTATTGAAGTAAATTGCTATTTCATCGAATTTCACTTTTTTTTTTGTAACAACTTAACGTATTAAATTGGAAATGAAAAAATTATAAAGTGACAAAGATGTTTTTATACATTTTTCGAAACATTTCTTCCAAATTTATGAAATTACTTTATATTATTCTAGAGTGCTGTACGGAAACAAGATAAAGGATTTGCCATCTGGAATATTCCACGGTTTAACCTCATTACAACTTTTGTAAGTATTTCTTCTCCTTTCTATTAAAGTGTACACTACATTTTATACATTAGTAAGTTGGTAAGTTATTGCATAAGTCATTGATAGAACAAGGACGATATATCCTAGATTTAAATATAATTTTCGCTTCTGTACTACCACCAGTAGTTTCACTTACTTACCAACTTAATATCTTACTAACAACTCATCAATTTCAAAGATTTAAATCTGACATTACATTGCCAAAATATCGTTCAGTTATTTGCTCAGTGGTCACTGGACCTGACTTTAAGAACTAACGGGTTCGATCCCGTTCACGGCAAATATCTGTAATGGCTATATAGATGTTTATGGCTGTCTGTGTGTCTGGGTTATGAAATCCTAATGGGAGCAGTTGAGTGAGGAGCGTTTATTTCTTTATTTACTTATATCCGTTATATTTAATTTTATTTACAGGTTATTGAACTCAAACGAAATCAGCTGTGTCCGAAAAGATACCTTCAGAGATCTACAGAGTCTAAAATTATTGTAAGTATTGATCAATTTGATTTTTAACCGACTTCGAAAAAAGAGGAGGTTCTTGTATGTATATATACTTTCATTTTGGTCCCATTGTTATGAAGTCAGGATCTGATGATGGGATCCTGGAGAAATCGAGGGAACTCTTCAAATATTATAGGCACACCTATAACGATTTAGGTATTTTTGACAGTAACTCGTGCATATTTTAAAATGTGGTAGAAAATATTAATTTCTACTTTTTAGTATACTTGTTTCGGTTTCGAAGTCGGTTTGTTTTTTTTTTTCAAAAAGTTTTTATTGTACTAAAATTTTGGACCGAACCTCTATACTATACTTTTTTTTTTTAATTTTTATGTTTGAGCACCTAAATTAATACTTTCAGATCTCTCTACGACAACAACATAAGATCAATTCCAAATGGTACCTTCGATTCGTTAACTGGAATTCAAACTCTGTAAGTATTCAGTAATAAGTGAAGTTACAGACTGTAAATGGTCCACTGCTGGGCAAAGGCCTCCTCTGCTATTAAGGAGAAGGTTTTAGAGCTTAATCCACCCCGCTGCTCCTGCTGGTTGATATACATGTGTCGGAATTTCTCCCGGCACATGCAGGTTTCCTCACGATGTTTTCCTTCACCGCCGACCTCGAGATGAATTTAGACGCAAATTTAGAACTTGAAAACTCAGTGCTAGCTCGGGTTTTAACCTACGGTCACTGGTTGAGAACGACGTGTTCTAACCACTAGGCCTTCTCGGCTGAATAATAAGTTAATGTGTTTATCAGTCTATGTATGTATGTGGGTTTGTACCTTTGTTACATTATATAGACCGAACGCGTGAGTCGATTGTAATAAATGAAACGTCGAATGGAAAAATCAAAATGGCTGATTTTGGACTCCATAATGTAAAAAAGAAAAAAATGTAAATCGACGAACTATATCAAGTGATATTTAAAAATCATTTTTAGGTTTCACATATCTTCCTTCAATTAGAATAACCATTTATCTATAACGATTTAAAGTTGGTTAGTAACGATTCTCACTTATAGGCTTTTAGACAGAACTGATATTGCTACGGTACTGCTGACGGTCTTGTTACACAGACGGTTTTTCGATTTATTAAATTAATTTATCTTGTTTAAAGATGGTTCTTCTTAATAATTAATTTCTCATTTCACCGTCAATTTACAGCCACCTAGGTCGGAACCCGTTCGCCTGCGACTGTTCCCTGCGCTGGTTAGCCGCGTACTTGCGCAAGAACCCCATAGAAACATCCGGAGCGAAGTGCGACTCACCGAAACGTATGAACAGAAAGCGAATTGATGCTTTACGTGAAGAGAATTTCAAATGCAAACGTGAGTATATGATCTGTACCATAAAGTTTCGAAGTAAAGTAAAGTAACAGCCTGGTAATATCCCACTGCTGGGCAAAGGCCTCCTCTCCTATTAAGGAGAAGGTTTAGAGCTTAATCCACCACGCTGCTCCACAGCGGGGCGGGGATATACATGTGCCAGAATTTCTCCCGGCACACGCAGGTTTCCTCACGATGTTTTCCTTCACAGATTTAATCACAAATTTAGTCCTTGAAAAATCAGCGGTGCTAGCCGGGGTTAGAACCCGCAATCATCGGTTAGAATCGATGTGTTCTAACCAACGTCGGCTCAAGTTTAGAAGAAAACAGTATAATTGCCTACTTCGATCTTTTATTATCAATTTTCTTATACAAAATGAAATTTGTTTTGTATTTTCTACTTTAAGTTTTTTAATATTACTGTTTAATTCTTGATCTCCTTGACATTTAGAAATAATGGTACTTTATAATAACAGAATGGCGCGGTAAACTTCGTATCACCTACATATATTTGTGAGAAATGTATTCCAACAGACCGAAGAGATCGGATCTTATACTTGTGGTAGCTTTTCATTAATTTAATATTTAACTTTGATTTGTTTTGACGATTCAAAAGTGCTTTTAAAAGCCTACTCGAATAAAGTATTTTTTGATTTTGATTTTATACTATATTCAAATATAAGATTCACACAGGGTATTTAATATATTTGTGACTCATAAATGTATGTACCTATTGTAAAACTTTTTAAAAGAGTAACTATCGAGTTTCTTGCCGGTTCTTCTCGGTAGAATCTACATTCCGAACCGGTGGTAAATTAATTAATAAATTAGTGTTTAGTTTTCTTTTGTTTTTGTATTGACGATTCAAAAGTGCTTGTAAAAGCCTACTTGAATAAAGCATATTGTGATTTTGATTTTGATAGTTATAAAACAGACAAATTTCTGAACGCAGCTATAAATATTTGACAACCAAGTGACAAATTAAATTCTACTAATATTATAAATGTGAAAGTTTGTATGTGTGGATGGATGGATGGATGTTAGTTACTGTTTCACGCAAAAACTACTGAACCGATTTGACTGAAATTTAAAACGAAGATGGCTTATATCTTGGATTTACATTTACTATTACACGCGGACGAAGTCGCGGGTGAAAGCTAGTATTAAATATTGGATAAAATGTTATATTAGAAAAATAAATTACACAACTAAAAGTCATTAACCAAAGAATTAGAATTGAAAATAAATTATCGTGTTAAACTTATTATTAATATTTCTCACCGTTTAAACCTTCTTGACGTACATAAATATTTCTCTTTCATAAATGATGCCTATACTGTACGAACGTTTCAATACATTTTTTTTTATTTAAAAAAAAGCTTTTTACATTTAAATATAGATTCTGGTAACGGTGGTAAATGAGCAATACGCCCATGCTAACATAAATGTGAATACGAACTCTAGCGGGCGAGGAGGCGGCCGAGAGCTGCGGCGACGAGCCGCCGTGCCCCGCCGCGTGCGCGTGCTCGCGAGCGGCCGCGCGCGGCGTGCGCGTGGCGTGCGCGCGCGCCGCGCTGTCCGACCTGCCGCGAGACCTGCCGCTCACCACGCACGCGCTGTGAGTTACACCATGCGCCAGTGTCTACTTTTTTCGTCTACTTCAGGAAAATATTATAAAATACCGTATTATCATTCTTTCTTTAAATTTCAATGTTTGCAAATGACAATGAAGGTACATCTCAACAAAATATCTATGTAAGAAGCTATTTGTTGATTTCGAACATCTGTTAACTGGATGCTGAGAAGCAATAATGTGTCAACCCTCATAAAGTCAAATTCGAAGATATTGATGTATTCTGATAGAGCGTCGCGTATTTAACATTATTCAAAAAAATTTCAAGCCATCAAAACTAAATAAGTACGTAAAAAATTTTCTTAATTTAGTTTTTCGAATATTGGAGTGTGTTCCATATTTTGCAATATTTAATAATCTCGAGTATCATATATTTGACAAACATATATCTAGATAAAACTATTTATTAAATAATCAAAACACAAAGAAAAATATATATAGTCCTTCAAACAAATTGATTAAGAATAAGTTTGACATGTTTAGACGACATTTTCTCAAAACGAAGTCCATGTGGCTTGACACAGTATTGCTTATCAGCGTCTAACTAAGATAAACGAAACATTTACACCTAAACATCTCACCTTAATACATACATATTCCATTCCAGTATCATGCCAGATAACAGTTTGGGTCAGATCAAGTCCGACGGACTCTTCGGGAGACTGCCGGATCTTACTAAATTGGACTTCCGGAATAATGGTAAGAAAATATACTTAAAATTATTGGATATAAATTACTAACTGCCCCTTAAGGTTTCACGCGCGTTTATGGTTACTCATTCGCTGCTATGAGTCATAGCGTGATGTAATATAGCCTATAACCTTCCTCAATAAATGGGGTATCCAACGCAAAATAAAATTCAAATTGGATCAATAGTTTCAGAGATTACCCCATACATACAAACTTACTACTTTAAACTATACATACATTAATAAAAATATTATTATTAGTATATATAAGTATCATTATACCAATTAAGTTTCCACTAATGAATATTACAGAATAAGAGCAAACAATATGATTAAAACTATTAGTAATAAAGAGATTACTAAAATATATATATATTTTATTTTTTTACTAATAAATGAGTTTGAGAGAAAACTAACTAACTAATAAAATAATAATCCTTAAACAAAAACTAATAATAATAATACCCATATACTAATGATTCTTTAAAATATTTCTAATTGACATTTTAAAACAATTTAGTATAGATAATAAGTTTAATATATTTTATGTTATTCTTACAGGTATAACCATTATAGAAGACAACGCGTTTGATGGTGCCGCGTCGATACAAGAACTGTTACTCGATGGGAACCTGCTCCATACGGTTACCGACAAAATGTTCTTCGGGCTTCATAGTCTTACTGTGCTGTGAGTTTTACTATTAATTCGTTATCCACTATGACTTCATGTGAGTTTAATTAAAATAATTAAAACGTTTTCTAAAAATGACATCTCGCTAAATTAATTTATCGCCCACAAAACCTACATACAAAATTTCATGAAAATCGTTAGAGCCGTTTCCGAGATTCAGATTATATGGACGGTGATAAGCAATACTATGTCAAGGCACACGGACTTCATTTCGAGAAAATGGCGTCTAAAGACATCAAATTTATTCTTAATAAATGGATTTGAAAATGTATATATCAAACTTTTCTTTTCTATAATGGTGTAATGAATTAAAAACAGATCGGTTTAATAAAAAGTTTCATCTAATAATAAGTTTTTCAAATATATTAGATTTGTATGATGCTAAATATGGAACACAATTCAATATTCGAAACATTAAATTGAGAAACTTTTTTCGGTATTTATTTAGATTACTTAATTGTTTTTTAATAATGTGAAATTCGTTACCCATTATCAGAATACATCAATATCTCGGAATTTAACTTTTGTAGGTTAACACATTATTGCTTATCAGCATCCATAGATTGTCGCTCTATATGTGATACCTCGTAACTAACAATTTTGGTAAAAATAGATTTTCTCAGTGAAAACGAAATTCAAATAATTTTCTTTTATAATCATGATGATGATTTTATAATGATGATAATTTTTTTACAATATTTTATGTGTAAATCGTTAAAAATTTAAACATATTAAGTACAGTTACGAACTATCACATCTAAACTGACAATATATACATATATACAAGAATTGCTCATTGATCTTGGATAGGAAGTCTGTACGGGCTAACCCGCTGATTTGTAGCGTCAGCAAATCGCGCTACAACGGCGAATTATATGTATTTTATAACTCAATCCGGCTCGAAGGACCAAAAAAGGTAATGTACGGGCTGATACGTGCCCTATACACCCTTGGTTGATAGTTGATAATTGATATAAGTTGATATGCTTGATAATTGATAGAAGTTGATATATTTGATAACTTTATTTGATAATATGATAAATTGCTAATGATATTAAGACCCGCGAGCACGCGCGGCTGCTCGTTGCGGACTGAGTTATAAAATACATATAATTCGCCGTTGTAGCGCGATTTGCTGACGCTACAAATCAGCGTGTTAGCCCGTACAAAGTCTATGCCAAATTGTGAATTGGACAAAGACATTTTACATTTGGGCTATAACTTCTTCCCATATTAAATTAAAATTCGAAATATACTTTATTCTAGTCTTTAAATAACTTTTAAATAGTCAATTCATAAATAAGTCTTTTAAATATAACCGATACAATATTGCAGGCTGGTAACACAATATTTTTTTTACAGATCATTAACAGACAACAAAATCACGTGTATCACACCGGGTTCTTTCGATCATCTTACATCTTTATCGACTTTGTAAGTATAAACGTTTTGAAATGGGTATAGACTTAGACATCATTGTAGTTTAATAGGAATTACAAAAAAAAATACTCATAGTAAGACTTAGTCGAGAATTACGATTATAACTTTTATACTGGTAATTAATATACAAGATGTTTCCAAGAAAACGTTAGTTTTGTAGGCTCGTATAGATATACACGTAAGCTTACATTTTATGAAAGGAATAAGGAAAAATGTTCAGTTTTTTTTTTTTTTAAATCGATTCTGTTAACGCTGCTAAAGTGTCCAATGCATGCTGTTGACATCTTGTAAAATAACTCTTGTAAACTAACCTTACGTAATCTGTAAGTAATGAATAAGTCAGTGAAAATAGGTTCTTTGAAGTGTAAGAAGAATTACGTTAATTAAGTTTTGCTTTCAGATTTTCATAAAGATTTACATAAGATGTCTGTCATTGCTTTAAACCTGAAAGAATTTACTGTCAGTTTTTGCTGGCAATAGCTTACCTAGGTAATTGTTTCCAGGTTATTTTCAATTACGAAAGTAAAAAATAAGGAGAAGCTTCTTAAAGCTTTAATCCACCACGCTGCTCCATTACAGATTGTGTCAAAATTTCTTCCGGCACATGCAGGTTTCCTCACGATGCTTTCCTTCGCCGAGTGTGAGATGAATTTAAATACAAATTTAGCACTTTAGCGGTGCTAGCCAGGGTTTGACCCTGCGACCATCAGTAGTCGACGCGCTCTAACCAGCACCTCGCCCCCCCAGGTCGCTGGGCGGCAACCCCCTGCACTGCACGTGCCACATCTCGTGGGTGGGCGGCTGGCTGCGCGCGCGCCGCCTGGCGCCCGGCGCCACGTGCGCGCACCCGCCCTCGTTGCGAGGAGCCGACCTGCTGCACCTGGAGCTAGCCGACTTCAAGTGCACACGTGAGCACCTGAAGACTTACTTCTTGTTGAATTTTAGCTGTATTAAATTATCATTTTGTGGTTTCATTTTCAAAGGAGATTCATGTTAGAGCTTATATGGATACTGATACGCAATAATGTGTCAACTCACATAAAACCTAATTTGAAGATATTGATGTATTTTGATACTGCGTCAAATTTATTGAGAATAGGTTTGACATCTTTAGACGCCATTTTCTCAAAATGAAGTCCGCGTGGCTTGACACAGTATTGCTTTTTAGCGTCCATATAAGAGCTGGGGTAACACTGTTACATAGAAAGAGAATAATAGAATAATTTACCATACTCTTTGCTTTTAACTCGGTTCAAAAGAGTGAAATCTACCATACATACATATAAATCGATTCAAGTATTTAGATTTTAACATAAAGGCACAAATTATAACATTTTTAATGAAACTTTTTTAACAATAATAAAAATATCAGCCTCAGAAGATCAGTCGAAGTCTATGTCACAGACAAGAAGACGGAATAAATTGTGTGTAAATAAATATAAACAAAAATAAATACACTATGGTAGTCAATCCCAAGCACTTACCGCGAGTACTCCCCAGCGGAGGACCGCGGCTGCCTGCCGGCGGAGTACTGCCCGGCCGGCTGCGCGTGCGCCGGCACCGTGGTGCGCTGCGCGCGCGCGCGCCTCGCCGCGCTGCCGCCGCGCCTGCCGCCGCACACCACCGAGCTGTGAGTAGCGCTGGCGCACGGCCTGGCGCTTCCGGTTTACTCTTTCTATACGCGTCCATAATGAGAGTTTTAGGATCGAAGATGTAAATAATATAGTGGTAGGATAATTGTAAGAAATAAGATGTAGGTAGACTTAAAAAAAAGACTATAAAACAAAAATAAACATTTCATTTTATGTTTTAACGAATTTACAACCAAAATACATTCTAGACTAATTTTAACTACAAAAATAATGAAATTAGCAAAATGAAAGCCAGGCAGAGCTTCCGCGCAGTCTGAAGTTCAACAACAAAGCGATGCTCGAGTGGCTGAAATCTTCCTTTTATAGCGATAGGAAGCTACCGTCATAAAAATTTCTTCTATCTGCTAACAATATAATTTGAAATAACAACCATATTTCTTCTTACATTCCTGTCCATGTGGGGTCGGCGCATATCCTTCTCTTTCACTCTTGCTTGTCAGCCGTTATCTCAGCAATCACTCTTGTCTTACTTAAATCACCTTCCACACAATCCATCTCTTCTTTTGTCCACCTCGACCAACATATCCTTCTATCGCATACTCAATCCTCTTCTTCTCACATAGCATTCATCCACATAACGGGCCCATACCACGCTAACCTAACCCCACTTTCAAACAAATTACCGCATCCATTTTTATATATTCATTGTAATTTGGTTCAACAAGTTGGTAAAGAGGTTACTGCAACTAACTGAAGCAGTAACGGTAGCTGGTTCGATCCCCGTTCATAGCAAACTGTATTAATCGCATAGATATATAGATTACCGTGGTCTCTGTGTATGTGTTGTTTCCGGACCCCCGACAAGGTCATAAAATCCTAATAGAGGCCGTGAAGCGTTTATTTATTATTATTACTAGCTGTCCCTTCCGGATCGTTGTCTTAGATTTTCGCGATTATTATTCATTGAAATAAAACTATTTTAAACGGAATTTAAATCGCGTATCAACTATTTTTATCATCCCGACGTTTCGAGCACTTCGACGTTCGCGGTCACGGGTGGACTAAGTGACATTTGTCTATTTGAGGTTTTAGAAAATATTATTTACAACTACCGCCAACGGTTTCTTAGTTGGTATCTTGAATAACGTTCTGCGTGCAACCGGAACGTTGATTAGAAAGTGCTTTAAAAGCCATTTGAATAAAGTATATTTAGAGTTTGAGTTTGAGTATTTGATATCATCAAAATTCACAATTCCAGGTACTTGGAATCCAATGAAATAACCAGCATATCGTCAGACCAAATCCGCCACCTCACGCAGCTGACTAGGCTGGACCTCTCCAATAATAAGATCAGCGTGCTCTCAAACAACACTTTCGAAGGCCTCACAAAACTATCCACACTAATTGTGAGCTACAATCGTTTAAGATGTGTGCAGGTAAGATTTAATTAAAACTATATTACTTGATAATAATCTTATAGTCGCGTTTAAGGTTACTGTTTCGCTTCTATAAATGCATGGTGTAATATAGCCTAAAGCCTTCCTCAATAAATAAAGTATGTAACACAAAAAAAAATTCAATTCGAAACAGTAGTTCCTGAGATTAGCTCGTTCACGCAAACAAACAGACTTTTCAGCTTTATAATATTAGTATAGATATGGAAGTCTAATCCTTCATGGCATAATACACATGGAGCATTTTTTAAGGATTTCAAATAACAGAAGGGATTCTAAGTTTTTAAGCAATATCTCTGTAGATTGTGAATCCATTTCGTTTAACAGATGATAGATTGAAGATAACAATAAATTGTAACCAATATGACGTTCGTACGTACTTGACATTAAAAATCCGTAACCATTTCGAACTTTGACAAGCTCGTTAATTGATTTTTCGACACAAAGACACTCTCATCTGTCATATTCAGTTGTTCGCTGGTTGCTAGGCAACGTCGTCCAAAGTGATCAGCAAGCTGGGTACTAAAATCCATGAGTTATATTTGAGGCTGATCCCATCTTTGATAGTTTAAATACCAACACCATTTCTAGCTAGATAATGAAACATCTTAAAGGACGATGTGAAATCACTAATGATCAATCTATTCATAATCATACTCCTTGCTAAAATTGTGTTTCAACAGCGAAGGACAACTAATTGCTTCTATTGAAGAATTTTAAGAAAAAAGATAATTTTGGATCATTTGATTCAGTAATTGCTTTCAATAAACGATATTTAATAATTTCAGCGTGACGCTCTGAAGGGGTTAACTCAACTTCGCGTGCTCTCTCTCCACGGCAACAATATCTCCATGCTGGCGGATGGAGTCTTCAGAGATTTAGAATCCATATCCCACGTGTAAGTAAACGTAATATGTCATTGTATAAATAGGATATTTCGATACCTCCCACGTATGTTATTGTAAGCCACAAAATTGCCGTTAGCGTTTTTACTGAATACTACACGAATTTGCATTGCTTAATGCATTCAAAGTGAAAAAATACCAAAAATCTTTTTTTTTTCAAGGAAAGTTACAACAAAATACGCTTTAAAAAAGGCGTATTTTGTTGTAACTTTCAAACTAAAACGGATTAAAAGTGCTCTACTGTAAAATTGTAATTTTGGGGTTACAACAACTTACGTGGGAGGTATCGATATAGATTTACACCCAATTAAATATATGGATATGATTTAGAATTTTTACCACCACATATAAGTTTTCTAAGATTTTTTTGCACCCGTAGACAGTATAAACGTTTTATTTCTTGAAAAACTCAATTTTTGACTGCTTAGTTTTTAACAATCGATCATTACTTAGTATCTACATTTAATTTAATTTACCTTTTTAGGGACAGATTTTTTTCTCGTTAGATTACCTTCAACAGACAAATGCTTTAGAATTTGTATATATAAATGTATTGTATGTATATATAGGCAAAATATCACTCGTTGACTCACTCACCAATCACTTTCCCACTCATCATGAAATAAAAATATAGTTATGATTTACTTTTTCTGCAAAAATCAACTCTGAAGTCGCAGTTCCCGCAATTAAACTTCTACAAGTTCACTCAGTTTATATAACTCATTTACAGTGCACTAGGCTCGAACCCACTCTACTGCGACTGCTCAGCTCGCTGGCTGAGTGAGTGGGTGAAGGTGGCCGGTGAGTACGTGGAGGCTGGTATCGCTCGCTGCGCTGACCCGCCGCCGATGAGGGACAAGCTGGTGCTGAGTACCAGTTCCAGTGCTTTTGTGTGTAAAGGTAATTACGGACGATTGAATGAATGAACGAATGGAGAGTGGGACGAGTAATGAGTGTTGATGACAGTTCTGTTCAGTTCGGAATTTTTTAAGTTATTTAAATTATGTATTAATTTCGATTGCTTTGTAACGAATGTATATATATTAAATGCATGAATTGATTTTAAAAGAAAAGATGTGATTATTTTTTTTAGTTTCGAATATTTTTCGGTAATTTAAATTTGGAATTCGATTCATTTGCGCGTTTAATTGTTAAGATTTTAAAATATTTTAAATAAGTCTCTTAACTCAATCACATATTTACTAACGAATAATGCACTCAATAATTTTCTTTGGGTTTCTCACTCATTATCTCTTCACTCACTCACTCACTCTCAGGCGAACACAGTGACGTTTCAGTTAATTTGAATAAAGAATTCGATTAAATTGCATATTTAAATGTTTGGTAATTTGAAAGTTAACATTTTATCATTTTTAACACTGCTAGAGGGATTTTAAAACGTATTAGAATATCAAACCTAACTGAACCTCACCTCACTTACGAACCTGTCATATGAACGCTGCAGGCGAGCCGCCGGCGGAGGTGGTGGCCAAGTGCGACCGCTGCTACCGCAACCCGTGCCTCAACCGCGGCGCGTGCGCGGCCACGGCGGGCGGCGGCTACACGTGCGCGTGCGCGCGCGGCTTCCACGGCGACACCTGCCAGCACCAGATCGACGCCTGCTACGGCAGCCCGTGCGCGCACGGCGCCTGCCAGCTGCTGGAGGAGGGCCGCTTCCAGTGAGTCGATGGCAGCTTAGAATAAACCTGCTAGTTATACATGTATTGCAGTTTTGACAAAAACAAAAAAAATAGTCTTTTAACAGGGCATTAAAAAAATAAAACCTACGACGTGAATAAATTACTTCATATTTTTATATGATGACTGGCTGGTGCTCGCAACATCGTCTGCGATGCCTATGTCATAGTAGCTTTATGCATGCAAAGTCTCTGCCTGATCGACTTAAAATTGATAAAGTTTCATACAAACTTTCATCCCCTATTTTATCCTATTGGGGGTAGAATTAAGCAAAATCCTTTCTTAGCGGGTGCCTACGTCATTACATCTACCTGCATGCTAAATTTCAGCCCGATCCGTCCAGTGGTTTGGGCTGTGCGTTGATAGATCACTATGTCAGTCAGTCCCCTTTGAATTATATATATTTAGATATTTATATTCAACAAAGCATGAAATAAAAAAAATAAAACAAAACTTAGTAGGTACTATTTAAAAAAATTCAGGCAAAAATCTTAATGGTTAAATATTTCGCTATGTCTTTTTCAATAAAATTTCAGCACTTATAAATTTCTGAATTATAAAATTAAACATTTAATACAGAATGACGGAGTTTTGAGGTAACAAACATTAAAATAAACATACGCTACGAATTTAGAAACTCCTTCTTTATTTAAGTCGGTTGAAAAAGTACATAAGTTAAGAAATGAATTATGTATATGTGTAATTTTTTTCTCGTAATGTATATAAAACAACTTTGAAACCTGGTAACAATTACCTAGGTAACATTACGAAAGCTGTAACTATCAAAAATAAGGCACTGACGGAAAATTCGTTTAAGAATAAAGCAATGACAAACAAATTACATAAATCCTTATTCTATATATAAGTCGAAAAGATAAACTTAAATTAAATAATTTTAACATTCTAAGGACCTGTTTAACGAATGACTAATCACCACGGTATCGAAACTTATGCACCAAATAAATTTTTGTGTTGCCAAGGTCTCGATTAAAAATATAACATTATCTGTCATACTACAAAAGACACATTAAAACCATGTTGAACACGTGTCTAGCTAAACAGTGTTTAAGATTTAAACATTCTTAAAATATTATCTAAATTGCTTAACAGCGAATAAACTCATAAAAAAAACTTATTGATAAAATGTTATACGTTACATTTGACAGCAAAAATAGGTTTTAAACATCTATTAAACTCACTTAAACGTATATTAATCTATGTCTAAAGCATGTTTAACTCAAACCTGTCTTAGACGCGCGTTTAACGTCTGTTTAAATCTTTTGTAGTAAGGCCGTATATTTTTAAACAAAGAAAAATTAGTGCTGTTCCATCAAATTATTAATGGCAAATTAATTCCAAAATTGAAACCCGAAAATACAATTTATTTGCGTTATTCATTTCTAAACAGCAAAAAATGCAAGAAGAATTTAATTTCCGTAAAATTCAACTAGATGGCGCAACGAGTCCACTAGATCGCGCTATCGTTTGGAGTTTTCATACGTTGAATAGATTTATCCTTCCTCAATTATTCATCCGCGACACACGTGTATGTCTCAGTATAAATTTTTGGAGTGGAATTTATTCCACTAAATTAGAGTTGTCACCCCGTCTCGTTGAAACTACCGCTGACCAAGGGGTGGCTGCTACCTTGACCACCATATCAGTCTGGCCACTATTCTAATTATTTATTCTTGCTTAAATTGTAGATTTTAGAAAAAAATGAAATGGGATATAAATTTCGAAAAGATATTATATTTCATTATGCATTGTCATTTACTTTTAATTCCAATGATTAATGTAAATCTATTTTAATTTTTTTTAGATAAAACTGAATTAATTAAATTTACTCGAGTAATTTTATCTTTAGTTACGTTTCGTAACTAATATTACAAGAACACCAGAAAATTAATTAAAGACATAAAAAAATCACGACTTGCAATTACAAAGTTACTTTTTTTTTAATTTCCAACAAAATTCTTTTACACATTTTCGGTAATAGTTGCTATAAAATTAAGGTACGAAAAAAATCCGGAATGATTATTTAAAAAATGATCCTGTTATTTTAAAGGGACATTGAGTTTGTTATATAAAATATAAAATTAAATTAAATTATTGCTAGCGAAGCCACGAGCAAACGCTTCTAGCATGGATGCTGATAAACAATACTGTGTTAAGCCACACAGACTTTCATATTGAAAAAATGGCATCTAAAGATTTCATTATTATTAATAAATCTGTTTGAGGAACTCCATATTTTCTTTAATGTTTTGATAAAAAGTATAATTAAATATTGAAACAATAAGATACAATTTAATGTGGCTCTAATGAGTCGAACAGCAACTCAAAAAATCAACTAAAGAATCAGCAACTTACTGTATAGGCGACAGCAGATCATAGTCTTCAGTATCCATAATAATCAATAATAGCTTATACGCTAGTAAAGAGTTTTATCTAAAAATACGGTTTTCTAATAAACGAGATCATTATATATTTTAAAATATGGAACACACTTCAATTCATAAACATTAAATTAAGAATTTTTTTCCGTACTTATTTAGTTGGATGAATTTAAATTTTTTTAAATAATGTATATCTAAATGTGCCGTTAACCCTTAGAAGCGTGATTTATTTTTCGTTCGAAAAGTTATATTATTTATCTAGAAAGAAAAAATTAAATCGGTATTGCCAATTAATTTATTTGGATTATTACTAATTTTACAACTACAGTATGATAACGTAATTCAAAAACCAAAAGTGATAAATAATGTATTTCATACTATACATATAACTGTTATTACGTTGATTAAAAACCGCAGTGCGCACTTAAGGGTTAACTGCCTTACTACAAAAGATTGAAACAGACGTTAAACGCGTGTTTATAAAAATATGTACTGCAAATCCGCGTCTAAGCACAGTTTTAGTTAAACAAGCTTTAGATATAAATTAACATACGTGTAAGTGAGTTTAATGGATGTTTAAAACCTTCTTCAGCTGTCAAATGTAACATATAACATTTTCAATAAGTTTATATGAGTTTATTCGCTGTTAAGCAATTTATATAATATTTTAAGCAAGGTTTAATTTTTTAACACTGTTTAGCTAGACACGTGTTCAACATGGTTTTAATGCGTCTTTTGTAGTATGACAGTAAATCTCTAAATGTGACTTTGTGAGTTGACGTATTATTGCTTATCAGCATCCGGATAGAATTTCAATAAAACTGTTCCCACCAGCTGTTCCTGCCACGCCGGCTACACCGGCGTGCGCTGCGAGGTGAACATCGACGACTGCCTCGCGCACCGCTGCCAGAACAACGCCACTTGTGTGGACCACCTCGAGGGCTACACGTGCAAGTGTGCTCCTGGCTTTATGGGTATGTCATGCATTCGATTTTTAAATATATGTTTTTTTTTTCGCTTTTTTCTTTCCATAGAAGGAAAAGGCAAAGGTATTCCACTGTACAGCCAAGTCTTTTGTAATTTTTAAATATATGATTTCAGCCGTGAAATTCGATGTGATTTTTTTTTAATTATTAAATATTTTAAATTATATATAATACCTAGATTATTGACGCATATTTTGTCGAAAAACATTTATTCAAATTTAATAATCCGCCGTTCTTTTGCACATTTTAGGCGAATTCTGCGAGAAGAAGATACCGTTTTGCACACCAGAATTCAACCCGTGTGCGAACGGCGCCACCTGCGTCGACCACATCAGCCACTACACCTGCACCTGCCCTAAGGGCTATTCGGGACAGAACTGCACGGTCAACGCTGACGATTGCCTCAATCACATGTGCCAGGTAAATGATAAATAGACATAAAGATACACACTATGGGTATATACCAAACCTATGTATGTAAGCGAAATCTCACTCACCCACTCATCACGAAATCTCAGAAACTAAGAGTGCTAGGAATTTCAAATTTTGCATGGGAGTTCTCTTTAAAATGTTGGTGCTCACTAAGACGGGATTTTGAAAAATTTGACCTCTAAGGGAGAAAGTTCTATGTTAGGTGCGAGTGAAACTGCGAGGAGTCGCTAGTGGTATTATATAAATATAGATATGTTACGTTCATACTATTTGACGTTAAATATCTGTGCCCATTTCCAACTTTGACAAGCTTGTCAATTAACTTGTTGACGTAAACGCCTTTCACTATCTGGTTGCTAGGCAACGCCGTCCAAAGTCGACGCTATTTTGGACGTCCATGCGCTTATACAGTTATATGATTACATTATTGAGTTGCTAAAATTTGCAAAAGGTTTTTTTGATGTGAGTTAAATTAGGTTATTAGGATGGTAAGATACGTATTATCTGTTCGCAGAACGGCGCGACGTGCGTGGACGGGCTGGACGAGTACCGCTGCGCGTGCGCCGCGGGCTACGCCGGCCGCTACTGCGAGGCGGCGCCGCACGCCGCGCTCGGCACGTCGCCGTGCGCGCACCACGACTGCGTGCACGGCGTGTGCTACCTGCCGGCGCTCGCGCTGCACGTGCGTACACCCGCGCCCCTCCCACCTCGCCTGACCCCGCCTGCGTTGCTGCAGCTGCACACTACTGTCATGAACAACACACACAACACCTAGACCGCGACAAACTTGATGATCAATGCAGACGTTTGCCGTGAGCGGGGACCGAACGCGACCGTTAACACTTCAGTCAGTCTATCCCACCTCTATTCTACTGCATCCTTATTCTAACACATCTACCACTCCTCCGCCTATCACATCTCTGCCTCACTCTACCACGCCATCAAATTATCTGACTTCCACACAAATGCTTACTTCCACATCTTTGCTTCTCCTTCTTAAGTGTAGATATTTATCAAGCACACCACTATTCTTCTATTCCTTACGTCTACATAACTTACACTAATAAAGTGACTCGTATTACACATGAGTATACTGTAACCATAAATACATTAATGCATATTTTTAAGGTTCCGTACCTTAAAAGGAAAAACGGAACCCTTATAGGATCACTTTGTTGTACGTCTGTCTGTCTGATTTCATTTTGTTTCTGATTTTACGATATAGAACAGACCATAATATGTATGTTTGATATTAATAATAATCAGTGTTGCAAGCAGCAACCCGTTCTGACGGCTGTATAATTAAATATCAGTAACTCATCTCCAGGACGACATCATGATGGAGCGCCCCCTGCTGGCGCCGCCCGCGGACTACCTGTGCAAGTGCGCGCCCGGGTACTCCGGTACGTACCTTACGTTATAATGACAAACGAGTGAGTTTTTTTTATAAAATAAAAAAAAAAAAAAACAGCTGGGAAAGGAGGCAGTGAGTCACCTGATGTTTAACCATCGAAGCCCATGAAAGTGTGCAGTAGCAGGAAAGCTACAAATGTAGTAAGTAGTAACAGCCTGTTAATATCCCACTGATGGGCAAAGGCCTCCTCTCCTATTAAGGAGAAGGTTGAGAGCTGAATCCGCCGCGCTGCTGCACTGCGGGTTGGCGGATATACATGTGTCAGAATGTCTCCCGACACATGCAGGTTTCCTCAAGACGTTTTCCTTTACCGCCAAGCTCGCGATGAATTTGAACACTAATTTTGCATTTGTGTCAGTGACAATAATTGTATTCTTCTCTTCTCGTTGTGCTATACATATTGTAAATTTCGAATTGTCATATAAAAATTTCTTTATTTTGTCTCTGTAAAATAATTAATTAATTTATTTTTTTTATTTTTTCACATTACTAACGTTCCCCGCAAGTTGTTACTACCGAAGTTATCGCGATCGATCCGTTACATAAAATATGAAAAGCACTTGTCGTTCGATGTCGATCAGGAGACGTTGTATATTTAACTTAATTCGACGTGATCCTTCGAGCCCGACATGGTCGTATGGGTATTTTCTTCAATTGGAACTTTATATACTAACTAGCAGTTGCTCGCGGCTACGCCCGCGTATATTTTGGAATTTCAGCGAAATAAATCTACCAGCGAACTTGTGAACTTTCCAGGATTTATTACTCCCTAGCGTCATTTTCAGGGATGATTTTGAAATTCTGGGATACATATATTTAATTATTCCCCCTAAGTAATGTTTGTGCTGAATTTAAGGATAATCGGTCAAAAAAATCATTTTCTCTATACACAATTTACTACCTCCTTGCACCCCAGTGTGGAATTATATTACCCCGTTTTCTATTTGATATTTCATTACTATCAC
The DNA here is from genome assembly GCA_037950945.1 of Hypolimnas misippus. Classification (NCBI taxonomy): domain Eukaryota; kingdom Metazoa; phylum Arthropoda; class Insecta; order Lepidoptera; family Nymphalidae; genus Hypolimnas; species Hypolimnas misippus. The sequence continues at coordinate 1,203,397 of JBBEEQ010000002.1, forward strand.
CCAGAAGTATGTGTATTAAGTTTTAACTTAATACGACCACGGAATAAGATTTTGCATACAAACGTTTTTACCCCTTTTCACCCTCTTAGGGGTGAATATTTGAGAAACCCTTTCTTAGTGGATGCCTACAACCTAAAAGCCATTTACTGCCAAAATTTCGAATTCGTAGCCCCAGCAGTTTGGGCTCTGCGTGCATGAATCAGTCAGGACAAGTGATTTTATACATATAGATTGATAATTAAATAAATAGTATACACTTTTCACATTGAAATAACTCTATGAGTTATGTAAATGTATGTAAATGTAAGTGCGATTATGTAAATGTAAATAGGTCGTCTGTGCGAGTACCTCACTTCACTCACTTTCAACTATAACGACTCACTGGTGGAGCTGGAACCGCTCCGGACCGTCCCTCAAGCCAACGTTACACTTGGTGAGTGCACTTTATGTAACTCGTACAATTGGATTAACTGGTTGCTGATAAGCAATAATGTGTCCACCCACAAAATGTCAAATTCGGTAATATTGATGTATTTTGATACTGCATCACCTATTTAACATTATTCAAAACAAAAACAAGTTATATAAACTGAATGAGTACGGAAAAAAGTTTCTTAATTATTTAGATTTCAAAGTGCATTCCATATTTTGCAATTTATACAATAAAAATAAAAAGTAGGAGAAATTAAAAATAACTATATTAAACCTAAGTAACTATCGATGTCACAGTGAGGCAAGGTGCCCAAAACACTGGCAGCATTACCTCTTTGTATGGCCAGACTGATATGCTGGCCAAGGTAGCCGCCAGCCCTTCGGTCACCTATAGTTTCGAAGAAGCGGGAAAACAGCTCTTTGAAAAACTTTTTCGCTTCCTCGCCCCAGGACCCCATGGTTTCAACGGCAAACGGCACAAATACGAAACTCCTTTCAATGTTTTCGTATTTGCGCCGCTTGACATTTTCAGCATTGGATGCCGCTGCTCTCACCATATTTATACAATAATCTCAAATATTTAAATAACTTTTTATTACATAATATATTCAATATATCAATCTGCTTTTAATTCATTATACCTTTTATCAAAAAATAAAAGAAAAGCTGGATATATTCTTCCTTAAACAAATTTGTTAAGAATAGGCTTAACATCTTTAGACGCCATTTTCTCAAAATGAAGTCCATATGGCTTGACACATTAATTAAGAGACTTTTTTCGTATTAGCTTTATATGACTTGATTTTTTTTATTAATGTTAAATAGGTGATGCAGTATCAAAATACATCAACATCTCCGAATTTGACTTTTTGTGGGTTGACACATTATTGCTTATACACATCCATATATAAAGTCTTTTTTATGTGAAAACTTTTTGTTGACTAGACGTACCTTGTTTCACGTAAGTGTGTTGGTCTGAACACGAGGCGAGTCTGAACTAGCGCATGATACAGTCGAGTAAACATGACTCAAAACATTGAATGTATATGATATGAATGTATATAGTTATAATCTTATTAAATATTTTTAACTGTTATATAATATTTATAATCTATTTATCTTTCCTTGACTTATTTTGTAAATAAACTTATCTCGGAACGAAAATCACGACTTCTCGAACACTGAATTATCAATGTTTTAAACTATTTGAGAAACACATTCGACGTGAATTGAACTAAAACCTGCGAAAAAAACAATTAAATAATTATTTAAATACTTTAATTTGACACATGTAATTATATAAGAAGTATGTAATAATTAAACTTAAAGAAATATCTAAACGACTGTCCTGGTGCTTAATTTATGTCATGCGCAGAGTTCAGACCGACACACTTATGTGGAACAAGATATACCATTCTGTCAAACTTTCATCAAATTGACTATTTCCAACTTTATGCTCCTTTCTTAATACTGTTAATGCTTTTAAAATAAAGATTTCTCACGATCTGAGGAAGTTAGAAACGTTATAATATCTCAGTTTTATTAATTAGTCATAAAATATTACGTTTGACGCTTTTTATATATTTCATAAGTTATTGTTGTTTAGTAATTAATTTTTTTTAATTAAATAAATAACGCATCACACTCAACGGCCCCGATTAAGATTTCATGACCTTGTGTCGGGGGTCCGGAAACACTCACAACACTAACACAAACACCCAGACCACGACAAACATCTGTATGGCCAATACACACGTTTGCCGTGAGCGGGGATCGAACCCGCGACCGTTAGCGCTTTAGTAAGTTGCAGTGACCATTGCGCCAACGCGTCTGTCAATTATTAATATATAATAATTCCCCAGTATTCAGTACTAAGCAACTCCACGGCGTACTGATGTACTTCGGAGACAGCGAGCACCTCGCTGTGGAGCTGTTCAACGGCAGGATACGAATCAGCTATGATGTCGGCAACCACCCCACCTCTACCATGTACAGGTTCGTAGACTGACAGCTAGGGGGGAGGGGAGGATTATGATAACCAAGAAGAAGAGCACAATAAATCTTTAAAAAATTATAAAAAAAAAAAACAATTATATAATAATAAAATAATAATAAATAAATTTATAACACTCAGCGGCCTGAAAACATACATGAGGCTAACACAAACACCCAGACCACGACAAACATCCGTAGGGCCAATACAGACATTTGCCGTGAGCGGGGATCGAACCCGCGACCATTAGCGCTTCAGTTAGTTGCAGTGACCACTAGATCAAAATTAAAAAGTAGAAATTAAATTCTTGATGAATTTTAATGATAAATTGACCCTTCTCGTATCCGCGGAGGATACATTTTGTCGACGTTCAAAAAGAGAACGAAAATTCCTATTTTTAATAAAAATATTTTGATTTTAACCTGATGTTAATCTCAGTGAAATTATAAGCTAAAACATAGATCATAAAAAAAACAGCATTGTAGTGAACCAAACAGCTTGTAAAATTAAGGAGAATTTCTCGTTCTTCAGTTTCGAAATGGTCTCCGACGGTAACTACCACAAGGCTGAACTGATCGCTATTAAGAAAAACTTCACGCTGCGAGTCGACGACGGACCCGCGAGATCCATTATCAATGAAGGTATGCCATTTGTTCTTTTCCAATTTTTTGACTCAATCTCCGCAGGATTTTGCAATCAGGAAACGCGTGTCATTTCTTATTACAAGTTATTATTTAACTCTAATTGTTTGATAATTTAAGCCCCACTCAAAAGCAGTGCCTGTTTATATGAATCTTATCTATATATTGGAAAGTGCGTAAAGTTCCTTAAGGAATTATTCCAGCTTTAATGATGAAAAAGCTTGCTCAACTGAGGATAATAGTAAAAAAAGTAAAGTAAAAAAGCAAAAGCCTCATCTTCTATTAAGGAGAAGATTTAGAGCTTAATCCATCGCTGCTTCACTACGGGTTAGTGGATTTATATATATGTATCAGAATTTTTCCAGCACATGCAGGTTTCCTCACGATGTTTTCCTTCATCGCCGAGCACGAAATCAATTGAAACACAAATTTAGCACTAGAAAATTCTGCGGTGTTAGCAGAGGTATGAACCGGTGATCACCGATTAAGATCAACGTGTTCCAATTACTAGGCCATCTCAGCTCTTCAAGTAAGGAATTCAGATTTAACTAACATCTAATATATTTTTTGCGCTTTCAGGCAGTAAGGAGTTCCTCCGTCTCGAAAGGCCTATGTTCCTGGGCGGAGTGCCGGAAGACGTCGCTAAGGACGCCTTCAGCAAGTGGCATTTGAGAAACATCACCAGCTTCAAAGGTTTGCTTTACTTTTAATAGAATCTTGTGATAGTTAAACCATCACTATTTTAATTAAAATAAATCAATGTACGATGTCCTACATTATGGAGACTCTTGTAAAAGACCAGGGTTTCTCCGGAAATTCGTTTTTAGACATAGTTTTTAGTCATTGTTACGGGAGATGTTTCCAGTTGCTATTGTCCAAATAATTTATGTAATGTTCATTCACTGCCAGCCTGTAAACATCCTACTCCTGAATAAACTTTGGATTAAAGTGGATTAAACTCTTAACCCTCACCTATAAGGTGGTGGGAGAAGGTTAAATGTTTAATCCACCAATCTGCTCCACTGTGAATAAGTGGATGTGGTGTGATATGTGTCAGAATCCTTCTCGACACACGCAGGTCATGTAGATGATGCTACCCGGTGCTTGAACCCGCCACCATTGAGATCTCCACCATCTAACCACAAGGCTCTCTCGAAGAACTTATCCGATTGATTTCGTCCGCGGGCAGGTTGTCTGAAGGAGGCGTGGATCAACCACAAGCGCGTGGACTTCGTGAACGCGGCGCGCAGCCTGCGCACGCGCGCCGGCTGCGGCGGCGACGAGCCCGCGCCGCCCGCGCGCCCGCACGCGCTGCAGGAGGACGGCGCGCACGAGCCCGTGAGTAGCTTGCGGCGCTGCAGGCGGACGGCTCGCACTCTTACAATTCTTTAACCTTTATAACATTTTGTTATCTTTCAAATCAATGGTAATGATGACATATAACGTGTAAAATAAATATTTTAATTTTTTTTTGTATGTATATGGTCGCTGATGAGCAATAAAATGTCAAGCCACACGGACTTAATTTAGAAAAAATGGCGTCTAATGATGTGTCTTAATTATTATTGCTTAGGGGCTGTCCATGAATCACGTGTGGCTCAAAGGGGTGAGGGGTGGGCGGGAAAAATCACCAAATATCACAAGAGGGATAAGGGGATAATATTTATTAAGATATCACGTGTATTTATTTTCAAAACTTATAAGCTATACCTATATAAAAATTTGCATAATTTTTTTAAATTCAATACGATTATACCTGTTTTAAAGAAAACCCTTTTAAATATTCCTACATAGGTAATATGTTCTAAAAAATACACGTGACCTTAATTGGGTTGGGTAGAACGAAACCTCGCCCCGTATCGCCAGGGTTCTAAAAGTAGCCAACAGCGCGTGGCCGGTGGGCGCCCAGCGCGTCCACCGGCCACGTGACGAGCGCGCGCCGCCCGCAGGACCCGTGCGTGCCCAACCCGTGCGCGCGCGGCGGGCGCTGCGTGCGCGAGGCGGGCTCGCGCTCCGACTACACGTGCCGCTGCCGCGCCGGCACCGCGGGCGCGCAGTGCGAGCTGCGCGCCTCCGTCGGTGAGCATCGCCTTTAGATATCTTATAATAACACATGAACGCATCACACTCAACGGCCCCCATTAAGATCGCGCGACCTTGTGTCGGGGGTCCGGAAACACAACACCAACACAAACACCCAGACCACGACAAACATCCGTATGGCCAATACAGACGTTTGCCGCGAGCGGGGATCGAACCCGCGACCGTTAGCGCTTCAGTCATTTGCAGTGACCACTGCGCCAACGTGTCCGTCAATTTTATACTATTCATATTTAATATAACGGGTCTTATCGCGATATTAATCTGATGTCAGCTCGTGACCACGACGGATGCGACTTCGTCGAAACGTCGGGCAATAAAAGGTATTACTACCATTATTTACCGCGATATGACCCGTTGTATTAAATATGAATTCGGTATTCGCATCTATACTAAAATCCCGCAAACAGTTTTACATTTGCCACTTAATAAGTTTAAAACCTACATTAAAAAAATCTTTAATAAATAAAACATATACCAGAATATTTTGACGACAAAGAGGCGTGGAATTGACAAGCGTTGATTTTCTATCCGGATAAGATAATTACAATGTAATAAAAATACATTATGTATAAATGATTTTAAAAGAGTTACTATCGAATTTCTCGCTGGTTCTTCTCGGTAAAGACTACATTCCGAACCGGTGGTAGCTTTATAAAAATCGAAAATGAAAATATGACATGTAACTTGACGATTCGAAAGTGCTTTAAAAGCCCATTTGTATAAAGTATATTTTGGGTTTGAGTTTGAGTATGAATCTGTTATGGTCATACGAATGTTTGTGTATATTTCCTGACCCCCGACACAGGATAATGAGATCGTAATGGGTACCGAAAATTTGTAATGGCAATACAGATGTTTGTGCTCGTGTTGTGTGTGTCGACCCCCAACACAGCAAATCCTAAAGGGCCGATGTGTGTGAAAAGTTTACTTATTATTCTTTTTCTTTTATATTTAACAGTTGTAAGATTGTTTTGGAAGACATTTCTTGTACTAAAGACAAAGGTTTGAATATTTATTTTCATGACGGCTTACTCCAATTAAACTGGGCTTAACGAAGAGGCTAAATTAATTTTCTCGTATTTTTTCTTATTTGCAATGTTTTAATATTTTGTTGATTATGTAATGAATATTGTAATAATTAAATAATAAAAAAATCAAAAGATAAATCCAAGTATAAGTTTTTTTGTTAGTATCGTTTTTATTTCTACTCGACCGATCATCACGAAGTTTTTAGAGTTACAGAAAAAGACAGTGTATCTTTCATCCAGAAATATATAGTATAAATATGCCTTATAGCCGGTTATCCGTCTTAATAAAATGCAAAAGCTAATGACTAGCATTGACCCCAAAAGCAAAATAACTTAGTAAAGCAATTAGCAAAACTTAATAACATATAGATTGTATTTATATTAATAAACTTATTTCATTTAGTAAAGGAAAGTCTTAATGGCATATCAAAATGTATTAGGTGGGGCACCGGTCATCACACAGGTCAAGCTGCCGCCACGGAAGCAGGTCATCAGCAACGTTCAAGCGTCGCCAGGTAATACTCATATATGAATCATCTGCCCTTTTAAATAAATTCTCAAGTCTGAGTCTCTTAATTGTTCATCATGCAATAAAAGAGACGATGTTTTCCACGCATTGGTGGAATGTGCTCGGTTTGGAGCTGAACGTGATACATTAGAAGTACAATTTGGCATTAATTTCCATCATGTCGGGTTGTGTAATATGATTTTGTCTAAACCCACATCTCAATTGGCTTTTCGTGTGTACCGGATGATCAGCAAATTAATTAAGTCAAGAAGACAGTAAATTTGTAACTAGAACGATGGGGCTGACATAGTCGCTCAGCGACTAAAGCCTTTCTCCCAAATAAAGATAAAAAAAACACTTTCTAAGGATAACCAGTAACCACACACCACAGTCGCGTTCCGGCACCGACGTGGATGCAATCTAGTTTAATTACTTTAGATAGTATAATATTTTTTCTTATATATTAATTTAAATAATTGTGAGTTTTTGTTTTATTTTAATTTTAATATTTTATTTATATTTTTTTCTCTCTTCGTTTTTAATTATTTAGTTCTATAATATCGTGTCTGTATTAGATTTACTTCAATTGTAAATTTATGAAAATTTTGTGTTCTTTGTAACAAGTGTTGTATACGCCTGTAGTGGTGGTGCCACAGAATAAAAATACTTAAATGTGATTGTGTGTATACAAATAAATAAATAATCTGTGCTTATTTCCAACGTTGAAAAGCTTGCCAGTTTTCTCGTTGGCCCAAAGATACTGTCGTCTATCATACTAAGTCACTAGCTTTGCTAAGCCGTTGTTAGTTGGCGACGTTTCGTCCAAAGTGATCAGCGCTCTGAGTACCAATATCCAGAACCCTACGAGTTTATAACATATAACCATACATATGAGATACTGAACCCATTTAAGTTAAAATTAAATTTGGTGAAATTAGTGTTTCCGAGATGTTGTCTATAGAAGATCATATAATAAAACCAAATATAAAAAGCTTTATAATAATAAAATTGAGTTTTTTGCGGGTAGACGTGGAAAAAGACAGACATACATTTCGAAGCTCTATTTTTATTTAATTTTTATTAATTGTAAAAGTACATATGTTTTAAAATTTACATTACCTTCGCATAAGTAGGCTATCACTACACTCACACACAAGTTTTCAAAACTAAAAAATGGACACTCCTGTTGAGCAGCTGGTCAAAAGTATGGAGGAACTTTCTTCAATGTTCAACCAGAGGATGGGTGAGTTTGAAAAGAACTTAGTGCCATCCAGCGCCTCTGCTCCTACAAATCCAACAATTAAGTCCTTGTCTGCCGAGTTCTACGCATTTAAGTCCCTCGTATGGAAATCTCTAGGGCTACTCAAGGCTCAAATAGAGCTTGTCGCACTGGGGTTGGATCGCATGGAGACACACAATCGCAGGAAGGTCCTTCTCTTCCATGGCGTTAAAGAGGAACAAGGTGAAGACGTCCTGAAGAAAACACTAGGCGTATTAACCGGCCATTTGAAGATGTCTGATGCTACACCAGAACTAATTGACTCCTGTCATCGCTTGGGGGTGAAGAGGGATGCTTCTCGGCCTATATTAGTTCGATTCGCCTCAGTGCGCTTTCGTTCCAAAGTATGGAAGGCCAAGACAGCGCTCAGGGGTTCTAAAATAACTCTCTCAGAATTCCTGACAAAGGCCCGTCAAAGTGTCTTCATAGAAGCTCGCAAGCACTTTGGGATGAAGAAGTGCTGGTCATCTGAAGGCGAAATAATCATCCTTCTTCCCGACAACTCTCGTAAGAAGATTTCTGCATTGTCCGAGCTCAATAAATTAGTCGCCCAGTTTCCAAAGAGCAACAAGTGAACACCGGTACTTTGTAGGTTACATCCAAATTTGGTCGGTTTATATCACGTTGATACTGACATTTGCACTGCAGGGTATAGTTAATTTCCATTTTACATGTTTAACTTCTGTTTTGAACTATTTTACTTTATAAATGAATTTTATAATTTTATTTTTTAACTACCGCTTTCTTAATATTGTTGAAGAGTGACAACTTAAAGTTCAATGTCAGACGTCATTGTTTATTACCCTGGATTCGAGTCTTTTGAGCCGCATCTTTGACTTTTTATTTTTTGTTGTTGTTTATATTTACTTTTCATTTATATCTAAATCCTTACTCTAATTTGTAATATTTTTAACATTTTATTTACTAACACTTCTTTTTTGTTTGCTTGTTGTTGTTGTGTTCATTTAAAAATGTAAATCTCATTTTTTCAGTCAACTTATGCCTGAGGTTTGTGTTTTGAGTTAGTTGTTATTTTTTTTTTTTATATTTTTCATTATTTTTTATTATATTTATTTTATTTATTTACTTTTAATATTTAATACATTATTTTATATTTTTATTATAATAGATATAAGTATACATATATTTAAAGTTTAATGATTTTAGATGATGAATATTTTTCTTGCTCGTCAGATGAATTTTTGAGTATCTCGAGTAGTAGTAGCAACACCTCGATATCGGACTCAGAACCACTTGAAGTCAAGTTACCAAAATTATTTAATAATTCTAATCTCCTTTCCTTAGTGCATATTAACGCGCAGAGCTTAGTTGCTCACTATTCCGATCTTCTCACATCCTTCAGCAACGGCGTAGTTGACGGAATTCTGGTGTCTGAAACCTGGTTAAAACCGTCGATTACATCCACCAGTTGTGCTCTTCCAGGCTACCAGTTTTTCCGTAATGACCGCACTGATCAGGGTGGGGGTGGCGTTGGTATTTACCTTCGCAGTGACATTCCTGCCCGAGCAGTTTCTCTTTCTTCCTCGCAAACAAAAGGATTTCTAGAATATCTTTTCCTGGAGATAGTTGTACACCATAAGAAGATCCTGTTGGGGGTATTATACTGTCCAAATGACAAAATCAACTATTTTGACACATTAGAAGGTGTTCTGGAAAACCTTGTCCCTGTGTATGACCATGTCATATACATGGGCGACTTAAACACTTGTCTATTAAAGAATGACTATAGAACACAGAAGTTAAAAACGCTAACATCATCACTTAGCTTAAACATTCTCCCTATGTCCTCTGCGACACACTATTTTCCCAACAGTAGACCAACCTTAATTGATGTCATTTCCGTCTCTAACCCTAATTTTGTTTCCTCCCACGGTCAAATGACTGCTCCATTCTCGTACCACGATTTAATTTTCCTCACTTACAAAGTGCGTCAAACAAAGGTTAGAGGCAAAATTCATCTTCTGCGCGATTTTCAGCATATGGACCTGGATCGTTTGAGAGAGGACGTGAAATGTATTGACTGGTCGTTACTATTCTCAGCTAACGATGTTAATGCCATGGTTGAATCACTAACTACTGAGCTGATTAGAATATTTGATAAACATGCACCCGCTCGACCAGTGCGGATGAAACACGCACCTGCTCCCTGGTTAACGCCAGTGATCAGAAGAACTATGGCCAAACGTGACAGAGCAAAATCTCGACATAAAAAACTACCATCACAGGAAAACCTTGACGAATACAAAAAACTTCGTAACATCTGCAACAGAATGTGTAGGGACGCTAAACGCCGCTATATCCATAGTAGACTTCAGAATACTTCCCAAGCGCAAGTTTGGGGATTCTTACGGTCATTAGGTGTGGGCAAAACCACGGATAGTTTTCAAACTACCGTGGATCTCAATGAACTGAATCAGTATTTCATCACGCCACCTATAACATTAGATCCTGACACAAAATCCGCTACACTTTCGTATTTATCTAATCTTGTCTCACCAGACCTACCCCCTTTCACTTTTGAACCAGTCTCGGAGGATACTGTTAAGAGGAATGTCCGATCTATCTCCACAAAAGCCATCGGTAGCGATAATCTCAGCCTGGACATGATACTTCCTGTGCTGGAGGATATTGCACCTGTGATTACTCACATTATTAACCTCTCACTTTCGTGCAATATCTTCCCAACACTTTGGAAGAACGCCTACGTCATTCCGCTACCGAAGACCTCCAATCCTTCCTCTCATTCTCACTTCCGTCCCATATCTATACTGCCTATCCTATCAAAAGTCCTAGAGTCTGTAGTTCACAAACAACTTTACTCCTACTTTACCATCAACAACCTCATGTGCCCTTTCCAATCCGGTTTCCGTCCCGCTCACAGCACTGTTGGAGCACTGTTGAATATAACTGAGGACATTCGGTATGCTATGGATAACACCAAGCTTACTGTAATTGTTCTGTTAGACTTCAGCAGTGCTTTTAACTCTGTAGATTTTGACATTCTTCTTGGTACACTCCAAGCGATTAATATCTCTTCCTCTACCATTGATTGGTTTCACTCTTATCTTTTCGGGCGCCGGCAATGCGTGAAAACAGAAGATTCATCGTCTGATTGGTCTAACTTATCTGCCGGTGTTCCTCAAGGCGGCGTACTCTCTCCACTTCTCTTTTCTGTTTTCATTAATAACATTTCGCGTGTCATCTCTTCTCCCTTTCATCTGTATGCAGATGACTTACAGCTGTATCGTCATTGTCAGTTGGGTGAGTTGTCTGAGACTGTTGACAGCTTAAACGAAGACCTTTTGGCTGTTCAGTTATGGGCCAAATCTTTTGGCTTACTGGTCAACCCAGCCAAATCACAAGCAATGATCATTGGTAGCAGCAGGCTAAGAAGTAAAATTGACTGGCCATCTGTGCCCTGTATCAAGTATGCTGGAGTTCCAATAGCCTACCATGAAAATGTAAAAAATTTAGGCCTGATTATTGACTGCAACATGTCTTGGACTTCTCATCTCAACGATGTTAGTAAACGTATGCATTTCACGTTTCACTCCCTCAAACGTCTCCAATATTTTCTTCCTTTCAACACCAAAATTATGCTCGCTCAATCTCTTCTTCTCCCTATTCTAGACTACGCTGATGTCTGCTTTTTAGATGTGACAGAAGAGCAGCTTAATAAGTTAGAGCGCTTACAAAATCTTGCTATTCGTTTTATTTTCGGCCTACGTAAGTACGACCATGTCTCCCTCTTCCGCGCTCAACTTAAATGGCTGCCTATCCGATTTCGCCGTGATATGCACATCCTTTCGGTCCTTTTCAATATTCTCACAAACCCTAATATACCTGAATACCTCAGTTCCCGCCTCAACATGCTTCCTCCTTCAACCCGCTCCAGGCGTTCTTGCATCACTGCGATGCTCGATGTGCCTCGGAGTAACAGCAAATTTCGACTTCAGTCGTTCACAGTACGAGCTCCGCTACTATGGAACAAACTTCCTAAATTCATACAGGACAGTACTTCCATTGACGTGTTTAAAAAACGATTAAAACAGCATTTCCTAGCACAAGTTTACCCTTGATCATAAACTTTGATTTAATTTATGTATTTATGTATATATTTATGTATATGTGTATGTACTTGTATATATATAAATATTATTTTATAAGTATTTATGCAAGTTTATAATAAACAGACGTTTGCTTTTATTTGTTATCCATTATATTATTAAATCTATCTTCTTCTAATATGCACTGTATTGCCCGCTGTATGACTCTTATCACTCACCTCAATAGGTTGACTGGAAGAGATCTCTTTTAGAGATAAGTCCGCCTTTGCGTATGTTTTTTTCTACTTTATTATTTTCTGTAATGTCTTTTCTAGTGCAATAAAGAATATATATATAATATTACTTTACTTGGCTTTCGAGAGTATCTTTATATTTTCATTTCTGTTACAGCTGCGCCCGCGCAAAAGCAATACCCCGAAGAAGCGCCCGCGCAACCAGCGCCAGCTACCGGCGCGTGTCGGAAGGTAAACACGAAACTTATATAAAACTGGATAATTTCTAGTGCATGTTCTTTTATATTCGTAAAAGTTATCCAGATACTTCAACTTAAGCATGACAACTCACCTCAAAGGCTCAAATTTTAACTGATTTGATGCTATCAGAAAGAACCTAAATAATAACTTTTTTTCTATAAATATATAGCAGGAAAACGAGTAAATCTGAGTTTACCTGATGCAAAATAATCACCGCTACCCATTAACATTTACAGCACCAAAAAATGCTGCTTGGACAAAAAAAGGACCCTTTTGCGCATTTATTTAATTTAGATGGCTTTATATTATTAGTATACATCAATATATCAAAATTTGGCTTTTTGTGGGTTGACATATTATTGCTTAACAGCATCCATATATGTCCATGGATTGTTACAATACAAATTGAAGAAGCTGTATATATGGATGCTGATAAGCAATAATGCGTCACGTACTTAACATTATTCGAAAAGTTTTAAAGTCTCATTTAATGCTTAAAATATTGAAGTGCGATCCATATTTTGCAATATCTACTAATCTCATATATTTCAAAAACTTATTAGATAAAAAAAAATATTATACCGATCTGCTTTTAATCACATTTCATGAATATAGAAAGTAAAAGATGAATAATCTTCAAAGTTATAAGGAATACGTTTAGACGTCATTCCTCGAGCGAAGTCCGCGAGGCTTGACACGGTATCGCTTATGAGCGTCCACCGGTGTACCGTCCCCAGGAGGCCACCCGCGAGTTCGTGACGGAGGGCGCGTGCCGGAGCCGCCGGCCCGTGCGCGGCGCGCGCTGCGCCGCGAAGGCCCCCGCCGGCGCGGGGCCCGCGTGCGGCCGCGCGCTCTGCTGCGCGCCGAGGAAGACCAAGAAGAGAAAGGTAGACTCTCTATACATCTAAATAAACTCAAAGGCTGACTGACACAGTGATCTATCACCGCACAGCCCAAACCGCTGGACGGATCGGGCTCAAATTAGGCATGCAGGTAGATGTTATGACGTAGGCATCCGCTAAGAAAGGAATTTGATCAATTCTACCCCCAAGGGGATAAAATAGTGGATGAAAGTTTGTCAATTTTAAACCGATCGGGCTGAGACTTTAAATGCATAGGGCTACTATGACGTAGACGTCGCAGACATCGCAGACCAAGTCGTAAGTATTATATATACTTATGTATTATTATATGTATGTTCGTAATTAATAAAATCAAAAAGTACCGAAATGATTTCGATATATTTTTTTAAACTTTATAATTATACTTTTTTCAAGTAAGCTTTTACAAGCACTTTTGAATTACTATATTGACAGTAATAAAAATAAATTATATTGATAAATCTACTACCGGTTCGGAATGTAGAATCTACCGAGAACAACTGGCAAGAAACTCGATTGTTAGTCTTTTTAAAAGATTTACAGCGGGTACATACATTTAAGAGTTACAAATATATTAAATACCCTGTGTGAATCCAGCTTATACTAAATCCAAGCATTTATCATCTTTATAATATTGAACAGAATAATATATTTTTCGTTTTAAGGGCTTTTAAATATATACTTTAAATTTATTATTTGTAAAGTGTATATTTAATTTAATTTTCAGATCCGCTTAGTCTGCGCCGACGGAACCAGATACACCAAAGACATAGAAATAGTACGGAAATGCGCCTGCGGGAAGAAGTGCCCAAGGAACTCGCCCTTCATACACTAAACATACATACATACAAACTGATTTGCGCAAAATTTACGTACAACTTAACTCAGACAGAGAAGGATTGAAATTTGGTTTTAAAACTATTTCCGATCTTAAAAAGTTAATACCCAAAAAAAATAAAGTTCATAATTTCTACACTTAACCTTATACGAGGCAAAATTAAAAAATAATAATAAAGGAAAACTTTATTGAAATAAGTTATTGTATTATCTGTATTTAAATTTTGTGCACATTCGTTTGAAAATATAATTTTAATCATATCAATTTAATAATATCGTGGTCATATTTCCATACAAGTAATGTAAAGAATTGGAAAGTGACAGCAATAGGAATAGCAAAGTATTAGAGCGAGACGGACTATACCTTTTTGACATTCGAAATACAAACTACCGTCGTAGACTATAAATATAAACAGATAAAAAATTAATGAACGGATGAATGAATTCTCCTGAGTTTCAATATTTTCTTTGTTTAAAATTAATTACAAAAAAAGTTGGCAACTATCCAGTTTTGTAATTCCTAAAATTTTTTACATAATATTTCTCTTCCGGTATATATTAAAGCAGTACATAATTACATATGTTAGAATTAATTGCTATGCTCGGACACATCACATAAAAAAAACACGTGTAACTTTTGTTAACTAAATGCTCTTTATGGTAAAAGCTTTTTGCTAAGTGAAGCAAAGAAAAAGTCGAGACAAAATGAACATAACCTTATTAATATTTTAAGAACCGCAATTTGCAAATAGACATTGCCAACTTTATTCCTGTGGCAGCAAATTTATTTATTAAAAAAAAAAAACAAATTTCAGAATGATTTATTTCTAAACACAATTTCATCAAACTGATCAACGAATAAACCACAGACAATAATCATCCATAGTGAATGTTCATTTTTAGCATTTCTAAAATCATCATATTACTTAACGGCCTATTTTTTTTTATTTTAACAAAACGGTACCGAAAAATACTTTATATCATATTTCATATAGTATAATTATGCATTTTTCTTTAAAGTATGAAATTCATTTGAACAAAATAATATTATATTGTTTTCATTATAACTTAAATATTAATTATTCATAAAATAAAGTTCCATTCACCAGCCAGTGAGATGTAGGTTCATTGCCTAAAAGAGAGCCAATAAAAGAAACAAAAAAATGGTGAAAAAATCTTTAAAAAAATGAATGTAATTTGTACAATTTTATTATGTTAAAAAGTGCAAAACTTCTTTCACATTAAATACTAAATAAATAGTAGTTGGTGCAAAAAAGTGCACGAGTAATTTATTTTTGAAAAAAACGGGTTTTGTACAATTTGCATAAAATGTGACATTTTATAAATGGATGCATTTTTCTATTGGAACTTATTCTATGGATTAAAATCTCGTGAAACTTTTATAATGTTTTGTATGTATGAACTATTAGGTCTAACTTTGTACCCCATTAGAGATAAAAGCTTAAATATACTCAACAGTTAGGTAATGCATTTATTGTTAAACGTTTAACGCCCTGGAGGCTATTATTTTATCTATATTTTAATCTTTCGACATCTTAGATATGTAAAATGGACTTCAGAAATGGTGTAGTTTTAAAATTTTAACCATTTATAATTTGTATTAATATTTTTCGATATTAAAAACACCGTAAATACAATTGTTTTAGTCTATGTAACGGCCATTTTACATAATCTTGTTGTTTTTTTTTTTTGTAACGCAATGTTACAACTTAATTTTAAACTGCCATAAATTTTCATGAATTGTCTCAAATTTTAAACTTAAACAATATTATGTGTTCATTTTAATAATAATATATTTATCATTCTCTAGATGTTTATTGAATATTTTATAACGATAAGTTAGTGTTAGGCCTACAGATAATAAATTCCCGCGTTTTTTATATTCTTGCCATATAATAAAATGTTTCGTCGACATTTCATTTTTTATATACATTTTAGGATCGTAAATGATAAAAAAAAATAAATAAAGTAGTTTTTGACTGACGGTTCATTTGTAAAATAATATAGACTATCATATTTATTGCCATTTTGTTGCTAAAGTGTTGCTTATTTACTGTAAATTTGTAGGTAAGGTTTATTGTATAGGAACAATTAAGTATTTTATTAGGTATTTTTACATGCATTCCTTATTTATTTCTTACAAATATTTTGGTAGATTTTTGCAGTAACCATATCGATTTTGAAGATATTAATTTTTCAGTATTAATTTGTTATTTAATGAGAATTCTGTGCTATCTACAGTTATATACCAGTAGGGTTAAAACCATTTTACAATTTTTATTATCGATGGCAGAGGTAAGGTAAAACACTGTGTCTTGCAATTAACAAAAACATAATCACCAATTTCTTTTCATCTCAAATTGTAAATTTTTGGATAAATCAGTCTAGTATTTTTGCCCAGTCTTTTCATCTCGAATGGTACATTTTTTATTACCCAATCTAGTACCACTGCCCAGTCTACATCTATATAGTCTATGAATTCTTGGATAATAAAAAGTGACATTTGCGATTGATATTGACAGCGCCCAATGTTGTAGCTTTAAGTATATAAAAAAGAAAACGAATTTAATTCATACTTAAAATTATCGAAAAAAATATATATATTTTAAGGCTTCTAAATTTACTACAGTAGCGCCACGTTAAAGTTATTTAATTTTTTTTATCAGATAAACTAAGAACGGAATAAAGTTTCTCTTCTAATATTTACAATAAGGAACACATGTTGGAAAAACTTCTTATTAGATAAAAATATTAACTATACCAATCTCCTTTTATTTTATTATACTTTTTACCGAAAAGAAAAAGATTGATATATACGTCTAGGTTTGACATCTTTAGACGCCATTTTCTCAAAATCAAGTCCGTGTGGCTTGACACAGTATTACTTCACCTAAATATTCGGTGTAGGCAACTGGAAACATTCTACGTCTACGCATAATCCATACTTATTATAACTGTAGGTAGCACTTCTCTTTAGAGTAAGTTGTACTGCATAAGCTTTAAGTTTCGTACCAACAGTGTTTGACGGACAGAGCATGCGCTTTTTATTAATAATTAAAAAGTAATATTGTCTATAAACTTTATAATTTATTTGATGTAATAAAAGATGATGTTAGATATACTTGATTTTTATTTTTATAAACCAATTTATTATTCCTTATAACTTAAGTAACAATTAGTAGTTCAAATGTTTATGTATTAAATTGCCGCATAGGTTCGAAATAATAATACACTCCATTCTTCACCAAATTAATTTTTCACCCTTAAAGGTGAAATACGTTCTTAAAATTTTAGTAGTTTATAACCACTTACATTATAATATAATAACGTTACAGAGACCCAAAAAGTTGAGTCTATTCGATAACCTCTTCCTTTTTTGAAGTTTGTTAAAAATAAACAGAAAAAAATTTCAATTGTTATTCGTGAATATTTTGATTTAAAAAAGTGGTTATATTATAATTAATACATAATAAGCTTACGAAATATATAAATAAATATAAATGTAAAATTGTTATTTTAAATATAAAAACCAAAAAATAGATTTAAAATACATTTATTTATTGATTCTTCAATATAATTTGTACGCTTCGCGCGGTTTACACTCCATAGTAATACATGAAAAGTTTATTAAAAAATAATTATAATCTATACATTATGTCTATGATTGAGACGAATATGGCAACACTGGCAGGAGAAAAAGACTCGCCCAGAGCAGAGAGCATTGCGCCATCTTACTTCACTTAATAAGAAGACAGGGCGTGCGACGCTCCCTGCTCTGGAAGTCATTTTCTTCTCTCAGTGTTGCCTATTCGTCTCGATCATAAACACATTATATATTACTATACAAAATTATACAATTAATGTGACACTTATACAAAATTATGTATACAAAATACAAAAAAAAAAAAAAACTAACAACCTTTTTAATAACCGTTAATATTATAAATTAAAATTAATTAAATTATGATTATATTACACGATAACTGTTTGTCAAATAGATGTATAATTCGTTTTAATAGAATTTCTAAATGTCTAAAAAAAATGTAGAATACAAAAACCTAATTCATTAATGAATATCACAAACATGAACATTGGATGTAATCATTGGTTACATTTCGTAATTAATGTTATATATAATTTACTTCAGACCAAAATATTTTGAAAGGTTTTCCCATACATGTAAACAAGTCTATTTCATTAAAAAATTACATTTAAAATAAAAAATTTGATTTTAAAATGACTATTGTATACACATTTAAAAGAAATTTTATTAAAACAGACTATACTTTATACTACAGCATAACTTAATACGAAAAATATTTATACAAAATTATTTAGATCTGTCGATCCTTGTAAGTTTCTGTTATAACATAAAAATAGTAAATATTATTTTGCATTATATTAATTTACTAAAATGAAATCTGCATTTCATTTTAAAATTAAACTCGTATAGGCCTGGATATATAAATATGGCGGAAAAATGGGGTACTATTGCCCCATTATATATATTTAAAAATCATATCAAAATTATGACACATCGGGATTATAATCTGCAACCCTGAGCTAATTTAGGCGTTCGGCTGTTTGGCAATCTTTACTGACCCAGCTATCAACACAGCTCCACTAGCATACATCCACTGAACGGATTGCGTTGAAATTTGGCACGCAGAAACTTATAATGACGTGGGCCAGGAAAGGATTTTGCAAAACTCACCCCCTAGGGATTAACCTAGGGTTCAGTTACTATAAGAAAACCAAAAACGCAAGCGAAATCACGGACAAAATCTAGTTGCTAAAAGATGCATCTTTCATAAAAATTAAACATTTAAAATAGCAAAAAAATCGATTAATTCTGAATAAAAACAGATATTTAATTATTTGGAGTAAATCCATAAAATATATTTTTAAATATTAATTTTGAAAATTACAAATTTTTTAACTCATGATTATCTTTATTACAACAAAATAAATAAAAATTGCAACGATTCAATACTATTCTTTCATGATTGTCATAATGCAAAAAACTACCTTCCTTCTAGAACAGGAGTGTAGACTATTTCATAGGCCCATGAAATAAGATTAGTAGATTTTAGTTTTCTATGTAATTCAGAAACATACACTTACATTTGAATACCATTTCTAAGAAACATCTCCTACACAGAACATTTAATTATTAAGTTAACAAGTAGACTTCATAATACTATTCATATTGCGTATGTACTTAATTTTAGTAAATAAAATTTAATATAAAAATATATATGAAAAATTATATAAATATATTGTCTTACATAATAGTTTAGAGTATAATACATATTTATGTACACATAGATAAATTATATAATATATATTTTAATGGAATTTGTTACATTTCAACAATAAGATCAAAATAGTAACAGTTCTTAAGAAAAGGTGTTTTTATATGAATCCATTTTGTCCACCATAATAGGAATAATCGGAATCGCCTGTCCGTTTGGCCACCCCAGGCGTGGTGGATAAACGGAATCCCTACATTAATTTCCGTCCAATTCGTCAAGCTCGTTATTAAAATTAATATGGCCTATTAAATTAAAAAAAAAAAGTTCTATTAAAATATATTTAACACTCCACTATACCTTGGGGCGGAAAATCGGAATAGAAATCAGAACGAAATTCCGTTTATCCACCCCGGCTGGGGTGGACAAGCGGTCACGCGATTTCGATTATTCCCCTTAAGGTGAATAATCTGAATCTGGTGAATACTTAAGATGGTGTCTAGTGGGTGGATAAACGGAATCATCCGTTTTATTTTTCCACAAATTTAAAACATCTTAGTGTTTTTATCGTGTGTAAGATGTATGTATTAATGTTAAAATAACTTTAATTTCACAACTGAAGGTGTAAAAAAATTAAGTGTTCGTACAAATACGGAACAAATTGTACATAGAATAAAAATATAGATAAATATAGGGTATGTTCATAGACACATTTCAGCTTATTGGTCAGAGCTTATGACACCTCGAATTGTCATTTCACGCGTTCAACGAGACGAGTGCATTTGCAAGGTTTCTTTAAAAAAAACCCACCGACTACAACTCGTATACGGGCAGTACCTCACTCTCCCAGAAGACCGGCGTGAAGTAGCTAATACAGCTGAGGTTAATACGGTATTTGAGAGAGCCGGAAGCCTATCCCCACCCACATTCCTTGCCTTACTTCTTAGTCTCTTTCATCTCAATTTTTTTTTAGCTGGCAACACATTTGTGCACATTCTAGTGCTGCAAATGTCCATGTGTGGGTGATCACTAAACATCACGTGCCACGCCTGCTCGTTGACCAGATACTTTTATAAAAAATAAAATCTTATTGACCAGAGCGAATGACATCTCATATTGTCGTTGAGACGTCGAATAATACAATTCAAGATTGCCACTAACACCGACCAACGCTGAATTGTATTTTAAAATACATACCCATAATACTTCACGGTATAATATATTAAAATACTTACATACTAAGACACTGTTTATTTCCAAATTCATACATATACACATATATAATTATATATATTTTAGAATGAATATAAATATATAAAAAATGGTCAGAGTAACCTTCAGCTATTGATACGAAATATTGAGATTATTATTATATAAGACATAGTTACAGTTAGAAAATAATGTATTATATCATAATATACATATTAGGTCTCAAGGACAAAAACAGCCAAGTAATATTCTTCACAAAAATATATCAGTGACTCTTACTCTATTGAAAATGTTTTCACCCCATTCTATTATTTGTTATTTTAATTTAATTAATTGAATTTATAATTTTTTTTTATTACTTGTTAATTTACACATTGAGAAATAATATTAAAATTTTAAATATCATACATAACTTTACTAATATTATAAAAAGGTAAAACTTGTTCGTTAATTTTATTTATCTCTAAAACTACTGATCCAATTTGAAAAATTCTTTAGATAACCTGTTTATTACATAAGGTTATAGTAGGTATATTACATCACGCTACGACTCATGGACGCGAAGCAGTATCCATATATGCGAGTTTAATCGCGTGGAACTAGTCATGTATACGATGAGACTAAACTAAATAATTATACATTTTAAACTTTCGCGATTTATACAATTCATATTTAATATAACGGGTCTTATCGCGATAACTAATGGTAGTAATACCTTCTTATTGCCCGACGTTTCGACGAAGTTGCATCCGTCGTGGTCACGAGCTGACTGATGCAGGCAGTAATACTAACATTACCAAGCTATCTCAATAAATTTTATAATTTATAATAAATTATGACGAAAAAAAAAGAGTCCCGCTGAGTTTCTTTCGCGGTTTCTTCTCAGGTCTGATCTTTTCCGAAACCGTAGTAGATTCATCAATGTAAATTCCTTATTTTGAATAAAAATATTTTGATTAGTTATCGCGATAAAACCCGTTATATTAAATATGAATACCACAAAATAATTTTTGTAAATAATTTACTTAGACCATTTTACCCTTGTGACCTGATTATTATTATAAATATCTTACAAATAAATAACATACCCCCGATCCAAATGTTTCAGTCCAAAAATATCTCAATTTCAACGCCACGTCGCGGCAAAACGATAATTAAACATTAGAAAAATAGTTATTTACAAATTTCAGTTGGTTAATTTTACCGAATACATTTTTTTATTGTAACAAATTTTATCTAATTATTAATTTTTTTTTTAATTACAATTTCGAGACAAAAAATTTTTCGTGTTTTTCTAAGTTAACTTTTTGTTTTTATGGACACTGATAAGCAATACTGTGTCAAACCACACACTTAATTTTGTGAAAATGACGTGTAAAGATTTCAAACCTATTTTCATCAAATTTGTTTGAAGAAGTTTATATCCATCTTCTCTCTTTATTTTGATAACAGGTATAATGAATTAAAAGCAGGTTGGTATAAAAAAAACTTTTACCTTATAATAAATTTTTCAAATATATGAGATTTTTGTATATTACAAAATATGAAACACAATTCAATATTCGAAACCTTAAATTATGAAACTTTTTTTCGTACTTAATTAGTTTAGATGACTTGAAAGACATTTGAATAATGTTAAATAAGTGACGTATTATCAGAATACATTAATATCTCCGAATTGGACTTTTTGTGGGTAAACACATTATTGCTTATCAGCATCTATATAATAACGGTGATACAGATTGCTGTTCTACGCAGTTTTCTTAAATTTTAATGTCATAATTTCCTACAGTTACTTTTGGAGTTAACGCAACACCGTTTCAAACGTTAAAAAGTTGATATTTTACATCATATACCTAATTAAATTATTATTTAAATGGAAGAAAATGAATTTTTTGTTATTTTAATTTTCAATATTATTATTTACAATATAAGCATATAATTATATCGAAAACGAAGAGTTTATTATTTAACTAAAATGTAAAATAAATAAATAAATTTTCTTGGTGGTGATGTATAAGAGTTTTGAGACAATACTCACTATTTTTTCACATTATTTTCGTAGGAATTGATGTTAATAAATTCACAATGCGTATCATAAATTAAGTAAACTGCATACATTTTGACAAGTTTCCCCGTAAAGCGAGAATTACGTTCATAAATTTTACTCTCAGACTGTAAGAATTTACTGTTAGTGCCTTATTTAATTCACAGCTGTCGTAACTACTTACGACGTATCTTTCACTAGATTTTAGAGTTGTTTTACAACACGAGAGTAAAACGTACAAATGTAATTCTCGCCAAATATATAATGAATTCTAAAGTGTTGAGGGCGAAATCACAAGAAACGTTTATTCTTAAAGTTACGAGGAACGAATAGGAAATAAAAAGTTTTATTTTTACGTAAGTAGTAAGTTAGTAAATACTATTTTCTATACATAATTTTACGATACATAAAATAATCACACATCGACGTGTTTTGCTTAACTAAAAAGTTTAGTCAGTAATAAACACACTAAACCCAAGTTTACAAAATCAATTTCACCAAAACATATGTTATTAAATTTATTTTCCAATTAAAAAAATATTTATAAACAAGTTGAAATGTATGAAATAACTTAAGTATTTGATAAGTTACGTACTTAAATTTCATACACAATGATTTGTGTACAAATGTTTTAATTGCGACATAAGTTTATGAATAATATTTAGATCGATTGGCGGAGATGCTAATGCCCATCTTTAACTTAACGGTACATTAACCCACTTAGTGCCACCGTACTCGTTTGAGTACAGTTAGTTTTTGTTACCTAGCTTTTACATGGATGCTGATAAGCAATAATGTGTCAACCCACAAAAAGTCAAATTTTGAGATATTGATGTATTTTGATACTACGTCACCTATTTAACATTATACAAAAAAAATTCAAGGCATCTAAACTAAATAAGTATGGAAAAAAGTATCTTAACTCAATGTTTCGAATTTCAGGTGTGTTCCATATTTTGAAATTTATAAAATAATCTCAAATATTTAAAAACTTATTATTAGATAAGATATTTAATAAATCTATCTGCTTTTAATTCAATATACATTTTATCAAAATAGAAAAGAAAAGATGAATATATACATCTTCAAACAAATTTATTGAGAATAGATTTAACATGTTTAGACGCCATTTTCTCAAAACGAAGTTCGTGTGGCTTGACACAGTATTGCTTATCAGCGTCCACATATGAACAATTCAATAAGTTTGTGACCGCTGTACTCATGCGAGTACACCCTTCAGAAACTCCATAATAGGAAAACATTCCTTTATTTTGTATTTCAATATATCACCAATAATTAGAAAATAAAGGATTTGGCGCTTAACGGGTTTACTTATAGACCATATAACAAAGTTAATTTCGATTTATTGTGATTAAAATCATGTAATATTTTATTTAAGTTAGCATATTAACTGTACCATAATCTTGTATTTGTTTTACATAATGTATTATGTCGTTAATTGTTTTAAAATCGTAAATCCTGAGACATGTTATTAAGCATGACTTCCTGCGACTGACCTACACAGCTTGAACCGCATATGGTCCATAACATTAGATAAGAATTTCACTAGATATATTTGATTTTCATTAGATTTACATAAATATTATTCCTTTTACACCTGAAGGAATATACTGGCAGTGTCTTATTTTTGACGGCCACCTAGGTAATTGTTACGAGGTTACTTCATTTATAACAGTAAAGCTTGTCGAGTTAATAAAATTTTTTGGTTAATGATTTTGGGTTGTGCCAATTAGACACATTATTCCACCAATGTCATTTAAATGGAGTAAGCATGTGGTGAAATCGAGAATCTACATTTAATTAAATTTTAGAAATACCGTAAAATAGTGTGAATTTCATTGTTAGTCCTCCTTACAAGCATAATTCTTGCTTTACGTAACATGTGTAAGTATCAGCAAAAGTATCTACATTTGCAGTGCATAAGTCATGTAAAATAACATGTTTAAGGTTTCAATTTAATCATAATCTCATATTCAACATATTAAATCATGATTTAATCTACAAAGCTATTCCATACTTTTTCATGTTTTAACTGCTGATAGTAACATATTGATACCTCCCACGTAAGTTGTTGTAACCCCAAAATTACAATTTTACAGTAGAGCACTTTTAATCCGTTTTAGTTTGAAAGTTATAACAAAATACGCCTGAAAAAAGGCGTATTTTGATGTAACTTTCCTTAAAAAAAAAAGATTTTTGGTATTTTTTCACTTTGAATGCATTAAGCAATGCAAATTCGTGTAGTATTCAGTAAAAACGCTAACGGCAATTTTGTGGCTTACAATAACTTACGTGGGAGGTATCGATATACTTGTACAGCGAGAATTATATAGAGTCTACCATTTTGCAGGGCCGGATAAAGAGAGAAACTGTTGCAGTTTTGATATTTCTTTCATAACAAAATAAATATGAACCTTTTCTCATAAAGAATGAAATGGAAATCAATGTTTGTTTTAATTACTAATTGAAAAAAATTCATATACCCCATTTTGAAATCTTAAATCCAGACCCGCGTTATACTTTACGTCATTACTAAAAGGACAGTATCATTAGTACACCACTTACACCTAACCACTTCAGTGTATCAGTGGCAGTCCACTGATACACTGTAGTGGTCAAATATATACTGGTGGTTTTATAGCGTATTGTCAATTTCTGCAATAAACATTGGCTTATATACATGAGAGCTAACAGAAGGATACATTTGTCTTCTGTTATTCATATAACCAATATTCAGGCCTCAGTAATATTAAATAGTAGTATACGGTGTATGATCCACTATTAACTGTTGTACTGACTTATTCACTGTTGTCCTCTATGCAGTCCACTGTGACTACTTAAGAGCACACAGAAACAAACGCAACACAGTGGTTGATCCACTATGACTATTTTGTCAATTTGAACACTGTAATGTGTGCACTCTCACAGAAGTTATATAATAGCTCAGTATGCACCAGTAACAGTATGTTCAATCCACTGTTATATCATAACAATGCTGGTTATAACACACTTTGTCCACTATTCCTCATCACCACAAGAACTATGTACACTACAGCATACACTGTACAGTGAAAGTGGATAGCAGTACAAAGTGGTTGATTCACCGTTATACTAAAACATTGCTGGATACACTGTACTTTGTTCACTATAACACATCACCAGTACATATCCCACCCAGAGATTATGTACATGAGTGCAACTATATAGTGGAAGCAGTACAAGATCAATCCACTGTTACACTACAAATCTTTACACTGTTCACTGTTACACTTTACACTTGCGCACAGAAACACTTGTCCGCTCCACATTACATGTAGCCGATGTCGTGGCCGCTGACCCACAGGAAGAACACGTAGATGCGGGCGAGCACGCACAGCAGCATGGCGAACAGCACGAGCGCGGGCTATATCTGCGCCTCGTACGCGTCGGGCTCCAGGCGGCGCACGCGCACGCGCTGCCGGTAGTGGTACTCCTTGAGGTAGGCGCGCAGGCGCGCGGGGAGCGGCAGCTGCTCGACGCCTGGAATCAGAAAGGGGGAGGGATTATCTTAAGGGGAATACCTCAGCGCCCTGGGCAAGTGATACCCTTTTAATCGACTTCCAAAATAGTGTAGTTCTCAATTCGTTGGGTACTTCCTTATGTATGTTCACCGATTAGTCGAAAACTAACTACTTATTTATTGTTGAATTTTTTTAAGTTGTAATATTATTGTTTATGAAATTATCATTTTTATTTATTAGATTGAAACAGATAGTTATTAAAATTAAATAAAGTAGTGAAGTTAAATCGAATCGTCCGTCGCCTCGTAAGCGTCGGCGCCCTGGACAGCCGCCCTAATTTTATTTGCAACTCACGTTTATAGTTACATGTAATACAGCCTATATAATATAGAATATAGCCTATAACTTCCTTAATAAACGGGCTATCCAATACAAAAATATTTTTTCAAATTGTATCAGTAATTTCTCCTCTTTATAATATTGATATAAATCAATGATAATGTTAGTGCTAGATTCTCTTGGACCGTTTCAAATTAACGAGCTTGTCACGGGCAGTCGCATTTGTGTCTTTGTCTGTTTGTTACAAATGTCCGAGGACTATGATCCTGATATCAGAGAACCACCTTCTTGTTTTTCTGCTATTTTTATAATATGAAAAGCAAACATAATAAAGATATAGATCCACAGTTTACAGGAGACCTTGACTTTGTGAAAAGTGCAAAAAATGTTTCCTATTTTGGCCGTTTAATTTAGAACAGTCAGCATTTTATTGAGGGGGGGGGGTCCCCTTAGCTCCTTCCCCTGGACCTGGACTCACCGTCATAGCTGAGCCTGGACACGATGGCAGCCCTGGCGAGCTGCTGCAGGCTGAACGGCGCTGTCCTGGGCAGCGGCGCCGTCAGCATCGGCTCGAAGAACATCACGCAAGCGGGGTCCTGCTGGGGGACCACGAGGTGTTAGAACTGAATTTACGACATATATCGTCGCATCTGCAACTATGGCTGTCAACTATCGAAAATCTTGTATGAATGGGGGGGTGGGGATGGGGGGTATCACAGGTTTAACTGATGTACATCCTAGCTATACGCTACTGGCTACAGCTCATATACAGGCCGGTTCGGCCGGGGCAGTACCTCACTCTCACAGAAGATTGTGATAAAGTAGCCAAGCTGCGTTTCACGGTGAGTGAGAGATTTGGAAGACTAACTATCACCATTTCTTTCCTTACATCCCATTCGCTTTCATCACTCATTCCCTTTTTAAGCTGGCAACCCAATTGTTGGTCCTCTGGTGCTGCACATGTCCATGTGCAGGTGATCACTTACACATTCAGCACCGCCGAAACACCAAGTGTTGATAGCACCTAGCACCACACACCATGAATTGATAGCTCCTATTTTAAAATTGGCTAAAAATCGTAAAACTCATGTTGTCCACCTTATAGTGTTCGATGAGGCCGGTGACGGTGGGCGCGGCGAAAACCGCCGGATCGTGGGAATCGAAGCTGAACCGATGTTGATAGTGCTCTATACGGGCGTGCAGCGAGCGACCGTACTTGCGGAAAGAGACGGAGAACAGGTGCTCCTCTTGCGCCGAGTCGCGGAGGAGGAATGTGCCTGAAATAAAATTACTTTTTTTAAACCTAGACGGTACAGACCAATTTTATTATATAACTAGCTATATATGGATGCTGATAAGCAATAATGTGTCAACCCACAAAAAGTCAAATTCGGAGATATTGACGTATTTTTATAGTGTGTTACCTATTTAACAACAATAAAAATATTTTTAAGTTATACAAACTAAATAAGTGCGGAAAATTAATGTCTCGAGTTTTAAGAGCGTTCCATATTTTGCAATTTATACAATAATCTCAAATACTTGAAAAACTTATTATTAGATAACAAGTTAAATATATCAATCTACTTTTAATTCATTACACCTTTTATCAAAATAGAAAAGAAAAGATGGATATATACGTCTTCGAACAAATTGATTAAGAATAGGTTTGACATCTTGAGACGCCATTTTCTCAAAATAAAGTTCGTGTGGCTTGACACAGTATTGCATATCTGTGTCCATATATATATCGGAAACTACAGGGTCGATTAGAAAAATTCTTTCAGTGTTAGATAGCCCATTTATCGAGGAAGTCTATAGGCTATATATTATCACGCTAAGACCAAAAACAGCGGAGCACCAATGAAGAAAGTTTCAAAGTCGGGGGATATCTTCCTATTGAGAGAGCTTACGCTGCGTAAACGGTTAAAGTTTCGCAAAAATCATGTATGACAGGAAATTTCCCCTTTAAAACTTCTAAAAAAAAGTCCGCGACAGCATATGTCTATCTTTTAAGTTTAGCTCATTATAACCTTATTTATGCTAACCAAATTTGTTCTAAAATAATGCATTATTAGCCCAAAGTAACGATTCCACGCGGACGAAGTCTCGGGCGGAAGCTAGCGACATTATAAATGAGCAACACAAACGTAGTTGGGACACGTTTGCTTGAACACTCGGAACTGATGGACGTTGACGAGACCTTTATTTTATTGTTATTTTTCATACTTTCCTTTAATATTGATTTTGTTATTCATAATATTATTTATTAGGAAATCATTAGCTTTATTTATTTTTAGTAATATACCGCTTTTTGCTTACAGTGTATTATGATGTAGATGAATTTTTTTTTTCAAATTCATAATCATCATCACAATTATATGAAATTAAATTTCAAGTACTAACTCAGTTTTTACTTTAATTCTTAGCGTGCGAATTCATCCCGGTCGTATAAACCAGGGCGCACGCATCAAAAATTTTTTTTTAAACAGGTTTGGAAATTGAAATACTTCAAGGATCCAAGTCAGAGCCTTAAACTAGTAAGGCACGAAGCAGCTCTCGCGGCGCGGTCCATATGAAGGACTCACTCGACGAAACGATAGCGCGATTCAAGTGACCACCGGCGACATCTGGCGACGAGTGGAAGCTATACGCACGAGGCGAGGATAGAGCTCGAGCGAGAGGGCGTCGAGCGGACGGAACGTGGAATCGAATCAGCGCCATCTAGCGTCGATGGGGAGAAACTAAATATCATATGTGAAAAAAAGATTGTAAAGAAACATGTGTTCTAGAGACGCACCATGGGATTAAGGCAATCGCTACCAGACTGTCTCAATACATTTTATATTTTGTAAAAAATTCATCATCATCACCTACCTAGCATTTTTCCCGGTTATACCAGGGCCTGCTTACTATTGTAGTCCAGATATTGACGAGTTACTGGTTTTTACACAGAACAACTGCCATCTGACCTCCGCAACTGAAGGCAAGCCAGTAACCATTTAGACTAGAATAATTTCCTTACTACGAGTAACGATCATTATCAGGTGATTGTGATAACGACCGACAGCTTTACGCTCTCCGAGGCACGGTAATTTGTAAAAAAAAAACATGAAAGGAAAAAAAAAGTCCCGCTGAGTTTTTTTCGCGTTCTTTTCAGGTCAGAGATTATACTTTTTCGAAACCGTGATTCGTTTGCTTGACGTTCAAAAAGAAAATGTAAATTCCTAATTATGAATAAAAATATTTTGATTTCGAAAAGCGTAAAGCATCTTGCATTCGCTCGCGGACACAAGTGCGTGCACACTGCGCCGGGCGACCTCTGCCATCGACGCGGCGACAACAGCAGCGATACGACCACCAACTAAGACGAATAACCATGTAAGAGCGCCAGTGAGAACATACCCGCCGCGCCTACAGGTCGCACCCGAAAAGAACCACACGAACAAAGAAAAACTTTGAGTTTAAGAAAAAAAAAATACGACAAAATCCATAATTTCGTTATTTCAAAGTTAAAAGCGCTAACGGTCGCGGGTTCGATCCCCGCTCACGGCAAAACGTGTGTATTGGCCGTACAGATGTTTGTCGTGGTCTGGGTGTTTGTGTTGGTGTTGTGTTTCCGGACCCCCGACACAAGGTCACGCGATCTTAATGGGGGCCGTTGAGTGTGACGCGTTATTTATTTATTTATTTGGATCACATACTTATTAATACACCTAGCTGGTGCTCGCGACTTCGTCTGCGCAGGATTAGTTTTGACGATAATGGCGTACACATAAAAGATAGATGTACGCTGTCACGGCATATTCGTAGGAATATTTGGACTCTGATAAGCAATACTGTGTCAATTTTGAGAAAATTTTCGTATGATTCCGTTTAACCACCATAAATTATCCACCCAAAGAGGATAATTGGAATTTATCCATCCCGGCCTGGGTGGTAAGACAGACATGCGATTCCGAATATACCCTTAGGGTGAAGGAAATCATCCCCATTTCCTCAAAATAAGGTTCATATGGCTTTACATAGTACTTATCCATGTCCATGTGTGAAATACCTTCAGGCTTGTTGTCGAGCAAGCGTTCTGCCTCATAGCGGTCCATCTTGCCCCAGTAGAAGGAGCAGGCGGTGATCTCCTGCAGGTCCGGTACCAGGCAATGTTTGTAGTCCACCTTGAATGTTATAAATATTAATTTTATTAACAACCATCTTTAAAATCTAAATTGAATTGAACAGTTGTTCAAATAACTAGTCCGCCAATTTGAGTATTCTGTCATATTGAATTTAGTATGTCTTTTACATACAAATTTACGAAAAATCGACCTCAAATCGTTTTTAAATTTGATTTTTTTTTTGTACAACTTTCAACATAGTATATGGTCTGTGAGAGTGTTGTACTTCATCAATTCAATGCTCATATAAGAGTAGTAATCAATTAACTACAGTTTAGCTCTCCCACTTTTTTTGTTATCTATACTAATATTATAAAGAAGTTGAATTAGTTTGTAAGTTTGTATGTAGGGAGTAAACTCCGAAACTACCTATTCTGTTTGAAAACTACTTTTTCCTTTATTATATAATCCCTTTACAGATAAAGGTTATAGGCTACATTACATCGCTCTACGACTTACAGGAGCGAAGACGTACCCATAAACCCGTGTAAAACCGCGACGGGCAGCTAGTATGGAAATATAGTGAGATACCTGTGTGTGGATGGTGGTGAGAGGGGGGGGCAGCGGCTGGTGGGGGAGGGGCGGCGCCCTCAGCAGCAGCGCGCGCAGCTCTCCGCCGCACACCACCTGGAACAGCGTTCAGATTACCTGTATTATAATTATTTGTATACCTTGCGGTATTTTTCTATTAATATTTAGTGTCAATTAAAAATAACGTGGTTTATTATGTTCTAGCTTGTTATAATAAATCATTCCTCTACACTAATGATATTATATACTGCATAAATATGTTATGAGCTCATAGATTTTGGAACTCATTATGCCAACCACATTGGACGACGTTGCCTAGCAACCAGCACTGAGTATGACAGACGATAGAATCTTTAAGCCAACAAGCCATTTGACGAGCTTGTCAAAATTAGATACAGATTTTTAACGTCAAATTATATAACACATTACTTATTAACTATAGTTATAACATATGATTTATATATAAAGAAAGTTAAATTGTTCCTACACTCAATATACTCAACAATAATGAAATACATTAACATACCTGGAAGCGCCTGATCGATGCATCATTAGCCTGAGCGAGCTCCCTCCTTCCTTCCTGCGAGGGCTCTCCGTCCCTGTAAAGATAAATATTGTTATCTTTTAATAGCCGAGCTGGCTACAATATGACGATCTCCTATTTTATTCGATTCCTAATTGCTGTAATCATAATATGTTTTTTTTTAGTTTTATAGAATACTGATTCTAATATTAGGTATATCGCTTTTTTTTTAATTATTTAAATTTTAAATTACGTTGTTTATTTCATAGAGGACATTGCCTGAGGTTTTAGTTAAAAAGAGATTTTCGATTCAAACTCAAATTATACTTAATTCAAACGGGCTTTTAAAGAACTTTCGAATCGTCAAGGTACATGTCCACGCCTCTCTGTCGTCAAATTATTCTTGTATAGTATAGTATGCTCTATCAATTTTTTTTGTAGATCTGGTTGTTATACGAATTTTATATATGTACATTAACATATAAATAATTACAACCTAAAAAAAGTTACTGACAATATGACTAGAATTTAAGATGTTTTTAAGACGTTTTTTTAATTTTTTTTTATATACTCACGTCCGAGGGGCCACAGACAGCACATAGACCTCAGCGGTGGGCTCTCCGATCTCTCTATTCGTGTCAGCGTCTGAAAAATATATATTATTAGGCAAGAACACTTACAAGTTTTGCTCAGACTTTCATTAAGATTTACATAAGTTATTACTCATTGCTTTACAAAATAATTTAGAGTCTGTGCGTTTATATTTGAGAATAACAGCATTTGTAAGGCCGACTAGGTAACTGTTTACTAGGTTACCGGATTATAGAATTGTTTTATGTCATTTATGAGAGTAAAACTCACAAATTTTTTATTATTATTCTACAGACACGTTGGCGCAGTGGTCACTGCAACTGACTGTAGCGCTAACGGTCGCGGGTTCGATCCCCGCTCGCGGAAAATCTGTGTTTGCCATACGGATGTTTGTCTTGGTGTTTGTGTTAGTGTTGTGTTTCCGGACCCCCGACACAAGGTCACAAGATCTTAATGGGGGCCGTTGAGTGTGATGCGTTGATTTATTTATTTATTATTATTACATCACTCTCGCCTTATAAATAAATTTAAAAAAATGTTTAGGAACAATCGCAAAATCAGAATCAAAGTATTATTATTCAAAGTACAATTCAATACAATTTACATTCTCTTTTTGAACGTCGAGAGAATAAATCTACCACGGTTTCGGAAAAGTTTGTACCTCATGAGAAGAAACCGCGAAAGAAACTCAGCGGGACTTTTTTTCTTTTATTTTTTTTTTGTAACAACGTCAAGATTGGTTACACTACGTAAAATAAATTGAGACAGCCTGGAAGCGACCGCATTCTTCCCAAGGTGTGTCATCATCTATGAAATCTTTAATATCATAATAACCTCTAACACACAAACGTTTCTTTACAATTTTTTTTTAACCTTGCTATATGCACAGATATATTAAAACAAAGAAAATGTCAAACATATGGACACCGGTAAACAATATTATGTCAAGACACACAGACTAGCGTCTAAAGATGTCAAACCTATTCTTAATAAATTTGTTTGCAAAAGATGAAGATAAATTTATGTATTTATTACAATTTGTACTAGTGTTAGATAATCATTAAGTTAATATTAAGGCTGTAACTTCATGCTTGAACTCACACTGCAATTGTTACTCACAAGGTGGCTGGAAGATCTCTTATAGAGATAAGCTTTCCTTTGTATGACCATGTTTCTGTGTTGTGCTTTCATGTAT
This sequence comes from Hypolimnas misippus, assembly GCA_037950945.1. Taxonomy (NCBI): domain Eukaryota; kingdom Metazoa; phylum Arthropoda; class Insecta; order Lepidoptera; family Nymphalidae; genus Hypolimnas; species Hypolimnas misippus. The sequence continues at coordinate 1,237,061 of JBBEEQ010000002.1, forward strand.
TTTTCTTTTGGGTACATTAATAAATAAATAAATAAAGATGTAATGAATTAAAAGCGAATTTGTATAATAAAAAGTTTTATCTCACAATGAGTTTTTCAAAAATATGAGATAAATATGAAATATTTTAAACTATAAAACCCCATACTTATTAAGTTCGGATATTACAACACTTTTGAATATTAACGCATTAAACGCCGTCGTACTCGTTTGAGTACAGTTAGTTTTTGTAACTTAGCTTTTACATAGGGACGATTCAGTAAGTTTGTGACCGCTGTACTCGTGCGAGTACACCCTTTTAAAAGAATCAATAATAGGAAAACCTCTTTCCGTTTGTATTTAAATATGTCACTAATGATTAAAAAAATAAAAGATTGGAGTTGAAAATGCTGCTAGAGTCATATTGGCGCTTAACGGGTTAAACACACATCATCAGAATACATCAATATCTCCGAATTTGACCCTTTGTGGGTTGACACATTATTGCTCATCAGCGTCTGGTATAGAAGACGTACTGAAAGCTTCACCTGTGTTAATGACAATGGCGTCCAGCTCCCTCCGGAGATCCCTCGCACCCAGCGTCAGAACTGCAGCTAATCTGTAATTAAAAGAAAATAAATAAACGCATCACACTCAACGGCACACAGTAGGATCTCATGTCATCCTTAGGAACAAGGGCGGATCCAGGGGGTGTGATGGGGGTCATGACCCCCCCGGGTTGGGTCCAAGACCTAGGTCGAGCAATTATAATTGTTAAACATGATGATCATTAACATGATTTTTATATTCACAATATAAATTTTATGTAAGTGCCGTTAATATTTAATTAATTGAATATAATCTGTATGAATTGAAAAACGTTTAACCGGACTGGCACTTCTCCACGTCCATAAAAACGTACCCATTGAAGTAAAAGTGATAACTTTTGACCTGTATCGATTATTATCAAACTTATTATTTAAATTTAAAAAATTATTACTTCTTGTGACTTGACCAAAATTAGGTGACTCCCCCCCCCTGGCGACGAAGCTGGATCCGCCCTTGGGAACAGGTCAGTTAAAAGTAATTTAATCAACTAGCTGTACCCGCAACTTCGTTCGAAGGACTACAGGATGCTTGGCATGCTTAGACCTTTTGTTAATGCCTTATGGGAATTTTCAATTCCGCAGTGTATTGTATTTGTGGTGTCCGATGATATGTCAAAATTTATTTAAGCTGAACATTATTCTTTTTTTTAAATATAACATACATATAAGTTTTTAACTAAATACATATGAAAGTATACAATGTACTTGCATCAAAAACACAATTTAAATTTTTTTTGTCTGTCTGCTTATTTCCACTCACAGATAGCTAATTTTTTAAGAAATAACATACGCTACTTTTATTTTTATTAAATAAAAACACGTGAAAACAAAATTGAGACCAATGAAATAGTGAATTAGTGAAAAATTTTATACAATATAATTTTTAATGGAAAACCGCGGGGCACAACTATTATTGCAATAAAAATGTATAAGTTATAGTGTTCTGCAATAAGTGATATTAATTTTTATTTGAGTAATCAAATTCTATAACCATAATCTTACCTATCATCATGGCAGGCGTCGCTGACGCGCCTGTAGGCGGTGCACACGCACGCCGGCCTGCGCCAGCGGCGTCGCCTGCATGCGCACTCTCTACCACTCCACCTGAAATCGTGAAAAAAATGTGCTACTTTACATAATTACTACACTGAACCCTGAGGCTGAGTACACTCATAGATATGCTGACTTAATTTTTCCAGTATCACGCTAACACAAAATATCAAAAACTTACTTGTTAACTAATTAATTATGTTTCTAGTATTTAGTATGAACACTGTACAGCACAAGTATTCAACATAATGAGACTGAACATAATATTAGGCTGTTTGCTGTAATACCTCTGCTTTTCCCGCTAGGAAAAAAATAAAACGAAAATAAAAAAAGAACGCAATATTACTGGTTTACATAATGTAAAATTATTGATTTTATAAAACAAAAAAATTAATGTTAAGTAAAAAAAAAATACTAATTCTATCGTACTTCTCTACTCGTAATGTGTTCGGATGGTGAGTCTATGCCATTGATTCCCAACCAGGCGCGGAAAACTTGGAAAGCGTTTGGGAGGGATTGACGGCTTCGGTTATAAGGAGGTATTTTTAAAGATTTTCATAATTTTCGCGCAGTCACCATACTCAGTGATCTTAATTAGTGATTATATTTTACTTAATGTTTCTGTTACTTAACAACCTATGTCCAATTAGTTTAGTTACCTCGAGTGTCGAGAGATGGCGCTGTGCGTCAGTTAAATCACGCTATTAAAGTCACGCACTGATTTTATAAACCCAGCCGTTGTTAACAATAGTATAATACAGTGGTTAGTGTTACAGTACTAGTGAGTGTTTTATTTGTGTTGGAACCCGAGAGTAAACGTATAAACAACCTACTTCTCATCTGAATGAAAATATACATGTTCATTTATACGGTAATCACTTTTTTTAATTTTCTTATTTCGACTCTCTGGGTGTACGTTGGGTGGAACTCATGGTACAAAAGTTTGGGAATCCCTGATCTACACGAATACATACCTGTCTGTGACAGCGCTGACGTAGCGGTGGACGCTGCTCGGAGACTCGACATACCGACGCCTCTCCCAAGCACCGCAGCCGCACGTGCACTCTCCGCCTTGAACGAAATAATTATTAAAAAAATGTTTATACATAATTAAGCTCTAAACCTTCTACTTAATAGGAGAGAAGGAATTTGCCCAGCAGTGGGACATGCTGTTACTTTTCTTTTATACAAATTAGAAGGAAGAAAAGTTCAACGTTAAAGTAAAACATTTGGAGAAATTTATATCCGGCTCGAGAAGGACCAGCGTGGTGGATTAAGCTCCTAACCTTCTCCTTAACAGAATACGAGACATTTGGAATTCCAGGCTTATATAGTACTTATTAATGTAAAAATGCCCGTCTGAATAAATTTTCACAGCTGAATTGAGATTTGTTAAGAAAAAGTAATCTAAAATTTCGAAATTAAAATACCTTTACGAATTTGTTTAAAAGTTTTTTAAATAATATAGAAACTGCGAGTGACAGTTAGTACGTAAAATTAGTAATTAGTTCCAGAGATGAAGCTTTCAAACAAACAAACAAGCAAACAAACTCTTCAGCTTTATAATATTAGTATAAATAATTATTCAAAATACATACATTTATTTTATGATTCACCCAAAAAACATTTACATACTATATGAAGTATTAATAAACCGAGACTTATTCGTGTTTACATTTAATGTGAGCCAATTATTATCTTCTCCGTTCAGACGAAGGTATTCCCAGTGGCCATATCAAAATTTTCTTAAGCGACATATTTAAATAAATTTTTAATTTGATTTTAAGACGACTGAAGACTTTCCCTTAAAAGACTTAATTATTTGGGTCACTATTTCTAAACTACTAACACACCTTGAATGTGTGGGATTCAAAATTAAAATTCATTACCATTTAAATACACAAAATCGATCTTACAATATTTACACGCTGAAATGCAATACTGTGTCAAGCCACACGGACTTCACTTTGAGAGAATAGCGTCTCAAGATGACAAACATATTCTTTATAAATTTGTTTAATGAAGTATTTATCCATATTTTCTTTTCTATTTTGATAAAAGGCATAATTCATTAAAAGCAGATACAATTAAAAGTTTTATTTATAATATTTAAATAATAAGTTTTTTCAAATATATAAGATTATTGTATAAATTGTAAAATATGGTTGTACACTTGAGATTCGAAACATTAAATTAAGGAAAATTTCGTTTAGATGACTTGAATTTTTTTTAATAATTATAAATAATTGACGCATCATCAAAATACATCAATATCTCTAAGTTAAACGTTTTGTGGGTTGACACTTTATTGCTTATCAGCATCCGTTTATAAATTATCAGTCACTAACGAAGGTATTCCCAGTGACACATAATTTATACTGACATTAAGACTTTTTTTTTTTAATTTACGTAATTTCGGTTACTCGGATGACATAATGATAAAAATTCTATGGGACCTACATAAAAACATACCTTTCGTATGTAAAACGTTCTTGTTTTTTGATAATCGGTTTAAATTGCATTCGAACTTAACAATTTAATAATTTACGAGGAAATATAATAGAATATAATCTATATTATATAATCTAGCTAAAATTGTATTAAGAGTGTGAATTTTATTGTATCTTTTGATTTAAAGTACATATTAAAAAATCCTTAGTAGCTAAAGCGTATTATTCTGTTCAAGATTCTATAGATGATATAGAAGCTTGGATTTAGTATGAGCTGGATTCACACAGGGTGTTTAATATATTTGTAACTCATAAATGTATGTACCCATCGTAAAACTTTTTAAAAGTGTTTTTCTTTGTTTCTGTATTGACGATTCAAAAGTGCTTGTAAAAGCCTCATTGAATAAAGCTAATTTTGATTTGATGTTGACTGTTTGTGTGCCTAAATAAATAAATATCGATTGACAATACATAATTATAACAATAGAGGGCGTTATTCTGTACTAAAATAACAATAATCCATTTTGAAAAAAATATAACCTCTCTGCGTAACAAGACCATCTCCAGTCAATAGCATATTAATATCAGTTCTGTGTAAAAGCCTATAAGCGAGAATCGTTACAAACCAACTTTAATCGTTATAGAGCCTAAACGGTAATTCTGATTGAAAAACGATATGAGAAACCTAAAAATTATTTTGAAATACCTATTCAACGATACGTTTTCATATTATGGCGTCCAAAAGTGTTGATTTTTTTTTTGCAAGTTTACGCTGTCTATGACGTTTTCGCCGTCATGACGAAACAAAAATCGGCCCATACGTTTAATCTAAATATTACCACAAAGGTAGAAACCCACTCACATACGGATGCTGATAAGCAATAATGTGTCAACCCACAAAAAGTCAAATTGATGTATTCTGATACTGCATCACCCGTTTAACATTATTAAAAAAATTCAAGTCATATAAACTAAAAGAAGTACGAAAAAAAGGTTCTTAATTAATTGGTTCGAATTTCAAGTGTCTTCTATATTATACAATTTATAAAATAATTTCAAATATGTAAAAAAAATCAAAGAAAAGGGTACGATATATACTTCCTCAAACATATTTGTTAAGAATAGATTTGACATCTTTAGACAACATACATAGGCTGATAAACACATTACCCGCCTTTACGTCGAACAGTCGGTTAAAATACATGTTTACCGTTTCACTTCCAAAAGATAAATAAATCTCAGATCGTTAGATAAATGCACGTTCGTATTCATAAAAATGCAAAACTTACTCTTCCTCGACGTCTGTTGACCCATGGCGTGATCTTTACTCGTTACTATGAATAGTTCAGCCAGCGAACTATCATCTGAAATACAGATAACATAAAATACATAAAACGGAATAATGGAACATGAAAAACTTATTATTTATCAATCCATCGTCATCTACCTAGCATTTTTCTTATACCAGGATCTGCTTATATTACTTCTACTAAGTTACTAATTTTTACACAGAGCGATAGTCATCTGACTTATACAACTCCAACAAGCACCTAGACCACAGAACAAATGGATGCTGATAAGCAATAATGTGTCAACCCACAAAAATTCAAATTTTAAGATATTGATGTATTTTGATACTGCATCACCTATTTAACATTATCCAAAAAAAATTAAGGTCATATTTACTAACAAAGTACAGAAAAAAGTTTCCTAATTAATTGTTTCGAATTTCAAGTGCGTTCCATTTTTTGCAATTTATACAATAATCTCAAATATTTGAAAAACTTCTTATTAGATATTAAATGAAATATATCAATCTAATTTTAATTAATTATACCTTTTATCAAAAATTAAAAGAAAAGGTGGATATATACTTCTTCAAACAAACTTATTAAGAATAGGTTTGACATATTTAGACGGCATTTTCTCAAAATGAAGTTCGTGTGGCTTGACACAGTATTGCATATCAGCGTCCAAATATTTATACAAAGACACTTATTTACCATGAGAGTACATTCCGTACTACACGAGATTAAAAACAATATCTGTCATACCACAAAAGACGCATTAAAACCATCTTGAACACGTGTCTAGCTAAACAGTGTTTAAAAATTAAACATTGCTTAAAATATTATCTAAATTGCTTAACAGCGAATAAACTCATAAAAAACTTATTGGTAAAATGTTATACGTTACATTTGACAGCTGAAATAGGTTTTAGACATCTATTAAACTCACTTGCACGTATGTTAATCTATATCTAAAGCATGTTTAACTCAAAACTGTGCTTAGACGCGGATTTGTAGTACGGATTTTTTTAAACACGCGTTTAACGTCTGTTTAAATCTTTTGTAGTAAGGCAGTATATTTTTGTATTGTAAGTCTGTTCATTGAAGAAGGTTATAGGGTATAAAACGTCACATCACAATCCATACAAACAATGTAGTGATCAACCTTAAACATGCATTGTTGTTTTTAAGCTAAATAAAAAAAATTACTGCTAAATAATATTATTAATAACTACATAAATACTAGGATAATTATAGAAAAACATTGTTATATTATTAAACTAGTCGCGACTTCGTCCGCATGAAATAGTTACTTTTGGCTAATAATGCATTATTTTAGAATAAATTTGGTTAGCATAAAAAAGGTTATAGTGAGCTAACCTTAAAAGATAGACATATGCTGTCGCGGACTTTTTTTTAGACCTTTTAAAGGGGAACAATTCTGTCATACATGATTTTTGCGAAACTTTAACCGTTTACGCAGCGCACGCAGCGTAAGCTCTCTCAATAGTGCTCCGCTTCTTTTGGTCTTAGCGTGATAATATATAGCCTATAGCCTTCCTCGATAAATGGGCTATCTAACACTGAAAGAATTTTTCAAATCCGACCAGCAGTTCCTGAGATTAGCGCGTTCAAGCAAACAATCAAACAAACTCTTCAGCTTTATAATATTAGTATAAATACATAAATATGACATACCAATTAAATTAGTTATAATCAAAAGACAATTAGCAAATAGAATTATATATCACATAAAATGTACATATAAAAATATGTATATATTTTGATTTTAATATGAGAAGAAATTGAGATTATTACCGGAAAAACTACATAATAAACTAATATATAATTCTTTTGTCAATATTTTACCTCTTAGGTCATTCAACATACATATCACTGCTTTTCAAGAATATCGATGCAACTAAAAATGATGAATTTTAGAGAATGGGGTTTTTAAATTTCTTGATTAATGTGTTGGTGCATAGCTGCAAAATTTAAACGATCCCTTGATGTTATAACCTTATTGATTTAAAGAAAATTCATCTTCGCAGCCCTTTTCATGATAAAACATCAATGATGGTCTTTTGACATACTTCGTTCTATTTGTTAGAATTTTGAGTTACTACGATATTCTTGTAAACCAGTGATATGACTATTGATAATACGAATGACCACAAAACTATGTTCTATTATAGTAAATAATATACATTTATTAAAACACTATGAACAGCACAATATAAAAATTCACTAGAAACTTAGTCACACAATTGAAAATAGAAATCTAGTTCTTTAAACTATCAAATACAGTACAGTCACTTTCACACACTTTTTAGTCACCGATGAGTAATCTCACTTTGGGAATGCTTGAAACTGTATTAAAAACAGTATTCATACTCGAAATATACTTTTAGGAATTACTCCACAAGACGCATTATTCTTTATCGTTGATTAGATAACGCATAAAACAAATTTTATACCATATATTTCAGTCTTTAAGGTTTACATTCGTTTGAAAACGTACAACGGTCAAAATGAAACACTCTTAATCGGTCTAATTGGTAGGAATTAAAAACAGCAAACGAATTAGTTAAACAGAATTGTATTGTGACTCAAACTTCAGTATACTCAGTGACCTATTTCATTTGTGTGCAACGTTTCAATGATTGGAATGGACAAATTCTGAGCCGAGTTCAAGCTTAATCCTATTCCTGATATGGGTAGAATAACAATTTGAACAAATTTCTTTTTTGACAAGTGATGAATTTTCAATACAAATTTAATATCCTATTTTATCTCATTTTGAATTATGTTTTTTTGACCATAATATTCTATCTTGGTCTAATCTATATATCTTCTTATTTGTATTTAGGTAACAAATAGACGGACATAGTTACTTTCACATTTATTTAAGCATGGATTCAACCAACAAATCCTACCGTTCTATATGAATATTAATTATGAATATTCCAATAAACATTGAATTATAAAATTTAATCTCTATAAGCACTTTCAAATACTATTAATCTACCATAAACTCAAAAAGCAAATGCTACCTAAAGAATCAACAATGTAGTAGTAAAAATGTTTATTGACAAACACACAGATGACAAATAAAAAATCAATGTACAAAAATTAATACAAACGATATAATATACTCAGTCAGTGTCATTCAATATCATTTTTTGGTACTCATAGCTTTCGTATTGTTACCTAAGTGGTACCACATTACAGTTTTTTTACATCAATTATTAGTAAAAATTCTCACCATACGGCAAGACGTTAAAAACTTACGTACAACATCATCCCTCCTGAGATCCTGGTCTGTCTGTACATACAGTCAAATAATATTAAATTATAATTTGTGGAGGTAATCTATATTTATATTATATTAACATAGGGTATTTAAAATCTTTGTCTAACAATGTAAAGTTTATTATTAACACATGTTTCTATTGTCCTTTAACAGGTTCTGACAGACAAATACTTAATATAAATAAAGTTACAGAAGTATAAGTAAGGAATCTATACAACCAATCAATCTCTACTTTCTTTTCCACTATGTTGACATTGGCAAAATTATTGCGGGCATAGACGTAGTACCAAAAACCATAAATGAATAAATAAAAAAAAAAACTCACTTTCAAGCTTTGACATTCAAATGAATAAACCACAGTAACATTGCTAACATTTTAAGGTGTAGAAAACACCAGGTGTCTAATTGGCACGAATAAAAGCCATTAACCAAACAATTGAATTGAATTGAAGGTCCTCAATTACTTCACTGAGACTTAAAATCCATAGACCATACTAATAAATAAAAATCAAGTACCTTTTTGTAATTTCAAATTAAGTTTTCACTAAATGCAAATGAAAGTATATATGCTAATTAGATGAAAATCAATTTTTAAAATTTTTGTCTGTCCGTCTGTTTGTTTTGGCTAATTTTTTATACAGCTAGTGACTTTGATAGGACTTTCACACACAGGTAGGTAATATTATAAGGAGTAACTTAGGCTACTTAGAATTAAGAAATTTTATTTATTTTAATTTTTTGGGTGACTCACCCAAAAAATTAAAATAAATAAAATTACTCAATAGCACTAGTTAGTTTTTAGAAAATATACATTAAACTACATATAGATTATATTAATTAGAGTTAATATCTCATATCTTAAGCTTCCGCAATTTATACTATTCATATTTAATACAACGGGTCTTATCACGATAACTAATGATAGTAATAACTTTTCATTGCCCGACATTTTACCAGTCAGCTCGTGACCACGACAAATGCAACTTCATCGAAACTTCAGGCAATAAAAGGTATTCCTACCATTAGTTATGGCCATAAGACCTGTTATATTAAATATGAATAGAGTACAATATAGTACTGAAATCGCCTGTTCCGGATGTTTCAGAACTATAAGACCAAATTTTATTGAATTTTTTTGTTTAACATATATTTAGTCTCATAGCCTAAGGTACATTATATATTTGTCTCTCGCCTCACTTTAAGCAATGCGTCAATCTTATGATGAGAGCCAGAAATATAAAAAAAAATTATAATAGTATAATGATATGGATAGATGCTGATATAAGTATAATATTTTAGAAAATAATTAATTTACCATTATTTAAACGTACCTACTTGGAATATTTTTGTAGTTTGTCAATTGAGTTCCAACTTAATTGGCGACCACTTTTTTGTTTTTCACTTTATGTATATATGTTCTCATGTAAGTGACTATGTATGTCTTTTTGAGAATAAATTTCTTTAAACCTAAATAAATTGGTAGTAACATTTTTATTGAGATTAAACATTCATATAACAAAATTGATTCAATGAGTAACAGGAATACGACAATTTATTGTGATTAAAAACCATTTACCTTAAGAAGACATGTTGTGACAAGTTCAATAACCTTTATGACTTACAAAAATTTACGAGTCCCAGATTTTTTTTTTTTTTTTTAATAATAATTTGACAACAAAATCTTTGATAAATACGATTTCAATTATTATGAACTGATAAAAAAATATAAAAAAATTGTGTTAAATATACGGCAGCCATCTTGGAGTAGTCATGAACTATTTCCATGCAGTAAGTTTTGTGGATTAAAATCAATTTCACTTACGTCTGATTATTTGTTTCGTCACTGGATCGTAAAAATTTTCGTTTTCGATGTTAAATTAACAACTCTTTTTTTAAGTGTTGTATTGATTTTCGTTCATTTCTAATATCACCTTATAAAACAAATAGGAAGTTATGTTTTAACACAATTCTTAAACACATTTGTTATTTTGTCGTTCCAAACACATGCTACTTGCACGTTAAATTTGACAAATAGTAATGTTTTATAATAAATAGCACACAGCAAATATACGCAATTACTCAGACGGTGACATTTTGTTTGATAACGTTCCGAATGTTTTGATCTACATATTAACGAGATGTGCGAGTAGAATCCTTAAATTTATCAACTGTTGTAAAATTATGTTTCTTATTTTGTTGATTTTAATAAAAAATATCATAATATTTTATTTTTATTTTATATATATTTTCCTTTTATTAAATATTTTGAATGTGAATAATTAATAAAACTGGTAGTTTCATATACTGTGTATATTGAAACGTAATTTTTAAAGGCAAATCTACACTATCAATAATTTAACTAAATTATTAATTAAAGTAATATTTTTAAGGTATTTAACATTTTAATTTCAAAAATTGTTAAAATATTTACATTTTAAAAACTAATTAAATATAAATTATTTTTTCTCATTATTAATCCCTTATGAAAATATTGTCGTCGTGTCTTCTATAAGTATATAAATTAAAATATTAAAAAATAACGATTTTTTTAAATTTAGCATATTCAGCATGACTTATTTAGACTAATTATTATTGATAGTGTAAAAGCGACTTTTTAATTATTCCATTTCTTTTTTGCCTTATCTGTATTGTGTATCGCGCAGTCGCCATTTTGTTAGCTGCCTCGTTTTATTGAAAAATTCAAGAATTTTTCTCATACCTTAAGTTATTTTGCTGTTTTATGTGTTAATTTGAATATGTCTAAAAGAAGGATAGAAGTAATGGATCCCTTTATTAAGAAAAAAAGGTAAGCGGGTTTTATAAACCTTTGTAAAACTTAGGAATGCATACAGAATTTATAGTTAGCTATAATTTGAAAACCCCTTTGTTATCTTTTACTCATTTCTATAATATTTATCAAGTATTGAATATCTATTCTATTAAAAAATATAAAAATTCTCTTCAATATACATCGATTTCAAAATGCCGATGCAATTGTATTTTTTATTTACATTTTGAAAAACGTGTTTCATACGCAAAAAAATGCGTTGTGAAATTATTGTTTTTGTATTATATTACATATTCTATTGAAATTACATTAAACTAATAGAATAGCTTTTACAAAATAAAAAAATCCTTATAAATCTTCTTTACTTTACTTAAATGTTAAAAAAAAATATAATGATAATTTTTTAAAAATATTTTTATTTCACAATCTAAAACTTTAATTTACAGAATTCAATATTCGTTTATCCATTCTTGGTACTCATCTTCTATTTAAAAAGAATTCCTGCGTCAATTTCTTGCTCACACCGACAGGTTTTTGCCTGTGTTGTCAAAAATTGAATAATATTCGGATTTAAAAATGTATCTATGATTTTTGTATTTGACATATTTTTTTGAAGATTATGCTAAAATTTTACCACTTATAGTGAAAGATGGCATATTACCTGGACAAGACTATATAATATAAACACCTCTAGTTAATTAAATGGGTTGGACTTAAAGGTGCACCTTTCTTCTTTAACTCACATCATCAAAGGCTACATCAGTTTAAAATGAGCCTGCTCATTGCAGATATTATTTACAAAAAAAAAAAAAAAATTGTAGAAAAATATAACCATCTTCAAACAGAAATGTTACTGTATACAAAGAAAATTGTGGGTCAGTTGCTTATACAGTTAGTTATTGAAGATTTCCTCTGTTAAATTCTTTCATTAGACGCGATTGGATTGGCTCAGTAGTTTTGTGGAAAATCTCAGTCATACAAACTTACATACAAATGGCTTGAAAACAAAACTTTCTATTTTGAAGTTAGTTAAAAACAGCGAAAGTTACTGATAAATTATAGCAATCCGCTGTAAGTGGATGAGAAGCATAAAGTTTTAACTCAATTTTGTATATTTATCGCAGGGAAGAAAAGGCAGCAGCTGCCGCTAAGTCTGGCAGCAGCGGGGAGACATCGGACACAGTCGCCACACTGGGAACTGCTCCTCCACCCACAGCTACCAGCACGCCCGGTATCAATTCATATTCAGGTAGCTATATCATTATTTTGTAATGTTTTGATATTACTGTAGCATATTTATCTATAATCTGCGTAATTACTAGCTTAAGAGTTAGTTATTTTTATTTTATTAAACATTCTGTTTATTGAGGTTATTGTCTAAACATGTCGAACCTATTCTTAATAAATTCATTTAATCGTATATACCCATCTGTATTTCTCTATTTTGATAAAAGGTGTAATTAATTGGATGCTGATAAGCAATAATGCGTCAAACCAAAATAAGTCAAATTCGGAAATATTTACTTACTATAAAAATTCATCATGTATTTAACATTATTCAAATATTTTCAAGTAACCAAAACTAATTAAGTACGAAAAAAAGTTTCTTAATCAATTGTTTCGCATTTCAAGTGAGTTCCATATTTTGCAATTTATATAATAATCTCAAATATTTGAATGACTTTTTATAAGATAATATATTAAATATATTTATATGCTATTAATTCATTATACCTTTTATCAAAAGAAAAAATACACTTCTTCAAACAAATTTGTTAAGAATAGGTTTGTCATGTTTAGATGTCATTTTCATACTTATTTAGTTTATATGACTTCAATTTTTTTTATAATGTTAAATAGGGTGATGCAGTATCAATACATCAATATTTCCGAATTTGATTTTTTGTGGGTTGACACATTGTTTATCAGCATCTAATTATCAATTTTGACTTTTTGTGGGTTGACGCATTGTTACTTTTCAGCATCCATATAACATCATGCTACAACCTTGAAGAACTAAGTAGATTTATGAAAATTATTTTCATTAATTGAAAGCTACTCCAAGCAAAAATGAAGTTTTTTGAAATAATTACTTACAACAACTACACAGATAAACCAACATAGAATCTAGTAAAACATGGACTGTGAAAAGCAATGACATGTTAACCCACAAAAAGTAAAATTCGCAGATATTGATCGGATGATAATGGATCACATAAAAAAAATCAAGTTATCTAAAGTACGGAAAAAGTTTCGTAATTAAATGTTATGAGTAATTAAGTCCGTTCCTTATATATTTCAAATATTCATTTTGAAAATTTTTTTTTTTATTATACCAATTTGCTTTGAATTATACACCCGTATTTTATACCATTATGCCTCTTATCAAAATAGAAAAGAAAAGTTGGATATATATGTATACTTCTTCAAACAAATTAATAAGAATTGGTTTGACAAATTTAGAAGCTATTTTCTCAAAAATAAATCCATGTGACTCGAAACAGTATTGATTATCAACGTCCACATAAAGGCTATCCAAAATATTATACATATAGTATACTCATATACTCAGCTTAAACTATGAATCAACGTATAAATCAACATATTTTTGTTCACAGGCTTACCACATTCCGTGCGCTACCACGAACTCCTCCGTCGTCGTCTTGGCCTCCCGGTATGGGAGTACAAAAACGACTTTATGAGACTTCTAAACACCCACCAGTGTGTTGTGTTAGTTGGTGAAACCGGTTCTGGTAAGACTACTCAAATACCACAGTGGTGCGTCGAATTTGCAAGTTCCACACATTTGAAATCTCATGGAGTCGCTTGCACCCAACCCCGACGTGTGGCTGCCATGTCAGTAGCACAGAGAGTCGCTGAAGAAATGGATGTACTCTTAGGTCAGCAGGTTGGTTACAGCATCCGTTTTGAAGACTGTTCCGGTCCACATACAGTACTCAAATACATGACTGACGGTATGTTGCTCCGAGAAGCCATGTCTGATCCAATGTTGGAACAATACAGAGTGATACTCCTCGACGAGGCTCACGAGAGGACTTTAGCGACAGATATCCTTATGGGAGTGTTAAAAGAGGTGATAAAGCAGAGGACAGATTTGAAGTTAGTTATTATGTCAGCGACTTTGGACGCTGGCAAGTTCCAGCAGTACTTCGACAATGCTCCATTAATGAATGTCCCCGGTAGAACTCATCCAGTGGAAATTTTTTACACACCACAACCGGAGAGGGATTATTTAGAAGCGGCAATACGGACGGTCATTCAAATACATATATGCGAAGAGATAACCGGAGATATATTGCTCTTTTTAACCGGTCAAGAGGAAATCGAAGACGCTTGCAAGCGTATCAAACGAGAAATAGACAATTTGGGACCAGACGTCGGTGAACTCAAGTGTATACCGTTATACTCGACGTTACCGCCGAATTTACAACAGAGAATCTTCGAACCGGCGCCACCGAATCGTGCCAACGGGGCTATTGGGAGAAAAGTGGTAGTTTCCACTAACATAGCGGAGACATCCTTGACAATAGACGGTGTGGTGTTCGTGATAGACACAGGTTTCTCGAAGCAGAAGGTGTATAATCCGAGGATCCGTGTGGAGTCTCTCCTCGTTTCTCCGATAAGTAAGGCATCAGCTCAACAGCGGGCCGGACGAGCTGGTAGGACGCGACCGGGGAAATGCTTCAGACTGTACACCGAGAAGGCTTATAAGGATGAAATGCAGGACAACACATATCCGGAGATATTGAGGTTTAATTTTTATTGTCTTGTTGTCACTATCTGTTAATTGTATTATATATATCCCACGGCTGGGCAAAGTCCTATTAAGGAGAGAGTTTGGAGCTTAATCCATCATACAGCTCCTGTTTAGAGATGCCTCATTTTATTCTGATACATGTAGGTTTTAAACGCTTTGCTAATGAAAAACTCAGAGTTGTCCGAATTTAACTCACCATACCAATTTTTTTTTTACATCTAAAATCAATTGCTTTACATTTTTAGTACTCTTCTAAATGCATCTATTAATTTGTGAAGAGAACAATTGTATTATATTCAAAGAGTTTCAGATTTGGCGTAGTTATAAATTATATATTTTAAACTTTCGCGATTTATACAATTCATATTTAATATAACGGGTCTTATCGCGATAACTAATAGTAGTAATACCTTTTTATTGCCCGACGTTTCGACGAAGTTACATTCGCCGTGGTCACGAGCTGACTGAGTCATATTATCAGTTATAAATTATATTAGAAAATAGTCCAACCATTTAAAATTTATATAATATACAATACAGTGTTAAACTCAAAACTTAGTTATCACAGTCTGTAGTCAACGGCTCAGTCGTTAAATTCTCAACTGTCAAACATAAATTAAATAACTTACATTTGAATTAAAACTCTTAATCTACAATTAGTATAAATTAACACTAGATTGCCCAAGGAAGTAATTTTGACTGCTTTTTAATTTCAATTAGAGAAACAATTACATATATAATGACACAATTTCTTAGAATTTTGTGACTTTATGTACAAAATAAAAATGCATTATAATTGTAGTTACCTCCCCCTCCTTTATTTCTGGTATATATTAATACTAGCTTTCACCCGCGACTTCGTCCGCGTGGAATAGTAAATGTAAATCCAAGATATAAGCCAAATCGCTTCAGTAGTTTTTGTGTAAAAGAGTACAAAGTACTATTGAAATTATTCCTTTGGAAACTTCAAAGATTTTCGAGATAAAATATAGCCTGTGTTAATTCAAGATGTAAGGCATCTACATTTCAAATTTGAGCCAAATCGGTTCAGTAGTTTTTGCGTGAAAGAGTAACAAACATACATCTATCCATCCACACATACAAACTTTCACATTTATGATATTGTAGGATGTTATAACTATATTGAGTGATTTTGGGCAGTATAAGTGTAAACCAAGTTTCAGTCTTTTAGTGTTAAAAAAAAACATTAGCTTTAATAGTTATAGACAAGCGGTAAGCTCGTGCCTAATGCCCACCGCATTGCATTTTGCAGATCAAACTTAGGATCTGTAGTTTTGCAGTTGAAAAAGCTGGGTATCGACGACCTCGTGCACTTTGACTTCATGGACCCGCCTGCCCCGGAGACCCTGATGAGGGCGCTGGAGCTGCTCAACTACCTGGCAGCGCTGGGTGAGACTAATCTGTCTAATATAATGGCTATTTCTCGGTTTAGCTCGCACCAAGTTACATTTCTTTTGTTAAAATAATAGAACAACGACAAGTATCAAAGGATTTATTCTTGCAAAAAGCTTTTACAAGTAGATTACAACAATATACCAGTCCCTCTATCGACTAGTAGGAGCGAAATAATCTAAACACTATTAATTATTTTAATTAGATATATATTTTTTTGAATATTTTAAAATTACAATAAAAACAAGTATAAATATTAATAATTTTCAAACACATCAGTTCAATATTTTACAAAACATATATGAACGTTGATAAGCAATACTGTGCCTATACTCCAGCCAAATTCGATGTGGAATGTTTAATAACAAAGCGTTGCTTAGCAACCAACGTCAGGCAGATGCTCAAAACGTTTTAGAAATATGTACAACAATTATTTTTGATGTTAATAAAAATTAAAATTGATGATTAATAATAAAATATTTAAGACAAAACTACGAAGCGCATTCTTGGTTATAATTATATCTGGAATAATGTAGACCTCAAAAATAATACCTCCAATTTTTAAATGATATCAGAAATTACCTCGTAGTTATATAATTCGCTTTTTTAACTTTATCTATCGCCTCCCAAACTACAAGACTCATTTAGATTATATTAGATTTTTTTAAGCATTCATATTTTATACTTTATTAGCTATGCGCGATAAGTATATATTTTATTATAATATAAAATTAAAATTATATATTATAAAGTAATGAGTCATCTTATCATTTAATCAAATAAAAATTACATTATTTATTATTATTTATTTGCGTTAAAAATATTTTTTTTAATTAATTAAAATGTAACCGCAATAAAATTCCTTAAATTTTATCTGATATACATATTAGAATAAATTGTAAATATATGTGGTTGAAACAGTAATTATTGTGCTATATTTATGCTATCCAAAAAAAGATGTCTTTTTTTTAAATCTGTGTGTAATGAAACGTTGTGTGTAATGTTAACATTCTTAACCTGTTGTGGTTATACTACATTATAATACGACTAAAAATATACACCACCAATTACGAAGAGCCTGTATCGCTATTATATACCTTCCTAAATCTGCCAATTGCTTAAAAACACTCCAAATGTTACAAACCTGCGATTTCTTTACGTCAGTATTAAAATATAGGGTTGTTAGTTTTGTAGTAATATTATAGTGGTAATTCAAGATTTTTAAACTTTTATTTTAAGCTAATTTTCATATAAATTATCTATTGACCGGCCAAATTAAAATTTTGGATTCTATATTAAATTAAAATTTTTGTGTTTAAACAGGAAATTTTGTTATAATGAATATAGTTGTAATTATAATAATTATTATTTTTATTAAGAGTGTATCAACCCTAATTATGATGACTCATGGTTTGTTTACTAAAATTCCAGATCGAATGTGGCTGGAGTATAGATACGCAAATTCCATTTTGAGAAAATTGCATCTAAAGATGTGAAACATATTTCTTAATATAAATATGTCGGAGAAACACCATTCTCATCGTCATCATCAGTAATTAGCAAAGTTCTAGTGGGCGTCATTAGGGTTAAATGCGAGCACAAAACAACGTATTACTATTTCACACAATTTTATTATAGTTTTACAATGTTGAGGAGGTCACTTTTGAATAGAAAGACAAAATAATTAGTTCACGATTAATAATTTAGAATATGAATTGTAACTATTTTATACGAGCAGCGAGTTCGTGACACAAATCTCACAACACCAATATCTCCACCAGCACTGTCTTAAATCAATCCAATAATTTATCTACTTCGATCTACAACTATTCTCATATTCCCGCGATTCGCCATTGTTGTCAAGATGGCGCCTCGACCCCGCTCGAGTCTTACGCTCTGCTCTGATTGGTCAATGCAATCCACAGAATAAAGAACGTATAATTCAAATTTAAAAAGAATTTACACGCAAACAAAATGAAATAAATTTAACATTATTTTTAACAAATTGTATTTTAGTAAATAATTAATAACTCGTGATATAATTTAAAGAACTATCAACTTGACGTCTTCCTCCGACAAAAATATATCTATTTTTTCTTTTCTATTTTGATTGAAAGTGTAATGAATTAAAATCCAATTGGTATAATAAGAAGATTTTCAAACCTTATTACATATTGCAAAATATAGAACACCCAAATATATTCGAAATATTTAATAAATTTTTTTCAGTACTTATTTAGTTTAGAGGACTTGAAAATTTTTTGAATAATGTTAAATATTCGATGCTTTATCTGAATACATCAATATCTACGAACTTGACCTTTTTTTGGGCTGACACATTATTGCTTATCTGCATCCATATATGCACATATGTAATACATATAATTTATACATTAACATAGATTTATTTCTAGTTATTTTATAGGATTAGATTTATTGAATTAATGTAATCCTAATCCTAATCTATATATGGATGCCGATAAGCAATAATGTGTCAACCCACAAAAAGTCTAATTTGTAGATATTGATGTATTTTGATACTACGTTACCTATATAACATTATTCAAAAAAAGTCAAGTCATCTAAACTAAATAAGTATGGAAAAAAGTTTCTTAAATCAATGTTTCGAATTTCAGATGCGTTCCATATTTTGCAATTTATAAAATAATATCAAATATTTAAAAACTTATTATTAGATAACATAATAAATAAACCTATCTACTTTTGATTCATTATACATTTTATTAAAATAGAAAAGAAAAAATGAATATATACGACTTCAAACAAATTTATTAAGAATAGGTTTGACATCTTTAGACGTCATTTTCTCAAAACGAAGTCCGTGTGGCTTGACACATTATTGCTTATCAGCGTCCATATATAAAATCAATGTTTGTATGTTTGTGCTCTAAGCGTTCCCAAACCAATAGGAACCATGACTGACTGATCAACGCTCAAACCACTAAACAAATTGGATTAATTTAGTCACACAGATAGTTAACCTAACATTGGCGTCTTATCTATACCAATATTATAAAGGTGAAGAATTTGTTTGTTTGAACACGCTAATCTCAGGAACCACTAGTTCGAATTGAAAAATTCATTTTGTGGTAGATAGCTTATTTATTGAGGAAGGATATAGGCTATATTATAACACGTTACAAATCATAGGAGCGAAACAGTAACTGCAAACGCGAGTGAAATTGTAAGGGACAGCTAATATAGTTTATATGACTTTATTTTTAAAATAAAGAACACATCAATATCTCGGAATTTGACTTTATGTGGGTTGACACATGATTGCTTATCAGCGTCCATACTGCCTATCAAACTAATACCAGATTCTCACAATTCCAGATGATGATGGCAACCTGACAGACCTGGGCGCGGTGATGGCGGAGTTCCCGCTGGACCCGCAGCTCGCCAAGATGCTGATCGCCAGCTGCAACCACAACTGCTCCAACGAGATCCTCTCCATCACTGCCATGCTCTCCGGTGAGTGACTTCATATAGTTCACTGAAAACTCCAGTTCACTTAAGTAAGCCTGCAAACAGTCAACTACTGGGCAAAAGCCTCCTTTTCTATTAATGATATTGTTTTAAGAGCTTAATCAAATACGCTGTTCCGCTATAGGTTGGGGGATGTACATGTGTAGGTTTTCTCACAATGTTCTCTTTTCACCGAGCACAAGATGAATTTAAACACAAGTTCAGCCCTTAAAAAATTCAGACAGCCAGTTCGAATCCGTAATCAGTGATTGAGATTGACATGTTATGAAGTATGAAGACGAAGTGCACCAGTTTTATCTAGTATTCAGAGGCG
The DNA here is from genome assembly GCA_037950945.1 of Hypolimnas misippus. Classification (NCBI taxonomy): domain Eukaryota; kingdom Metazoa; phylum Arthropoda; class Insecta; order Lepidoptera; family Nymphalidae; genus Hypolimnas; species Hypolimnas misippus. The sequence goes on from JBBEEQ010000002.1 coordinate 1,257,549, forward strand.
TAACTGCACCATCTGAGGCCGGTGGCAAATTCTTTGGATGGGGCCTCCTAGTAAAAATCGTCACGTTATAACTTAATTTTAAGTACCACTTAAGTAGTTACTCAAAACTATTAATTATTGTGTACATTTTAGTTAAATATTTGATAAGTTTTATTTTCAAGAGCACAGGTTTGTACATATTGCTACTTTTCAAGAATAACGATGCAACTAAAAATGATTAATTTTAGGGAATGGGGTTTTTAAATTTCTTTATCAATGTGTTGGTGCATAGCTGCGAAATTTAACCGAAATTTAACGATCCCTTGATTTTGTAATTTTTTTGATTTAAAGAAAAAATATCATTGCAACTGTTTTCATTATAAAACATCAAAGATTTATGATCTTTTGACATGCTTAGTTCTATTTGTTAAAATTTTGAATTACTACGATATTCTATCAGACCAGCGATTTCTATAATAGAATAACAATTTACTTTTGATAATATTATTAATAATATAGTCTTTTAGGTCGAGGCCCCTTCGGGTCAGGGGCCTGTGGCTTTTTGCCAGCCCTGTCACCCTCTAGTTACATCTCTGCTAGTATTACATAAAAATAATAATCGTTGTACGTTCCAGTCCCGCAGTGCTTCGTGCGCCCCAACGAGGCGCGCAAGGCGGCGGACGAGGCGAAGATGCGCTTCGCTCACATCGACGGCGACCACCTCACGCTGCTTAACGTGTACCACGCCTTCAAGCAGAGTCAGTACCACACTATCGCTCATATCTGAACATACCTTATTAACCAACTTCGAGTTAAATTAAGTATTATCCGTTTGATGGCGGTTATCTTTTTAAAATAGTCATGTAAGTGATCACTGCTGCCCGTGAATATTTATAGCCTGTTGCTATAAGATTCAGAGATACCACATATGTTGTTTGCCAATTTAAAATGTAACGAGGGATGAAGGAATAGGAATTAAGGACTGAGTTAAAGGGGTTAACTTTTCGGTTTTCTCCAAACTCTAACTCGAGCTCAAAATATACTTAATTAAAATAGGCCTTTACAAGCTCTTTCGAATCGTCATTTTACAATTTTGTGATGTCAGTTCCACGTGAAGCTACCACCGGCTCGCAGTGTGGACTCTACTGAGAAGAGCCGGCGAGAAACTTAGTAGTTACTCTTTTAAAAATATTTTTGTACAATATTGTTGGATACAATTAGCTACAGTGATCCTGCGAGAATGTCAACGCTCTATTATTCCACGCGGTTTTATTATTAATATAGTAATATACTGAATAGTATGCTTTTTCTATAAATGATTTTTTTTATTTTTACTCATAGTTGTACTAAAATTATTTCACTTATTTTCATTTCCAGATATGGAAGATCCGCACTGGTGCTACGACAACTTCATCAACTACAGATCACTCAAGTCCGGTGACAATGTGAGGCAACAGCTTAGTCGGATTATGGACAGGTATTTATGACCTTTTTGACCAAAAATACTGGTTTTTTGTGTTAGTAAAAATATTTTAAGAAGTATCAGGGCTTTAGATTAAAACTAAAACTGCATTTTTAAACCAGGAACCTGGTGATTTAAAAAAAAATTACTTGCTATTTTATAATACCTGATAGTGTTACTTATAAGAATCAACTTCTGGGATAATAGTATACAATAAACTATAAGAAAAGGCATATTGTTTACAAAATGCTATTCTATTATATATTCAAAATATAATATTAATTCTAACTCAAAAGTGAAAATTTGAAAATTTGCTTTACTTAAAAAATACTTGTTTATTTTTTCAGATTCAACCTGAAACGGACGAGTACAGAGTTCACAAGTAAAGATTATTATATAAATATAAGAAAGGCACTCGTCAACGGTTTCTTTATGCAGGTAAGTTTTTACATATATTACAAAATGGTCCTTGGAATGATTATTTTAAATAGCCTATTTCTATGAGAAATGGTGATAATTCATACAATAATTCATCCTCATTAAGCTTTGTTCAGATGAAAGTGAGTTATATCCTTCTACAAATCTAAGTAAGTTATGTAAACTAACAGACAGACAGACATACTCTCAAATTTACAAATTTCATATTAGTATTGTTTTGATGTAATCGGTAAGTTGGCATATATGGGATATTCTCTGAAACTACCCATTTAGACTACCCACTTATTAAGAAACTTTATAGGCTATATTACATCATGCTACCACTCATGAGGCGAAGCAATAAATCATTAACGCGTGTTTACTAGATAGACTAGAACAATCAATTAATCAATCAAATGTTACAGGTAGCACATCTTGAGCGTACCGGACACTATCTCACGGTGAAAGACAACCAGATTGTACAGCTGCACCCGTCCACCTGCCTCGACCACAAACCAGACTGGGTCATCTATAACGAGTTCGTGCTCACCACTAAGAATTACATCCGCACCGTCACAGACATCAAACGTAAGAGTTATAAATGAATAATTATAATAAATGCGTCACACTCAACGGCCCCCATTAAGATGAAGGTCCGGGGGTCCGGAAACATACAACACTAACACAAACGCCCAGACCACGACATACATCCGCATTGCCAATACAGACATTTGCCGTGAGCGGGGATCGAACCCACGACCGTTAGCGCTTTCGTCAGTTGCAGTGACCACTGCGCCCTCGTGTCTGTCAGAGTTGCTCGAAATATATATTTTTATGGAAGTAGCAGGCAAACAAGACGATGGGTCATCTAATTTTTAGTGATTACCTGCCCAAGGACATTTACAGCACCAGTGGAAACTCTAACGAGTTGTCAGTTTAATAATTAATAAAAGATAAAGACAAAATAGGTAGTCACCTCTGCCATTTACTGTATGAAGATTTATTTGATGTGCTCATGCAGTACTATATGCCAGCCCCTAAATGCCAGCTTGTATCAAAATCAAAAAATGAAAATATTCAAGTAGGCTTTCACAACCACATTTAAATCGTCGAAACAGAATCGAAAACAAAAAAAACGAATTAATTATTTAATTTACCACCGGTTCAGAATGTTCTACTGAGAAGAACCGACAAGAAACTCGATAGTTACTCTTTTAAAAAGTTTTACATTAGGTACATACATTTATGAGTTACAAATATATTAAACACCCTGTGTGAATCCAGCTCATACTAAATCCAAGCATCTTTATCATCTGTATAATCTTGAACAGAATAATATGGTTTAGCTACTAAGGACTTTTTAATATGTACTTTAAATTTCTTATTTGTAAACTGAAACACTGTCTGCGAAATTTTATTATAAAAACGTAGTACGTTTTAGTATAAAAACGTTTATTATGAGTTTATCATATATAAGTTATAGTATACGAGCTACAGTCAGTTCATTATTATATCGCTGGTTTGCAAGAATATCATAGTAATTCAAAATTCTAAAAATTGAACTAAATATGTCAAAAGACCATAAATCTTTGATGTTTTATCATGAAATGAGTTGCGATCATGAATTTTCTTTAAATCAATTAAGTTACAACATCAAGGGATCGTTTAAATTTTGCAGCTATGCATCAACACATTAATAAAGAAATTTAAAAACCCCATTCTCTAAAATTCATCATTTTTAGTTGCATCGATATTCTTGAAAAGCCGCTATATATAGTCTCTACTACAATAATTAAATTTTAACATTATTCTTTATATTTCCAGCGGAATGGCTCCTCAAGATCGCTCCACAGTACTATGAGCTGAACAACTTCCCACAATGCGAGGCGCGCCGGCAGCTCGAGCTACTACAAGCCCGGCTTGACTCCAAGGCCTACCAGGAAGGGTTCTAACCGCCAGGGGGGGAAACTAAGTGATACGGCACTGTGACAGACTTAGTTGTTGACGAGAGTTTTAGACGAGTAGAGTGACACACTGAGAGACTTCAGTCATGTACAGACTGTGCATTCTCTGGTATCCTTAGTTTAATAATGTATGTGTAAAAGATTTGAAAATGCTCTTTTATTTTTATTAAAATGATGAGTGAATGAACAGGCTTGTCAGCTGATGTTAAGTTATCTCTCGATAAGGAAAATTGCAGGATCAGAAGAGCTAACTGGAATGAGGGATGAGGGGGAATAGGAATTAAGGTAAGGCTTGGGGGACGATTTTAGGGTTCCAGCTCACTCACTCATCGTACGGAACGCAGCTATATTAGCGACGTCACCTCAATTTTCTTTGTTAGTTACTCAATATAGCCGGCCCATAAACGAGCTGTAATCAGTAGCTGCAGATAGGCTCTACAATAGTGTACTGTAAGTTGAACATTCAGTGCTTGGTGTTCATCAACAATGTGTTATAGTGCATGCGTACCACAGAACGCCCAATCTGTACATAACTTTAGACATTAACGGATCATGGTGTGAGACATACTGATATTAAGTTGAAAACACATGTTTCTTCTGAATTAAATGATTCCACGTGTGCAAGTTTACATATTGTAAACTTAATTTTTTTATATTTTAATAAGGGATAAATTAAATGTTTTTTTTTTTAGAATTTTTGCACTTTCGTAATAAAGTATGTTCTCACCCAACTGTGGTAAATAGTCACGTTATATGGTCATTTAAAAGACAGTGTTAAATCTTTAAATATAAAATTGATTTTACATATAGAAATTATTTAAAAGAACCATAAATGTACTAGATCCTAAACCAGAAGTATGGCATATAAAGAATACTCTTAAAGTATAAAAAAAAATTTTTAGATAAAAGTCAAACAAATGTTACAATTTTGATTATTACATGTGAATTAATATTATATATTATTCAAATATTATTTATTAAAACTTGTACGAAATGTATTACATTACAATTTTAATGATTGACATTTTTATATTGTAACTAGACTAATTGATTAATTAGCTGACCGATTGGTTTTGCATGTCATTAATATCATTATACGATTGTTTAACGTTTTAAAACGTGGGTCTAGAAGTATATTGCACAGGGAGTTCCTTATATAATATAGGAGCACTACAAAATTACTTTTGTAAATTCACTCCCTAAGGGCAAGCCTTGGGGGGTGAATAGTTTGTATAGAAGTTTAATTTTTGAGTTAGGTATATGGGAAACTGGGCATAGCTACGTAATAAATACATACATTTTGTACAATTTTCAATAAAATAAAAGAACTAGATCGCTAGTTAATCTAGGTGTGTGTGTGTTATGGGAGATCTAAGTCTGTCGCAGTGGGTTCGAGTTGAGCAATATAAGGACTAAGTGATAGTGCTGTGTATGTGAAATAAAGCTATGTGTAAGATAATACCGTTTTTTATTTAATAAAACGTAAAACCTACTCTGTATTTTCATTTGTTTGTGTAATATAGCTTCGTGATTTAATCATATTCACATCTTTGGTCATGAAGGGGATTGGGGAGTTGGCTAATGTTGGGTATTTTCTTGACATTTTAAAAGTTACTACACTGTGTGTGTAGTCTACAAGTTACTAGTATGCCGACGTTGCATAATCAAAAGATTTCAACAATTATTTTTTAATTTTTTTCGTATAAAATCATAAAATTGATCAAAAACGTACTTCTGTTAGCTCATATTTGATAAATTTTTGACATTACTACATTTGAACACCTACCATTACCTATTTGTGATAGAAAATAAACATCCATAGCGGGTTAAATTTTTTTCTTCATAAAAAAAAACGTAAAAAATGATGTCATTATACCATAACTTCTAAAACTCCTCGACCAATTTAATCTACGTAATCCTATTGTGTTTTTTAATTATCTGTGGGATCACAATATTAATTATGTACTAAATAAAACAAAATATTAACAATAATCCAATTTATTTTTATCACATACACTCACACAACATACGCACTACCAATAAACTACACACTACGAACTAAGGTTTTGGAATAAAAATCAACTAAGTTTACAATTATATATATCATACCAAGAAAAACATTCATAAATATATATGTCGTGAACTTTTACAATTCAACACCTTTTCCCGTTATATAATTCAAATTAAAAAAATATATACAATATTCTGAAGTTGACAACAAAAGTTTTTTTTTTTTTTATCATATTTGCGCCAAATGCTCTATAATAATAAATAATTGTGCGCAATATGTTTTCGCTTTTTAAATTTAGAATGACGAAATATTATGTTTTAACCCTTAAATGCATGGTGTATCAAAAATGACTCGCTTATTCCCAAGCTCACTGTCAACTAAAAATTTTAGTAAACGTCTAATTGGTTATGTGATTATATTTTACATGACCTGTAATTACATACATTTATTTACTATTTTGCCATGAATCTACTAGTTAGTCTGTTTATTTAAATTGTTTGTTATTTTGATGAAAGAAAAACAAATCATGCATTTAAGGGTTAATATAACTTGAATTACTATACAAAGAAAATTATGAAAATTAAAATAAAGAAAAAAAAAATGCATCCGTGTAAATTACTTCTTAAATTTTCGGAACGAAAATGATATTTTTTATTTTGACAAATAAATCATTTTAAGCGCCAAAAATTTTTGTTTAAAGTTGAAAATTAAAATAAAGATAATCTTAAAATCTACCACCGTACAACAGTTGTCTAAGTGATTTGGTATATTCTTGTATCGCGTGTTTTTAAAGTGATGCGGCTATATTTTATTTCATGTTTTCAAATAGTTTATATTTATTAAATTTCGAAAATCATGTGAAAAATACTTATATTTTCATTTAGAAGTTAAAAATTCAAGTGCTTCGACCCTTTTTTTACACAATTTTCGATATAAAATATATTTTATGTTATAACATCCCATTCGACACGAAATAAATCATTATTATGGTGACACAGTATAGCGAAACTGTTAAATCTTGATACTATTAAATAAAAGTCAAGTCCGGTCAATGTTTATTTGCATTCATTCGCACAATAAGGCTGTGTTCGCACTAGGAGGAGCCTTTGGCGACGCCCACTAGCGCCGGTCTAACGCATCTCTCGTGCAACTTGTAGCCTACTTTGCTGACTGCTACCACTGTCCCGGGTTCAGCACCTTCTACCTCCTACGATATTACAGAAAATACATTAATGATATTTATATTTAAAACATTATTTTGCCATCAAAAAGTTGACAGTTCATTTAGACCATTTCAACAAGCCCCAACGCTTTAAAGTATATTTTTCTTTACTTGTCCTATATGGTAACAATACCCGGAACGATAACCGCGAATTTTCGAACATTATTTTTCCCGATATTTTTTTCATTACAAAAAATGATTCAGTTCAATCATTCGGTCGACAATTTCTCGTCTCTAACTCTTATGTGTTAGCAATACGCTATTTTTGTTTGCCAAATAAGACAAGTTAAGAAAAATAATCCAGGTGAAGCTACAGCATCAGGCCAAGATTACGCAAACTAAGTTATTTTGAAAACACTAACATTATGGTTAATTTCGCAACGATCAAAACAATAGAAGTTGCTTTCAATAACTAAATAACAGCTGATAATAACAACCAAACTCCTGAACAGATCGTTATAAATCATATATACAACAAAAAAAGCACATCAAATTACAGAGACACAGTTAGCAAGCCAAATTAATAACACCATCAAACAATAGGAGTCGCTCAGATTCTTTCAATAACTAGATAACAGCTGATAATAACATCCAAACTTCTGAACAGATCGTCATAAATTATACATATAACAAAACAAGCACATCAAATTACAGAGACACAGTTAGCAAGCCAAATTAATAACACCTGTCTTATTGGTCGGGGTTAAAAATAAAAGGCGTATAAAAAATTGAGAGACAGGAAAACGTGTCCTTGTTTCTGTCATGACATCAACATTTTAAGTTAATTAAATAATTTATAATTAAATTTTATTCTTCCTGCCAGAATAACAAATAGTTTACATATGCATTAAAAGCTGTAAATTTGAAATTACAAACGGACACTTCAAATTGATTAATTTGTATAGTATAAATTTGATTATAAAAATATCGCCTTCACATACCTGTTGGAACAGTGCTTCGTGTAAGTTGGGATCGAACTTTTCTCTTAACGGCGAAACTGCTACTAGACCGTGTCGACTGAACACCTGGGAATAAATAATAATTAATTGCACATTAAGAGTATGAAATTGAATGATTTTTGTAACAGCACATAGTTATAAAAAAAAAAAGAAATCTGATGTGAAGCTCTTCCTTAGCCTAACCTCCTCCATGTTTCACCTTACTTGCTACTTGCCTTTCACTGTTATTTTTTTTTAAGCTGGCAACAAGTTTGTGGCTCCTCTGCTGCTGAACCCAGGGCCGTAAACCAAGTTAATTAAAAAAAAAATCCTCTGCTACTGCAAATGTCCTTACGCGATGATGATCACTTAACATCAGATGATCCGCCTGTTGATTTATCCTGCTATTTGTATACAACACAAAAAGAAAATGTATACTTTATCATACACCAAAGACATACATTAATATGATATGTTGAACATAGAATTGCGCTAATAGAACATAGAAATCGCTAAACGGGTTGCGGAGAATATATAAACTAGTGATTAATAAGCTTTGTTATATGGACGCTGAATAGCAATATTGTGTCAACCCACACGGACTTAATTTTGAGAAAACAGCGTCTAAAGATGTCAAACCTATTCTTAACAAATATGTTTGAAGTAGTATGTATCTATCTTTTCTTTTTATTTTTTCTATAAAAGGTATAATTAATTAAAATCAGACTGATAATATTTAATAATATATTAATTATTATCTGATAAAAAGGAATTCAAATACATTCCATCAATTACTTTACTTTTAATAAAATAAAAAAAAAGATTTTGCTTTCATATATTTTTTAACTGTTGTCTGACATTTCCTTGCGCGCGGTAAGTGTCAAAATTTTTGACACTATTTAAAAACTTTTCTGGCGTAAACATAGTACTTCGAAAACTTGAAAAAAAAAAACATTAAAACAAAAAATGTTAAAAATGATTACCACTGCGTGGATTATTGTTTACTTTTTGAAGTAAGTGTTTTATTTATATTAATATAACATAATAAGTATGTTATAGCGGGTATGAAAAACTATCATTCATTTTCCTTTCGTAGTTAAAAAGAAAGTCGACCTTGAAGTGTTTACGGGTTTCTTTAAAATGGCAGTGAATTACATTCGTAAGTTTTACTCGCGAGAGCGATATAAAACAATTCTGTGATCTAGTAATAGATACGTCATAAGTACTGACGAAAGCTGAGTTTGTAAAACATAACGCACTGTCAGTAACTTCAGCAATGAGAAATACCTTACGTAAATTTTTATGAAATTCTGCGAGCAAAATGTAGTGTAATTCACCTTCGAAAAAGAAATACCGAATAAATACGTAAACATAGTGCGATCAAAAATGTTATTTTTCGAAAATACGTTTTTCGTTTTCAATACTTGCAAGTTGTCAGTTGTGATCTTAATTATACAGTAATTATTGACATTGTTTTTTTTTTTATATTTTGTTTATACTTGACTACACGATAAAACTGACAAGTTTCGTATGCTTATGTTTTTTTTTAAATAATTGTTTATGAATAACTTGAAGATACATCTTGTCCATAATCATAAATGTATTTTGTATAAATTCGTATAGACGAGAAGTTAGTAACTTAATTTTTTTTTAGAAATCAATGCCAAGGCAAGGAAATGCGCCTAGAACGTCGTGTTACGGTTCGGTATCAACAGGTGGCGCTGAGGCGACGACTGGCGGAGCTGCGTGACACGAACCTGAATCGTCCCCAGGTCATCGAGTTACGACCAAAACCGTCAGATCCGATACCGATACCAGCCCCAGCATATTGGCAACATCATTATTTGATTTATGGGCGGGGTTGTGACTGAATAACGACCTTTCGTCACAACCCCGCCCCAATTACAATGAACTTATGAACAAAAAATTATGTTTTATTTACCTAATCCCAATAATAAATATGGATGCTGATAAGCAATAATGTGTCAACCCATAAAAAGTCGAATTCGGAGATATAGATAGAGTATTCTGATAGTGCGTCCTGTATTTAACATTATTCAAATACTTATCAAGTCATCTAAGCTAAATAAGTACAGAAAAAAGTTTCTTAATTTAAGGTTTAGAATATTGCAGTGTGTTCAATGTTTTGCAATATCAACATTCTAATTTAACTTGAAAAACTTATAAATGATAAATCTTTTTAGTATACCAGTCTGCTTTTAATTAATTATAATCTATATCAAAATAGAAAAAAGAAGATTAATATATACATCTTCAAACAAAATTATTAAACAACCTGGATATGGAAAAATAAGAATTAATCAAATCGGTTAAGCCATCTTTGACTAATCATACATATAAATGAGTCTCCGATGAATTGAGAACTTACTCCTTTTTTTGAAGTTACATCATATTGTATATCATAAAAACATATTGATTTATTTTCTGGAGGAGTACTAAAACATATACCTTAAAAAAGTGTGCTTTTTATTTATTTATCATTTTATTTAGAAATCATACAGCGTTAACAATTATTGTACACAAAAATTTAACAATATAAGACAATAATTATGATTAAGATATTACAAAAACAAAATTAAATTATTTAGAAGAACTCAACCCCTGTACTATTTAGTTAATCCATAAATTTTATTTTGCATTGCCAAATTGATTATATTAGAAAATATTGACAAAAAAAAAGAATGTAAATATTTATTTTTTCATTATTTCTCTAATCTGTAGAAACAATACTTTTTCTAGACGAAAAGTATCTCTATGTCATCTTTCTTTATTTTGATTCATGATGATCGGGTGAGTATTTGAAAATTTTACCAGCATTCAACCTACAACTTTGGTTATAGAGTGCTCCCGTTTACATTGCATTCCCACAGGGATCGTGATTCCGGGCTCAAAAGTAGCCTATGGAAAGGAAGTAATCTAAATGCCTGTGTAATTCTATCATAATTGGTCCAGTAGTTTTTAAGTATATATACTACAAAATTAATATTAGTATGTAGTAGGTTGGTTCACGCTGGAAGCAGTCTAGGTGAAGAAGGCTGTATAGGCAAACATTAAGGCCCTTTACTAGGACGTTGAAGGCACCGCTTGGTGCAGTGGGTAGTCTGATGCATTTGTCACCAGGAGTCCCAGATACCTGAGTTATTGGATGAAATGCATAAATGCATTCCTCAGTGAGATAAAACAAATGGTTCACAAGTGATCCTGTATAGTACCTGTGTGAGTTGCGCCCTAGTAAGGCGAAGGCCGTCCCTTAAAGAGCGCAGCGCGGCGGGTGCGCCTTCACCCTCCACACCCTCTGGGACACTTTCAGCCGCTGCTGACAGTGTATCTGCTACCTGAAATACAAGAATTAATTATCATATCGTTCAATAATTTTATCCTTACTTGTAATTGGACTTGTAAATTTTTTTTAAAGATTAAAAATATGGAAGAGATTCCCATTTAGGCTAAATTATTTATAATCAAAACAAGAATGAAATGATATGAATGACAACAGTATTGCATTGCATTAATAATTATAATCAGTTCAAAGGTCGTTTCAAGTTGGACAGGACTATATCAAAAGCAAATTTAATAATGATAATAATATGATAGATTCAGTTAATTAGGGTTAAAAAATTGATAATATTATGCAATAATAGCTCCTTGCGGTTTTATTGGCATTTATGGTTACTGCTTCGCTGCAGAGTCATAGGTCATCCAACACAAAAAGAATTTTGAAACTCATCAGTAGTTTTAGAGATATGTAGGGGACATATAAACCTACAAACAAATTTTGCCTCTTTTTGATATTAGTATGGAATTATAGATATAATGGACGGCAAACTTACATCTAACAAGTCTTTGCAAAAGCTCTGAATGGCGAACGATTTGGCGTCTTCGACTTGCTTTAACATTCGTCTCCGAACGTTTTCACCGTCTGCTAATGCTCGTTTGTATTTATCCTGCAATGTTCATATAATAAAATAGATTATTGCCTGTATTGTACAATGTTTTACTTTTAGACTTTCATAAAGTTTTACAAAAGGGTTTTGTCATTGCTTTACACCTGAAAGATTTATTGTCAGTACTTTATTTTTTTTATTCACAGCTTTCTAAGTACTTATGACTTATATGTTACTTAGTTACAGAGTTGTTTTGTACCATTCTCGAGAGTTAAACTTACAATTGTAATTCTCATCTTAAGCTAATCTTTCTACTGGTATTTTATGTCATTATAAAGAACAATAACCACCAGAAAAGTAACAGCCTGTAAATGTCCCACTTCTGTACAAAGGCCTCCTCTCTTATTAAGTAAACGGTTAAGACCTTATTTCGCTTCACTGCTATATTGGTGGATGGTTATTCATGTGTCACAATTTTTGTCTTCAGGTTCCTTCACTGAGAACAAGATGAATTTAAACACTACTTTAGCACTTGAAAACTCAGCGGTGCTAGCCGGGGTTTGCCCTGTGAACACAGGTTAAAACTGACATGTTCTAATATTATAATTAAGTTTATAGACTCACATCATATTCTTTGATCTGTTTCTTGAGTGTTGTGACTTCAGAGGTTAAAGTTTCTATCTGTTTGTGACACTCCTCTATCGAGGCGGGTAGGTTTTTATCACTGGTATCTGATTCTGCCGCTTTCTCCTCTGTACTATATTTACAAACTGTTGTTCTGAAATTTGGGAGAATAATTTCAATTTCAGCTGAGGGCTTAGTCAGTAGAATATGGAATTTTAAATGATAATTATCTGTTCTAATTTTTTCGCTGTTATATGCGTGGATTAGGTGTACACATACAATTTTAAACCTTAAAAAAATCGCAATTAAGTAAAATATAAACTACTTGATGAAAATGTTTTGTTATGTTAATGTTTAAGCAAAACTGTCTGCTCAATTTTGTAAAAATTAGAAATTTCCGACACATCAATTTCAACCATTAATAAGTCTTAAATTATAGCAAAAACTACAAAGATATTCAACTGACAACTTAAAGTATACCCAAGGTATAGGAAACTGCATTAGTAAGTAAAAGATTCTAGCGGTAATGAATTAGTCATTTCAAAACCCTGTACAGTGATAAGTAACCATTCTTTCATTTATATCTTCTTCCTTTTATAGGATATATTTACTGGGTTATCTTTAAATGCACAAAGTCTGTTTCTTATGTCATCTATGTTAAAGTACAAGATTGGAATCTAATCATTTAACAAAACATTAACATGAATAAAATTAATATATGGTGGCAAGCTTAAATAAATCACCATTATTTATATAGTTAGAAGTACTTATAAATAATATAATATGCGCTACGTAACTATATAAATTATCTTTAAAATTGATTTTATATAAATGATGAAATTATGTTGTCAATTACAATTGTATTAAATATCAAATAAAGAAAAAAATCATTTGTAATAGAGAATTATCTTTGTAAATTGACTATACAGATAGTTTTGAAACTTCATACAAATTTAGATTTACTTCTGAAATATAAAATTTTAAGGTTGGATTTAGTTGCGCAACGGTTACCTGTAAATATTAGATTTTAAACTCCGCAAAGAAGAGTCTGTAACATATCTCGCTAGTCGACCCACAGAATATGCTTTTAAAGATGCCATTCTTAATAAATAATTATAATTTTCGAACGAATTTACAAAATTTAACGTATGAGGTTATGTCGGAATTCCTTATCTGTCACTTACAAGTCACTTACTTTTTTTTTGAGTTACAGGCAATGGAAAAAATAGTTTTTGATAGTAATTAAAATTTGATTAAGTTTTTTTTAATAAGAAATCATAGAACGTAAAAATTGTATATTCAGAACAATAAAAAGTTAAAATTAACACGATCTTGATAATGAATTTGTGAATAGGTTTTTTACTAGTTAAATACTTTGCCAGTATCAAACAAGATAGAGAATATGCAAAGAAGATAGATATTAAAAAATCAGTAGAGCTATTTAACAAAACTGCTAAGAAATATTATACTAATTCTTAGACCATTAATCATTTTTGAATTAGTCTTGTGTGTGTTTAAGGTATTATTTAATCAAACAGAATATCCGATCGAATATATCTTTAGACGTTGAACGTCAAACACGAAACAAGTTGTCAAAGTAAGCCTTGAACTTTTGCGGAAAAACTATAAAAATTCACCATGCCAAAACCATTGTGTCATATCCCTAATTTTCGTAAAAGCTTGACCTTGCCTCGCTATCGCTACAAAGTCGCGAGCCGCAGTAAGCTGGCAAACGCGGCTGTGTGCGCGCGCATTTTAAATTATGGCATCCTTAGCAATTTTTGATTTTGATCGTACGATAGTTAACGATGATTCGGACGCGACGATTATTAATAGATTACGTGAAAAAAAGCCACCCCCTGAATGGGAAGCTGGTAACCAAGACTGGACACCGTACATGAGTGATGTAAGTTATTTGATTTTATTGTAATATGTATTTTTGCGTGTTTTTTTTTCATTGTTAATATAGTTGATACTTTTATCCCACTATTGATATAATAATGACTATAAAATGAAATGCTGTGATTATTCTTTTTTTTCTAAAGAATAGTTTTAGAATATAATATTACAAAAAAGTTGTTTGAATTTCATTGCAGTACAAATTTTAAGATTTGTATGTAAATCCCTGAGACGCAGTTTTGTAATATATTACACCCTTTTTTTTAAATAATAACTCTAGCCAAAATTCTAGCTAAGTAACAAGAAAAAAAACTGTGTAGATCCACTACAATAATTTACTTACTTAACATAATTTATAAAAACTTGACAATTTTATCCTCAGAAGATGTAATTAAAATCAAGTTTATAATCTACTTAAACTGTCTTCATTTTGGATTTCATTCAAATACATTGACTTATTACAGCAAAATGAAGTTATATATGGACGCTGATAAGCAATACTGTGTCAAGCCACACGGACTTCATTTTGAGAAAATGGTATCTAAAGATGTCAAACCCATTTTTAACAAATTTGTTTGAAGACCTATTTATCCATCTTTTCTTTTCTATTTTGATAAAATTTGCAATGAATTGAAAGGAGATTGATATATTTAATGTGTTATCTAATAAAAAGTTTTTCAAATATTTGAGAGTATTGCATAAATTGCAAAAAATGGAACGCACTTGAAATTAGAAATATTAAATTAAGCAACTTTTTTCTGTACTTATTTAGTTAATGTGACTTGATATCTGTATCATAATATATTAATATCTCCAAATTTGACTGTTTGTGTGTTGACACATTATTGCTTATCAGCATCCATATATACCCCTTGAAAGTGTCTTTGATACATGAAATAAAAACATATGATGACCATAATATAAACACTATAGTATATTTGGACGCTGATAAGCAATAATGTGTCAACCCACACGGACTTCATTTTGAGAAAATGGCGTCTAAAGATGTCAAACCTATTCGTAACAAATTTGTTTGAAGACGTATAAATCCAACTTTTCTTGTCTATTTCGATAAAATCTATAGTGAATTAAAAGTAGATTGGTATAATGATAGGTTTTATCAAATAATATTTTTTTCTAATACAGGCGATTATTTTATATAGCAAAATATGGCCCGCACTTCCATATTCGAAAGGTCTCATTAAATAACTTTTTTCCGTATTTATTGACTATAGATGACTTGGAAATATTTTGATTAATGTTAAATACATGATGCACTATCAGAATACGTCAATATCTCCAAATTCGACATTTTGTGGGTTGACACATTATTGCTTATCAGCATCCAGTTATCTTAACTTGTCTTTATTTAGTAACAATAACCCGAACGAAAATCAGAAAATTTCGAACAATTATTTTCCTTAATAATTTTGCATTATAAAAAATGTTATATATGTTGATAATTTCTTATCTAACTCTAATGTGTGGCTAGAAATACGCCATATTTTTCTTCTAAATAAGACATATGCAATGAAAAACATAAATGTGAAATGAGAGCCAAGTTCAATATTATGATAAATGCCTTGGTTGTTGACTTCAACGACAAAAGAAGTGAGATCCAAATGGGTGCCAAGTTCAATGGTCAGTCCTGAAATTTATTTATAAGTAACAGTATAACATATCATATCTTCTTATGACATAAAATAATGTATTGTAGCCTAAGGGATGGTCTTGGCTATGGAATTCTTATGTTCCATCGCTAGTTTCTACCAACAATCTCAATTTTCGGAAATATAAAATAAGAACCCACAAATACTTGTCGATTTAGAACTTGGGAAGGCTATAATTCTTATATGAAAATTATATAGGTGTCTGATTAGCATTATTCTAAAGAAAATTTTAATCTAATTCAAGAAGCTGTACCTCATGAAATAATTTAACCAGTTCCCATATATATGTTATATATTCTTTATAACTAAACTCTTTTTCATTATGGTCCTGTAAAATTTTCTGATGTAATCATGTTTCAATAGATTACTCAATAAAAACAAGCCATTCATGCAAAGATTGAGTCATGATTCAGAGTATTTCTATGTGGTATTACCTAATGGTCTTCTAATTACCAGTATTTATAAAACAATTATTTTAACAGGATGTACATCAACATCATTGCTCTAAGTACAAGTCTATATCAATATATTAAACTAAAGAGTTTGTTTATTTGAATGTGGTAATTTTTTTTTCAACATAGAGGCAAATGGTCAGGCAACCCAACTGTTGTTAAGTTATCACTGTCATCAGAGGTGTAACAATACCATCTGAGGCCCGTAGCAAATTCTTTTGAAGAGGCCTCCTACTAAAAATCGTCATGTTATAACTTAATTTTAATATACCGCTTAAGTAGCTACCCAAAACTATTAATAATGTTGTGTGCATTTTAGTTAAATATCTGATAAATGTTTTACTTTCAAGAGCTTTATATATATACAAGGTTTATACAAATTGATAATGAAATAACAGTATACTTTTATTAATAAAATTATTTTAGGTCGGGGCCCTCTCGTATCAGGGGCCCGTGGGTTTTGCCAGCCCTGCCACCCAATAGTTTCGCCCCTCACCGCCATCAATGGGTATATACAGCACCAGAGGAGCCACAAATGCGTCGTCAGTTTAAATAAGAATGAGAAAAGGGAAATAGGAAGTAAGGTTCGGAATACAGGAGGGGCTTCCGGGTCTCTTACTCTCCGCACAAATCTATGTTATGTATATTAGTTACTTTACGACGATTTTCTGTGCTCGTTTCGTAATGTCTCATGTCGAGTCGAACCCGTATACGAGTTGTGCTCAGTAAGCTGCTACCAGGCTCTACAATAATGATTCTCAGGCAATACTGTTTCTAGTTAAACTTTTCTTCCATAAGACAGCCGGATTGTGAAAGAAAGTAATAGGCTATATAACATCACACAATGTCCAATATGGGCAAAGCAGAGATAGTAGGGACCTGGGTAAGGAAGGAGGTCCTCGGAGGACTTAACTCCACGAACAAATAAAACCGTTCTTGTGTGCGCTCTGCGATTTAATTCTAAATGATTCTTTTCGATGGAAGTACCACGAGAATTATCTCGTCGGCACAGGACTTACATGTATGGTGGTGGACTAATTTAACAAATGTGAAACGACGAGAAATAGCTACTTGTCTCATTCCGATTATCTTAATTCTTTTGCATTTCGCTTATGTAAATTTAAAATGACTTTTTCTTCCTTTCATAGTTCTTTGTTAGCAATAGGCTTCTCCCAAGACGTGCTCTACATCATCATCTTCGCCTTTTGTATTCAATCTGATCTAACGGCCTCTCTCAAATCATCTTCTGAATCCTCATTTAGACGGTGATTTGAGTGATTTATTTATTTTATTTATGCATTCCACATTATGTTGATTTAAGGTCTTTGTCAATATCCCAGTAATTATAGGCTACTGATTCCATAAGGTAATAATCCTGCAAGCTATGTTGGTGACTCAAGTTTTTTCCTCGGTAATTTCCTTTAGAGACATATATTTCAACGAAACTCAGTCATCATTATTTATAGATTAGGCATAAATTGATTGAAGTTCCTAAGATTTTTCCTTCTAGCCTCTTCAAACGCGATTAAGAATCCAAATATTACCATTCCGACTTCAGCCTTTCTATCTATACTTATATTATAAAGGCAAAATTTGTTTGGAAGTTTGTATGTAGGGGGTAATCTCTAAAACCACTGTTCAGGTGTAAAAACTTTTTTGGTTGCCCGTTTAGAGGATAGTTATAGAAAATACTATTGAAAACCGCATCTAAATTGGATTAGCCGTTTCTGAGATTAACGTGCACAAACGCACAGATAAACAGACAAGCAGACAAAAATTCTAACAATCATTGTTTTGGGTGCCATTACGCTAATAAATACCCTCAATAATATTCTTTTTCGTATATCTTCCATGTCCAGACAGCAAATAGTTAGAATTTTATTATATGTATAGATTACCATACCGCCATAAACTCGAGTGAAACTTCGGGAGTCAGCTATAGAATCATTTGCAAATCTCTCGTGTGGAGCATTTAGGTATTAATAACATATTACGGCTTAGCTGTTAAATTTCAATCAAGAGTTATCTAAATCTCTGATAAGAAACCTTTGGATTTAAGCAATCATCGATGCTGTTTTAATAGCATTTCAGTTATTCAACGGAAATTTACGCGTTCACTAATGCTTTGAGGTCCTAGGATTGCGGTCTGTCAAGCATCTAGAAAATTCTAGAAAGCTATACTATTTTGATGGTAAAAGCTTAAGTGACTGCTAAAAGGCAGGCAAAGTCATCGCAAAAACCATGGCTTAAGGATCAGAACATAACCACAATGCGTTGTCGCGCCGGAGCGCGTTAGGACAATTATTACGATATAACGTGCATCGTAAAATATTATGACCTAATGTCTTATTATCATTTTTTTAATTTAAAATAAAAAATTAAATCATCTTACTAGGATGCGAAGTCACGGCATTGCTTTTATATAATGTACGTCGTAGATTTTTGCGACGCGACGTCAGTACGTAACGTTTCACGACGACCGCGACGGCGTCGTAACATCTCACGTCGCATCGTGACTATGTATTTTGTCCTTTCAATGTAATAGGATTTATATACACCAGAAAACGATCAAATAATAATTTTGATAGTACAACCGTCCATACAGATAAATAAAATTAAAGTGTCTGATTTCAAATTTGCTACACCTTTTCAACGGTTTTTACAAAATTCTTATAAAAATAAATACGGCATTTACATCAAAAAATCAGTTTAAACATTTTATTCTGTCTGTTTGTTCCGGCTAATCTCTATCTATCTTTCACTCACAGATAATTGGTAAGCAATAATGTGTCAACCCACAAAAAGTCAAATTCGGAGATATTGATGTAATTTGATCACCATCACCTATTTAACATTATTAAAAAAAAATGCAGTCATATAAACTAAATAAGTACGGAAAAAAGTTTCTTAATTAATTGGTTAGAATTTCAAGTGCGTTCCATATTTTGCAATTTATACAATAACCTCAAATATTTGAAAAACTTTTTACTAGATAATATATTAAATATATTAGTCTGAATTCAATTCATTATACCTTTTATCAAAAAATAAAAGAAAAAATGGATATATACTTCTTCAAACAAATTTGTTAAAAATGAGTTTGACATTTTTAGACGCCATTTTCTCAAAATGAAGTCAGTGTGGCTTGACACAGTATTGCTTATCAGCGTCCAATTAATGGTGTAACTTAGGCTACTTTTATTTTAGAAATGTTCATCCTGCGCAGACGAAGTCGCAGGCATCAGCTAGTTTTAAATAGACGAAAACGAAATCGATGGATAAGCAGATTTTGCGGATAAAATAATAATAAATAAATGGAACGTCATATTTTTTAACGATCTTAAATCTAATTTACCTTGAACCTCGTATCTTAGGCATATTTCGAGGTCAATGCGTAGTGACTGCAGCGAGTTTTTTGGAAAATTGCCAGACAGCGAAAAGCCGGAGATAACTTTGCGAATTTTTGTGATGTGTGACGTAATTTGTTTTAATACATAACATGGTGTGTGTCTATTCGATGGTATCAAAATAGAAGAGGCCGAGTGGGAGTTGCTAGGAACTGTATTAAAAAGATGTTGAAGCGATTTAAATTTAGATAATGAAGGTTTTTTTCTATACTAATATTATAAAGAAGTAAAATATATTTATATGTTGGGGGTAATCGCTGAAATTACCGAATGAAAAGTTATTTTTACATTATCCTGCCCAATAATAGCGGCACCAGATCCAATTGTATACCTCGATTCTCGTGTGTTGGTCTGAACTATGCGCATGACACTGCGCCGAACACGAAATTAGACACCAGGACAGACGTTTAGACATTTATTTAATTTTATTTTATAAATTCTTTGAATATAATTATATATTTTAAATTAATGTGTTTAAATATAGACAGACACGTTGGCGCAGTGGTCACTGCAACTGACTGTAGCGCTAACAGTCGCGGGTTCGATCCCCGCTCACGGCAAATGTCTGTATTTGCCATACGGATATTTGTCGTGGTCTGGGTGTTTGTGTTAGTGTTGTGTATGTTTCCGGACTCCCGACACAAGGTCACAAAACCTACCCCCATTAGGCCGTTGAGTGTGATGCGTTTATTTATTTATTTAAATCATTGATATCTATTATTATTATTATTGCTCAAATAGTTGAAAACATGAATACTGTAATTATTCGAAAATTCGTGATTTTCGTTCCGTGATGTATTGATTTACTAAATAAGTCAAGTAAAGATATAAAAAACTATAAATTTGTTTTAACGGCTAAGAATATTCAATAACTTTACAAAAATATATAAATTCAATGTTTTAATTCTTGTTTACCTTAGACCATTAAGTTGTTCGGAGTCGCCTCGTGTTCAGACCGACACAGTTACGTCAAACGAGGTATATGACTTACAGGAGCGAAGTATACCTGCGAGTGAAACTGCGAGGGGCAGCTGGTGGTTTTTTTCACATCTGAGTTTCCCATTGATGCTTATTCTGAGATAGTGACGTCCTAATGATCATGGTTCTTACACCAGATTATTTGGCAAATGGCAATTATAAAATTCCTAAATACTTATTCAAAATGAAGTTTTTTTTTTAAACATCTAATAATGCTGTAAAGTCTGTGAAGTTCTAACATCGCGTAAGAAAATATTAATAGCTTTAAAGGAGAGCGAAAAATCTGTATTTTTCAAAGACACCATTTTGAATTAATAATCTGATACGTTATTTACTGACTAAACTAAACTAAACTGACTTTTTTGTTATGGTATCTTAGAAAGGAAGAATATAATCTTACATTTTTCATCAATATCAGTACATTAGTTTAGTTTTAAAATCAAAATAATTGGAATAATTTTATCATTCGAGTAAACTTTTACTAAAACTTAAACTAACTTTTTTTTTTTAATTTGTACATTACTGAATTTATTAAAGCATTTATTCACGCGATGATGCCGTAACTATATATTTAATAATAAAAATAAATCTTGAGAATCTCTTAAAAGTTCTTTATTAATAATTTATTTATATTTGACTAAAATAAATTACATTCAAATAGGTGTACGTAAACTTCTGACGTAAGAGTGCAAGGCGTGTGGCATGTAGTGGCCAAATACAGAGATCTCGTCACAAGGTGTCCTCATTATTCACCATAGAGAAATTCTAAGTTTATCTTGCTTTGTAATCGTAAGACGGAAACTATTTTTGACTTCCAAAATGTATTCCATAATTAAAAAAAAAAGATATATACAAATATTTAAAAAAGAAAGTGAGCTACGAGGCAACAAGGATTTAAAAAATATAATAACTATGCAATAAAACTATTAAACCTTAATCTTTTTAATCTATAAAGAGGTAAAACTGAGGATAATCTTTGAAACTAATAATCCGATAAAAAAAAATTCTTCCGAAAAATTCCGAATTCCGAAAAATTCTTTTTGCGTTGGATAGCCAGTTTTTTTTAGGAAAGGTTAAAAGTTATATTACATCACGCTATGACTCAGGAGCAAAACAGTGAACATAAGCGCGATACCTTAAATATGATGCATTCCCACAGATATGGTCTTAAGTATAAACTCAATACTGTGCTGAGTAAACTAAATTATGATGAGACGGAAAGGTTCATTCGTTAAGCCCAAAATATATACATGTAATAGATATGTAATAGGATTAATACATATGTATATATACAAACACACACACACACACACACACACACAAACACACACAATCACATTTAATTTCTGTTTGTAATGTAATGTTTTAAAGGTTTGTTATAAAGCATATTACTAAAGCGCATTTACAATACCTGTTAAATCCATGTTTTCTTTAATATTGTCTGGTATATTTAATTTAACACTTATATAGTTACATGTTTTGTTTTTTATTTTTATATTGTAAAACTGGGAAGAGACTGGCTCCCAAGATACGCGTATCCTAGTTTGGGGGTCCAGGGTATCTTAAGCAATGTACTTATTATTATTTTAGAACAATAAAGATTTTATTTATTATTATTATTTATTATTGAAACCGCGGTCAGCTAGTGTTTAGTAAAATTTTGCTAATATGTATAATTCTAAATGCAGTTGTACCCTTAGGATAGGTACGTCCCTTCTCCATCTCAATAAAACCTGGTACGAACATTCCAACTATTGGCTATATAATTTTGTTAACCTAATTCTTCTCCAGGTCTTCGAACACGCGTACTCCGCTGGCCTCCACCCCTCCGATATCTTGGACAGCATCGCGTCCATGCGGCCTAACCCGGGCATCATTGAGCTGATCAGCACCTTGGCCAAAGAAGGCTGGGATGTCCTAATACTGACGGATGCTAACAGTGTCTTCGTCAACCATTGGTTCAAGGAGCATGGGTTACAGGTAAGAGGGGATACAGATGAGGTTTTTATCAGAATGAAGAAAAAGAGATTTTATTCATTGTGTGCCTTAATTCTTTAGGCAGACTATACACGAACCGTCTTACGTACTTTGATGCGACAAATTTATAATTTTTAGATAAGCAATACTGTGTCAAGCCACACGGACTTCATTTTGAGAAAATATCGTTTAAAGATGTCAAACCTTACTAAATAAATTTGTTTATAGAATTTATATCCATCTTTTCTTTTCTATTTTGATAAAACGTATAATGAATTTAAATCACACTGATATATTTAATATATTATCTAATAAAATGTTATATAAATATTTTAGATTATTCAAAAGTTACGGAACGCACTTGAAAATCGAACCAATTAATTGGGAAACTTTTTTCCGCACTCATTTAATTTATATGATTAGAACATTTTTAATAATGTTTAATAGGTGATGTAGTATCAGAATACATCAATATCCGAATTAGAATTTTTGTGGGTTGACACATTATTGCTTATCAGCATCCAATTGACATTGAAGTAGATATACATCTGTTCGTTTCTATTCGGATAAAAGGTATAATGAATTAAAAGCAGATGGTTATAATGAAAAGTTTTCTCTAATAAGTTTTTATAAATTTATGAGGTAATTGTATATTTTAAAATATGACACATCAATTCACACACCAATATTCGAATCATTAGATGAAGCAACACTTTTTATACTTATTTAGTTCAGATGACTTGAATTTTTTTTAATAATGTTTTTGACAGACGCGTTGGCGCAATGGTCACTGCAACTGACTAAAACGCTAACGGTCGCGGGTTCGATCCCCGCTCACGGCAAACGTGTGTATTGGCCATACAGATGTTTGTCGTGGTCTGGGTGTTTTTGGTAGTGTTGTGAGTGTTTCCGGACCCCCGACACAAGGTCATGAGATCTTAATGGGGGCCGTTGAGTGTGATGCGTTATTTATTTATTTATTTATTATTTATACGTGACGCATTATCAGAATACATCAATATCTTAGAAGTACACCGAAAAGAAACTTCTACTATTTCTATAGTCTTCAAAATTCTTTTTAAATTCTTGAACGCACTGAACAATCTTCTTCGTGTCTACTCCATCCCACGTGACATCGGGTATATAGTACTCATATGGCACTAAAAGCCATCAAGACAAAGAATTGAATTTTTTTTGTGGGTTGACACATTATTGCTTATCAGCTTCCGTATATACATACAATAATATATTTAAGTACTATCCAGGGCGGATCCAGCTTCGTCGCCAGAGGGGGGGTCACCTAGGTCAATAATCGATACAGGTAAAAAGTCACTTCTTCTTCGATGGGTACGTTTTTATGGACGTGGAGAAGTGCCAGTTCGGTTAAACGTTCTTCAATCATACAGATTATATTCAATTAATTAAATAAAAAAATCTATAATGTGACAAATAATATAAAAATCATGTTAATCATCATTATGTTTAACAATTATAATTAGTGCTCGATAGGTCTTGGACCCAGCCCAGGGGGGGTCATGACCCCCATGACTCCCCCTCTGGATCCGCCCTTGAGTATTATACACATTCTCACCTGTCTCTGCGACAGTCCTATCGTGAATGGCCCATATATAGCCTATCTACACAGTAACCAATACAGAGCACGCGGTAACGTAAACCTTGTGGAGTACTAACTCAATTACGCTGTTTCCGCGAAATCTCACTGTCTTATTGTAAATGTAAATCACTAATGAATTATGTAAGAGATAAACACGTTTATCTTTCAACTTCGCTTAGAATAACTGATAAGCAATAATGTGTTAACTCGCTAAAAGTAAGATTCGGAGATATTAATGTATAATACGAGATGTATTTAACATCGCGGCGTTGCCCGCGTATGCTTTAACACCCCTTAGCACAACTATAAGGGATGATTTCTGAATTCGGAGATATATATATTTATTTATTCACCCTAAATTAATATTTATGTTAAGTTTAAGGATAATCGGCCAAAAAAAATAAATTTTGTCCATACAAACTTCACCAGCCCCTTGCAGCTTAATAGGGGATGATATTCGTGCGTTTTCTGGTTCACATTTCATTACTATCATCCAGAAGTATGTGTATTAAATATTAATGTAATATGATCACGGAATAAGATTTTCCGTATAAATGTTTTTACCCCTTTTAACCCTCCTAGGGATGGAAAATCGAAAAACTCTTTCTTAGTGGATGCTTACACCCTAAAAGACTCACCTACAGCCAAAATTTCAAGTTTTCAACACCGACGGTTTAAGCTCTGCGTTGATGAATCAGTCAGGACTAGTAATTTTATATTTATAGATTAAACGTTAAACCCTAAATGTAAAACAAAATTTCCGTTCTTAACGAAATGCAAAACTTTAGAAAATCGTATATTAGAACACTAGCTGCCCCTTCCGGTTTCACTCGCGTTTATGGTTACTGCTTCGCGCCAATAAATCAACGCGTAATCTAATATAGCCTATAGCTTTCCTCGACAAATAAACTATATAACACAAAAAGATTTCAATTCGAACCAAAAGTTTCTGAGATTAGCGCATTCAAACAAACAAACATACAAACTCCTCAGCTTTATAATATTAGTATTGGTAAGTATTTAGGAATTTTGTGATCGTAATTTGCCCAAATAATCTGGAGTAAGAACCGTGGTCAGCTTTACGAGCACTACGTTAATATCTCAGAATAAGGATCAATTGTACAAACAAACAAACTCTTCAGCTTTATAATATTAGTATAGAATAAATCACATTCCCAGAACGCGATAACAGCCGTGGTAACAAACCGAGCTTTCTGGAAGCACGATCGTCTCTTCATCGAGCCCTGCATGCGGCAGACCACCTGCCCCAGGTGCCCCAGCAACCTGTGCAAGACGCTCGCACTCGCCCAGTGGAGCAAGACACGGGGCTACCAGCGGTTCGTGTACAGTGGCGATGGGAGGAACGATTACTGCCCTGCTACTAATTTACCGGCTGATGTGAGTAACCTTCATATGTAACTCTTTAGATAAAGAGTGTTTTCCTTTTACGAAGAAGAATGTTATATTTAGGTGTTAATAATGTAATAGAAGATCTTAATAATCTGTCTCTTTATGGTTTTATCGAAAAGTAAGTAAACAGCCTGTAAATGTCTCACTCCTGGACAAAGGCCCTCTCCTATTAAGGAGAAGGTTTAGAGCTTAATCCAACACTGCAGGGTGGATATACACGTGTCAGAATGTCTACCCATGCAGGTTTCCTTACGATGTTTTCCGTCACCGAGCACGAGATGAATTTAAATGTAAATTCAGCACTTGAAAGCTCAGCGGTGCTAGTCGGGTTTTGAGTTCGAGATCACAGATTGTCCTCGACGTATTCATACCATTAGGCCATTTTAGTTCAGCCATATCTCACGCCGAGTATAAGTGACCGAATTTTTGGCCCCAAAACGTAAAATACGTTTTACCTACATTTAGAGCTGCGGCCAGTTATCTATCTAGACTTTAATGTCACAAAATATTGACAGTTATTTATTCTTTTCAAAATCATAGATTACGGTGCAACGAAATTTTCATTAATAACTTCATTAAATTTAAAAATTCAGATAAAATGCTAAGGACTTGGCGTTACAATTTGCTTTCTTTATTTTTCTATACGATCATTCTTCTCCACTGGTGGTTGAAATTCGCCGAAATTAATATTGGATATTTTTTAATAGCTAATAAATTTTGGATATACATATCTTATATATTTTAATTTCTATGATTTTAGTATAAATGATGATGTGTCATGATGTAATTTTTGTTTCAGGCTATCGTTTTCCCCAGACGGGGCTTCCCTTTGCACGATCTCATCAAGAAGACGTTATCATCCCCCAACCCCCAGATAAAAGCCAAGGTCGTGCCCTGGGATGACGCGTTCACGATAATCGAGGAGTTGTTCCCGGGGAAATCCGAGGAATTCACAAAAAGTTAACTTTTGGTGTAGTTTAAAGCGATTGTATAGTTATTTTTTTTCTATTGCAGAAGCTATTTTTAAACGTATATAGGGTGTTCTTGATCAAAGTGTTTTTAAAGAATAGTTTTTATGTGAAAAAAGTGTGTACATCTGTAGAACGCGGTCGAAAGGATTTCCTTTGCTTTGATTAGGAACCCACTTTATTAAAACAGTCCATATAGAAAAATATATTTTACATAATTGTAACACTGATAGAAATGTCAATGATACGTGACGTCATAATACATTCAAATAGCAAGATAATTGAAGTCCCTTGGTTGTAGAAAAAGCGCTATTCAAAGTACATTTTCTTAAATAAAAGGTGTCAAATGATTAAATAGTACCTGATGTACAGTGGTAACTATTACCCAGACATCTGCAACATCAGGGTTAATAACTGTCTTTGATGAGTGCGAGGTCTTTGACAAAACGGTGTCTATACGCGCTTAAAAACCCCCAAATTATAGCGCTCTGGGAATATCTCAGGAGGAAGATAATGTCACAGCCTGCACGTGCGCGTAGAAAAAAGCTCGTGAAGCCATGTTGACCATGCATTCAGATGGTGTGGATATCGAATCCTGAGACGAAGAGTGCGATGGTAGAAGCGAGACAAATTGCATAAACAGATGATTTAATGCGAAAAGACGTTCCCATATATGCGAAAATCTATGTCGTAACGTCTTTAAGGCTAAGATGCAGCACGATACAGTATACAATTGACGTATGCAAGTAATTTTTATATTTTTTACATAAAGACGTATATCGAAATCAAGAAATTTTAATAAAACGATGTTCTATTATCTAGTTACTTTTTTAAATAGAGAGTTAAGCGGTGACCCCTGATGTAAAGTGATCACCGCCTATGAATATTAGGAGCGTTAGTAAAGTCACAATATCTTAGTTGAATTCAAAGGCAATAAGGGAATATGATGTATGTATAGGAATTTCCATCTCTCTCAGTCGTATGAATCTCACTCTCAATTTTAATTTACTTTTTTTTATATTTTGATCTACAACTTAAAAAAAGGCTTATGACGTACAGCTTAACTTCAAATTTGTTTTTAGAGACACACTGTATATAGTCGCTTGCAACTCAGTATGCGTTTAACCTAAATATTATTAATAATAGTTCAATATTGTTATTAGGTAAGAATAACACTTGTAAGTTTTGCTAAAAATTTACATAAATGTTTGATCATTGCTATTACACCTGAAATAATTTATTTTCAATTCTTTATTTTTGACACAATACGTAAGGTTACCAGGTTATACAGTTGTTTTATATCAATAACGACAGTAAAACTTACAAGTGCATTTTACGCCTTATATAGTTAATAAATTAAATATCACACAACGATCTTAAATCTTATAGATGCGTTATGTTGTGATGTATGTGTTGCTAGCAATAAAAAAATATATCAAAAAGTTAAATGAGTGAGATATATGCGTTATTATGGATGTGAAAGAGATAGCAAATTGTTTTGAGGTAGGCTTCACGGCATACAACATTTTTGAAAGCAAGTACCATAATTATCTAAGTACCAGCTGTCCCTTGCAGTTGCACTCGCGTTTATGGTTACTGCTTCGCTTCTATAAGTCGTAGCGTGATGTAATATAGCCTACAGCCTTCCTGAATAAGTAAACTATCTAACATAAAAATATTTTTTTATCGAACCAGTAGTTCTTGAGATTAGCTTGTTCAAACACACAAACAAACTCTTTAGATTTATAATATTATTATCCAAGTATTTATAACATCTAAGATCATTGGTGTTATTACAATGTCTGTCCATCGAGATGTCCATTTTAAATTAATAGTAAATATTACCTCTACATTAAATAAAATTAATTCTACAGTCCATTTAAGTAGTTAAATTTTATTTATTTAAATGTAATAAAAAATAGTTAAAATATTTTCATAATATTGAAGAAGCATTTTTAAATACAATATTATATTGCCAATCCAAAATGTCTTCCTTATATTTTTTGTCATATAGTTAAATAGAGCTCAAAACGTCCATTAAGCTCCGGTTTTCCAAGACTACGGTGCCGTCATTTAGCTGCCGCTTTATAACGTTAAACGACGTAATTTTCACTTAGTCTTCGTCTATGAAAAAACATGGCGTGATTTCTATGTTTATATCATGTATAAAAAAACTAAGAAAAAAAACAAAAATTGATTTTTTAGAATTGCCTATTTTTGCGTTTGTTTTATTACGGCACGCTATTTAAGAAAATCAAGGCTTTACTCGTAATAGTTCAAATAGCACAAAATATAAATAATTATTACAAATATTATTTTATATGCATTTTTTTCTAGAAATGTAATAAAAAAATGTTTTAATAAAGAATCCTGACAAGTATTTTTGTGTTATATATTTAATTCAGTGATTTTTATTTATTAAATAAATGTCTACCTCGTTGTGTATATGATTTTATTTACATCCCTTATTGTTAATGTGAACCTCATTTTGTAACAGTAGGTATAAAATCCAAATAAATAATTAATTCAAAAACTCAAAAACCCGATTGCGTAACAAGACCGTCTGCAGTCAGCGGTACTCTATCAATCTCAGTTCTGTCTAAAAGCCTATAAGTGAGAATTGTTACTAACCAACTTTATATCGTTAAAGATCCTAAACGGTAATTCTGATTGAAAAACTATATGAGAATATATCTAACCTAAATGGTTTTGAAATACCTATCTAGTGATACCACATATGACATATTTCGTTTTAATTTTTTTATTTTTCACACTATGGCGCCCAAAATCGGCCATTTTGATTTTTTCAATTTTTTTATTGTTATATGACATTCGCGTCATTATGGCGAATCCATTGACGTGTTATCTAAATCGGCCAACGCGTTTGTTCGAAATAATGTCATAAAGTTACGAACTCACATATGTACATACATAGGCCGATAAATACATTACCCTCATTTGCCTAGCACAGTCGAGTAAAAGCTAAAAAGAAAACTTCAAAATAATACTGAGATTTTATTAATCAACTGTACACAATAAATACTTCATTATTTACAAAACAAATGCATAAATAAAACTGACAAAATAAATTTATTGATAAAGTATGATATAATATAACTATGGATATGTTATAAGTTAATGGATTGTGGCATTTAAAATGGCGAACATATTGGACGACGTTACCTAGCAACCAGCTAGCGACTACGAAAGGCGAGAGTATCTATGGGCCGTTTAAACGGAAGACATGGCTTTATGCCTTACAATTTAATTGAATATGAATAAAAATTACAAGACTTGGCTGTACGGTGTAATACCTTTGCCTTTCCCCTCTGAGGAAAGAAAAAAACCGGAAAAAAAATCTATGGGCCGACAGGTAAATTGACGAACTTGTCAAAATTGGAAATGGGTACAGATTTTTAACGTCAAACTGTATGAACGTAACACATCTATAGTTATGAAATATAATTGTTGAAGTAACAAAAATTAGATAAACGGACCTTAATGGTAAGCTCTAGCTATAGACTATAAAAAAAATTAAAATAAACTTTTCAATATAGATTTTTATAATTACAAAAAAAAAAATCTACATTTACAACTAGCATTACAAAAGTTAATAATTTACTTTGAAATTTATTTACAATATCGACATTCGTGGCAACATGGAGCAACATTATTGAAGATCATATATGGACGCTGATAAGCAATACTGTGTCAAGCCACACAGATGACAGTTGAGTTGTAAGAAAATGGCATCTAAAGATGAGAAGACCAATTCTTAATAAATTTCTTTGAAGTTTGATCTTTTGTTTTTTATTTTAATATAAAGTATAATGAATTAAAAGGAGATTGATATAATAAAAAGATTTTACATAATGATATATATTTTTTTAAGTATATGAGATTATTGTATAAATAGCAAAATATGGAACGCACTTGAAATTCGAAACATTAAATTAAGTAACTTTTTTCTGTACTTATTTAGTTCAGATGACTTATTTTTTTGATTAATGTTTCATTTTTAAAATACACTAATATCACCGAATTTTACTTTTTGTGGGTTGACACATTATTGCTTATCAGCATCCATTTAAGAAGTATATAATAACTATAGTCTAATAATTTTATAATTACATAGATATGTTTCTTGGGCTATCTCATTTACAACAGTAATGCTTTCTAATATTATAAATGCGACAATAACTCTGTCTGTCTATATTTATATATTTTAAACTTAAAGATTTATAGTATTCATATTTAATATAACGTCGTAATAACTTGTATAAAAATTTTTATTGCATGTCGCATTCGTCGTGGTCACGGATGCAACTTCTTCGAAACGTCGGGCAATAAAAAGGTATTACTACCATTAGTTATCGCTAAGACTTTTTTAAGAGGTTTTCACGGC
This sequence comes from Hypolimnas misippus, assembly GCA_037950945.1. Taxonomy (NCBI): domain Eukaryota; kingdom Metazoa; phylum Arthropoda; class Insecta; order Lepidoptera; family Nymphalidae; genus Hypolimnas; species Hypolimnas misippus. Next base: position 1,288,852 of record JBBEEQ010000002.1, read on the forward strand.
AAATTATGGTAAAAAGATAGACGAAACTTTGGAAGACTTATTTGTGTCATGAATATAAATGAATTTATTTACGCAGAGTAAGCCGATGGAGCTTCATTACCGTATATATGTATCCTGCTCATAAGTTCGAAAAAAATAACAAAACACATCTATATAATTATAAAATAATCGTACATCAAAATATCCAAAGGTTTGACAACATTAAAGAATAATCGATATTCGATTATTACAACACTATTTCTAATTATTTATTTTTTTAATATAAACATACCTGTCTTCTATTTATTATATTATACGTCCGTCCGTCACAGCTTACACGTTCGAAAATATACAAAGATAATAAATAAACGTATTTAAGATATTAAAAATAGAAATAATAAATACCTCACGAAATTGAAAACAAAAAATATTCTAGATTCTTATTTAGATGTATTATCAATTCACACGTTAAGAACATAGAAACTTTTGCTCATTTGTTATTTGTTAAGGATGACGGTGCCGACATAATGCGGTCGCTTTATAAACATCGTTTTTAAGCTTTGGTTTCCTATGATGGCGATGCTTGTCATTTACTGATCGGTTTATGTCTTTACATGACGTCATTCAAATCTTTTGTATAGAAACAATATGGCACGGTCTCTTCGACAGAGTTTTCTGACACTGTAAAAGCTCAGAGTTTTTGACAGCTAAATTATATTATATATATTATTATTATTATATTACACCGATAATTTGACAGTCCGCAATCGTAGGAAACCAAAATTAACATTGTTTATGGAAACAATCAAAGAATTGAATTGCATTGAATCTAAAGAACGTTTTTGACATTGTAACGTCAAAGAGGTTTATTACGTTCGTTATTTTGCATCCGCTATATAACGACATCGTACTCCTAGGAAACCAGAGCTTTAGTCTTTAAATACAATTTTCATACTAATCACAGCTGCATTATAGTAAATAAAATTTAATTATTAAAAATGTTATCAAGTATTAAGTTTATTTCGAACAATTATATACAAAACGGAGGATTTATTATATTACATCTTGGAGGTTTTACGATAACATTACCAAGACATTTAACTGAAGTTTTAATTATGTAATATTTTAACTATAATAATGTCTAATACTAAACGATTCTTATATACATAATTTTAATTTTATATACATTTTCGTAGATCGTAGCCGTACGAGAGACTTATGAAATTTCTTTAAGTAAAAAAAACAATTGTCAAGTTTTTTTTATTATTTTTATATATAAAAACGGACTTTAAAAGAAAAATATGTAATTTTACGACACATAACAATTATTTCGATTTAAAATCTAAATTACTGGACCGATCTCGATGACATGTTTGGATGCTGATAAGCAATAATGTGTCAACCCACAAAAAGTCGAATTCTGATATATCGATGTATTCTCATAATGTTTCAAGGATTTACCATGATTCAAAAAAAAATTCAAGTGGTCTAAACTAAATGGGTGCGGAAAAAAGTTTTTTAATTTGATGTTTTAATCATTGATGTTAGCTCAATATTTTGCAATATACAATAATCTAATGTATATAAAGAACTTATTATTAGATAAAACTTTTTATTAAACCAATGTGCTTTTAATACATTATACATTTTATCAAAATAGAAAAGAGAAGATGAATATATCGATACCTCCCACGTAAGTTATTGTAAGCCACAAAATTGCCGTTAGCGTTTTTACTGAATACTACACGAATTTGCATTGCTTAATGCATTCAAAGTGAAAAAATACCAAAAATCTTTTTTTTTCAAGGAAAGTTACAACAAAATACGCCTGAAAAAAGGCGCATTTTGTTGTAACTTTCAAACTAAAACGGATTAAAAGTGCTCTACTGTAAAATTGTAATTTTGGGGTTACAACAACTTACGTGGGCGATATCGATATATGTTTTCAAATAAATTTGTTAAGAATATTGACATATTTAGACGCCATTTTCTCAAAATGAAGTCCGTGTGGCTTGACATAGCTTATCAGCGTCCATTTATATAACCAATATAAACATACCCTAATTTAATCAAATTACGAAGTTATGAGGTAAATAATTAAAAAAAAATCCGCTTCGAATTAAGAACCTCCATTTTCGAAGTCGGTTGATGACTGATGTACTGAAACGCACTTCAAGGCTTAGTGTGGTCGTATCTTCCTATCCGATTTAGGTTATACTGCAATTGACTTTATAGAAAAAATTATGGTGGTACCATATTATTTGCTATGTACCACCATTTTGTACCCTTAAATGGCTATAGTAGCCAATTTTATTCAGGAACGAGCGTCCAGTGGCTAGTGAAGTCATAATGTCTATTATGGTATAGGTATGTGATGTATATTTTGTAAAATTCTGTTGAAATATGATTTTATTTACAATCAACGACAATGGAGCTTAAAAATGAAATTTTGACAATTTAAATCTTTGACGATATTTCAATAAGTAACATCACGAATGTGATATTTTACATTTTATATTTTACATTTTTTTTTTGGATATGCTAAGCTGAAGACATAATTATATATACAGTAAGGCGAGAATTACACTTATAAGTTATGCTTTCAGACTTTCATGAAGATTTTCATAAGTTGTTTCTCATCGCTTTACACCTGAAAGAATTTACTCTCATTGCCTTATTGTTGATACTGACAGCTTTAGGAAAGTGCTTGTTTTACATCAGTTACGAAAGTAAAACTTACAAGCGTAATTTTCGCTTATATTCAGACTTATGCTGCAATTTGCGAACTCTACATTTCTATCTTTTCACTAAATTAAAAAAAAAAAACATATTTTTAAATCGAATTTAAATATTCGGATTTTCAAAAAAAAAAAATTGGTCAACTTTCATAAATAAATAACTGTTGTTATATACTATTACATATATTTTATTTAAAGAAAACAACTGTAGAATTTCGAAAAAAAATGATATTTTTTAAATTATCCGAAAATCCGAATATTTGATTCCAAATTCGAATCCAATTTGATTCGGAACAAATGATTCGGACATCAATATTATGTATATTATAATAGACTTCTAAGGTAACCTTAATTTAAAACAATCAATTTTGGAGAAAAATTTAAAAGTCTTTGAGAACGTTACAAAAAATCGTATCGCAGAATCATGAAAGATCGACTTCCGAAAAATCTTGCAACGGATCCGAAAACCTCGAATCCGACTTCGAACTATCCTCCTTTGAAACTGAATCAAATTTCCCGTAATCGCCATTTTGTTTCAGGCTGTCGACATCTCGATTATCTTGTAAATCTTTTGGTATATCTTGTGTATCATCTTTTGACACTTGGACATCGTCTTTCGACACATCCTGTATATCCGAATCGTTGCTATAATTGTCCGTATAGTCGATATCTTGTTCGGTTTCATTGGGTGTAGTTAATGTCCTGCATTTCGACGGAGAGAGATTTTGCACGGCTGTTTTCGATACTGTTTTGAACATTTCAGAAATATCGTCTGTGGATAGTTTCAGGGCGTGTTCCCAGCCCATTAGCGTTTGTGTGTGTATGTTTACTTGTCTGTCCGCTAGGTCTAGTAATAGTGATTTTATTTCTGTGTGTGTTTTTGGTATCCAGTCCGATAATTCTGAACGTAATGCTTCTGAAGCTTGCTCTAGTCTGTAATTCAGATAATTTTTGAACTTGAAATAGGTCTTTTAATATAAGATTTTAGTGAATTGTACTAAACTTTTTCGTTATTAATTTCATTTTTTATTTAGCGATATAATTGTCATTTTTAGACGAGTTAGTTTTTAGCAATTACCTCATTGGTTTGGCAAATTTTTCTGAGATTTTACGCAATATTATTAGAAGCAACTATTCCATTGTATTATAATAAGTATTTACTTAAAATTTAACGTTACATTTTATAATATAATTTAGTATAATTAAGTTACCTGTTATGCACTTCATCCGTCGCGTTGTTACCGGATACATAGGCGGCTGGAAAAATGAACAAAAAATGCGTTTTATTTACTGTTTACAATTTCATTTACAAAAAAAAAAAGTAAAAAAAAGCTTAAAAATTGGAAGTAGGTTAAAAAGACAATATATTTTTATTTTAGTTAATCATTTTGAATTTTTGCCACAGGAACGATAAAAAAATGACACATTCTGTTAAACGTCATTTTTACACCTAAAAGTAAGTTGAATGTTTCTATGTATATTTTAACTGTTTTGTTACCTTAGAAAGAGGTTGTAATTTTTAATTATGTACATATAGTGTGCATGCGCATAGGCGAGTGTGAGCAGCGGAGATGTAGTGGCAGAGACTATCCTAGGCTAGGTTAACCTAGCTACATTAGCTAGTTTAAGTATAAGAAGAGTAGTGGTATATACCGTGTAACGCGTCTCCCATCCGAATTTTCTCATAATGCGCATGCGCATACGTACCTAACGATAGTAGTGCGGCGCTGTATTAAGAAAGGTAGGGGATGGGGAAAGGCGCAGTAGAAAGAAAGCTACCCCGTACCGGGTTAACCCAACTATACTCCAGCCACATTCGATCTGGAATTTTAGTAAACAAACCATGAGTCATCATAATTAGGGTTGATACACTCTTAATAAAAATAATAATTATTATAATTACAACGATATTCATTATAACAAAATTTCCTGTTTAAACACAAAAATTTTAATTCAATATAGAATCCAAAATTTTAATTTGGCCGGTCAATAGATAATTTATATGAAAATTAGCTTAAAATAAAAGTTTAAAAATCTTGAATTACCACTATAATATTACTACAAAACTAACAACCCTATGTTTTAATACTGACGTAAAGAAATCGCAGGTTTGTAACATTTGGAGTGTTTTTAAGCAATTGGCAGATTTAGGAAGGTATATAATAGCGATACAGGCTCTTCGTAATTGGTGGTGTATATTTTTAGTCGTATTATAATGTAGTATAACCACAACAGGTTAAGAATGTTAACATTACACACAACGTTTCATTACACACGGATTTAAAAAAAGACATCTTGTTTTGGATAGCATAAATATAGCACAATAATTACTGTTTCAACCACATATATTTACAATTTATTCTAATATGTATATCAGATAAAATTTAAGGAATTTTATTGCGGTTACATTTTAGTTAATTAAAAAAAAAATATTTTTAACGCAAATAAATAATAATAAATAATGTAATTTTTATTTGATTAAATGATAAGATGACTCATTACTTTATAATATATAATTTTAATTTTATATTATAATAAAATATATACTTACCGCGCATAGCTAATAAAGTATAAAATATGAATGCTTAAAAAAATCTAATATAATCTAAATGAGTCCTGTAGTTTGGGAGGCGATAGATAAAGTTAATAAAGCGAATTATATAACTACGAGGTAATTTCTGATATCATTTAAAAATTGGAGGTATTATTTTTGAGATCTACATTATTCCAGATATTATTATAACCAAGAATGCGCTTAGTAGTTTTGTCTTAAATATTTTATTATTAATCATCAATTTTAATTTTTATTAACATCGAAAATAATTGTTGTACATATTTCTAAAATGTTTTGAGCATCTGCCTGACGTTGGTTGCTAAGCAACGCTTTGTTATTAAACATTCCACATCGAATTTGGCTGGAGTATACATTAGACATCCTAGGTAGAAGTTTAGTACATAAAATCGAAAAATTAAAAACAAATTATACTTTATTCAAATAGGCTTTTACGAGCACTTTTGAATCGTCAATACAGAAACAAAAAAAAAACTAATTAATTAATTAATTTGTGGTAAATTCTTCGGAATGTAGATTCTACCGAGAAGAACCGGCAAGAAACTCGATAGTTACTCTTTTAAAAAGTTTTACGATAGGTACATACATTTATGAGTTACAAATATATTAACACCCTGTGTGAATTCCCAATTCCCCTTCCCAAAATGTGTGTGCGTGTACGCCATCACGGGAGCGGGACGCTATCCGAGGCCACGCTCGAGCCTCAGGAGGAGGGTGTATACGCACCGTGCAGCGCGTCCCGCGCGCGGATCTTGTCGCAGTGCGCGTGCGCGTAGGCCGCGAGCGCGGGCAGCGCGGCGCGGTGGCGCAGCGGCGCGGAGGCCGCGAGCGCGGTATAGAGGGGAGCGGGACGCTATGCGAGGCCACGCTCGAGCCTCAGGAGGAGGGTGTATACGCACCGTGCAGCGCGTCCCGCGCGCGGATCTTGTCGCAGTGCGCGTGCGCGTAGGCCGCGAGCGCGGGCAGCGCGGCGCGGTGGCGCAGCGGCGCGGAGGCCGCGAGCGCGGTATAGAGGGGAGCGGGACGCTATCCGAGGCCACGCTCGAGCCTCAGGAGGAGGGTGTATACGCACCGTGCAGCGCGTCCCGCGCGCGGATCTTGTCGCAGTGCGCGTGCGCGTAGGCCGCGAGCGCGGGCAGCGCGGCGCGGTGGCGCAGCGGCGCGGAGGCGCGCGCCGCGGCCGCCGCCCCCGCGCCCGCGCCGCAGCCCGCCAGCGCGCCCGCGCAGCGCCCGCCCGCCTGCACCGCCCACGCGTCGCACGCGCGCCGCATGCTGCGAGTATACCGCGCCGCTTAATAGCCGGGCTGCCTTGTGTACCTCGCTCCACGTAAGCGTGAGGCGAGTCCGATCGCGCGGTGCAGTCGAGTGAACAAGACTTTAAACATTGAATGTATAAGATATGAATGCATTGTGTTATAATCTTATTGAATATTTTCAGCCGTTTATAATGTATTTGTCTTGACTTGTTTGGTAAATAAGCGTTTATTTAATTATCCTGGTTTAATCCTGGATCATTTTCTATTCATTTCATTATATGTCAAATTAATGTGTTTAAATCATTAATTAATATCACTTTTAAGTGCGATTCATATCGGATGTATTCAGACCGGGGCGGTACCTCACTCTTACACAAGATCAGCGTGAAGTATCTAATTAAATTGCATTTCATTCGGTGAGCGTCTCTCACTGAATATAGATTTATTTTGGCAAGGACCGGCCGGTGATCCTCGACAAAACAAATCTATCTATATATCAGATGGAATATCCATCTGATTGGTAAGGAATTAAATTCATCTGCACATTTGCAGGCTGCGGGACTATGTATTACTAGCTGATGCTCGCGACTTCGTCTGCGATATCTGACGCCTAGGTCATAGTAGATTTATGTATGCAAAGTCTTAGCCCAATCGGTTTAAAATTGACAAAGTTTCATATCAAAATCAAAAAAATACTTTATTCAAGTAGTCAAAAGTTACTTAAATTAATGAAAAGCTACCACCGGTTCGGAATGTAGATTCTACCGAGAAGAACCGGCAAGAAACTCGATATGTACTCTTTTAAAATTGTGTTATTAAGTACATACATTTAAAAATTACAAATGTGTTTATTAAACATCCTCTATGAAATCCAGCGATACTAAATCCATTATTATGATCAATATAATCTTGTACAGAATAATATGCTTTAGCTATCAAAGACTTTTTAATATACAATTTAAACTTATTCATTGAAAACTGCAAAAATTTCGATGGTATTTTGTTATAAAAACGGACACCTTCGAAAGCTTGGTGTTATGAGTTTATCCTTTCTTCTTGTGTTAATACAATGCGAGTCACTATTTTTCTCAAAATATAAACTTTCATTCCCTATTTTATCCCCTTGGGGGTAGAATTAATCAAAATCCTTAGCGGATGCCTACGTTATTACATCTACCTGCATGTAATTTCAACCCGATCCGTCCAGTGGTTTGTGCTGTGCGGTGATAGATCACTATGTCAGTCAGTCAGACAGTCACCTTTGAGTTATATATGTCGGAGGAAGACGTCAAGTTGATAGTTCTTTTAATTATATCACGAGTTATTAATTATTTACTAAAATACAATTTGTTATAAATAATGTTAAATTTATTTAATTTTGTTTGCGTGTAAATTCTTTTCAAATTTGAATTAAACGTTCTTTATTCTGTGGATTGCATTGACCAATCAGAGCAGAGCGTAAGACTCGAGCGGGGTCGTGGCGCCATCTTGACAACAATGGCGAATCGCGGGAATATGAGAATAGTTGTAGATCGAAGTGGATAAATTATTGGATTGATTTAAGACCGTGCTGGTGGAGATATTGGTGTTGTGAGATTAGTGTCACGAACCCGCTGCTCGTATAAAATAGTTACAATTAATATTCCAAAGTATTAATCGTGAAATAATTATTTTGTCTTTCTATTCAAAAGTGACCTCAACATTGTAAAACTATAATAAAATTGTGTGAAATAGTAATACGTTGTTTTGTGCTCGCATTAACCCTCATGACGCCCACTAGAACTTTGCTAATTACTGATGATGTCGATGAGAATGGTGTTTCTCCGACATATTAATTTTTTCCTCAATTTTTCAACTAATTACTTAATATCAAGTCTTAAAAGACATAATTAATTATAATATTTCATTAACTACATCATTAGTTAACCTAATCACTAATGTCGGTGGAAAAAAAAATTAATAGAAAGCTCACCCCATAAGCTCAGTGCTGAGTGAAACCGAACCCTTATACAGCTTAGTGGTAAGTGTGCATAGAGTCGTCAGCTTCTGCTGTAACGACTGCAGGTAGTCGGCTGCCGAACTGAACTCCGGGTCTTTCACTCTGAAATCACATGTTATAATTGGACGATAAGCAATAATGTGTCAACCCACAAAGTTAAATTCGGAGATATCGATGGATTCTGATAATGCGTCACGTATTTCAACATTATTCAAAAACTTTTAACTAAAAAAGAGGAAAGTAACATCCTGTATATATCCCACTGCTGGGCAAAGGCCTCCTCTCCCATTAAGGAGAAGGTTAATAGTTTAATCCACCACGCTGCTCCACTTCCGGCTGAATACATGTGTCAGAATGTCTCCTGGCACATGGTAGGTTTCCTCACGATGTTTTCCTTCACCGCAGAGCTCGAGATTAATTTAAACACAAATTTAGCACTTGGAAAAACCAGCGGTGCTAGCCGGGGTTTGAACCCGCGATCATCGGTAAAGATCGACGTGTTTTAACCATTAGGCCATTTCGGTTTAAACTTTTAAGGTCATATAAAATAAATAAGTAGGAAAAATGTTTCTTTATTTAACGTTTCGAATTTCCAATATATACCATATTTTGCAATTTATATAATAATCACATAAATTTGAAAAACTTATTATTAGATAAATCTTTTTACTGTACCAATCTGCTTTTAATTGAAATATTTATATGTCTTCAAACAAATTTATTAAGAATAGGTTTCACATGTTTAAAGGCCATTTCCTCAAAATGAAGTCCGTGTGGCTTGACATAGTATTGCTTATCAGCGTCCAATAAAAAAAGCGGGTGGATTAAGATTGTAAATTTATATGTAACCTAGCGAGCCGTTAGTAGGCCATATTACATCACGACTATAGATGGAAAACATACCTGGCACCATTAGCAGGTTTCGATTCACCGCTGCCGTAGAGAGCGGTGCTTAAACCCCATAGATTTAAAGCGCTGTTTTCGCTTTTGAATACCTATAAAAAAAAAACATTTCCATAGAAAAATATAACAGACTACAAACAAAATTTTTGTTTTATATAGGGTGTCAACTATGATTAGCGCGTTCAAACAAACAAACAAACTCTTCAGCTTTATAATATTAGTATAGACTAAAAACTTCCTTGAAAATTATGCATGTAAACATCGAATATCATTTGGACATCAGTAGTTTTTCAGACAATCGCGGACACAACATATATACATTAATGACGAATAAAGAAACTCCTTTTTTGAAATCGGTTAAAAACATGTGCATTTTTAATGTTGATCATAATACCTTGTCCAGTTCCTCATCAGGCGTCGTCAAGAACAGCCTGAAGTCTTCACTGTGAGTTAATATGGGATGTTTTGCGATGCGATCTAAAATATATAAAAAAAAAAGTTAGATTTAAATTAATTTTATTTTAAATATTTAATGATTCAGATTTAAATATTTACTTAATTTTAATTTTATTATTATATCTTACATATTTTTAATGTTGAGTTAGTTTTATGTCTAATTTAAACAATTACGAATACATTCTTAAAAACTTATTGAATAATGTGAGTATAAATTGATTTAATAATCTGTGACGGGTGTTTTTGGCGCGAATTGAAAAAAAAAAGGTGGATATATATTATGGTGGGCATGATGTGATCGGACTATGGCTGTCAAAAATTAAAGGCACTGACAGTAAATTCTTTCAGGTTCTCTTAGAAACAATTTATGTAAATCTTTATCAACATCCGAGAGCAAAACTTATCTTGTCTTACTTGGACTATTTTATACCGCTCTCGAGAGTAAAAATTACAAATAATTCTCATATTATACTATGTAAAGAAGATTATCTATACAGATAAATAAAATGGAAGTGTCTGTTTGTAATATCAAATTAACAGCCTTTAACTAAATACATATGAAATAAATAAATAACGCATCACACTCAACGGCCCCCATTAAGATCTCATGACCTTGTGTCGGGGGTCCGGAAACACTCACAACACTAACACAAACACCCAGACCACGACAAACATCTGTATGGCCAATACAGACGTTTGCCGTGAGCGGGGATCGAACCCGCGACCGTAAGCGCTTTAGTCAGTTGCAGTGACCATTGCGCCAACGCGTCTGTTTGAAAGTATATACAGGACTTACATCAATACCAATTTTTAAAATTTCTGCCTGTCTGTTTGTTCGGGCTAATTTTTGGAACGGCTGGACGGATTTTGATGATACTTTAACTAGCAAATAGCTAATGTTATAAGGAATAACTTAGGTTACTATTATTTAAAAAAAAATATTTTCCTAGCCAGGAATCGAATCCTGCCAATTTTGGAGAAATAACACATAGTGTATTATTGTATCATCTAATTGTCTTTCCTATAAGGACAAAATTCTGGGAAGTAATAGCACACAGCAAATTAAAGAAAAAGTCAATTTTTTTACAAAATGTTATTAATTATTGCGAATGAAATGCATCTTTCTTGAGAGGCACTACAGAGTTTTGTATAAGACATGCCATCCACTAGTCTGCGCGAACCAAGTCGCGGGCACAGCTACTTTTAAAAGAAACATATCTTACCAAGAAACGAGTGTAGAGCGAGACACCGCACCGCGACGAAGGATGGCGAGTATCGGTCTAACTGCTGTCTCGCGGAGTGGAGGGGGGGCAGCGGGGGGGGCGCCACCAGCGGGTGACTCGCTGCCAGCCGCTTGTGCAGCAGCTGGAAACAGATCATGTGACGTTATATGGATGCTGATAAGAAAGAAAAAAAACTTTTATTAACAGACACGCAGATTACAGAAATAAAAAAATTATTGCAAATTAAAAAAAAAAACAAACGAAATATAGATTATATTAAACAGTATATATTATTAAAAAAAAACTTTAAAATAAAAGAAATATTGATCTTGTTTGCTGTCACAAGGAGACCATAGACTATAAGGTTCTAAGGACTTCTATTGATTTTCAGCTTATGGTCACGCAATGACAGTGTAAACTTAACAAGCATTAATATCGATACCTCCCACGTAAGTTATTGTAAGCCACAAAATTGCCGTTAGCGTTTTTACTGAATACTACACGAATTTGCATTGCTTAATGCATTCAAAGTGAAAAAATACCAAAAATCTTTTTTTTTTCAAGGAAAGTTACAACAAAATACGCCTGAAAAAGGCCGATTTTGTTGTAACTTTCAAACTAAAACGGATTAAAAGTGCTCTACTGTAAAATTGTAATTTTGGGGTTACAACAACTTACGTGGGAGGTATCGATATATACAATAATCTATACTAATATTATAAAGAAGTAAAGTTTGTCTGAAACTACTGATCTGATATGAAAAATTATTTTTGCATTGGATAGCCTGTTTATCAAGGATGGTGTATTGCATCGCGCTACGACTCATATGATCGAAGCAATAACCAGAGAATCATTGCAAGCGGCAGCTAGTCTAAAGATTTTTTTTTTTTGTACTAAATATCGTGCAATCAGTCAATCCCACTATGAACAGATGTGTGACAAGTCTAACACATTTGCAAAACTTATTATTAGACAAAAATTTTTATTATACCAATCTGCTATTAAGTCATTTTACTTTGTATCAAAATAGAACAGAGAAGATAAAAAATGCAATCAAGCTAATTTGTTAAGAATAATTTTGACATCTTTAAATGCTTTCTCATAATGAACTCCGTGTGGCTTGTGGTCGATTTAACATATGTACTCACTTTAAAGTGGTTGTACCGCCGCCTCACGTGCGCCGGCGTCGCCCAGCGCGCGCACACGCAGCGCACGCGGTACGTCACGAACGTCTCTAGCGTTGACAGCTGTTTCATTGGCGCGTCCACCTTGAATGTTACGGGATAAATTTGTAGCATATAAATTTGATATATAATAAAGAATTGAATTGAATTTTAAGAAATAATTTTTCAACTGAGTTTGTATTGGAGATTTTACCAGTGTTAGAAGAATAGATATTAAAAAGCAAAAAAAGTGACCATCACTTTTTTTAAATTCTTTTCCATTGGTGATGTATGTATGTACATATATATCTATACAAGCCTACAAGATCCAACATTTCCTCGGAAATGCCTTTAATATTGCAAGCTTAGTTTCCAAAATAGTCTAGTAACCATTTCAAATATTCATATTTTTAGGCACATAAAGTTAGGCTTTCTTTATAGACACTACTTTATGAAGATTTTCTATGAAATTGTACTCTATTCATGTTAGCCAATACATAAGTTGTGGTCATTTATTCAAAGTTTCTGCTTAGAACTTTACCTACATTTGATTTCTTAGTCGATGTACTTACATTTTCAATCTTTACATTACTAATGATATGAAAATTTAAGATAAAATGCAATCCACTTATTAAGCCTAATTGTAAGCATTTGAACAAAAAACATCCAAATTTTTAAACACTACTCAATTTTAAGTAGTCTATAAGTGTCATATACTAAAAGGTGGCCTTAAATTAAGTATATTTGAGCATTTTGCTAAATTTTTATAATGATAAGTATTTCCAAAAAACAGATAATATTTTAACAATATAGATTAAAATTTTACCTTTACAGCAATGTCATATCCATGTTCCATGATCAAAGGAGTCCCATCTGGAATATCGTCCACATCCATCACGCTTGGAGCGTCTGTATCTGTCGCATCGGCATCGTTTAAGTCCAATACTGCTGAACTGCTCTCACTTGCCATTTTGACTATGAAAAGAAAAGATTAATTGTATTTTATTATTTTAAAACAACAATTGTCATTCTAACTTTGCATGTAAATTATGACCACTTGAAATAGGGGATGTTTCACAAGGTCTGCTTGTAGCCAATTCTTACATCACAGAAGGAAAATCATTATTAAATTCCAATTTTATAAGGCCAAATATTCAATTGAAGGGATAAAATCAAATAAATGTATCACATTTTTATAGTATTTTTTCAGATTTCCCCAATTATTGTATAAAAAAATTATAGTATTTTCAATGCAGTATATGACTCATGATTTGTGCCATAATATTAAAAATATATTTGTAATGTCAATAATAATTATTTTATTGATAATATTGATAAAGTCAACAAAGTTCTTATCAATATTTAATAATAAAAAGTGTAGGTACTTATTTTATACAATTTTTTTTGTAAAAACATCATATGTAAAGCTAATGAGTTTGTTTACTGTTATACTCTCTTTGCTTATCTAAAGCGGGTACAATCAACCAGTAATACTTCTACAATTCAAATCAATATTCAGTTAATTTCCAACAATGCATTTTTTTATACTTCAGCCTAATGACTAGTCTATGGTGTGATTAAGCATAATAATTCAATAAATTACATGATGAATCATAAAATGACTTATCTAACCTTTTTAGGATTAATTAACATTAAGGATACCTACAAAACATATTAAAAAAATGTTTTCTTTTTTTTCTAAAGATTTTCTTCATCAATGTGAATTTTAGATATACAATTAAAATGAAGAAATCTTAATTTAAAAACGAAAGATTTATTTGGTAGGAATTAGATATTTACCTTTTAAAGAAATATATGCAATAGAAATATATGCAATAGCAATAATAAAATCGTAATTCAAATTGGAATTTTAATTGTGATTTTATTTTTTAAATATATATAAAAATCTTACCGTAAAGACAATTATATATTTTAGTAAAAAAAAAATCAATTATATTCAATCACGTAAATTAAATGTTATCGTAAATGCACACGTATATATTTAGAATGAAAAAGTAGGCGTGTACGGTACATAATGTATAATTATTTACATATATACCTCTTTATCAAAAAAGGTGCGATAACAATAGAAAGGTGAGCGAAATGAGCTCGGCCTATTTAACTAACGCGATCGATATTGCAAGTGCAGTGAGTTTTACCGCACTTATCAGTATTTCCCTTTATATTAACACTGTTTATTATTATAATTATCGAAATGGTTACAATGACAAACTTACCCGTAAGAATAAATACCGGTTTATTTATAATATGCGGGAGATATCAATATAAAACAGAATTCGAAACAATCAAAATTGCATTTTTCGCTTGACGACTGACGGCTGACACGATATGACAATTTGACAATACTTTGACAGTACTATGAGCTTTATATCATAATGCGAGTTCTGGATTTTTTTTACTATATACAGTATTTTAGATATATAATATATTATATCTATTATCATTTTTGTTTGTATTGACTTGCTTTATTTTTAAAATATATTTTCTATGGTTGCTCAATGACCGATCACAACGTTATACTATAGATAGTTTTTGCAGACATTTTGAACTTTCCCGTTCTGTTGGTTGTCATTTTGACAGTTTTACGTTATCAAAATATTTTTCACTGGGTTTGCTGATGTGCTGTTTTCTCCTAATGACAAAGGATTCCACGTTTCTTTCGAAAGAAGAACGCTTGGAAAATATACTTTTTCACCAAACAGTTCTTTTAAACCGCCAAAATTGCTTCCAAAATGCAAGGCGTCAGTGCTCCGCGGGAGCCTGCGCCAGTTCTAAGCACCAGTTCCACCATCCTGAACATGAGGGAAAAAGAGAAGTACATTGAGGACTTCGACTTCCCCTTTTGCGACGAGTCTTCTAAATACGAGAAAGTTGCGAAAATCGGCCAGGGTACCTTCGGAGAAGTGTTCAAAGCGCGTGCGAGAAATAGCAATAAAAAATTCGTTGCAATGAAGAAAGTGTTGATGGATAATGAGAAAGAAGGTTTTCCGATCACAGCGCTGCGAGAAATAAAGATATTACAGCTTTTGAAACACGAAAATGTCGTGAATTTAATAGAAATATGTCGTACAAAAGCGACATTACACAATAAGTACCGTTCCACGTTTTACTTAGTTTTCGACTTCTGTGAACACGATCTTGCCGGCTTATTATCGAACGTGAACGTTAAATTTAGTTTAGGTGAAATTAAAAAGGTAATGCAACAGTTATTAAACGGATTGTACTACATTCACAGTAACAAAATCTTACATAGGGACATGAAAGCCGCTAATGTTTTAATAACCAAGAATGGTATACTGAAACTGGCTGATTTTGGATTGGCGAGAGCTTTCAGTGTTGCTAAATCGGGACAAGCGAATAAATATACAAACAGAGTGGTGACACTGTGGTATCGGCCTCCAGAATTATTATTAGGTATGCTAATTATCATTTTTTTTAATAATTGCTTCCTGTCACTTTGTCCCTTATGCTTAATCTTTCACCCGATGAATTGTAGTGTAATGCAATATAGCCTATAACCTCATTACATAAACAGGCTGTCTAATTCAAAAATAAATTTTGTAATTGTATCAGTAGTTTCAGAGATTACTCTCTACATCAAATTTACAAACATATTTTACCTTTTTATCTATACTAGTACTAGTATTATAAAGCTGAAGAGTTTGTTTGTTTGTTTGTTTGCTTGAACGCGCTAATCTCACTACTTGTCCGATTACAAAAATTCTTTCAGTGTTAGATAGCCAATTCATCGAGGAAGGCTGTACGCTATACATGATCACACTAAGACCAAAAAGAGCACAGCACCAATGAAGAAAGTTTCAAAATCAGGGTGTATTTTCATATTATGAGAGCTTACGCTGCATGAGCTGCGTAAACGGTTAAAGTTTTGCAAAAATCATGTATGACAGAATTGTTCCCCTTTAAAATGTCTAAAAAAAAGTCCGTGACAGCATATATCTGCCTTTTAAGGTTAGCTCACTATAAACTTTTTTAAGCTAACCAAATTTGTTCTAAAATATTGCATTATTAGTCCAAAAAAGTACCTTTTCCACGTGTCGCAGCATATTCAGTAGGTCTGAGAATTGCATACCTCTAAAAATTAAAAGGGTTGTTCACCCTTAACACTTTTACATTAATTTCTCCTCTTTATTTTTCTATGATCTGGCATTAAAAATATATACAACCCTAAATTTTTATCCTTTCATCATCAACCCCTATTTTTTAATAGCCATTTTAGTAGTTAATTCATTTTATGTCCTGCTTGATAACTGTGGTAAAACAAAGTTTGCCGGGTCAGCTAGTATTAGTATAGATTTACACAGAAATGAAAACAGTGAACATTGACTGATTTTGATGTTATGATTTTTATTGTATATGTAAATAAATTTAGTGGTGATTCAATAGGATTGTCTCCATATTTGTAAAGAATAGATGTGATTGGTTGTAATTTTATTATTTCAAACTAAATACTGTAAAATAAGTTTTATTATGTTTTATAACTTGTTAAAAACCATAATAAGTTGATAAATTGTAGGTGATCGTAATTATGGTCCTCCAGTGGATATGTGGGGTGCTGGGTGCATCATGGCAGAGATGTGGACTCGATCGCCCATCATGCAGGTTTATATGATTGAAATAAATAATTAGGTTTTCATTATAAAATGTTAACTGGCTTTAACGTAACACCATAGTTATTGGTCCATGATGTTTGTTGGTAAGTTAATTAAGTACAGATTTATTCACGTTTTTAACATTTAAAAAATAAAAAATAAAGTTATATAAAAGTTTTTAAAAAAATTTCCAGATATTTAAGAATAAAAACACCTTCAAGTAGTTACACACTAGGTGGAAGTCAAGATATATAAAAAATATTATAAGAAAAAATATATATTTTTTTTTTAATTTTTTCAGGGACCCACAGAACAACAACAATTAATTTTAATTTCACAATTATGTGGTTCTTGCACACCTGATGTCTGGCCGGGAGTGGAAAACTTAGATCTGTATAACAAAATGGAGTTACCCAAGGGTCAAAAGAGGAAAGTTAAGGCAAGAATTACATTTGTCAGTCTTATTCTTAAATAACCTTATGAAACCTGTGAATGAAATGAAAAAATGAAAATTACGGTACTGACAGTATATAAATTCTTTAATTCCAATATTCTAATTCGAATTTACAAAAATTTATGAATCATGTGAAATATATAGAAATTTAAAATATATTGTCACATGTGAAACAACTTATGTAAATTAAGTATAGATTTATAAGTGTAATTTTCACCTTAGAAATATTACTTTATTTATTTTTTATGTAATTTTGTAATGTAATAAGGTAAAAACGAGTAAGTATTCTTACAAAGAGTATTGTTTCTACAGGAAAGATTGAAGCCATATGTGAAAGATCCTTATGGTTGCGACTTACTTGATAAGTTGCTGCAGCTGGATCCAGCAAAAAGGTATTTATATTTTACAGAAATTATTATTTAAACTTGTGTAGTAACAGCCTGTAAATGTCCCACTGCTAGGTAAAAGCCTTTTTCCCTATTAAGGAGAAGGTGTTGAGTTAATACACCACGCAGCTCCACTGGGAGGTGGATAAATCGATACCTCCCACGTAAGTTATTGTAAGCCACAAAATTGCCGTTTGCGTTTTTACTGAATACTACACGAATTTGCATTGATTAATGCATTCAAAGTGAAAAAATACCAAAAATCTTTTTTTTTTTCAAGGAAAGTTACAACAAAATACGCCTTTTTTCAGGCGTATTTTGTTATAACTTTCAAACTAAAACGGATTAAAAGTGCTCTACTGTAAAATTGTAATTTTGGGGTTACAACAACTTACGTGGGAGGTATCGAAATATGTGTCAGAATTTCTTCCAGCACATGCAGGTTTTACCACTATATTTTTCTTCACCGCCAAGTACGAGATGAATTAAACATAAAGTTAGCACTTGAAAACTCAACGGTGCTAGTCAGTGTTTCAACCTGTTATCATTGGTTGATATGGAAGTGTTCATTGCCTTTTTTTAACTTTGTAAATGGAACGCACAAAAAACTATTTACTATGCCTTAGAAAGTATAACCCGAAATTTGGTCGAATTGGACTTTTCTTTTTCGTCATGGGGAAACGGAAATAAGAGAAGGAATGGGGGAGGGGGTTACGCTTAGATCTAGGCACTCACTGCTATATTAAAAACTTTGTTGTAAGCCATTGTTGTATGGCGTTTACTAGGAAGGGGGAATGTGGACTCTCTAAACTCCTCACTTATATACGCCTATGCGTATGACCAATATAGACGGATACGCCTAGCGGGAATCGAATCGTTAGCACTTATTCAGTTGCAGTGACTACTATGCCAATCCGAGAGGAGCCTAGATGGCCTAGTGATTAAAACTCGTCGAACCCCGGCTAGCACCGCTGATTTTTCAAGTGCTAAATTTATGTTTAAATTCATCTTAAGCTCGGCGGTGAAGGAAAACATCGTGAGGAAACCTGCATGTTTCGTGAGAATTTCTGACACATGTATATCCGCCCCGCAGTGGAGCAGCGTGGTGGATTAAGCTCTAAACTCTTCTCCTAAATAGGAGAGGAGGCCTTATCATAATAATTGCAAAATTTCAGATACGACGCAGATACAGCCCTCAACCACGATTTCTTCTGGACTGACCCCATGCCCTGCGATCTGGCGAATATGTTAGCTCAGCACACGCAGAGCATGTTCGAGTACCTCGCCCCCCCTCGCCGACCTGGACACCTCCGACACCACCACCACCCCCCAGGGGCGCAGCCTAAACCGGCGCAAGCACCACAGGATTCCGGATACCAGGATAGGGTGTTCTAATGGTTGAAGATGTTTACACTGGGCGATTGATATGATCGTAAAGTTTATGAAAACGCTTATACCAGTCGAAGATAGGGTTTCAGGTTAAGTCCCAAATATACAATGACAAACTATTTTTTGTGCAGACACCATGCAGTACGACAGTATGATTCTAAATCTCAGTTAATTAGAAAGTATATAAACAATATAAGAATAATATAAGTATATAACATGGCTATTCGCCCAATGTAATTAGTATAAGTAAGTCGTATACTGAGGGGATTGGTCCGGACCCCTTAACATCCCCTGTCTCCCCTCAACAAATGATGTTAAGCCAAGCAGCATGTTTTAAATACTGTTAAAATACACAGACAGACAGACATACAGTATGTCACTTCCCCCTCTCACCATGGACATTTAATATCACCATAACCCCCCAAAGGACTCAGTTTAAACCAATCCAATATTTAAAGGACAAAAAAATGTCTTAAACACATCAATTCAGGGCGTTTACACACTGGGCGACTTCACGACGAGTATAAGCGTTGTCTATATAGGTTGTAATTAATTAGGTCATTGTTTATAACAAAGTTTTGGAAGAGCAAAATGAATAAATAAATAAATTACACAATCTTAAATGTTAAATTATCTTCTGTGCTTTGTTGTTTTTTTTTTTGCTTTTAAAAATAAAATCCAATAATTTGAATATAATTATGTAATTTTCAATTATTATTTGTACAGAGTTTGAAGATTTAAACTGTATATTTGCATAGATTATATAATACAGTGCAAGAAAATATTACAATATTTTATATTGTCAAATATGAATAAAAAATTAGGAATTTGTATAATTTGGTAACGATAATATTGCCCAGGGTTTTAATAAATGTTTATTACTGTATAATTACTGTATATTGGAGACACTTTATCGTGTGTCGGATACAAGACAACAACATTTTGTTTTCATACGAGCAATATGATATCAACCACTGTGCGTGAGGTAGCCACTATTCGTGGACACAATCCGTTTGTGTTGAAAGCAACTGTCCTGTTGCCAATCAAAAAAGCAACTGAATATTGCTGGTTTTCAAGAATATCGTAGTAATTCAAAATTCTAACAAATAGAACTAAGTATGTCAAAAGACCATAAATCTTTGAAGAGTTGCGATGATGAATTTTCTTTAAATCAATAAATTTATAACATCAAGGGATCGTTTACATTTTGCAGCTATACATCAACACATTAATAAAAAAATTTAAAAACCCCGTTCTCTAAAGTTCATCATTTTAAGTTGCATCGATATTCTTGAAAAGCAGCGATATGTCTTTACGTTCGCGCTACTAGTATTTTTTTGTTACGCATGGGAAATCTTCGAAAAGATACCCGATTCCTGGGGGGAGATCGGGTTATGTGCGCTAATAGCATATAATGTTCATTTCTAAATCTATAAGAGATTATTCATATTTAATATAACGACGAAGTTACATTTGTCGTGGTCACGAGCTGACTGAAACGTCGGGCAATAAAAAGGTATTACTACCATTAGTTATCGCGATAAGACCCGTTATATTAAATATGAATAGTATAAATCGCGAAAGTTTAAAATATATAACTATAAGAGATTAGTAGCAAAAAGCCATTTATTTAACCGTGGGACATTACTTTATGGCCTATCCGCATTGTTGATGTTTTCGTGCGAATTTTAAATTGCTAAAATAATAAATTATGACTCAGTGATACAGATTTTTTTGCCGTTTTCATATGGTATTACACTGTACAGCTAAGTCCTTTGTTATATGATACAGAATTCCAAAATTTTTTTAATGTTTTTTTTTGTTGTCCATTTTTCAATTTACAGTTTACACCTATTCGGGATAGTCAAGACCTATGACCATACAACCTTGTCATTGAATTAATTTTTTAAATAGTCTTCTTCATTTTTTTTTAATTTTATGGTTTGATTTGAAGTGTCAACTACTAAAGATAACAAAAACAACTAAGATACAACAACTATATTTACCTGACATTTTATATATTTTTGTTGTAGTGGTTTTACTTTAAATATATTATTTTAATATAAAATTAGAATATCTCCACCTAAGGGGGGGTGTAAATTTTTTTTTATTTATTTTAAAACACATTTCATATGTTTTCCAATTAACTGCCAGCGTTACGACTATACAAGTAAGACTGTATTACTTATAGATAGATAATATATGAACAATTTTATATGTTCCAATGTTTATCTGTAAATAAAATTGAATAAATGTATTATAATATGTTGTATACATTTTATTACCTAGAAATAAAAGTTTTTGTAGAATAAAAACTTTGAAAAAAAAAACAAACCGACTTCGAAACCGAAACAAGTATACTAAAAAGTAAAAAAAAAATCACAACATTTTGAAGTTGGTGCCAAGTAAAATGTTCGAAGTCGGCGCCAAGTATAAAGCTTTTACGTGTTATTTACGTTCCATCATCAGATCCTGACTTGATTACAATGGTGGTCCCATGGTGGTCCCTTGGAAATATACCCTTTCAAACAAAAAAATTTAAAAATCGGTCCACAAACGGCGACAAAATCCGTGAACAAACATAAAAAAAATACATAAAGCCGAATATAGAACCTCCTCCTTTTTCGAAGTCGCTTAAAAAAATATCCCACATCCACATACAGAACTGTTGTTTTACCTGCACATAGATAAAGGGCACAATTACGGGTTATTTTCCGATAGTCATTAAAGAATTTGTTTTTATATCTCCGAAGATTCATCGAGTTCTAATATATTATATACTAATACCTTTTAACGGAACCCCGTCCAAATAAAATCAGTAATTTTTGAGATAACCACAGCCATACAAGGTTACATTACGGGTTAAATATAGAATTACTTCATGAAGTCTGTGAAAAGGACACTACAGGATTTAATTTCTTAATAAAAAATATACAAGAATTATCCACCTTAGAGTACCACACACACGACACACTCCTAAAAAATTGTGACGAGACTGTCGAAATTTTAAAATCCCTATTATTATTTTATATTCTCATTCGTTTCTTATAAACTTGTACAGCAACGTATTTATGTTATTTTGGCGTATAAGTTATATTCAGTCTGGTATATTAACTATATGAGAAGTTTTATCAAAATCTGTTCATTAGTTTTTGACGTGACAGATCAACAAACGTCCAGCTAACATCAAAATCATTCACATTTATTATAGACTAGCAGTTCCTCGCGGCGTTGTCCGCGTATACTTTGATACCCCCTAGTACAACTATAAAGGATGATTTCAAATTCGGGGATATATATATTTATTTATTCACTGTAAGGAATATTTATGCTAAGTTTAAGGATAATCGGCCAAAAAAATTATTTTGTCCATACAAATTTCACCACCCCTAAAATAATAAATAAAACTTAGAGAATGAAATTATTTATTTTAAAAATCAATGTTCATTTTTTGACAGACAAGCAAAAACTATATATGTAAAAAGTATTTATATTTAGAACAAAACTAATTAAATGATTATATAACATTCCTCCACGGTTAATTAATTCTTCACATTTCTTCGATAAGACGCCGTGGTGGTTTGACCATACGTCTACTTCGTCTTAAAAGCAGTCCCTCATTCTCTGGTCTAGGTGTAGACTGTAACGTAGAACCAACTTTTGCGCTTGGAGTTGAAAACACCGCTGGTGACGCAACCCGCTCACTAACTGTGACTTCCTGCTGTGGTATGACTATGTTTTCGGATGGCGGAGCTTCTTGATAATCTGATATTCTTGGTCGAATTTGGTCTGCATGTCTCCGTTTTTCAATTCCATCCGACGTATTAACTTTATACGAATATTTGTTTGTCCTTTCTTTGATAGTAGCTGGTTTCCATCGACTATCCACTTGATCTCGAATGTATACCTCATCTCCTGGTCGAAAAGACGAAATATTTTCATTATTGATATTCGCCTTCAGATGTTGGAATCTTATTTGACGTTTTAGGCTAGGTCGCGCATTATCCAATTCACAAGTCAGTTGGCGTCCAAACATCATTTGAGCTGGGGATTTCCCTGTAGTTGTATGAGGTGTATTCCGATAGGTAAACAAAAACTTCCTAAGACGGCTTTTAGAATTATTTCGATCTTCCTGACTTGCCGCCATTCGCGTTTTAAAAGTACGAACTAAGCGTTCTGCTAACCCATTAGTTCGTGGATGATAAGGTGACGATCGAATATGTACAATGTTTCTGTTTTTGCAGTATGTTTGAAACTGCTGGGACGTAAATTGTGGTCCATTGTCAGAGACGATTATTTGCGGTAGGCCAAAAGTGGTGAAAATATCATCTAGTTTGTCACAAAGATGTTCAGATGTGATTTTGTTCATTTGTTTTATTTCTATCCATTTTGACAGACCATCCACAAGTACCAACCACTGCTTTCCTTCAAACGGCCCTGCAAAATCTATATGTATCCTTTCCCAGACGTTTTCTGGAACGGACCATGAAAATATCGGCAATTCTGCTTTATTCGGCCGATTTTCTTGACACATATGACATCGCTTAACGTATATGTCAATATCTTCATCAATTGTTGGCCACCATACGTAGAAGCGTGATAAAGCTCTCATAGCTGATATACCTGGGTGCCCATTGTGTAAATATTTTAACGTAGGAAGACGTAATGAACGCGGTATCACAATTCTTCCTTGCCACATAATTATATTGTTTTCAATTGCTAGTTCATCGCGTTTACGCAAATAAGGTTTCAAATCATTTTCGTCCATCTGATTTGACCATCCAGTTTTAATGTAATATTTAACTTGTTTTAATATATTATCGGTTGCTGTCTGCTGTTTAATATGCTCTTCTGATAGTGAAAGATCGTCTACTTTGTTATACTGTATTGTTTCGTTTATTTTGTGTATGCGTAATTCAGCTTTCGTGGGCTCTTCTTCAGGATTTGGCATTCGTGATAAATAATCAGCAATTATGTTATTTTCACCTTTTCTATATAGAATCTCATAGTCGTAACTACCTATTAATAATGCCCATCTTACGAGTCTATTATTTACAACTTTAGGTAGGTTTCGTTGTGGACCTAATATGTGGATCAACGGTTTATGATCCGTTACTAACGTAAATTTAGTCCCTCGTAAATATTGATCGAATTTCCTTATTCCATAAAATATAGCAAGTGCTTCACGGTCTATTACAGAATATTTACTTTCTGCTGGTTTCAATTTTCTTGATGCGTATGATATTGGTTGTTCATTATTCTGTGTTTTGTGAAATAATACTGCACCGATACCCTTTTCCGAAGCGTCACAAGCTAAAAATAATGGGCGTTTTTCATCAAAAGCTATCAATGATTTAGAGCTTTTAATGCTCGTTTTAACCTGTTCGAAAATTGTATTCTCGTGAGATGTCCATTGCCATTTTTTTTTACTTCCGGTTAGTTCATGAAGATCAGCGCAGATATCATGTAAATTAGGAATGAATCTTTCATAGAAATTTATTAACCCCAAAAACGATCGCAATTCTTTTGTATTTGAAGGTGGTGGAGCCTTGGTAATAGCTTCAATTTTTGACTTAGTTGGACGTACTCCATTTTTGTCAATAGTGTGCCCCAAATACTCTATCTGTGTTTGCATAAACGTACATTTCTTTAAATTTGCCTTTAAACCTGCTTTCTCTAATCTGCTAAAGACTGTAGAGAGTGTTTGGAAATGTTCATTGTCATTTTTTCCCGTAACTGCAATGTCATCAAAATAAATAGCTACATTTGGTATGTTCTCTAAAGTTTTATCTAAATAATGTTGAAAAATCGATGGTGCTGTTGCTATGCCAAATGGCATTCTATTATATTGATAATATCCTTTGTGTGTTGTTATTGTTAGGTATTTTTTAGATTCAGGTGCTATTTCAAATTGTAGGTAGGCGTCCTTTAAATCAATTTTGGAAAATTTTTCTCCATGTGCTAAGCGTTGACGTAATAAATCAAATAATGGAACTGGATGTGTATGTTTGATAAGTACTGGATTAATGGTTATACGGTAATCTCCACATATTCTTATTTGTCCATTTTGTTTTAATACATTAACTGTAGGTGTTGCCCACTCTATAGGTGTTGTGTTCGGATCTATTGGACTAATAATACCTTCGTCTACTAACCGTTCTAATTCCATCTCAATGTTTCTTCTAATACCAAATTTAATTGGTCGTGCTGGTAAATGTTTTGGTTCTGCTCCTGTTTTAATATGTATATTGACTTGGTAATTGTTTACTTTACCCAATTTATTATCAAAGAGTTGTTTATGAGCATTTAATACATGTTCAAGTGTCATATTAATTGAGTTGCTATGAATAGAATAGACAGGGCTTGGAAAACTCATATCAAATGATTCGCTCCACTGTAACCCAAAAAGCATTGGTTCGGCTTTCTTCATGACAACTACAGGCAATATTATTCTTCTACCTTCAATTTCCACTGTTACGTTAGTTAGACCCTTAGACTTCAGTTTATAGTTGCAATATGCTTTTAACCTTGGTGCTTGTATAAGAGTCGGTGCTCCGATTCTTTTCCAGAATTTCGTGTTAATAATCGAGTATATAGATCCTGGGTCCCAATCCATCGTACAATTAATATCATTGATTTTAAGGTCTATTTTCTTGCATCTATTGGTGTTATGATATATTTTATATACGTTGTTGTCCTCCTCGCTTTCTGTAGTTACTGTACTTGATCGTGAGGCAGACCTATTACTTTTGACTGACCCTTCCGTTATTCTTTGTAATCTACTATTTCTTCTTAATTTTGTATTTCTATTAAATTGTTTATATTTGTTTGTGAAATAGGCTCTACCTGATTTAATACAGCAACTTTCAAAATGACCTGTGATTCCACATTCGTCACATTGATGACTCTTTGCTTTGCATTCATTAAAGCTATGCCTGTTTTGTTTCCCACACCTCCGACATTGATCGGTTCTTAATTTACGTACCGCTTTATATGTGAAGTCATTGGTTTTCATGTTATTTTTGTTTGTAATTCTTTTAATACTGTTGTCCGCGTTATTGTCACTTTCTGCTAATTCTCTCGATTGTGCGACAGCGAATATCTGTGAAAATGTCACTTCATGTTTAATTCCATTTTCAATATCTAATAAATCAGGCCATTTTTGTTTTAAATCGATTTGTAATTGTGGGTGGTTTAACCCTGTAGCGAAACGATCACGTAGTTGTCTTTCTAATATAGCATCATCATAACCACAATCTTTACTAAGCTCTTTAAGCCTATTTGCGTAATGTTCCATGTTCTCACCCGTCTCTCTAATGCATGACCAAAATTCTGTTAAAGCCTTATATCTCGTTTTTCGCGTTTTATGTATATCTAGTAGTTTATTTTTGATATCGATATAAGACGATTCTTCGAATAATGGTATAAGGGCAGTTTTGACCTCATGGTAAATTGTCGGTGTCAAACAAGATAATAACAGATCCTTCTGTATCTTTAAATAATTTTCTCCTCCTATATTACATTTAGCTTCAAAGAAATCAATAAAGTTCTCAATCGTGCACAATGAAGGATCAAATTTATCTCCTCTAAAATTGTTTATTATAGATAATTTGCTGACCTGTGTTGAAGACGTTACCTCCGTGTCCGTTCCATTGTTGTTCAATGGCGTCGAACTAGTAATACGTGTTTCGACCAAAAATTTCAATACCTCAGAAATTTGTTTTTGCTGTTCAACTTGGTTTTGTAAGAAACGTTCTATTTGTTCGTTATTCATGTTTCTTTTTTTATTATAATCCCATCCTCGTCGCCAATAAAATAATAAATAAAACTTAGAGAATGAAATTATTTATTTTAAAAATCAATGTTCATTTTTTGACAGACAAGCAAAAACTATATATGTAAAAAGTATTTATATTTAGAACAAAACTAATTAAATGATTATATAACAACCCCTGTGTATTAAATTTTAAGTTAATATGACCACTTATCGTGGTTTTCCATACAAATGTTGACACTCCTTTAAACCCCCTTAGGGGTGGAAAATCGAAAAACCCTTTCTTAGTGGATGCTTACACCTTAAAAGGCACCTACAGCCAAAATTTCAAGTTTTCAACTACAGTGGTTTAGGCTCTGCGTTGATGAATCAGTCAGGACGAGTGATTTTATGTGTATAGAAGTAAGATATGCAGCCATAAAATAAAAACGTTTTGAAGTCTATTGTGTATTAAAGGAATAGACCTATTTATATTATATGCATTATTTTGTAATAATGAAAAAATGAAATGGTTTTTATTATATGTCGGTTTTTGTAATTTACCGATAATGCTAAAAACCGTAAATATACTCCACCAAAGTTAGAAGATGAACAACACTAGTAACTGTCAAGTATCCAATAAAAAAAGTAAAATATTAGTAAATATTTTTTGTGCTTCTTTTTTAATTCTTACTTGGTATTTTTATTAAGAGTCTAATAAATAAGAACATTATTGAATATGTTAATAACAGATTAAGTATTTCTTAACATAGGAAAGTTTTTTACTCGTAAAATCGTGGTAAGTTGTAAACATTTTTTATGTTATTTATAACCTTGTTTACGAAGTTTTTTGCGCGCGAAAAGTGTTGTTCTATCAAAACTTAATAAATCTGTCATTAAAACTACTCAAAACTTTAAAATAATGTTATGTTAAGTGACCAAAAATAATTATTGCGGCGGCTTATTCTGTAAATCGCTTCGCATTATCGCGGTGTTTTAAAATCGCGCGGTGTTGCATAATGTGCTTTATGTTTAGGGCAATACGGTCTAAAAGTTAGCGCGATATAAATGCGATTTACAAGGATCAGAATAAGGACGCCCAACGAGTTATTAGAGAATGGATTGTAGATTAGAAATCTATATATTAAAATATTGTACTGAAATTTGTTTCTTTTATATTTTAAATTAACGTTGAAAATAAAAAAGTTCAATTAATAGCAAGAATGCTTTTCGCGCTCGTTGTTATTTATTTATTTAAAAAAAAAACTAATACTGGCAATGTTTAATTGATATTTTAAGGTATTTTTTAAATATATTAATCTGTGTTAGAAAAGTTTTTAAAGAAGAAATTTTGTAAAAAATATTATATTTATAATTTTTGAATAAAATTAATATTCACTAGATAAAAATATTTTCACTTGTTTATAATATTATATACAATTATTTTCTAATGTACTTATTCCTGGCTCACATACATAGACATCAAATACTGAACTAGGCAGAAGCCTCAAAATATCAACTCATATCTGCAAGCTTAGTTTTGGTAGTGCGGGTGACACTGACGTGGCATGACCAATCAGCATCCTGAAAAACTTTCAGGATATGTATACTTGATATGGATCGCTTCGTTCAGTCGTATATATGTTCAGTCGTATTGGCCATTCAGACTTATAAACCACTGTAGCTACCTGTTTTGCCCAGATTACATATAGGTTTACGATCCTTGCTTTACCCTCTTAGAGGTAACATTTTAAAAACAATCACGTACATGTGCATTTATTTCTAAGAAGAAGTTGTATTATCTGCTACTTACTTTAAAAATAAATAACGTCTATAACTGTATAATTTTCTAGAATCCTTCATCTTTTTTCCTAAAAAAAAGTAGACCCTTGAAACATAAAATGTATTAACTGCCGAAATTTGATGTTTGTAGCTGCAAAAGTTTAGGCTCTGTGTTAATGAATCTGTCAGTCAGTCAAGAGAATTAATGTGACTTTATCTATGTATGTGGGATTTTTTCCAACTAGATTCCGATTGTTATAGTATAAACAAGTATTCTGTATATGCATATAACTATAAAGTGTCATCAAAACTCTTTATCATCCATCATTCAAAAATTTTCAAATACTTAACAAATAATTTTTTCTTATCTCATCACTCTAAAAAAGTAATTTTTTCTTTTTTATTTGTATAAAAAAGCAGGCACACGCAAATGCGTTTCCATCTGGAAAGGAAAGATACCTCATTATTATTCGTAAGTGAATAGGAAGTAAGGAGAGGTATAAGCCTAACCTAACCCCCTCCGGGTTAGGTTTCAGACTCTTACTCACCGTGCGAAATGTGGGTTCATTAGCTATTGTCAATCTTCCGTGTGAGTGATATATTGCCCCAGTTGAGTCCGTATACAAACTGTAGCCTGAGTCTGTAGAATTCAGTCTGGTTCACTATAGCTAGGTTACATTATTAAACGTTTTGTCACAGTTCGTTCGAAAAATTCTAAAAGTGGTTAAGATTTTTTAAATATATTTTTAATATGATTTGTGTTGTTTCCAGACGACTATATGCATTTAAGTCATGGTCCAGATATGCTGCGTGGACGGCTGCGACGATACAAAAGAAGATATCATATATTTCAAGTGAGTTATAAATTAATTTGAAACTACCCACAGTAATGTATGGAATTAAATTTCAAAAGCAGAAACATTTTCAATAATCTATTTTGGGTAAAATGTTATTTGGGTGTGAAAAATTAACAGTGATTAGCCATAAATTGGGTTAAAATTTAGTATTTGTGGCATTCATGTTGAGCTTGGACCGTTTAATTTAATTTTTTTCTAATTTTGTTTAAACTGAATTTATCATAGTATTACGGTTTTGAATTGTAATCTTGTAACCAATATAAAACAACTATGTAACTTGGTAACAGTTAACTCGGTAACCATACATAATCTGTAATTTAAAAAAATATGTCACTAATAGTAAATTTTTTCAGATGTAAAAGCAATGACAATTAATTTATGTAAATTTTAGGCGAGGATTACACTTGTAAGTTTTAAGTTCGAGAGCGACATAAAATCTGTAACCTAATAACAGATACGTCGTTAGTAATTATATATTTTAAACTTTTGCGATTTATACTATTCATATTTAATATAACGGGTCTTATTCTTCGAAACGTCGGGCAATAAAAAGGTATTACTACCATTATTTATCGCGATAAGACCCGTTATATTAAATATGGACGTCGATAGTTACGAAAGCTGTTAATAACAAATATAAGGCACTAACAGTAAATTCTTACATGTGTAAAGCAATGAATGTCTGAGAGCAGAAATTGTCTGCTCTGCAAATAAAACTGACAAGTGTAATTCTCGCCTTATATTTGTCTGAAAAAAAATTATTGACTAAAATGTTTATATTCCAGATTCCCCAACAGTCGTACCCTCAAACGCAAATGGTTAGACGCGTTCACTCCAACTGGCAAAGTGACCATAGACTCAGTGGTCTGCAGCCAACACTTCCTGGACACCCAGTACGAGACCGTCAGAGGCAAGAAGAGATTGAAGGCGAAGGTTGTCCCGAGCATATTTAATGGAGTGAGTATAGCTACATTTATCAAAATCCTGTAAAACTTTCGGGATATGTCTTGACGGACTGGTTGGTCCAGTTCTATATATTAATTAATTTTAAATAATATAATATAATTTATTTAGGACTTTCAGACTTAATATTGTCTTAGATTTTCGCGATAATTACTCCTCGAAATAAAACTATTTTAAACGGATTTAAATCGTGTATACTAACTATTTTAACATCCCGACGTTTCGAGAACTTTACAGCGTTCGTGGTCACGGGTACGTTCAGACTTATAAATTATTAGGCGGGATATACACTTGTAAGTTTTATTCTCGTAACTGATATAAAGTAACTATGTCACCTGGTAACAGTTAAATAGGTAATATGGGAGATGTGAGGGTAGATAAATATGCCACTGACAGTAAATTCTTTCAGTTATAAAAATGACAAACAATTTATGTAAATTCTAAGAGCAAAACTTACAAGTGTAATTGTCGCCTTATAAAGATTAGTTTTGTATAAAGAATGTTCATTTGAAATAGTGGAGCTTTCTTTTAGTGAAAATTTAGCATCTTATAATGTATTTCTCATAAAATCAAATGATACAGTTTTGGTTTATATTCAAATCGGCCCTGAGCATCCTTTGACTATTTTTTCCACACACTTGAAAAATTCACTCAATAAAAAAGAAAAACTCACTCACTTAACACAATATCCAATGAACTATTAGATTTATAGTTTTGAAAATTTATAGGCATTAAGATATTTCTTTTGTGATATAAGAAATCAACTCTCACAATGTCAATTCAATTAAAAAAACAATATTGTCTATATTTTTGTTTTCGATTTTACAGAGTCAAAATCAATCACCAAAAATCGATTCGAGTCGTGCTGAAAATGATAAAGAAATTCCCGCCAAAACGAATGAAGTACAGATATCAACAGACACAGATAAAATATTACCAGAGCAAATAAACGAAGATTTCCAGACAGATACCAGTGCCATAGACAATGAAGATAGCGATAGCATAGTTAAGAGGTAAGTCTCGCCGGCTCTTCTCAGTAGAGTCCACACTCCGGCGGTAGCTTCACACGGAACTGACATCACAAATTTGTAAATTGACGATTCAAAAGAGCTTGTAAAGGCCTATTTGAATAAAGTATATTTTGAGTCAAATTCTAAATTTTATTATCTACTATATGGTGCCTGCGAATTTATCCGTGAAATGTTTCAGGAAGTAAATTTTGCTATGCATATTTGAACAGGCGTTTAACACTTTAAATTATCTTTTAATAACAAAGTCGATAATATGCCCTAATTGAGCTGTTTGTGAAAACAGCAATAAAATCTGTTCCATAGTTTCGGAGATTAGAGAACACAGATATAAATACACACATTATTCTTTGATCATTTACACTTTTTTTTAATTAATTTATTTAATGTACAGACTCAAACCTTGTATCGTTTTATTATGTATATGTTTAGATGTTAGAATTGGATTGGATGAGGGTTGTAAAGTTGTTTTTTTTAAATAAAATAGTCGGTAAAGGAGCAGGCCAATTCTTCCAATTCTTCTTCATAGAATCTATAATCCCTTTAAATTTAAAAGTCCTTGTGAAAGCCCATAAATAAAGTACATTTATAAACAAAAGTGTTTTTCATTAACAGAACAGACCCAAGCATAACAGCGATAGACTCAGAGGCCAACAACGATATCGAAGAAATTATAACCAATTACCATATAAAACAGATCAGACCGCTGAACAAAGACCCGGAGACACACACACAAGATGGAGGTATTGAAGATATGATAACGAACTACCACATAAAGCAGAGACCGGACAGAGAAGATACAGAATTACAGAGAAATGGAGAAATAGCGGAAATAGAAATTGAAATAGACGGCACGCCAAGTAATGTGATTGATGTTGACGAGTTAAAGGATCCGGTGTTCATTGAAGTGTCCGTTGATAAAGGTAAATTTATCTTTAATTATGCAGGATTTACCCGACTACAGTAAAATTAAGGGTTATGATTTTGATAGTTTATGTATGTATTATGGTTATTATACTGGTTATAGGCTATATGGACACTGATAAGCAGTACTGTGTCAAGACACGGGCACACACAGATTTAATTTTGAGAAAATGGCGTCTAAACATGTCAAACATATTTTTAATCAATTTAAATAAGTATAAACCCATCTTTTCTTTTCTAATTTGATAAATGATACAATTAATTTAAAGCAGATTAGTGTAACGAAAAGTTTTATCTAATAATAAGTTTTTCAAATGTATGAGATTTTATTTCTTGTATCAAAATATTGAATGCACCTCAATATTCGATAAATTCAATTAAGAAACTTTTTTTACCGTACTTATTTAGTTAAGATGAATCGAAATTTTTGAATAACGCAGTATCAGAATACATCAATATATCTAAATTTGCATTTTTGTGGATTGACACATTATTGCTTATCAGCATCCAATTGTGATATATCTTTTATCTTTTCTACACTTTTTCATAGTTGTTTTATGTCGTAGTTGGATTTTAATTTCCTATTTTTAAGATGAGATTATGATATCTGACAAAAGTAGAAAATTAAAACCCCAATTAAAAAGGTCAATTAGGACTTTGGTTTAAGTTCTACTTTAATTCATTTTTAATATATCGATACCTCCCACGTAAGTTATTGTAAGCCACAAAATTGCCGTTAGCGTTTTTACTGAATACTACACGAAATTGCACTGCTTAATGCATTCAAAGTGAAAAAATACCAAAAATCTTTTTTTTTTTCAAGAAAAGATACAAGAAAATACGCCTAAAAAAGGCGTATTTTATTGTAACTTTCAAACTAAAACGGATTAAAAGTGCTCTACTGTAAAATTGTAATTTTGGGGTTACAACAACTTACGTGGGAGGTATCGATATACAGGACATACTGAAACTTAAAACAGATGACAATTTTTGGAATAGGCATTCAATATTATAGGAAAGCATTAAAAATTTGATATCTAGTCTCATGTAACATTCAGTAAATTTATAAATATTAAGTTTGTTTCAATAGTATTTTTCAGAATTTTTTTTTTTTATTATTGGTTCATAAAACTGATTACAATCCTTAAAATAAAATATAAACATGGACATAGATTGAAACCTTCTGGATATGAACACAGCATGCGTATATATATAAGTATCATGAGGTGTACAAACAAAATTTTAAACAACTAAACCGAAACTAGGCATTTATATAAAAATATATAACTAAAAATAATAATACAACCGCTATAATAAAATTAGAGAGAAAACACTACTTAGCTAAATATTTATTATGTAAGAATTTGTTTTTTAAAAGAGGCTAAAGAACCAAAGAATATATCACACTCATTTAAGTTTAAAAGTTATATAATTTATTTTAGTTAAATAAAATTATAATCCAAGCATTACCTACTGTCTACGTTAATACGAGATCTTCACCGTCGTCTTCCAATAATACGGCTTCAATATGACGTGATCACCATGCAACCAATCAGAGAGGACGTTTGGTCATGACGTCAGGCAGCCGGGTTTAATATTATACAAAAGATTAATGATGAAGTCTCATGTCTCCCGTCAGCAGGTGAAGACCAGCCCAGCCAAGACTGTCTGATGCTGCTCGAGAGTGTCCAGTGCGAGGTGGACCCCAGTAGCCTCATGTTCCAAGACACCGAGCAGGATGTGGACGCTGATACTGGTTCAGATGTTATTGATTTAGGGGAGAAGTGAGTTATATTACTTGTATATATTAAAATACTATATTCAGGTGTCGAATGGGAATGTCTTGGATATATCGTTGTCTTAGATTTTCACGATTATTACTCATTGAAATAAAACTATTTTAAACGGATTTTAATGTAGCGTTCATGGTCAGACTACCCGTGACCACGAACGTTGCAAAGTGCTCGAATCGTCGGGATGATAAAAATAATTAATATATGCGATTTAAATCCGTTTAAAATAGTTTTATTTCAACGACTGGATATTTCGCTAGCGTTAGCGGAATCCATTTAAAAAAAAGTATATTAATTGTTTTTTTAATTTTTTTTTCTTCATAAATGATGCTTATGCGTATGAGCCTATAAGTTTAAATTAAAAAAAAACTTTTTTTTTTTATTATTAAAAAAAACTTTTTTGTTTATTATTAAAAAAAAGATATTTTTTTACTTTTGAATATCGATTCTACTAACGTTGGTGAAATGTCCAATACATGCCCAGTTGACAGCCTGTATATATGGTAGCGTAGCGTGACGTAATATAGCCTATAACCATACTCAATGAACAGGCTATCCAACGTAAGAATTTTTCAAATTGGATCAGTAGCTGCAGAGAATACCCCCAATATACAATCTTACAAGGTTCAATCTTATAAATTTTCTATAATATTAGAATAGACTAATGTCCTTTCGTTTCGTTACTTATGATTCATTAAATTTTATTTTGTAAAAAAATATGAAGCATTTTCTACTTTAAAATCAAAATTACAGGAAAGAAGATCCGATAAGCCTATTAACGTCGAGCGACGACGACGAAGTGATAATCGAAGAGCCGAAAATCGACACGGTCGACGTATCCGACGAGACCGACGAGGACGACATGCCGCTCGTGAAGCTGGTCGACAAGAGGCCGTCGAAATCCAAGAAGGCGAAATCTAAGAAATCGACGAAATCTAAGAAATCCACGAAATCCACAAAGACGAAATCCGCGCAGAGCGTCCCGAGCGACGTGGCGAAGTTCATGTGGGGGATGTACGAATATTTTTGCGTGCAGTGTCATTTTAAGACGACTAGCTGGACGGAACACAAGAAGCACATCGCGGGACATACGACCGTCATACAGATATGTCAAATGTGCCGGTACACGACGTCTAGTAAAGCGCAATTCGCGAGACACAAGCGGAAACACCACGAGGAGAAGAAATTCCGATGTCATCTCTGCGATTATAAGGCGAGACACAAAATGAGTCTGATTTACCATTTAAAATCCCACGATATAAACGTTTTGAATACGAATCATTTTGCACACGAGATACGATTGAAGAAGAAATCTAAAGTGCACGTGTGTGAGCATTGTAACTACGAGACTAAACGGCTGTGTGATATGAAGAGGCACGTGATGAGGCGGCACGGGGCAGCTGATGATGATGATGAGGAGTATGTGACGTAGGAGTTAGTGAGGTGACGGGTGAAGTGAAAGTGATGGGTTTTTTATGTGTTTTTAAATCTCGGATCACTAAACAGTTTGTTCGATATTGAGCTGAATAAGACATTTTATTGAGAGATGAACGATATAATTTTTCTGTACTATGTCAAAAGGTATATAATACATACAAAGGTACTGTACATTTTTTAAAAACGGTTAGTTATATTTGTCTTAACACAGTTGTTCTCAAACTTTGGGTCTTAATCGTTTTTTACTGACTTCCAAAAAAGAATGAGGTTGTTAATTCGGTTTAATCGAATTTTGTTTTTGTTTCGAAGGGCATACTCTCCCATTGGTACAATAGAATTATCATTAAAATCAGTTCAGTATTTTTTTTACATGGATATAGTATTTTTTTGTTCGATATAACTGGAATAAATGGGCCATGTAGAAAGTACGTATTTTGCTTTTAAAGTCGATAGCCTTTATTAAAAAAAAGTCTTGTAAAGGATAACACTTTTAAATCATCCCCAATTGAATGTTAGACTATAATGAAATACTTAGACGAATATTATATTTATTTTTTCGAAGCGTAGCTTTTGATTTGTGACAGAGTTGTCTAATGAGTTTTAATGTTAGACGTTTCATCAGTAATCGCGCCAAAAAGTTAAAACTACTCTTAAAACAAACATCACAAAAATATTTTTTACCAATTGGCTTTTTCTATGAATTAGAGTATAATACTAGATTCTTTATTTAAAATATATATTTATTTCTAAGCGACCATTACGCCATCTATACGATCTTTACCAAGTTGATAACTTTGATACGTAAAAAATCATTTAATAATCTTAACAAAAATCCTTCTTTGACTTTTTTGATCACTATTCCAGTTTATAATGAGTTAAAACCTTTTTTATTATTTTGTTCTGATTTTATAAGAGTAAATTTAATCATGATTTTTTTTTATTATATGTAATGAGTTTTGGACACAGTATAAATTGATTGATTGAAATGAAAACTTAATAAGAAAGATTTAGAAACGATTTTATTTATTAATTATTAAAAAAAAAAATAGCCATTGTCTCTCATGACAGATTTTGAGAAGATGTAAATGATTTTGTTATAATGATTTAAATAAGTTTATTTCCAAAAAAAAAAATATATATTTTAAAAATTGCAATAAAATAGTGATTCTACATATATAGGTTCTTAACTACTTAATATATTTTTTTAAATATGTCAATAAATTGAGTCTAGATCTTTTACATAGTTGAAAATAAATTCTCTTCTCAAACTCTTCTCAATTAAACAAAACTTTAAGTTACCAAAGTTAAATAATAACACAAGATTATGGCAACTTAGAGTTAAGTAACATAGTCTCGGGGGTTAACTTTGAAACGTGTTTAGTGATCGGGGATTAAGATTACTTGTATGGAGCAAATTGGAAATTGATTTTTATCAATGTTTTGTATTAAGATGAGAGCCGGATAAGACTATTTTTCGTCTATAATGTAAGGCGAGAATTACATTTCTAAGTTTTATTCTCGAGAGCGATATAAAACACTGTAACCTAGCAACAGATGCTTCGTAAGTAGTTACGAAAGCTGTAAATGGTAAAAAACAAGGCACAGACAGTGAATTCTTTCAGGTGTAAAGCAATGAGAAATAACTTATGTAAATCTTTATGAAAGTCTGAGTATAAAACTTAAAAATGACTTCGCAAAAAAAAATTGTTTTTTTTTTTTTTTAATATTTGTCTAATGCGGTATTATTTTAATTCAATTGTCATATTCGTTTAGTCTTTATTTCGTATTAAAATCGGTGTTTTTACATTTTATTTGCCAAAAGTAACTTAAATATATCAATTTTCCAAAGTAGATGTTCAATAGCCAAGAAAATGCTTTTTATGTTCATTTAATTATGAAAATAAAAATAATAATACCGTGTAAAAGTCCGTATTTATAAATAAATAAATAATTCAATCTTTATTAAGCGAAAAAGTCTCCGCGTTGTATTGTGGACGAAAAATAGGTCTTATCCCATATACAGTTCGCGTTATTGATTAATGATTGCTACTCGTACGACGAAATCGAAAAAGAGGCCGACGAAATCCGTCGAAATCTGACGAAATCTGCGGAAATTTAAACGTTGTAAATATTTTGAAAGTTATTTTTAGCATCGTTCTACTTCCATTGCTCAACAGTCTAAATTTTAATAGACTGTCAGTATTAACGATTTTTTTTTGTATTTCAAAGATAAATTGTTTGTATTTTTTGAATGTAATAGCGCGGGACGCTGTTTTGTTCTTTTTTTTTGATAAATTTGTAAATATATTGTAAATAAACTCCATCCAAATCTGTATTCTTTTATTTACTCCTAGTATATTATGTAATTTAGTGAGAATTACATTTGCAAGTTTTATTCTCGTAATTGATATAAAACAATTCTGTGACCTGGTAACAGTTAATATTATGAAAGCTTTATGTCAAAAATTAGGCACTGACAGTAAATTCTTTCAGGCGTAAAGAACAGACTAACAACTTATGAAAAATAGTACGAAAGTCTGATAGCAAAACTTGTGTTACAGTTACTCATTCTTCAGTTAATTCATCAAAAGAATTAAAGAATAAAGTTCTGAGTTTGAGTTATTATCGTTAAAAATTACAATTAATTGTTGTCTGTTTGTAATTTTAAATTTACACCTTTTCACTAAATGCACATGATAGTATACGGTACTTAAAATAAGATTTGTCTGTCTGTCCCTCAGTTCCGAAAAATTTTCCGTTCCAAGTTCCAGTTCGGTTCCAAAAATTTTTAAACGGCTCTGTTCTATAATTGTTGATTACGTTTTTTGTTAAGTTTCTTTATCATATAATATATACGCTCTACTGGCGTAACGTTTATAGGCTATGACATTCGCGCTTTTTTGACGCTGTGGCATTTTTGAGATCCGTTTCCCAGTCCGCAGTGTTTACTTAAAACACTATACACAACAGTTCCTGAAAATAATCGTACGTTTACCAATATCAAAGCACGCTAAACCGTTTTTTGACAGGACTTTTACTCGCAGATAGCTAATTGTTAGGAATACATCATAAAAGTAAATAAAACTGTATTCAGTCTATGGTAGCTCGTTGATCAGTTAATTATACATCGGCAGTACGCATCCTCTTTCTAAGATAGATTGCTCGTCTTCACTCTCACAAATATATTCATAACTAGCTTCCGCCCGCGACTTTGTCCGCGTGGAATAGTTACTTTGTGCTAATATTGCATTATTTTAGAACAAATTTGGTTAGTATAAAAAAGGTTATGGTCAGCTAACCTTAAAAGACGGACATATTCTGTCGCGGACTTTTTTTTACAACTTTTAAAGGGGAAGAAGTCTGTGATATATGATTTTTGCGTTGCTGCGTTACGCTGCGTGCGCTGCGTAATCTCTCAATAGGAAAATATCCCCGGATTTTGAAACATTCTTCATTGGTGCTCCGCTCCTTTTAGTCTTAGCGTGATAATATATAGCCTATAGCCTGTCTCGATAAATGGGCTATCTAACACTGAAAGAATTTTTCAAATCGAACCAGCAAGTCTTGAGATTAGTGCGTTCAAACAATCAATCAAACAAACAAACTCTTCAGCTTTATAATATTAGTATAGATTACAAGTAAAATAGTGACTAGAACCCCAAAGATAACACTAATGTTATAAGGAGAAACTTACGCTATTTTTTTCAGAAATTCTATTATCATTTTACCAGACAGACCAGCTAGTCAATCTATAAAAACTTAAGGTGTAAAATAAAACAAAAATATTGATATAAAAAATGTATTTTTAAAGTGTACTTATAATAATAATGTTATAATGTTAGAGTTAGCAGCCCGCGGGCTTGTTGGGCGCCACGCGACACACCACTTCCTTCAAGTTGGTATACGCTTCCTCTTGGGTTGCTTGGTCGAATTTCTGCAAAATATATAAAAATTATTTTAAATAAACTTATCACACTCAACAGCCCTCATTAAGATCTTGTGACCTTGTATCGAGGGTCCGGAAACAATCACAACACTAACACAAACACCCAGACCACGACAAACATCCGTATGGCCAATCCATTTGCCGTGAGCGGGAATCGAACACGCGACCGTCAGCGCTACAGTCAGTTGCAGTGACCACTGCGCTAACGTGTCTGTCAATAACAAGTAACCTACAATATATACATTGATATAATTTCAACGAGCGCCAACACGATACTTTTGCTGTAAGTTGGGGAGCGTATCTTGATGATTCCAGGTAATGCAGCATGAGGCCAGGATGACTTTTAGTTATTTTGAAATCATTGACAGTATGGTAAATTTCGAGACGATCAGACCAATGGAAGTGCAGTATGGTAAATTTCGACATGATCAGCCCAATATAAATTGCTCAGCTCCTTTCCTGAGTTCCTTTGGTGAGGACTTGTGCATCCTGCTAGTAGCAGATGATATACATTAGATATACGACGTTGATACGAATCCTGGTAAGATAAAAATATTTAAAAAATAATAATAATGCAATTTTAGTTTTTATGAAAATCGGCCCCGAGACTCCTTTAAGTATTTTTTCTTTAATCCCTATACTTTCCGATTTGGTCCTCCACATCCAGAAATCATAAAAAAAAATCAAACAATATAATATGACAATTAAAAAAATATATATAAACTGTACGATTGGTTAATATAAGGATTATAGATAACACAATAAAGCCGCTTGTATAATTACCTCATTAATAACGATAGTGGGCACGAAGGAAAGGGGACGTTGGACCGCATCGGACTTGTCCCCGTACGAAGCGAGCAGGTTGTCCCCCTGCTCCCCGGACGCGCAGCGCTTCAGCTTGTCAGACTCCGACTGGCGTTTTACTTGCTCGAGACACTGAGAAAAACATATATATATCAAATGGATAGTCTGGTGAGTGCTGTAAGTTCTGCATATAATTAACAATTTTTTAAAATAACTAATTCTGTTCTGTTCCTACTGTACTGTACTGTTCCGTTGTGTTTTTCCAAATTTTCTTTTTTATTAAATCGTCCCAGGATTGACACGAAAAAAAATTTAATTAGTGAATCTTTTTTTTTTATGTTTCTACCCTCAACAATATACATATAATTGTTAGCCGTAGCGCCGCCATTCTTGTTTTTATTCTCGTTGTAGACTCCGGTCGGTCCCCCGTCTTAGTGGCCAGTGTTAAGATTAAGTTCCTATTTTGGTTGTTACCGTATATCCACTTTGACCATATTTAAGACTGACCTACTGGTAATATACCTGCCGCGTGTGTACAAGTGGTGAATTTCCTAATTTATAAACTATATGAACAAGACTTTCCTAATTTATAAACTATATGAACAAGACTATTGCGTGTGTGTGAACTAGCGGTAAAGTACTATTTTCTTATTACCCATTGACAAGAAATACTTTTTTTTATTATTTTGTGCCCAGCAACTATTATGATATTAATTTCTCCATCATGTTTTCTCCACTCACTCAATAAT
This sequence comes from Hypolimnas misippus, assembly GCA_037950945.1. Classification (NCBI taxonomy): domain Eukaryota; kingdom Metazoa; phylum Arthropoda; class Insecta; order Lepidoptera; family Nymphalidae; genus Hypolimnas; species Hypolimnas misippus. Next base: position 1,330,037 of record JBBEEQ010000002.1, read on the forward strand.
ATGTGCACAATTGGCACAACTAAAAGCCACAAAACAAAATAAAGAAAGAAAGAAAGATGATATAAATTTAGTGAATATCCCCCCTTTATTGTTAGCAGAAAATTTAATATTGAATTCAATCCATTTTTAAATGTAATTAGTAAATGTATTTCTGCAAAAATTTAAGATCATTTCATAAAGTGTGTTTTGTTGTGTGTTAGTCTTGAAAACATAGTACAAAATATAGGGGGGCAGGGCTGGCAAAAAGCCAAGAGCCCCTGACCCGAGAGGGCCCCGCCCTAAAGGTTCATGAAATTTTCATGAACCTTTAGGGCTAAATTTTAACGTGATGATTATTGATGGAGGCCCAACCAATGAAGTACCAACTTACATATAGGTCACCATATAATTATATAACTAAAATTTCAACTTACCGTGTCAAGAGATTTGTCGGGGCTCGCCTGGCCCATGAGGCAGATGACCAGCTCCATCTTCTCCGTGTCTTGGAGGCTGCGGTCCTTCAGGATACATGATTGTACCTAAAAATATATGTTTAATAATATAGTTTGTAGTGAATTTTCGTTTAACAAATGTCGAAGGAAAAAGTCGAAGTTCGCTATTAGTTCGTTATCAAAATTCAGAAGTCTTTTTAGTGCGGCCGAAACATTGGATCTTGTGTTATATTATGAAATTGTGTTATGAAAAAGAATTTAAAAAATAATTAAATATCGATTTTGGTTACGCTGATAAAATGTCCAACACGCGCCCAGTGCGATACTCTGTAAAATCGGAAATTTGTTTTTTTTTTTGTGAAAAAATTTAAAAAAAAAAGTAAAAAATTTTACCTTGTTACCGTAGCATTCATCCGGTCCGTGGTGACAGTTGAATTGCCATTTACCGTTAATTTTGTCGTGCTGCAACAAAATATTATAATACAGACAATGTTAGGAATTATAATATAAAATATATTATGTATTTTGTCTATGGTACTTCGTTTAATAGTTAGCTACTATTATATATAATTTCCCTTTCTGTAGGCTAGATTACTCGTCCTTGCTCTCATAAATATATTCACAATTACAAGTAAACAAGAGACTAGAACAGTAACAGAATAGTTACTGTTCTAGTCTCACATGTATAGTCTAGTTTAGACACGTTGGCGCAGTGGTCTGACTGTAGCGCTAACGGTCGCGGGTTCGATCCCCGCTCACGGCAAATGTCTGTATTGGCCATACAGATGTTGTCGTGGTCTGAGTGTTAGTGTTGTGTTTTCGGACCCCCGACTCAAGGTCACAAGATCTTAATGGGGGCCGTTGAGTGTGATGCGTTTATTTATTTATTTATAGTAAGCAATTCACATTTCAACACGACCACTGAAGAGGACAATGATTTTGTTGAAGTTCGTTATATTGATCGAACAATAGTTTCAAAGTTATATTATATGACTTTTGTCTTTGAAAAATATAACTAAAATTAATTTATGAAACTGACTGTGTCTACTCTGTATCAACGAGTTTGCACAATTTATCGCTGCGCAGTTTTTGTCGCAAATTTGAGGGTATGTTGCAAATTTTTACATAAAATATAAATATAATGTTATATTAAAGAAATACCGTATATGTCGTAGTAGTAAATATGAATAAAATGTATAAGTTAGAGTGTTGTCAAGTAAGTTAAAGTAATTTCTTTTTTGAGAAAATAAATTCTTTAATATTTCTTATTTTATCATCATCTACTTAGCATTTTCCTAGTTATACCAGAGTCTGCTTGCTATTCCAGTCCAAATATTGACGAGTTACTGATTTTTACACAGAGCGTTTGCCATCTGACCTCCGCAATACAGGGCAAGCCAGTAAACATAGAATTAGACTAGAATAATTTCCCTACTACGAGTAACAATCATTATCAGGTGATTGTGATAACAACCGGGACTGACAGCTTTACGTGCTCTCCGAGACACGCTGGGGAGACGCACAAGAACAAACACCCAGACCTGTACAAATATTTATACAAATATAAATATTTTCCCCGAGCAGGGTTCGAACCCGCAACCGTCAGCGTTAGAGGTACATTCAGCACCACTACACCAGAGCGGTGGTCAACATACATTACTTATTTAAACTTTTAATAATCGGACTCAAGAAAACCTTATACTACTAAAGAGAATCATCAATCAGTTTCGAATACTCTCAATCAGGTTTAAATAAAACGATATCGAAATCAAAATCTTTCATTCATTCGTTCATTTTCATTCGTTTCAATCCGCGTACAAGCTACATACGTTGAACATATAACGCTCGTAACGTTAATAATAATAATGTTCTTTAACTACACAATTAATGCTTAGAATAAATTAAAATTCTTTTTGCGACCATATGCAAGTTTTCCTCAAGCTGAATGCATTTAATAAATTCTTTACACAAAGGATCTATGATTCACATAATATATGATAAATGATCACATTCGTTAGTATATCTTATTAACTCTTAGTAAGTTCATGTATGTGGGATGATGTTCGTGTATTGCAAAAACATTGTTCTGACATCACAAACCAAAACCACGACCAATTTATACTAATAATTTCGATAAAATGGGGATCAGTGGTATCCCGCAGTGGAGCAGCATAGTGGATTAAGTTCTAAACTTTCTCCTTAATAGAAGACGCCTTGCCCAGCAGTGGGACATTTACAGGCTGTTACTTTACAATTAAAGCACATTAACGATATTTTCGTAAGAAAAGTAGCTATATTAGATACAAGTGATGTTTAGTGAGAGTGTGGTACTTCATCAATAGAATCCTTATACACGTAATAGTGATTTGGCTTCAATTAGGTTCTACTACAGTCAAATATTTTAATAGCAATATGAATTCAATTTCTTATTTAATTCCTTATTTATTTTTAATGGTCTTTTACAGATAATATCAGAACCATTATACAAGGCAGATAGTGTCTGTTTGTATTTCACAATTAATTATAAAAACTTCGCGGCTAGGATGGCTCTGAATTGTTTTGATAATTTTCACTTTTTTGTACAAATTTCAGCATTATGTTCTGTGAGAATGTGGTACATCACCGATCTATAACTTAAAGACCAGCTGTAAATTAACTACAGTTAAGCTCTCTCGCTATTTTTGTTATCTATACTTATTTTATAAGATATTTGTTTGTAAGTTTGTGTGTAGGGGGTAACCTTTGAAACCAGATTTGAAAAATTCTTTTTGCGTTGGAGAGCCTTAAGATGCCGAAAGATTTATATTATTCTATGTTTGTAATGAATATACTAAAAAACTATTGGGCCGATTTCAAAAATTCTTTCACCATTGAAACTACATTCACGCTGAGTAACTTAGGCTATATTTAATGTTACAAAAATTAGGGATCCTTATTAAAATATAAAAATAATACAACAAAAAAACATGAATAAAAATTAAAAATATTTCAAGAACTTTGTCCACCCGTGCGAAGTTGTGACGGGCCGCTAGGAAGCTATAATCACGTTACGATTCATAGGTGCGCAGGAACCATAAACGCGAGTGAAGCCACGAGGGGCAGCCAGTGGTTAATGAAAAAGGACTTACAGTGCTTTTGCCATATGGCACAAGTTTGACCTTCACGAGGCCCCTGAAGTCCCTCCAGACGGGGGCCAGCTGTGACGTGATAAACTTCTTACTGTCAGGGCAGAGGGACTCGTAGTACACCGCTATTTTCACCTAAAGATTTCAGATTTTGGTTAATATTTAAATACCATCAAAATTGCTCGGAAAAAAATATGTACATGTGTAAACATTTTTTTTGTTTTCATTCAGAATATATAAAATTCTATTCCGAATTAAACTCAAATCAGTTAAGTCGGTTTTAAAATCTACGTCACAAAAAATAACACTTTCTCTAAGGCGAGAACTACACTTGTAAGTTTTACTTTAATAATTGATATAAAGCAACTCTGTAATCTGGTAACACTTACCTGGTTTACCTTACAGAAGTAAGTGTCAAAAGAAATAACTTATGTTAATCTTAATAAAAGTTTAAGAGCAACTTAAATTTATAAGCGCAATTATTAATATTAAGTGTGTAAAAATTTTACTCTATAAATTCAACGATTAAATAAAAATCTGCATGATTTAAATTGAAATTTGATCCGATCGTGGTAAAAATTTGGCTGTCCAAAAGGTCGAGACCTATTTAGTTTCTTGATGTAGATAAAAAAAAGTATTTTCACATATTCCGTATAAACATTGCGCGTAACATGAAGATTAGAAAGTGGACATTAAATTCTATAATCTATGGTTCTATTATAGAAAGGTAAAGTCACGTATAATCCATCAAATATTATGTAAAATGAAAAGGTTTTTTATTATGTAATCAATTAATGAAATATATTGATTGCTTTTAGATATGATTTCGTTTTGATTTTGTTCAATAGAACAACGTGAAATTATCCAAAAATGATCTTACTTTTAGCTGCGTTAATATTATGCAATTTTCTTTGTTATTAAACCAAGTGACTCGTGTGAACACTTCGCACGATTAAATATTAGTTATTTAATTATCTTAAAGTGTAATTTTTAATAACATTAATTAAGACGAAAACTAAGTCTCAAATATTCACTCATTTTGGTGGCAAGAAATTGTTAGGAATATATCATTTATATAAATAAAGACTGTATTTTGTCTATGTAAACTCTTTGATAAGTAAGTAATATAACAAGTGAAATGTACCTTATATTTATTTAAATATAACTAAATTTGTGTTAAAATTCATCTCGAGCTCGGCGGTGAAGAAAAATATCGTGAGGAAACCTGCATACATATCCGCCAACCCGCAGTGCAGCAGCGTGGTGGATTAAGCTCTAAACCTTCTCCTTAATAGGAGAGGAGGTCTTTGACCAGCAGTGGGATATTAACAGGCTGTTACTGTACGTGACGACGCACACTGTGCGCTGGGGTTGTGTAGGAATGCCGGTCGGCAAATAAAAATACACGTTTACGATGACTACCGAGGGTAAAGCGGGGATTCGGGCTCTGTGGCTTCGAAAGATGGGCTTCAGTACAGTATTTTTTCTTCAGTATTTTTCTTCAGTATTTCTCTTCAGTATTTTTCTTCAGTTTTTTCTTCTTTCTTGTTCTTGTGAGCCCGAATCCCGACGATGTAATGAATGTCGACAGCGCCAACTGGCGCTCCTTATATTTGGTTTTCCTCGCCCCTGAGCCCTCTTCCCCGCTTCACCCCCGTAAACTTTATTTGCTTTAAAAATCATTATTTACATCATTTTTTCTTATTAGAATATCAGTTCTTAATATTTTTATACAATTAGTTTTATTATCTAATAAGATTGTGTCAGTAGCGACGTCTGTTCCGAAGTGAGCGCGAGATGTCGGTTGCGACATATTTATACTACCTCGTCCCCCGCCTCAGCAGTATAAATATGTCGCCCTACGCTGTTTCCAGCGTCAGTCTGTGTTTACGCGTTCTCGCGCGCACTTCGGGATAATTAACATATGAAAGAGTAAATTATTCAGTAAACAATCATAAAACATGACTTATTACAATTATTAACAAGAATCGAAATTAATAAATATTAAATATAATATCGTAACTACTGGCAACTAGTAACACACAATAGTCAAAAACTCTATATAACTATAAACAAACATGAATTTATCTTTAACCTAGGCTTATTTTTAAATTTATATAATTATGCTTAACTTATGTACATTGCGGTCGTCCTGCACATTCCTCCCGCCGTGCATTGTCCCTCGGGCGATGCAGTGTCTCTCGGTGCAGGCGGCTGCGGCTCGGTGGGCATCAGGATGAGTTTCTTTGTTGGTCTTCGTAGCACTCCTCCTCTGGTCTGCACGTCGACTGCGCGGACGACTCCGTCGCTCCCGGGATACGTCTTCTGTATACGTCCTAGAGGCCAGGTGTTGCGCGGAAGGTTGTTGTCTGCGACCAGGACTATATCGCCTTCCTTGAGTGGTGGCCCTTTCCCGTGGGGCGCGCGTCGATGCTGTAGGCCGGGTAGGTATTCGTGAAGCCAGCGGCCCCAGAACATGTCGGCGAGTCGCTGTGATGCTCGCCACTGTGTCCTCCCGACCAGGTCTTTGTCGTTGAATGTCCCGGGTACCGGGACGCGCGCTGAGCCGTGTAGTAGGAAGTGGTTCGGTGTGATGGCCTCGGGATCCTCGGGGTCGACTGATACGTGGGTCAGGGGTCGACTGTTGACCGTGTATTCGGCTTCTGCTAGGAGAGTGTTCAGTACCTCTTCTGACACGTGTCGGTCGTGTAGTACTGTGTTGAGGGCGGTCTTGACGCTTCGCACGAGTCGCTCCCACGCGCCACCCATGAACGGTGCTCCGGGTGGTATGTACCTCCAGCTGATGGTTTTCTGGTTGGCTTCCGCTTCTGTGGCTGTGTCGATAGCTTTGCGAAGCTCTCTGTCGGCGCCGTGAAGGTTGGTCCCGTTGTCCGACCATATCTCGGTCGGACACCCTCGCCGGGCGATCATCCTTCTCAACGCCATGACGGCAGACTCCGTGCTAAGCGAGGCTGCGACTTCGAGGTGTACCGCTCTGGTGGTGAGACACGTAAAGAGTGCGACGTATCTTTTCTTGTTAGTTCGACCGACGACCACGGTGAAAGGCCCGAAGTAGTCTACGCCCACGTAGGTGAACGGACGCTGGTGGTGAGCTAACCGGCCGGGTGGATGGTTACCCGTCGGCGGCTCGGAGGGTGTGGCTTTCCTCCGTCGGCAGGCTAGGCACCGTCGTATCGTTTCTCTTGTCACCGGTCGCACTCTCACAATCCAGTAGTACTGATTACACTCGTTAACTGTTGTTTCGACGCCCGCGTGATGTAGTTGTCTATGTACATAGTCTATGTACAATCTTGTCACGTAGTGATTTCCGTCAAGTATCGGAGGGTGTTTTTGTTGCTCCGTGACGCCCGCCGTTGCACCTATTCTTGTTTTTAATACTAATATTCCGTTTCTGACTTCTGTTGACGTCGTACGAAGCCGGCTGTTTTTTGACGGTTCCTTGTTATTGTTGAGATTTTCTATTTCAGTTTTGAATGATTGTTCTTGTACGAGGCGTACGAGTAGCTTTTCGGCGTCGAAAATATAGCGCGTCGGTAGATCGATGTATGTTGACCTCTTAGTTGTTGATGCTTCGGTCGTTGAACTCGACCTATTTTTTGTCTCTTTCTTTTGTGTGTAGTCGCTATCTCTTTCCTTATTTCTTGCGTTTCTTTTATAATGTATTTTTTCGCGCTTCGGTTGACATAGGTGTATGAATTGTAGTACTCGTGCCGTTGATCTTAATAATTTTTCCCATTTTGAAAATCGTGTATATGTAGGTATTGCTTCCGATAGCTTCGTGACGTCACTCGAGTGTCTTAATATGTTTGTTTTTTCTTCGCCCGTGTTGACTATTTTCTTTTGTTGTTCTGTGGGCCATACTGATGGGTCCTGATATAGATGTTCAGGGCCTCGGAACCATCGATGTCCGCAGTTCAGGTCTCGGGGTACTTCGCGTGTCGCGTCGTCCGCGACGTTCATCTTCGTAGGTATCCATCGCCACTCGTTTACTGAACTATTTTCTTCGATTGCTGCTATCCTGTGAGCGACGAATGGACGGTATGATCTTGAGCCTGTTCGTATCCACGTGAGTACCGTACGGCTGTCGGTCCAGAAGGTCTTCGACTCGGGCTTCGCGTTGTGTTCTTCTATGACGGCCGCGGCCATGCGACTGCCCATGACGGCCGCTTGAAGCTCGAGGCGCGGTATCGACGTCAACTTGAGTGGCGCTACTTTTGCTTTCGCTGCGATGAGTGAAACGTGTACTTCGCTCCCGCCGGTGACGACTCTCCAGTATAGGGCTGCGGCGTATGTCGATTCGCTCGCGTCGACGAAGACGTGTAGTTGTAGTGAGTCGCTCTGGCTGTAACCCGGGTAGCAACGTGGTACGGATATACCACGTAGGCTTTTCAAGTGCGCTACCCACTCGACCCATCGTCTCGCGAGCTCTTCGTCGAGGTGTTCGTCCCAACCGGTGCCGCGGCGCCACACTTCTTGCAGGATTCGCTTGCCGCTGATGGTGACAGGCGACGCTAGTCCGAGCGGGTCGTATACGGACATTAATAATCGAAGTGTTTCTCTCTTCGTTGGTCTTTCGTTATCTAAGGCGTTCTGCGGTAGGCGGCTCAAGTTGAGGTTGAAGCTGAGTTCGTCGCTCGCTGGCCTCCATATGAGTCCAAGTACTCGTTCGATTCTAGTTTCGTGATGTAGTGCGACGCTCTCTCTGGAACCCGGATCTGTTTCTAGGGCTTCTATGACTTCGCGATCGTTCGACGTCCACTGTCTTAATTCGTAGTGAGCTTTTGTCTGTATGTCTCTCACTTGTTTTGATACTCGGATGGCCTCTTCTTTGTTTGCGAAGCTGTGTAGGTAGTCGTCTACGTAGTGATTGTGTATGATTGCTGACGCCGCCTCGGGGTATTGTTGTCGATGTTTCGCCGCGTTTATGTCCTTGACGTAGATCGCTGTTGAGGGCGAACAGGTGGCTCCGAAAATTAGCGACGTCATTCTATATTCTTCCGGTGGTTTGTCGTCGCGTCTGTCGCCTCTCCACAGAAATCTCACGGCGTCCCTGTCTTCTTCTATGATCTTGACTTGCATGAACATTTCTTTGACGTCAGCTGAGACTGCTATAGGGTGTTGTCGAAAGCGCATCAGAACCCCGGGTAGCGACTGTAGTAAGTCGGGCCCCGTTAGTAGGTTGTCGTTGAGTGAGACGCCCTTCGTCTTGGCTGCGGCGTCGTGAACGATGCGTAGTTTATTTGGCTTCATTGGATTCTTGACGTCGAAGTGAGGTAAATACCACGTTCGGTTTGTGTTCTTTGGGGGCGGCGCTAGCTCGGCGTAACCTTTTTCTAATAATTGTTCTATCTGTTCATTGTATCTTTTCTTTAAGTCGACGTCTTTATCTATCTTTCTTTCGACACTGTAGAGTCTTTTCAATGTATTTTCGTAGTTATTCGGTAGCACGACGTCGTCTGTTTTCCATAGTAGGGGCGCTTCGTACCGTCCGTCTTCCCTCTCTTTCACGTGTTGTTCGAGTTGTAAGAGGGCGCGCTTCTCGGGATCGTTCTTCGGTCGTTTAGCTTCTATGTTGAGTGATTCTATTGCGAAGTATCGTTTGAGTTCTTCGTCCATGTTGTCTTCTCGTGTTACTATGTGGTTGACGAAATGAACTCTCTGTCCCAGAGATCGTGAGTGCGCACCGTGTAGCACCCATCCGAGTGCGGTGAGAGAAGCGACGGGTTGATTGCGGTGTCCCTGTCGTACTTCAGTGGCGATCAATAAATGCCAGTTGTCCTGGCCGATTAATATTTGTGGCTTTATCTTGCCGTACGCGAGTTCCCTTCTGATGTCGTTGAGGTGTTTGCAGTCTTCTAAGTCGGCCTCGTTGACAGTCTGCGGTGACAACTGGATGTTTTCTATTGTGCGCGCGTGCATGGCGTGTGACTCTTTCGTGCCTTGTATTTTCAATGAGACTCGGTGTGATTTCGTAGCTGTTATTTTTGTGTCTGCGATTGCTTCGATGTGTAGCGTTTCGGCGGGCCCCTTTGCTCCTGTTCGTTGAGCGATTTTTGATTCGACGAGGGTGACTGTAGAGCCATCGTCGAGCAGTGCGTAGGTGTTCACTTCTCCCGCCGGTCCGGAAACTTTGACCGGAACTATTTTTAAGTATGACTGCGACTTTCTTTCTGTCCACGTTGACGCGACTGTTTCATTATTTTCTGTGTTCGTCTTCGGGTTGTCGATCGTTCTATGATGATGAAGTAATTTGTGATGCCAGTATTTGCAGTTGTCTTCGCCGCACTTTCTGCGCTGACAGTTGTGTTGTCTTCCTCGGTATCGTAGACAGCCGAAACATAAGCGGTTCGATTTTACTATGTCCCATCGTGTGTTGACGTCTGCTTCTCTGAATTTTGTGCACTGTGGTAGGATATGACCATCACGTGAGCAGGAAGGACACTTGAATGATGTTTTCTCTGTAGTGGCGTAGCTTTTATGTAAGCGTCTTGTCGGTGGCCCGGTCGATTCTGTGGCGGCACTCGAAGTCTCTGGCGCTGCGTAAGGACCGCATAGTCGTGCTTCGTTTTGTAGGAATTTCATTATCTTGATAAGTTCTGGGTCTTCTCTTGAGCATAGCGAGGAGTATTCGTACCATTTATATTTCATGCTTGTCGTCATCTTATCCACGATGCATTTTGCTGTTTCCGGACTATGCAAGTAGTGTACGCGATCGAGTGCGCGCAGGGCTGCGACAGCGTTCATCATTCGACTTGAAAAGATGCATATGTCTTTCGGCGAGTCGTTGAGGCGAGGTAAGGCGCGAAGTTTTTCTAGTTCTGACAAGGCGATCGTATCTGGTCGACCGAAGCGTGCCTCAAGCGTCTTCATGATATCGTCTGTGGTTCCGTCGAGTATGAGTAGATTTTCTACGGCTTCTTTTGCTCTTCCATTTAAACTTCGTCGTAATCTTCCCATATTTTCTATTTCACTGTACATACACGACGATTCTCTATATGCCGCGTTGAAGGAGAGCCAATCGGTGTGGGAACCGAAAAATAAAGGTAGCTCTGTTACCTGTTTCACTGTTTGTCCCGATCTGGCTGCCACTGCGATGGCAGACGCTAATTTTGTCACATCGACTTGGGACGTCTTCTCGTATTCGTTTTCTTCCTTTTTCGGCTCTTCAATTCTTTTTGCTACTACGAGCGCCGCCGATGCCGGCGGCGGGGGTACCGGCACCGACGGCGGCTCAGCCGGTGCCCGTACGTCTTGAATTTCGTTTGTCTGGGGCAAAGTCGCCCTGTGTTCCTGTGTGGCGTTTAACCACGAACCAACTCGTTGCTGTGCTCCTACGTCGGAGATGACCGTATCGTCATCGCTGTCGTCTTCTGTTTCTATGCAGGCCAATCTCGCCTTCGCGAGCTCTAATTCGATTCTTAATACCTCTTCTTTGGCCTGAGCGATGCGACGGGCTTTTCTGTTGATTCGTTTCGATCTCTCGGATCGTCTATCTTGCTGCTCTTGAGGATTCATTACGGCGGGTTGCAGCACTGTGGCTTGTTCGGCGTTCTTCGTGGCTTCGGCGGCCGTAGTCTCGGCGGCCGTAGTCTCGGTGGCTGTAGTCTCGGTGGTCGTGGTGGCGGTGGCGTCCGACGACGTCGTGGTTGCAGAACCTGACGCCTCCGTGGTGGTGGCGCTTTCGTCGGACGTCTGTTTCGTAGAGCGTGTGACCGGCATCCTCAATCCGAAATCGAAGGACCAGAATGTACGTGACGACGCACACTGTGCGCTGGGGTTGTGTAGGAATGCCGGTCGGCAAATAAAAATACACGTTTACGATGACTACCGAGGGTAAAGCGGGGATTCGGGCTCTGTGGCTTCGAAAGATGGGCTTCAGTACAGTATTTTTTCTTCAGTATTTTTCTTCAGTATTTCTCTTCAGTATTTTTCTTCAGTTTTTTCTTCTTTCTTGTTCTTGTGAGCCCGAATCCCGACGATGTAATGAATGTCGACAGCGCCAACTGGCGCTCCTTATATTTGGTTTTCCTCGCCCCTGAGCCCTCTTCCCCGCTTCACCCCCGTAAACTTTATTTGCTTTAAAAATCATTATTTACATCATTTTTTCTTATTAGAATATCAGTTCTTAATATTTTTATACAATTAGTTTTATTATCTAATAAGATTGTGTCAGTAGCGACGTCTGTTCCGAAGTGAGCGCGAGATGTCGGTTGCGACATATTTATACTACCTCGTCCCCCGCCTCAGCAGTATAAATATGTCGCCCTACGCTGTTTCCAGCGTCAGTCTGTGTTTACGCGTTCTCGCGCGCACTTCGGGATAATTAACATATGAAAGAGTAAATTATTCAGTAAACAATCATAAAACATGACTTATTACAATTATTAACAAGAATCGAAATTAATAAATATTAAATATAATATCGTAACTACTGGCAACTAGTAACACACAATAGTCAAAAACTCTATATAACTATAAACAAACATGAATTTATCTTTAACCTAGGCTTATTTTTAAATTTATATAATTATGCTTAACTTATGTACATTGCGGTCGTCCTGCACAGTTACTTTACTTTACTTTTTTTATATATCACTCAACTGACTGATTGACATAGTGATCTATCAACGCACAGCCCAAACTACTGTATACAGGTAGATGTTATGACGTAGGCATCCGTTAAGAAAGGATTTTGATTAATTCTACCCCCAAAGGGATAAAAAAAAGGATTTTTTATGAAATTTTTGTCAATTTTTAACCGATCGGGCAGTGACTTTGCATGCATAAAGCTCCTATGACGTAGGCATGCCCTAAGAAAAGATTTTGATAAATTTCAATAAATGGTACAAAATATAAAGACAAGTGTCACATAAGTAGGAAAAAAATCTTGTCATCTGCGAGTTATTCTGACGCGCGTTGCAAAAACCGTTAGAGTTACACCTCTTTAATGTACATACAATGAAAATGTTTATCTCAAATATTCCTACAAAAAAGCCGTCCCATCTATCTTTTATGTGTAAGCCATTATCGTCAAAACTAATCCTGCGCAGATGTTATAAGATACGTTTGTAATTATTTCTTGTAATTGTAATGATAAATTAACATTTGCATGCCATTGATTGGCCGATTATGAGTGGATTTGTGTAAAGATATTACACTAATGTGCCTAAAATATAATTAATTATTTGTGTTTTTTAGAAAATAAATATCTGCGAACGATTTTTATCTTGAACAGGTTATCTTCCGACAAAGGCTTTCATAGATTTCCACACTGATATAAATAAAACAGACGATATATACTGATTGACAATTGGACGCTGATAATACTAAGTCAAGACACACGGACTTAGTTTTGAGAATATGGCGACTAAAGATGTCAAACCTATTCTTAACAAATTTGTTTAAAGAAGTATATATCCATCTTCTCTTCTGTATTTTGATAAAAGGTATAGTTAATTAAAAGCAGATTACGTAACTACGTAATTTACAAGTAAACTAGAGACTAGAACCCCGTGAACCTAGATATAACTTATGTAAATCTTTCTGAAAGTCCAGGAGTAAAAGTTATAAGTGTAATTCTCGTCCTAGAATGTATAAATAATTCTTAATTATTTGGGATTGTTAGTAATATATCATAAAAATTAATAATACTGTATTTTGTCTATGGTAGCTAGTTGATCAGTTAGTTATTAATAAATCGTCAGTACGCATCCTCTCTCTAGGATAGATCGCTCGTCTTCACCCTCAAAACTATATTCATAATTGGACGCTGATATGCAATACAGTGTCAAGCCACACGGACTTCATTTTGAGAAAATGGCGTCCAAAGATGCCAAACCTATTCTAAACAAATATGTTGAAGAAGTATATAACCATCTTTTCTTTTCTTTTTTAATAAAAGGTATAATGAATTAAAGCGTATTGATGTATTTAACGTGTTATCTAATAAAAAGTTTTACATATATTTAAGATTATTGTATAAATTGCAAAATATGGAACGCACTTGGAAATCGAAACAATTAATTAAGAGACTTTTTTCCATACTTATTTACTTTATATGACTTGATTTTTTTTTAATAATGTTAAATAGGTGGTGCAGTATCAGAATATATCATTATCTCCAAATTTGACTTTTTGTGGGTTGACACATTATTGCTTATCAGCATCCAATCGCAAGTAAAATAGTGATTACAACCCCAGAGATCACATAACAGGGATAAGTGTTCTCCATTGATTCCATTCCACCTCACGAATCTCTTTAAATAATCTGAATAATGGTATAGTTTATAAAATTTGCAAAATTACCTTGTCGTCTTTCTTGTTCTTCGCCAGCGCACCGCAGAGGAATGTGAGCAGGCAGAGTATTAACAGCGACCTCATCTTGTTCTGTAAAAAGAAATTATTATAATTATTCTTCACTTACACAGTCCTATAATAAAAAAAAACTAATATTTCACATAATTTTTCAGTACTACCAAAAGTAATGGTTATCAACCACGGTTAATATGGTAAGGCGAACCATATTTAACTATTTTTAATTAATGTCATAATGTGAGAATATGACTTTCTCTGTTTTTTACACTTTTGAATCGTTCATCATAAAATCTATACTAATATTATAAAGCTGAAGTGTTTGTTTGAACGCGCTTATCTCGGGAACTACTGGTTCGAATTGAAAATTTATTTTTATGTTCTATAGTTTATTTATTGAGGAAGGCTATAGTCTATATTACATCACGCTAAGACTCATAGGAGCGACGCAGTAACCATAAACGTGAGTGAAATCCTAAGGGACAGCTAGTGTTACATAAACGTTGTCGGGTACAGGAAAAGATTTTAACTCTTTCGCCCCGATAGAAAGGAATAAAAATAACTGGTCAAGTGCGAGTAGGACTCGCGCACCGAGGGTTCCGTACAAACTTATAGAAATCTATATAAGACTAACCCATCTACGCCATTTGTGGTCTTCATCATCAGTTCCAACATAAGTTACTATCAAAAATACCTAAATCGGTATACGCTTGCCTATAATATTTGAGGAGTTCCCTCAATTTCTCCAAGATCCCATCATCTGATCCTGACCTGAAGACAATGGGACCACCTTGGAAGTATACCTTTTCAAACAAAAAAAATTTGAAAATCGGTACCCAAATGGCGGCGTAATCGGCGAACAAACATAAAAAAAAATTAAATACAAGGTCGAATTGAAAACACTCCTTTTTAGAAGTCGCTTAAATATAATCAAATATTATGTAAATATGGATCACGTCCTAAAAACTATTTTGAAACTACTTAGGAGCACTTTAATTTAAAACACGATCATGGATGCAATTCATGGAAACACGAAATTTTACTTTAAGTACTAATACACCTTATACTTTCAAAAAAAAAGTTATAGCGCGATTCAGGATATACCTAGCGCCATCTCTTGACAATTTCAATGAATTAACTTGTTGACTTTGACATTAACAACATAATAATATTGTATTTTATTCTCGTTTTATTTTTATTTATATTCTACTACACTCCACTACCCCTGCACTACGTTCGTAAAATATTTAGATTTACATACTCAATCAAAATATCGAAATATATATTAGTGTTGCCAAGACGAAAATAATTAGTCCTTAATTCGAACAAAACTAATTGTTTATTTATAAATAACTAATTATATTACTAATAACCAGAAGACTTATATGTGTAGATAAATAAGTAAATTAAATAACTCGGTCTGTTTGAATTTAATTTTAAAATTTTCGTACTACGTCAATACGAGTACTTAAATCAAATCGCGTGAAGCTCTTATATTGAATGTTAATTACGTAATGACGTTATAAATCGACGATAAAACTTTTAAATGAAAAGTTTATTTTATAATTTTTAGCGCGTTTAAATAATAATTAAAATAAAAATTTTTATTAATCGAGCAGAATTATATCACAGTTAATGTCATAATGTTGTAATAGATGGCATTAGCTGTACGCTGCATCGCGCTATCATTTTGTTAGCTGCGATATATAAATTGCATTGCGTTGTTTATAAAGGTTTGCTGCTTTTTAATGCTTTCGTATTGATACAAATTTCTTCTCAGTGTTTGTAAAATTGTTTTTTTGACCATGGTCAACTTCTATGTTAATTTGTTACAAGTACATAAAATTTTAATTCTAAGATTAATATATTTTCCGCTTGATCAATTTACAACTTGATACATTTACGCGTTCCTGAGAAAAAGGTTGAAAGACAGATGTACAGACTGACAGACACACGAACAGAAATTTACAGTTTTCGGATTTTTTCCTTTATGTATACTAAAGGACCTTGCTCCTGGCCAAATTTCATAATGCTTGGTCAATGGGATGTACCCTATAGGTTTTGATTCCCTTGCGAAAACGTTAAAAACGCTATCATACTTAAAATATGTGATATAAATGACCGTATCTTTTGATTGAATTAACTTAGAAGTTTGATTTTTTCACAGCTCTTAGTAATTACAACTCTGAGTACTTGACGTTGATAAAAATTTGTTACCTTCACGCGTTTCTGAGAAAAAGGTTGAAAGACAAACTTACAAACAGACAAACATACATACAAAAATTTACAGTTTTCAGATTTTTTCCTTTATTTGTACCATAAGATCTTACTTCTTGCCAAATTTCAATGTGCTAGGTCAATGGGAAGTACCCTATAGGTTTTGATTCCCTTGCGAAAACGCAAAAATGGTCAAAATATACGACATATTTTCCATTATCTTTTGATTGCGTTGACTTTGAACTTTAATATTTTCACGGCCGCATGTCATCGTAGACTTGAGTATATGATATTAATTTCAACATGATACGTCTATGCATTTCTGAGAAAAAAGGGTTGACATCCCGACAGACAGACAGACAGACAGACGGACAACAAAGTGATCCTATAAGGGTTCCGTTTTTTCTTTTAAGGTACGGAACCCTAAAAATAACTATTAAATTATAACATTCTGTAAGCTTGGTAACAGTTACCCAGGTAACGAAAGCTGTTATTATCAAAAATAAAGACACTGACATTAAATTCCCTCAGGTGTAAAGCATAATCAAATTATATAAAATCTTTGTAAAAGTCTTAGAGCAAAATTTATAAGAGTAATTCTCGGCTTAGACGATCCGTGTCATAACAAAATCTTCATTGAAGTGTAAATAATAAAGATCAAAGATGGCCAATTATACAAGACTTGACCATGACCAACATGAACGTGGCCATCATGAATTTTTAATAAATAAAAATTACGTTAAATAAAACTAATGATTAATAATAATAAACAACTAAAACTTATACGATCTTGCTCGACTGGATACACTCTCAAAAAAAAAACCTCCTTTAAGTACTTACTATAGCAGAGTTTCGTAAG